>JALMGF010000064.1:2747500-3947500 GCA_023333645.1 Sceloporus occidentalis | reverse complement strand
GATATGATTTTTTGAGATGAGAATAGCACTGGGACATCGGACAATCGAGGGTCATTCTGTAGATTCATTCAAGAGGAAGGTGCCCTTATAATGGTATCATTTCACATAATGCTCTTCTTATTTGTGCCTAGGACACACAACCAGACTCAATGGGAACCTTCACGTTGTTTGATTTTAAGTCACTTCCGACAAGTTTATCCTAATAACGCAATGCTATCGTAGGGCTTTCTTGGCAAGGTTTGTTCAGAAAGGGTTTGCTGTTGCCTTCCTCTGAGGCCGAGACCAATGAGTTTCCATGGATGGGATCTGAGATTCGAACCCTCGTCTCCCAGTCTTTGTTGCCCTAAAACAGTGGTTCCCAACCTTCCTAATGCTAATGCCGCGACACTTTAATACAGTGCTTCATGTTGTGGTGACCCCCAACTATGTGTCTCGTTTCCTAATACCGTCAGAAATATGTGTTTTCCAACAGTCTTAGGCAACCCCTGTAAAAGGATCGTTCGACCCCCAAAGGGGTAGTGACCCACAGGTTGGGAACCACTGCCCTAAAACCACTATAACCGCACTGGTTCTCAGCCTTTATCTAAAAAGCAAAAAATCTATTGCCCCAACTAAAGAAAGACGTTGGCAGCATGAGTTTTTGTAGACTTCAAATGCATCTGAGGAAGTAGACTTAAGTGTAGGGATGCTCCTGCTGCCAACGTCTTCCTTTAGCTAGCCTCAAAGGCACTACAAGACCTCAATACATACTAGAGGAGCTTTGTTTGGCTGCATTATCTACCATGCAACGACGAATCAAGTCAGGGTTCATCTTCCTAATGTTAAGTGTATACGCACTCATACACACACACACACACACACACACACACAGACTTTTGCGTGTGTGAAGTCAAAGGCTTTCATGGCCGGCATCCATAGTTTTTTGTGGGTATTTTGGGCTATGTGGACTCATTCTAGAAGAGTTCGTTCCTGACGTTGCGCCGGCAGCTGTGGCTGGCATCCGCCACATGAATGCTGGCATGGAAGTGAGTAGGGTATGTGTGTGTGTGTATATATACATACACACACACTGTGTCACTCCTCCCTACCCAGGGTACACAGTACACACACACACACACCACTCTCTTCCATGCCAGCATTCTCTGAAGATGCCAGCCACAGATGCTGGCGAAACGTGCGTGTGCATGATGCGCCCATCCCCTTCGTGGGCTGCGGTCCTTGCTTCCTGCTGGTACTTTTTCCCCCCCTCCGGAGTGTTCATACCCCGCATGTTCGATACTCAACTGTTTTTATTTAAAATGCATTCAGAGAGCTCTGCCTAAATCTTTTAATCCTATTTGATCTACAAACAGAGCGGCAACATGACAGGTCGGATTAGCACATTTGGGGCCGGCGTGAAATTATGGCTCTCAAGCCCCGTTACAAGGAAACCGACAGCTGTAACGTCAGATAGAGTTTTGCCCCCCTGCTTTTTGTTTGTAACCCTGGGCTAGACAGAGGTAAGCCTCTCCATCTTCTATCTCCCTGTGATTGAAAGACAGGCGTCCGCTAAGTTACAGGCTCAACGGGAGATTGATTTTCTGTTGGGGCTTTGAGGCTTATTCCAGGATGCTTCTCGGGGTCACTTAATGTGGATTAGTTAACCTGAACAGAGCTACCCCTCTGTACAAATGATAAGGAGTGTTTCCCATTGGTATGCACCATCCTGGTGGCTAAGCTCCCAAACCACACATGCGTTTCCATTTTGGCCACTAGCCAGTGGCTAGTAGGCCCCAAAGGGTAACGTTCCCAAGGTCTCCATCCAGCTGGCCCTCATCACAGAGGTCAGTCTGCCTTGGAAAGCATACTCTATTGGACATCACCATTTGGTCTGAGACACTTTTGAATCCTGGATGGCCATCTGTCAATGGGGATGCTTTGATTGAGAGTTCCTGCATGGCAGAATGGGGTTGGACTGGATGGCCCTTCTTGGGGCCTCTTCCAACTCTAGGCTTCTATGATGCTATGTCTCTACACTAATCGTTCCCACCTGGTGTCACAACTCCTTCGTGGAAAAGCTCTAATCCAGTTACCATAACCACAGGGGTGTTGCTGCCTTTCCTTTGGTTTTTGGAGCCATCGTGAATCCTCCCATGTTCCACATCAGCCTCCCACAGCTGGAAGTCACAGACGGACAGGGGATGCGCCTTCATCTAATTAAAACGCCTTTGTGCTTCGCAGGTTGGAAACGCTTCTTGGTCGAAACAGCAGCTGTTGGTTACATAAAGCTACGCAAATGCTTTTGCAATCATGGCTGGAGTTGGTTAATCGCAGGGTTGGAGAGTTTCCTGCTGCGTTTTCCATTACCTTGTAATTTTCGTCTCGTTCGCTGTCGCTGCAAAGCCCACTCGCTCCGTTCTGCTTTGAATTCTTCCAGCATCTCCTGCTCATCTTCCACCCCCATATATATATATATATATAGTTGCATGCTTTTGCTCTGGGATTTATTAAACCCAGTTAGGTAAGTTTGGCAGTAAAGCAGGCTTCTGATATGCTACTTATCTCCCAAATTTACGTCCTCCCTTTTGAAGGCCCAAATGTAATCTGAAACAATTTGTTTAGGGATGGCATTTTAAAAATTCATAATTTGCTTATAAAATGTGTGTGTGGCAGAAAGGGAAGGGAGAGGAAAAACCCACAGCATTTGTGGCTCATTACCAGTAGATTTGCAAAACATCTGGCTTTTTCCTCTCTCTCTCTTTCTTTGATGGAATTGCATATTGCCTAAAGTTTTGCATTCATTTCACGCATTTCAATGAAACTCACAATTGCTTTGCCAAGAACTCATTAAACCTACAAGTCAAATGGTATAATCCATCAAATGTGCTTGCGCAGAATTAGGCGTCTTCTCCCCTCCGCAACACCCTTCCAGACCATTTTTTGGTTCCTTGTATCGCCCGGACAAACGCAAATATCAGCGTCCACAAATTGGAGTCCTCCCCGTTTATCTTTAAGGGGTCATCTTATAGAAATGAATAGAAATGCCTGACTTGGCCACGGAGTGTGTAAAAAAATAATAGCGTTCTAGGGTACCATGATGCCTTATTGGCCATCTACTCCAACCCTCTGCTCTCTCGGAACTCATCACCAACCGATACTTTTATCACCAACAGATGCTAAATCATCACCAACAGATACTTTCACCAACAGATACTTTCACCAACAGATACTTTCATCACCCACAGATGAAAAGCTCTGGAAACCAGGTCCCATGGAGAACAATCGAAGGAGTTGGGCATGTTTAGCACGGAAAAAGGAAAGAACCAGAGATTATACGATGCGTTGTTGTTGTTGTTGTTTTGTGCCGTCAGCTCATTTATAATTTATGACGGACCCTAAGGTGAACCTATCGCACCGTTCCCTTGACATGATTTTTCAGAGCGGTTATGTTTTTGCCTTCCTCTGAGGCTGAGACAGTGAAATTGCCCAATGTTGGTTTCAATGCTTGAGTGGGGGGTTCAACGCTGGTCTCCAGCTGTGAAGTCGAAGGCTTTCATGGCTGGCATCCATAGTTTTTTGTGGGTTTTTCGGGCTATGTGGCAGAGTCCAACGCTCAGACCATTACACCAGCTCTCTGAGTGGTATGACAGGCAAATACAGTGGGCCCTTGTTATCCACTGGAGTTTGAGACAGGGAGAGGTGGCCGGGAGGTGGATGTGAAAGTGACAGAGCAGGTTACCCGATGCCCAAGGAGGGAGGGCTGGCCTGCTCCACTACAGCAAGGGCGAGGAAGGCTTTCTGCTGGCGGTACTGTTGCAGGACCCAGCCTGGGACGGAGACTTAGGGGTCAAGAAGGAGAGCTGGTATCCCTTTCCATCAAGAGGAAACCCAGACAACCTCGAGGGCACCTGGTGGGATGCGAAGGGACAGTGCTGGGAGCATGGACCCCTTCCCAAAGCGACAGAGAAGGCCGAGCTGGAAACCAGCGAGAAAGGGCGACGAAGGGTGTGAAGTGGGTGAGGCGTGCAAGAGGGAGAAGTGAAGTAACTTCCTCCCTCCTCCCATGGACAGTGGTTGTGGGGAAGTGGGTTTACTTTATTAAAGGGTTCCTTGCACTGCAGCACGTGTGTAGAGCGTTTGGTTTGGTACTCATGGAGGTGAGGAGCTCCGGCGGAGCCCCGGGAGCACAAGCCACACATAGTAAAAGTCAGATAGTACAGGGACGTAGCCAGGATTTTAAGAAGGGGGGGGGTCCAGACTAAGTGCCACCATTATAATGGGGCTTGGACGCGGCGGCACAGCAGCACACACCATTCATTTTTCTAATGGAAGGGGGGTCCGGACCCCAAGAACACCCCCCCCTTGGCTACGTCCCTGGATAGTAGGAACCATAAAAGACTGGATCTAGTAGGCCTGAAATGTATCTTAAACCAAAACCTATAAGTTATGCATTCAATCCCAGTTCCGCATAGAGAGTCAGATGGTGCGCACATGGAGGTACAGAAAATAGTCTCCTGAAAAAATGCCCCTGCAAACGTTCAATCTCCTTGTTAAAGGTGAATATGCGGTAAAGTAACTGCGGTCTCAACTTGGCTTTGTAACATTTTAAGGCCGCTAGAATATCCCGGGTGTTTTCAAGCTGTGGATGCTTGAATCCGTGGATTACAAAGATCCATGGATAATCAGGGCTGACCGTATCTGGAGTGCGATCGTATGAGAAATGTTGTTTTCTACTGCACCGGAGGGGACGGCTATTAAACTGATGGATTCAAACTGCAAGAGAAAGGAACAGAGCTATACCCACCTTTAGATCTGTTCTAAAGGCCTTTGTGCAGGTAAGAAGGAAGCCTATAATCCAATAATATTGTTGCTAATTAGTCCGATTTAAATGCCAATGGAACATTTGGCAGACTTGCGCTTTTCACGCTGGAGGGAAAGCGGCTTTTGAAGAAAAACGGTCCGATTAAAACTAGCTTTGCCAGTTGTTCTTTGCCAACGAATCCCCGGTCTAATTAAACGCACCGGACAATTGATTTAACTAGTAATCAGCGGTTGTAATTAAAGGTTGCTGCAAAGCAGATGCGTTCTGTGCGTCTCCCAAACTTCTTAAACTCTCCCTGTTTCCTCTAAGCGGCTTACAATTATATACTTCAAAGCCATGCCTGGAGAACATTTTAATCGGTCTGTGTTTGGCGTGATAGAAATGTGTGCATTTTGTTGCTGTGTATCCGTATCATGATACAGCATGATTTGGGTTAGAAGGTTTGCAAATCTTCCCCTTGTTTGTTGTATCTCTTCACAAGAGTGCATAGAATCATAGAGTTGGAAGAGACCCCAAGAAGGGCCATCCAATCCAACCCCCTTCTGCCATGCAGGAACTCTCAATCAAAGCATCCCCGACAGATGTCCATCCAGCCTCTGCTTAAAGACCTCCAAGGAAGGTCTACCAAGCTGATAATTTTATCAAAAAAGAGATTAGATTTGACTTGTTTCTCTGAAACCCATGTTGACTTTTTGTGATTACGAAACTGCCTTCGTGAAAAGATGGTTTTCTCAGTCTAAGCACCTCTGAAACTTTCTGAGATCAGTCATTGTTACAATGGCTACAAATCACATATGACTTCTGGCGAGCCTACGGTGAGGTTCCCTTGGGAAGATTTGTGCAAAGGAGATCTGCCATTGCCTTTCTCATGCGCTAAGAGAGTGTGCCTCGGAGCATTTCTATGGTTCAGCAGGGGCTTAGATTCAGATCCAACACTCAGACCACTACACCACACTATCTCTCCATATTTATGATGATGGAACCAAAGAAATCAGGTTTAATTTTTGTGAGAGTAAGGGCTTATGCGTAACATAATCGATGAAAAATGGCACCGTCAGTGGCCACCATCGTCATTGGACCTAGTCACGATAGACATAGGTCAGTGATGGCGAACCTATGGCACGTGTGCCAGAGGTGGCACTCAGAGCCCTCTCTGTGGGCACATGTGCCATCGCTCCAGCACAGAGTTTGCCAGAGTTTGTTACTGGAAAGCCAGAGGGACACTACACTTTGCAATAAATAAGTGGGTTTTGGGTTGCAATTTGGGCACTCGGCCTCTAAAAGGTTCACCATCACTGACATAGGTATTCCTCTTGATACCACATTGCTTGGAAACATGAGCAGAAGACCTCTTCTTCCCTCTTTTCTGGTTGGACAACTTTTAGAGATGGACCATAGAACTCTTGCAACTCTATTATTTTCATAGGATGCAAGATGAGAAAAAAGGTCTTAAGTTGAGGATAAAGACAGACAAGCATAAGAAGGGTCTTGAAGTTCTCCAGATATCCGACAGTGACAATATGAAATTGGCATGACGCATGATGTCTGATCCATACTGGAGACCACCATGACCAGTAGCCATTGATTCCTTGGGCCTCTTATGCCTCAGAGCAGAAGCAATGGCTCTGGAGAAAAGCATCAGCTGGACTTTTAAGTTGAGTTCAAGGGTGATTTAATGGCACCTGGTTTCCCTGTTTGTCTGGATTGTCGATTCCTTCTGTGTTAAAACGGGGTTTTGCAAAACTATCTGGACCTGTGACCGTCTGCGTATGGCTTTGGTCGCACAAATTAACCTCCCAAAAATACCGGACTCCTAGCTATTACTTGTCTTTAGAAATTCCCTTCAGAGCTGTGCTTTGCTCAATTCCACTGTAAGGGTGGAAAAGATTGGCCAGAGGACTTGGCGGCGCACCGTTTTCTGCGGGCGGCAGTAAATCAAAGCGTACATAATTTAAAACAAATGCTGCATAAGGGCTTGTAAAATAACAACCCACCGCAGCCTTAAATTTTCCCAAGTGTCAAGCAGTCCGTTTGCTTGCCAGAACGCCAGCTCAGAGGTGTGCTGTGGCCAAGCATTTAAAACATACCTATCTGGATACGATTTGGGAGCTGGAGACAATGCTCCTCAGGAGGCTCCAAGAACTGGGTCTCTGAAAGGTCAAAGATGAATAGAAGGATCGTGTCTAGATCAAGGGAAGTCATGGTGCCACTCTATTCTGCTTCGGTCAGGCCCCACCTGGAATAATACTGTGTCCAGTTCTGGGCACCGCAGTTCAAAAATGGATGTGGACAAACTGTGTCCAAAGGAGGGCGACTAAAATGGTGAAGGGTCTGGAAACCATGCCCTATGAGGAGCAACTTAGGGAGCTGGGGAGGTTTAGCCTGGAGAAGAGAAGGTTAAGAAGTGGCATGATGGCCCTGTTTAAGTATTTGAAGGGTGTCATATTGAGGAGGGAGCAAGCTTGTTTTCTGCTGCTCCAGAGAATAGGGCAAAGAGCAATGGATGCAAGCTGCAGGAAAAGAAATTCCAGCTCAACATTAGGAGGAACATCTTGACAGTAAGGGCTGTTGGACAGTGGAACACACTGTCTCAGAGGCTCCTTCTTTGGAGGTCTTAAACAGAGGCTAGATGGCCATCTGTCAGGGATGCTTTGATTGAGAGTTCCTGCATGGCAGAATGGGGTTGGACTGGGTGGCCCTTGGGTCTCTTCCAACTCTATGACGATTCTATGATCTCTGCAAAGGTAGGAGATAAATGTCACAAGAGGCCATCCAAAGTGACAGATGTTTTGCACAGGTTTCAGGGGAACTGTCACCTGTGCTGCGATGGGAGGCAGCTCCCACTCTCTAAGTGTATTCGGGGATGCTTTGATTTGGATTTCCTGCGTGGCAGAATGGGGTTGGACTGGATGGCCCTTGCGGTCTCTTCCAACTCTATGATTCTATGGTTGAGATTGCTGGGTAGAGATTACCAATGGCAGATGGCTTACCAGCGAAACTGAAGGGACGGCTCTCCAAATCCCTTTGGACCCTTAAGTAGCTTTTGCCGATCCCTTTGTGGCTTGTCTTGTTTTGAGACAAAGCATCTGATCCCTATTAGTGAACCAGCCAAGCAGGGCAGGTAGCGTCAGATTACACTAACAAGCCAATTTCGAGGTCTTATCCAAGGAGACTGGCTCAGCAGACCAAGGGAAAGTCGAGCCGCTGTAACAGTGTGGGAGGCTGCTGTATATCAGCCTAGATGCTAAAGTGGGGACTTAATCCTTTCTGTGGCCAGCCTTGTAAAGTTGGCTAGATGGAGTAGATCTGATTGCCAACTTTATATCTGTAATCCTATAAGATACGTCCAAGTCTTCTCAATGGATTCGTTCCAGTCTCAGCCGTATTTTGCAGTAGGTCATTTGAGCCACTGGGACTTATTGTATATAGGGCCTGTACAGACAGGCCAAAATAAAGCTGCATTCTAGTCCTTAGGCCTGGATTGTGGCTTTGGTGCGGCTTCTAGCCTCTTAGGGTCCATGCAGCATTTAAACAGCATACCTCCAAAGTGACCCAAAGCAGCTTTATTTTGGCCTGTCTGTGCGGTCTCTATATTCGACTATATGTCAACCTCATGTATAAGTCGAGGGCAGGTTTGGGAATTCTGATATGACCCATGGATAAATCGAGGGTAACGCTTAGGGGCATGCAACATAGGCTGAAGCAAAGAAAAACGATGCCAAAGCGCTTACAAAATTCCAGCGGACATTAACTGTTTGTGCTCATCCTAAAGGCCAGATGCATGAGAGAGTAAAGGGGATCGATGCTTCTTTGAGATGCTCCAAGGAGGCATGAAGCTCTCCCCTTTTGCAAGGATATGGTTCCTTTGTAAAATAAGAATTAAAGTACTGTACCTACATGAAACCATGGACAAATCGACCCAGGTTTTTGGGGTCAATTTTTTGACTAACATTTCTAGACTTATACATGAGTTTATATGTGCGTATACATGCGTGTGTGTGTGTGTGTGTGCATGTGTATAAGTTAGTTGTGAAGAAGGCTCTCAATTTCGAAAGAGAAGATAGCAAGGTCAATTCGAAAATTCACGCAATTACGTGATTCCTTATCACACCTTAAATTTGGACTAATGGCCTCCCCGAACGCAACCCAGATTCTATGCAAAGTAAGCCATGTCCAAAGGAGCCATGCACCTCATGCCAAACAACAGCGCACTGAGTGCAAAGTTGCGTAGGAATAGGGTTTGTGACTTCGCTAGTTCACCGAATTTACTTAACTGTGGACTGATGCGTGATTGCATTCAGAGTGCATTCGGGCTGCCAGCGATCGCATGTGGTAACCTTTCACGCAATAACGTGAATACGTATGATTGCGTTCAGGATGACACAGGATTATACTTCCAATTTCAGTCATGTGATATCCTCCCTTGGCAGCACAAAATGGAGGGCCTTCCAGGGAAAGCGTGGAGGATGTGGCCAAAGAAGAAGCTCTAGAGTCTAGAGTCCAAGGGTCCTAGGTGACCCCTGCTGTGAAAGGGTCCTGCAACCCCCAAAGGGGTCCCGACCCACAGGTTGGGAACCACTGTCTTAGGGAGTGCTTAAGTGCCCTGATAAGCGGTATAGAAATGCACTTGCTATTGCTATTGCTAACCCAGCAGTAAGCGCACACAGCCCTATGCATGGCCCTAGTGCTAAGCCACACAAAGTAGAGAATTGGCATAGCTCTTTTTATTATTTTAAAACAAGCCGAAGCAAAATCAAAACCAAGTGAGGTGAGTACGTCCCTATCATCCCCATCTTAATTCCACATATCTTGTTCTTTGGAGAGCAAATGTAAAGATAACAGAAGTAAATCAATGCTTTTGAGATGCTGACACCCGAAGAGACATTTCATGCAGATAGTTCCATAACCGGCTTCTTTCCGGAACAGAAGATCTAATCTCAGCATCTTCTGATCCTTTTCCATAGTTCATTACTTTCTAATCACTTATAGCCCTTATCGAAAAGGAGCTCTGAGCCTCTCTCTGACTGGAACAAATCCATAAATCAAACTGAGAGCTCTAGCAGAATGCCTTTTCTTCCGGATTTCACTTGCCTCGACGCCGAGAACTGCAGTGTATGGATATATATATATGGATGTAACTTCCAGAAACGGAGCTTCACTGAGCATTCTCCCATTCATATTTGTTGGCATCAAGAGTGGAATATTCAGGTGGAGGATTAATCCCTGGGAGGTGATAAGATAGCCCTGTTTAAATATTTGAAGTCATATTGAGGAGGGAGCAAGCTTGTTTTCTGCTGCTCCAGAGAACAGGACAAGGAGCAGTGGATTCAAAGTAAAGGAAAAGAGATTCCACCTCAACATTAGGAGGAACTTCCTGACAGTAAGGGCTGTTCGACAGTGGAAGACACGTTCGGATAGTAGTAGAGTCTCCTTCTTTGGCGATACTTAAACAGAGACTGGACGGCCATCTCTTGGGGTTGCTTTGATTGTGAGCATGGCAGAATGGGGTTGGACTGGATGGCCTTTGGGGTCTCTTCAAACTCTATGATTCTATGACTTAAATAAAATGATAACTGCAGGGATCAATAGCTTAATCAACCCAGTTGTTCCAGATCCCCTATGTTTCTTAGGGTATCCTTTATTAGAAGCATAGAATCCTAGAGTTGGAAGAGAGCGCAAGGGCCATCCAGTCCAACCCCCTTCTGCCATGCAGGAACTCACAATCAAAGCATATCAAGCAGATGGCCATCCAGCCTCTGCTTAAAGACCTCCAAGGAAGGAGACTCCACCACAGTCTCCAAGGAAGTGTGTTCAACTCTTGACAGCTCTTGTTGTCAGGAAGGTCCTCCTAATGTTGACGTGGATTCTCTTTTCCTGGAGCTTGCATCCGTTGCTCTCGGTCCCATTCTCTGGAGCAGCAGAAAACAAGCTTTCTCCATCCTTAATATTCAGATATTTAAACAAGGCTATCATATCACCTCTTAACCGTCTCAACGCATGGCTAAACATGCCCAGCCCGCTAAGTCTCTCCTCATAAGGCATATTAGTTTGAGTCATTAGCCACGATAGTTGTTAAATTAAGGGAAGGTTATATTTTTGTGTGCATCAAACATCTTCCTCCCCAGGCGCTTTCACCTGCCATTTCCCCCTGGAGATTCCTTCCCTAACTTGACAATCGCAATGGAGCATCCATGTCGGTTTCCATTAGGCGAGTCCGTCAGAATATTAATGTGAGGACGGAGTTTGGCCTTGAAAGGAAGCTGATTCAGCAGCAGCCCTCGGAGTCCACATCGTACGAGACTTGAATTTGCAACTAGTATTCCGATGTGCTTCTGTTGTAATGAGTCCGTTTGGGATATTGGTGCTCTGGTGCATCTAGGTATGCAGTAGTTGCTCTCCTCCTCTGAGTAGAACTGCAGAGACAAAATGACAAATGTATAAGAGCAGGTGTAGCGCACAGTGTTGCTTTCTGTCTGTTCGGCTGCAGATCTCATAGATAGGAGTAAAGGTAAAAGGTAAAGGTAGTCCCTTGATATGAATGTCTAGTTGTAACCAACCATAGCGGGTGATGCTCATCTCCATTACTAAGCCGAAGAGCCAGTGGTGTGCAAAGACAACTCCAGTAGTCATGGGGACTGCACCGAACACTGTTACCTTCCCATCGAAGTGGCACCTATTTATCTACTTCCATTTGCATGCTTTGGTTGGCAGAAGCTGGGACTAGTGACAGGGGCTCAAAATAGGCACAGACCTATTTTCATTTATCATTTCGCAACAGGCAAAACATGGCTTGAACACTGTGCAGAGGACAGATTGTGGCTGAAGCAATAACTCAATGTCTTTGCTGATGAAGCATCTGCATTTCCCCAATTGTACAGCCACCTCTGAACACATACATTTCATGGGATTGAAAGAGGATGGTTCGAAGGAAAGGATTTACTTCCGCCTTATCTGAATAATGCATGGAAATGTCTAAGTTCAGGTCCATTGGATTGCTGGGGGTTAAAAGACAGAAAGAACAGAATACACACCCATCGTGTGAGCCAAGATAGGACAAAATACATAGAGGGCCTGTACAGACAGGCCAAAATAAAGCTGCTTCGGGTCACTTTGGAGGTATGCTGTTTAAATGATGCATGCATCCTAAGAGTCCGGAAGCGATGCCAAAGCCATGCTCTGATCCTAAGGACTGGAGCGCAGCTTTAGTGCCACTTCTGGCCTCTTAAGATGCATGTGTCATTTAAACAGCATACCTCCAAAGTGACCCGAAGCAGCTTTATTTTGGCCTGTCTGTATGGGCCCAGAGATGGGGTTTTCAGGCTATGTGTCCATGTTCTAAAAGAGTTTATTCCTGACGTTTCGCCTGCATCTGCAGCTGGCATCTTCAGAGAATGCTGGCATGGAAGTGAGTGGGGTATATAGGGTCACATAGTATAAATATACCCCAGCATTCTCTGAAGATGCCAGCCACTGATGAAGGCGAAATGTCAGGAATAAACTCTTTTAGAACATGGCCACATGGCCTGAAAAACCCACAAAGCTATGGATGCCGGCCGTGAAAGCCTTCGACTTCACATATCAGAGAGTTAAAAGGGACCCTATGGGCCTTCAGATCCAACCCCACGCTCAATGCAAGATCTCCAGGTAGAGCATCCTCAGCGAAAGATATCCTGAGAAGGAGACTCCATCGCCTCTCCAGGCAATTGTGGAACTGCTCTCACCCTGAATGTCAAACCAATGTCCAGTCAAAACCTACCCTCTTCTAATTTAAAAAACTCATTTTGAAATATCTCCGTAGCTACCAAAAAGATCACATCTGAATCTTGGCCAAGGTGATCATTCCAACCTCCGTCGACCTTTCCGTTGATCACGTCGCAAGACGGATTTTGATATGTCTGCTTTTCTGGACGACGATTGCTGGTCATTGACCGAATAAAAACATATCTATCTGGACCACAACTCCTATAATTCCTCAGATCACATTCTGAGAATTGTAGTCCAGAAAAGCTACTTCTAAACTCTCAAATCATGCCAAGGAAACCTCATGAGATGTTCGCCTTAGAGTAAATAGGATACAACTTGGAAGCACACAACGGAAACGCTGTCTTCTATGGATGGGTTCATGTTGTTCACCATCGTGGATACAAGATCCCAGCCATGAACAACTTTAACTATTGGAAGAAGAATTTGACCAGTCTCCATAGTGAAGGAGAAATCGACTCCGTGGTTAAGACACATCTCAAAACCCACTTACGTTTCTCCGGTCACTTATTACATGCGTCGATTCCGTTTTTAGCATTTCTAATGCATGCCGCACCTATGCAACGTCAAACATTTTGGAACACCTTGAGTAAACAGGTTCGGTTTAGCATTGTGAATTGCATGCACCTCTTGCTGGCGCAAAAAGCAAGAGTGCCTGCCTCCGTAGCTACTTAATTCAATTTGATTATTAATGTGTCATTTGGCAATGAAGTAATGAGCATGGATTGGAGAGGGACTTTCTCTCTCTCTCTTGATTTATGCGTTTGTTTATTTACTTGTAAGTCTAAATGTTCCCTGTTGCATTTCACACATAATCCAGAAAATCAAAAGGATTTGTTTCTGTTCCCCGGTGCTATTGATTAGAAAAGTCAATGCTTTACACAAAGGATTAAAAAGAGACATCGCTCCTTATAAAAAGCTATTATCTTGCAGCACACTCTCAGGCATTCAGAAATGTGCATTTTGTCAAGCAAAGGGAAATGAATGGAAGAAGAAGGCAATGCAGGTTTTTCACGCAAGGTCACTGGAGGTTGGTTTTATTTTATTTTATTGAAATGATATCCCACTTTTCTCCCAAAATGGGTTTTCAGGAATGAGACAGTTGTTCCGATACTAAAAATAAATAAATAAATAAATATTTTATTCTAACTTTTCTACACTTTCTGGAATGTACTTTAAGAAGAAAGCGTTTTCTGGGAGGCTCCATAAGTGATAACTGCTGTTTTAAATGGGTTGCGCTCCTTTCGGTGGCAGGAAATCTCTTTTTAAAGACAAAATCAGCCCTTGAAGTTAATCCAATTTGAAGTTAAACCCCAAATGGTACTTCGCCCCGTCGAAATTGCAAGAACCACTAACAACACGTTAGTAAGGGCGAGGGCGCATATTTGCACATGCGGATGGCATGTGCCATAGTCAGAGAATGAGACGTTTCGTAAACCTATCAAAGAGACCTGGTTCCCTTTCCAAATGTCCAAACCCGGCAGTTTATCCCTTGGGTTCCTGGGACGACGTTATACAAGAGGTTTCGTAAAGGAATCATACTCCGAGACGGTAATAGAAGACCGTTAATTTCTCCTCCTAAGTATAATTTCGGCCTTTGAAACACAGCTTCTCCAGACTATTTTGTCGTATCGTCGTTTGTTGGTGGAACTGCCAAGTTTGTTCTTACTGAATTCATGCCTGTTGGCTTGACTGATCTTATATAATTACAGCCAACATTACTTCACAACATTACAGCCACATAGCCCCAAAAACCCACAAAAAACTATGGATGCTGGCCATGAAAGCCTTTGACTTCACGACGTAAATACTGTTTGACAGATGGTAGTCATTCATTAGTATGCACAGCGGTGGATGCTGTATCAAACAGCTCTAAAATACTAGAGACTGGAAAGAAAGGTCTCTGATATTGTAGAGGCAAGTCCAGCAGACAAGTCAGTTAAACTATCATGCCCAGAACCTGCTTTTTAAAAAATACAATAGAATTGGTAATTCAGAGAGTTAGGGGCTCGGCAGACAAGCAGCTCCATGCCGCCTGTCTTTGCGCCAAGTCGGTGCTGCAGCAACCACACATTGCAGCACCGATGCGCTGACAAAACAAAGCTGCCTGCAGCGGCTTCTTTTTCACAGCACCGCAAGCAGGAAAGGGCGCCGCGTTGATACCGCTTCCTGTCTGCGACGTGCGGACTGGAGGCCGCCATGATGGCACAGGCGCCGCACACTAGGGCTCTGGAGCATGCGGCTGCTGTGCGCTCCCGGATCCTAGTTTCGGACCTTCCCATCCATCTGTACCAGGCCTTAGTTACAATTCTCCACTACAGAATATACTAGCATGTGCATTGAGCATATACATTTCTATGCCACTTATCAGTGCACTCAACACTCTCTAAGCAGTTTACAGTCTGTAAACCAATTGCCCCCAACAAGCTGGGAATTCATTTTACTGACTTAAGAAAGGATGGAAGGCTAAGTCAACCTTGGAGCCCATGGGATCGAACCCTCAACCTTGTGGCTGCATGACCAGCATTTAACCACTGCACCACCAGGGCTCCCTTGACTTGCAATGCTCACTCAGTACGCTCCCTTGCACTTCTGAAATGCAGCCTGATATAATCTACAGCACCTCTTTTTGTGGTACTTGTGAATGCACTAGAGCAAGGGTAGGCAACCTTTTTGAGCCGGGGGCCGGGTTGCTGTCCCTCAGACAACTGGGGGGCCAAACTCAAAATGGTGCCCGGAGTGGCGTGGAAGCTGCGGCAGGGGCGGCAATCGGCGGCAGGACCGGGCTGGGGCCGGTCCCAAGGCCTCGCCGGGCTGGATCCGGCCCGCGGGCCGGAGGTTGCCAACCCCTGCACTAGAGCCTGCTAATGTAGAACTCAAAAGTACTTCACCAAAGGACTCTTTAGGACAGTCGACAGCTGTCAGAAATATTTTCTTTACAAGAGAGTTACCATATATACTTGACTATAAGTCAAGAAATTTGTGCCACAAAACTGACCCTAAAAACTTGGGTAGACTTATATAAGGGTCAATACAGTCGAGTCTCTCCTTACGCGGGGGATCCGTTCTGGGCCCTCCCCACATAAGGCGAATTTCGCCTATGCTTGAGCCCCATTCAAATGAATGGAGCTCATGTATGCGGTGGCCCTACAGCTTGAGCATGTAAGCTCAAAGTATAGTGCACTCGCGTATAATGCGGGCACGCTGTACATCAGTAGTTCTTAGAAAGGTCCTAAAGCAAGCAAGCCTGACGCCCCAATCTCCACTGAACACCAATTCCTTCCCCCTCCAGTCCGTTCTGCAAGCCTTTGCTTCCAATCGGAAAAACCTCTCCATTTAAATCCACTTGCTTCTCTCTTGCTCCGTTTTGCAAGACAGGGACGTAGCCAGGATTTTAGGAAAGGGGGGTCCAGACTAAGTGCCACCATTATAATGGGGCTTGGGCGCGGCGGCGCAGCAGCACATACCATTCATTTTTCTAATGGAAGGGGGGTCCGGACCCCAAGAACCCCCCCTTGGCTACGTCCCTGTGCAAGACCTGGCTTCCCATGGAAAAATATGCCCATTTAAACCCATTTGCTTCTCTCTCTGGTCCCTTTTGCAAGACCTTGTTTCCTATTTAAAAAACGCCTCTCCATTTAAAACCATCTCTCCAGTCCATTTCGCAAGACCTTGCTTCCTATGGAAACAACTCTCCATTTAAATCCGCTTGCTTCCTTTCTCAATCCGATGTTAAAACCTCTCCTTCTGCACCTGGGAATCGGTTGAGAGAGGTCCAGAGAAGGAGGAGGAGGGACGGAAATGGGATTTCCCCCTTTCCATCCTTCCTTATAGCCCCCTAAGTTTTACTCTTGACTTATCCATGAGTCATATACAAACTCAAGATTTTGACCCTGAAACCTTCCCTTGAGGTATACATGAAATCAACTTGTACATGAGTATATAGAAGTGTTTGCTGTGGTGATAAACCCCAGATTGTCATGCTACCGGATCAAGTTGAGTTTGTACTCCATCCACTCATCTATCATCACCTGTGGAAGATCTGTGGTTTTGCAAGCTGGTCCGTTTTGCAAAACTAGAAAATGCCCGGAATAATCTTGTCTCCCCACCCTTGACATCTTGCCCAATTTGTTTCGCCATGAGAAAAGCCTAGTATGGCCTTGTTTCCCTACCCTGGTTTTGTTTGATCTCTCTCCCTCTGTCTCTTGGAAAATGCTGGTTTCGAAAGCACTCGCTTCCCTTTGACCAAAGCGCTCCAGATTTCAACAAGACGTGCATCTTTTATTTTTGAACCTAATTAGACGATGGTAATTAGTTGTGGGAAGAGGGGATTCTGATCGTGGAGAGACAATCGAAGGAAAGATAGTCTATTTGCAGCTCCTCCCTTTTATCCGCGCACTGACGACAAAAAGGGAGCATTTCTTGACATTCCTCTGGAGTGCGCTTGACAAAAGGCAGCAGTTTTATTTTTGAGAAGGAGGGCAGATCTTCTTGGTCCTGTTTGCAGCATCACTGCGATGTGACTTGGGACCTCAGTGAAGCCAGGAAGCGGTCCAGCAGAGCAGAAAGCGAACCGACGGAAATATTGCTGAAGCATCCAGATGAGCTGAACACAGCGATGGAGTTAGGAAAACAAAATGCATGCACAAGCAAAATCAAAGGAGGAACTGAACGCCTTCCAGAGAGCGACTCATCGGCTCTTGTTTAAATTGCTGATTCAGTTTTCCATCTTGACCAAGCTTTAGCGTCAAAGGTCCCACCATCTCAGAGGCCCTGGGGTGTTTGCACAGCGATAGGAAGGCGTTCGGATAGCAAGTTGGTGGCTATAAATTTACAAGTCAAAAACTGAGTTGAGCCAGTCTGTCATTTATTGCCAGGTTGAGTCCAAGTCGAGTCATTGCACCAATGCGTCTGACTTGAGTTTACGTCACTGAGGTGCAGACAAAGCCACCAGCGCCTATGATCCCCCCTATGATAAATGGCTCAGTGCAGGGAGCTATGTAGGGTTGGGGGTCATGCATGGATCTGTGCACTTGGTAGCTTCTTTTTATTTTTAAGGGTCTGATTTTTAAGGGTCACAACCCTCCTACTGGTTCTGGGTCTTCTGGTTCTGGGTGTTCCTAGCAAAGAAATGGTGGGATGGGACTTTTTCCACCCGTTGACGGAGCAGTCTGCTCTTGCCCCCGGAGAATTGCTTGCTCCAAAGCAAAGAAACATGTACTTGGCTCAGAAGAGAGTCTGCTCTTCACGGCGGAGACAGTCCTCGCTGCGCTCCCTTGACATGTACAGCTTCAGCGAAAAGAACAAGCGGATTGTTTTGTGGGTATTACTGGAGGAACACGGTATAAATCAAAGGAGAAATAACGGCTGTGATATTAGACAGAATATTTATACCCACTTGTCATGCCGTTTCAAGAGGAAATAATTGGTCTTGAGAGGAGCTTGTGCCGCGCATACAAAATGGCACCAAAGGCCCCGGAAGAGAGAGTGCTCTCATCCGGATTATGAAATTTCGGTAATGACAAAAAGGCCATGTACACACATTTGTTCTGCTATCTTTCAGGGGTTTTGTCAATTGGGATACAATCCTTTGCACACTAATGAAGGAAGGAGACTCAGCAAATGCAGCCAGCCTTCTGTATCCACAAATCCTTTATCCGTGGATGCAGCCATCCTTAGGAATATTGCAAAAAGACATACATTCCCAAAAGCCGGCATTCATAGTTTTCTGTGGGTTTTTTGGGCTATGTGGCCATGTGGTGAGCATGCACAGATGCTGGCGAAACATCAGGAACAAACTCTTCTAGAACATGGCCACATTGCCCGAAACACCCACAAAAAACTATGGATGCCGGCCATGAAAGCCTTCGACTTCATACTTAATTGCTGTCACCAAATGGTCCTTTTTTTTATCCCAGTTTCCTTGATTTAATTCAGGGATGCTTTCCAGCCAGTGGCCAGAACATCCCCTTTCAGCTTAACTAATGAAATACATAATTAATCTATATTAACGGCTGTTAACGGTGCCCCAAAGTCAATTGGCCGAAACCTTTTAATAGCTTCCTTTCGAACAGGGATGTCCAGGACTGTCTCAAGCGATAAGAGCAAGCGGCAAATAGAGGGGAAACCTCTGTAGGTTTCTCCTTAAGGAGTGTGTGGGCCGTCTAGCGGATCTTGCTTGGCGTCTTGGATAAAATGGCTGCCTCAAGAAAACATGCCTTACTGGGTTTGGGGCATACAGTTAGTCCTTCATATCCACAGATTCTGCATCCACAGGTTCAACCACCCACAGCTTGTAAATAATGATGATGATGATTGCCCCAGAGAAGTATGTTTGGCCTGGAGAAGAGACGGTTAAGAGGTGATATGATAGCCCTATATAAGTATTCGAAGGGGTGTCATACTGAAGAGGGACGAGGAAGCAAGCTTGTTTTCTGATGCTCCAGAGAACAGGACCCAGAACAATGGATGCAAGCTGCAGGAAAAGAGATTCCAGCTCAACATTAGGAGGAACCTCCTGAAAGTAAGAGCTGTCCGACATTGGAATATGCTCCCTCGGAAAGCGGTGGAAACTCCTTCCTTGGAGGTCTTTAAACAAAGACTGGATGGCCATCTGTCAGGAATGATTTGAGTGAGAGTTCCTGCATGGCAGAATGGGGTTGGACTGGATGGCGCTTGGGGTCTCTTCCAACTCTATGATTCTTGGTTATGGGCACCGCTCTAGAAATGAATATCCTCTTTTTAAAAGAAGGAGATTTCACCACTTTCCGAGAGAGCGTTGTTCCATGCTCTGTTCTCTGGAGCAGCAGAAAACAAGCTTGCTCCCTCCTCAATGTGACACCCATTCAAATACTTAGACAGGAGTATCATATCACTTCTAAACCATCTCTTATCCAGGCTAAACATTCCCAGCTCCTAAGTCTTTTCTCATAAGACATGCTTTCCAGACCCTTCACCATTTTGGTGGTCCTTCTCTGGACACGCTCCAGCTTGCAGCAGGTTCTCTGATGAAGAGCATGATGAAGAGGCCATAAGATAAAACACCGCCTGGTGCAACATGACAAATCAAAGCAGAAGAACATCCACATTAGTTGCTGGGGAAGCCACAGTTTTGCCAACGGACACGTCAGCTTGTTGCTTAAATTTTTCTGGCCAGTTAATCCTCCCACCCTGAGGCCTTGCCATTCAACAACAGAACAATACAAAGATTGTTTCTTGTGCGTTTTTGGGGCTATGTGGCCGTGTTCTAGCAGAGTTTATTCCTGAAGTTTAGCCAGCATCTGTGGCTGGCATCTTCAGAGAATGTACCCAACTCTCTTCCATGCCAGCATTCTCTGAAGATGCCAGCCACAGATGCTGGCGAAACGTCAGGAAGAAACTCTTCTAGAGTTATAGTTTTTTGTGGGTTTTTTGGGCTATGTGGCCATGGTCTAGAAGAGTTTCTTCCTGACGTTTCACCAGCATCTTCTAGAGTTCCTGCATGGCAGGCGGTTGGATGGCCCTAGTGGTCTCTTCCAACTCTAGGATTCTATGATTCTGTGAGAGTTCCTGCATGGCAAGGAGTTGGACCGGACGGCCCTTGGGGTCTCTTCCAACTCTACGATGCTATGATCCGATGAGAGTTCCTGCATGTCAGGGAGTTGGACCGGACGGCCCTTGGGGTCTCTTCCAACTCTACGATGCTATGATCCGATGAGAGTTCCTGCATGTCAGGGAGTTGGACCGGACAGCCCTTGGGGTCTCTTCCAACTCTACGATGCTATGATCCGATGAGAGTTCCTGCATGTCAGGGAGTTGGACCGGACGGCCCTTGGGGTCTCTTCCAACTCTACGATGCTATGATCCGATGAGAGTTCCTGCATGTCAGGGAGTTGGACCGGACAGCCCTTGGGGTCTCTTCCAACTCTACGATGCTATGATCCGATGAGAGTTCCTGCATGTCAGGGAGTTGGACCGGACGGCCCTTGGGGTCTCTTCCAACTCTACGATGCTATGATCCGATGAGAGTTCCTGCATGTCAGGGAGTTGGACCGGACAGCCCTTGGGGTCTCTTCCAACTCTACGATGCTATGATCCGATGAGAGTTCCTGCATGTCAGGGAGTTGGACCGGACGGCCCTTGGGGTCTCTTCCAACTCTACGATGCTATGATCCGATGAGAGTTCCTGCATGTCAGGGAGTTGGACCGGACAGCCCTTGGGGTCTCTTCCAACTCTACGATGCTATGATCCGATGAGAGTTCCTGCATGTCAGGGAGTTGGACCGGACAGCCCTTGGGGTCTCTCCCAACTCTACGATGCTATGATTCCATGAGAGTTCCTGCATGGCAGGGAGTTGGACCGGACGGCCCTTGGGGTCTCTTCCAACTCTACGATGCTATGATTCTATGAGAGTTCCTGCATGGCAGGGAGTTGGACCGGACGGCCCTTGGGGTCTCTTCCAACTCTACGATGCTATGATTCCATGAGAGTTCCTGCATGGCAGGGAGTTGGACCGGACAGCCCTTGGGGTCTCTTCCAACTCTACGATGCTATGATTCTATGAGAGTTCCTGCATGGCAGGGAGTTGGACCGGACGGCCCTTGGGGTCTCTTCCAACTCTACGATGCTATGATTCCATGAGAGTTCCTGCATGGCAGGGAGTTGGACCGGACAGCCCTTGGGGTCTCTTCCAACTCTACGATGCTATGATTCCATGAGAGTTCCTGCATGGCAGAGAGTTGGACCACATAGCCCAAAAAACCCATAAAAAACTAGGGATGTCGGCCATGAAAACCTTCGACTTCACAGTTAATTTGGTACCCAGGACATCACTGGTATCTGCTGCTTTGATCGGAACAGCCAACTCAACAGAAGCATGAGTAATTGTGTTTTTAGGCCACGTAATTCAATTGGAGTTTTATTGGAAAGGGACGAGCAGCTGAGAGAAAAGAACTACCCTTTTAATGTCAGGAATTCTTTATCTCATTCAATGTCTTCCGTTGTCTACTCCAGACCCACTGCCAGCAGGCAACAATAGGCCATAAAGGGCTGCTTAAAACAAAAGAATGGTGTCCTCTGGATTTGGTTTTGCCTGCCAAACCTTTACGTTGTTTCCCCACCTGCCCGTGTTTTCTTTCATCCCTGCCATGTTTTTATTTGCTCCGTTTCCAGACTTACAAAACCCAGACAACCTTCTGTTGCACCAATTAAAATGTGAAAGCTAGATCGCACCTCTCCTTTTTTTACATTCATTTATTTTTAACCAGCGTTTGTCTTTTTTCCGATCGAAAGAGGAATACCCGTGCTGCTTTTATGGGCTTGAATCCTATATGCGCCATTCTGGCGATTGGTCGGTTTTGCTGCTTAATAGCCCTGCTATTTTTAATGTAATTTGGAAAGGAAAGGCTTTTGGAAGAGCTAGCTACAGCAAGGAGAAAGAAAACAGATGAGATTATTTAGATGTTGGACTTCAGCCCCAGCAAATGGCTTGCGATCAGGGTTGACGGGTATTTTAGTGCCGCCGCATGGAAAGGAACAGATTGCCCACAACTAGTTTAAAACCAGAACTCTTGCATGTTCACTTTATAGTGGGAAAACAAGGATTTTCAGCATTGGCCCGGCCACAAAAATGATGGGTCATGTTCTTATATAGCTTAGTCAATAAGTGATGTGGTGGCTAGATTTAAATTGGAATTTTACTATGCTCAAGAATTGGGAAATTATAGTACTGAAATATTGAGAGCAAAGGTTGTTATTCAGGCCATGTCAAATTCTCTGCTTTGGAATGTAAAATATTTGGAAATGGCTCCTAACTTATAATTATAAAGGATCTAGGAGTCCAAGTAGACCACAAGTTGAACATGAGCCAACAGTGCAATGCGGCAGCTAAAAAGGCCAATGCGATTTTAGGCTGCATCAATACAAGTATAGTGTCTAGATCAAGGGAAGTAATAGTTTCACTCTATTCTGCTCTGGTCAGACCCCACCTGGAATATTGTGTCCGGTTCTGGGCACCACAATTCAAAAAGGATGTTGAGAAACTGGAGCCATGTGTCCAAAGGAGGGCGACCAAAATGGTCCAGAGAATAGGACACAGAGCAGTGGATAGAAACTACAGGAAAAGAGGTTCCATCACAACATTAGGAGGATCATCCTTACTGTAAGAGCTGTTCAATAGTAGAAGACACTCCCTCGGAGTGTAGTGGAGTCTCCCACATTAGAGGTCTTTAAGCAGAGGCTAGATGTCCATCTGTCGGGGATGCTTTGATTGAGAGTTCCTGCATGGCAGAATGGGGTTGAACTGGATGGCCCTTGCGATCTCTTCCAACTCTACGATTCTATTATTTTATAACCCAAATAAAGGAAGTACTGCAAGAGGCAGTTTAGAAACAAAACATATCAATAAAAGATTGATTGATGGCTAACCCACGTGAGACAGAGACGTAAGTTAGGACATCCGATGAATATACAGGGGTGTCAACGTTCAATTCAACGTAACCGATGGAAATGTGATTTGTAGTTTCCTTTGTTCAAAATACTGTGAAAACTTGGTTCGCTTTAGAATCATGGCCCCAGAATTTGGAATATGGTTTTCCTCTGGGAACAATGCTGCGGCTAAATAAACTATGGGGCTTGACAGTCTGCCCCAAAAGGACGGGATGGAGCTGTCCATTTTTGCTGCTGAGGGACGCCGCAGCTAAACCGCACGGCGTCCCTCTACAGTAAAAACGGTGTAGTCCAGACGCCATGAATGCTCCATTGATGCACTGCCATGCATCCATCACATAAGCGCGGCACAGTGACATCTGGATGCTGCGTCATGCTTGTGTCGCCATGAAGGCCCCCTTGTGGACGAGAGGCCTTACAAACTGGGATTCATGAGCGTGCGGATGCTGTGCACTCCCGAACCCTAGAATAGGCGCTGGCACGCCACTTACCGCAGGTCTGTACCAGGCCCATGTTTCCTTTTCAATCATGACACCTTGGTCTCTCTAAGGAAAAGAAATCCACAACATGATAATGTACTCAGGCTTGAAGCAGACAGGCGGCAAAGTGCCATCTTAAATATTCCAGTCTATCCCTTCTATAAAACTCAGACTAAATTCCAGAGCAGATGTATCACCCTACCGACATAAAAGCCATCGGCTCCCACTGGTTGTCAAAGACGTGGCCCCACAGTTATGCGCGAGCTCCAAATTCGAGGAAGGGCATGAGTTCGGAAAACAAAAACCCACGCGTCAAAGGTGTTGCGTGTGCATCTTCATCCTTCACGGCAGCCCTGTAATACAAGAGGCAGCATCTCCGCTGGCAAGGAAAGAAAAAGTCGTGCCCCGTGGGCAATTTTCTCTCATTGCTCTTTTATTACAGGAAGTAAGCCCTCGGTGATCGGAAAATGAAAGCAAGTTAAGCTAATTTTCTCTCCAATAAAACCTGTAATGTTTTTCCGCCCTCATCATAAAAGTGGAGGACGGTTGTCTTTGCTGCTTGAGTGTGCTTTTCCCCAACGCTCTTTATATTCCCGTGTTTTGAGGAGCGATCAGAAAGGATGCCTCTTCCTTTTCCTGGTCCAAGGTGATAAAAACCAGGGTTTTTCTCCACCTGCTTGTCACCATTCCATGTAATGCAGTCTATGTATTAATACTTTACAGAGAGGCTGGATGGCTATATGTCGGAGATGCTTTGATTGAGAGTTCTTGCATGGCAGAATGGGGTTGGACTGGGTGGCCCTTGGGGTCTCTTCCAACTCTAGGATCCTATGATAAATCAACACAGACATACAACCCAAACCCTCACAGCTCAGCAGACCTTGGCCTCCTATAGGTTAGTCCCATCAGTTGTTAAATGGTGATGCAATGCAATGGTAAATCCCATTGTCACAACAGGCTGTTGGGACTTCCAATGGGATTCAGATGCATATCACACCCACCAAGACACAATAGGTACTTCCCTGCAATGTGTTTTGTGCTTCATGTTGTATTTCTTGGCAAGAAGACATATCTCCAGTACAGACACCTTCTCTAATGCCCACATTATGAAGGTAGGTATAGTTGTCTCCAAACTGGGCTCTTTAAAGGATTTTGGACTTCAGCTCCCAGAAACCCTGACTATGGGCGAAGATGGCTGAGGCTTCTGGGAGCTGAAGTCCAAAGTCTCTTAAAGGGCACAGTTTGGGGACCACTGAGGCCTGTTCCAGACTGCCAAAATAAAGCTGCTTCGGGTCTCTTTGGAGGCATGCTGTTTAAATGATGAATGCATCCTAAGAATCCGGAAGCTGCACCAAAGCTGCCCTCCAGTGCTTAGGAATGGAGTGTGGCTTTGGCACAACCTCCGGACTCTTAGGACCCATGCATCATTTAAATAGCATGCCTCCAAAGAGACCCGAAGCAGCTTTATTCTGGCAGTCTGTAACAGGCCTGAGATAGGATATTGTCATATCAGTTCCATCAGCATTGGCTGATGGCGTCAGGAACTGTCCTTCCGCTTGTCTGCCATAGTTCAGAATAGTTTGGCTTGTTGATCATAGCTTTACTTTGCTTGTTCGCAATGCATTATAGATACTCTTGCTAAATGATACGGACATGTAGTAGTAGTAGTAGTAGTAGTAGTAGTAGTGTGTTAATTGCAAAGACTGTTCCCATTCCTTTGTGATTAATGAACAGGAGTTGAGGCTATGCCAGGAGATGCAAGGTCAGATGGAGTGAAAGCAAAAGGAAAAGTACCTGTGGGGAAAAAGGAGAAAGGAGAGTGTTTTAATGTGTGACAAATAAGAATGTCATATGCTTAAAATTTAAATTATAGTATATGCATTTGTTGTTGTTGTTGTTAACTGCCTTTGCATTGATCTCGACCCATGGCGACCCTGTAGATGAGACATCTCCAAGTCTTCTACTGCTCTGCCCAACTCCTGCAAACCCATACTCCTAATCTCTTTAATAGAGTCCATCCATGTAGCATGAGGCCTTCCTCTCTTTCTGCTTCCCTCCACCTTTCCTAGACTTATTGGTTTTTCCAATGATTCATGCCTTCTCATGATGTGTCCAAAGTACGACAGCCTCAATTGTGTCACCTCGACTTCCAGGGAGATTTCTGGCTTGATCTGCTCTAGGACCGATTTGTTTGCCTTTTTGGCCGTCCATAGAATCATCAGCGCTCTTCTCCAGCCCCACGTCTCAATGAATGTTCTTCCTATCTTCTTCCTTAATGGTTCACCTCTCACATCCACGCATGGTAATAGGGAATCCGTTAACTAGGCTTAATGTAATGTGGTGGCTTAGCGGTTAAGAAGCCAACTCATAACTACAATGTTGGCAGATCCGCAGTTTGAGACCCAAGCACCGTGTGCCAGAGTGAGCTCCGGTCACTAGTCCCAGTTTTTGCTAACCTAGAAGTTGGAAAGCATGTAAAAGGACAAGTAGATAGATAGGTACCACTTTGGTGGGAAGGTAACAGCATCTATGCGCCTTGGCATTTAGTCATGCTAGCCGCATGACCACAGAGTCATCTTTATCCCAGCAATTGAACCTGCAACCTTCTGAGATTATAGACCTTGGGATCTCTTGGACTGACTAATGACTTGTGTTTTAATGATGTATCTGCTCCATTTGTCACACGTTTGAACACTTAATTAGCCTGCATTGCAAGGCCATTAGGTACCAAATTAGGATAAATTAAACTTGCTGGCTTTCAGGGACATGTAGAAACCATAAACGGAAAAAAAGATGTGGTCGTGGTCTATAAACCTCTTAAAGGATCTGATCACGCTCGCTGTTTAAAGATCTATGAGATGGATACAACTGTAAGTATCTGACACATTGGAAGGGGCTTCTGCACCCATGGAGTAGTGAATGTGCTCTAAGGTTGAGTCCAAAATGCAAAGGCGCTTTCCAAAACGCTGAACCGTAATCCACAATTGGGTCAACTCTTAGACAGCGTCTTTTAAGCTTGGACTAAAACCTATAGCAGATTCACTGCCTCATTGACATGGCAGCCACCAACTACCGATGGAGGCAATTCCATCCGTGGAACACTATTCCAGATAAAGTTGATGGATCATAGACTCATAGCATCGAAGGGTCATCGTGTCCAACCTCCTTGCTCAATGCAGGATCTCAAATGCAGCAGGTAGTTGTCCAGCCTCCTTTTGAAGCCATCCAGAGAAGAAGAGGCCACCATCTTTCTAGGCCAGTGATTCCCAAACTTTTGGACTTCAACTCCCAGGAGTTCTGTGATATGGTCAAACTAGTTGAACACAAGCCAACAAGAAATGCCCCAAGAGCCATCAGGAATTCATCTGGATCCATAAATCTCCTGGGGTGGATTATCTGCATAGGCTCCGTGTCCCAGGGAGTCTTTTAACCCTACCATATAGTCCATGACAACGGAGCTACTGAAAGTTCCTCCACATCCATATCACCATCATCTTGCTCGGAACAGAAAACCAGGCCCAGTGTGTCCCTTGCAGCATGGAGACCACCACTTTGAACCATCCCATTGCTGTCACGGCAGACTTGAGGTCCTGAGCTTCTCCTGACAGAGCAGTCTGTGCATGGCTATCCAACATACTGAAGTCTACATATATATGTAGACTCAGGACCTCAAGTCTGCCGTGACAGCAATGGGACTGTTCAATGGTCTCCATGCTGCAAGGGACACACTGGACCTGGTTTTCTGTTCTGAGCAAGATGACGGTGATGTGATGGTGATGCTGAAGCCTTCTTTGAAAGCTCACGCCGAACGAGTCTGGAAGAGAAACGACGACGTAGAAAGAACCCCAACCCGGAAACATCACCCAAGGAGACGTTCTGCTGTGCTTTCTGCAACCGGACTTGTTTATCTCGGAGTGGCCTTTTTAGTCATCAACGCGCACATTTTGAACTTGGTTATGTTCTTATGGATCCGCACAGTGATCTCCTTCTCCTTCTTCCTTTAATCTGTAAGGAGCCTGACCGACATTGCCAATGGAAAATTGACATTAAATCTGGCATATTGGGAAACCGTAGAAAATAAGTCCAGTCTCTTGCACCAAATTAACTCTCCCTGCCTGCATCTTTTTCTCTTTTGGGGCGGGGAGGCGTGATTATTATGAATCTCACTCTTGTTCCTACCACTCCGATGATGATCAACGTCCCTTTTACATCCTGTCATTTTTTAAATTGCCATGCCTGGCATTGCAACTTTGCAGACTTGGGGGCGATTACAAGCGTACAAATTGCCACTCTGAGGAAAGCTCGCTGCTTTGGGGGATGACAAGCATTGATTTCCAATCTCTTTCCAAAACGACTCTATCATTTGGGAGAGTCAAGTCAAACAATTTGCTTCCCTTTTACACTTCAGGACAAAACGCCCAAACAGGTAGATTGAAGCTCTTCAGCAGATGCTTAATTAGAAAAAGCAAAAGCAAAGGGCAATTGTAACTCAACATCTCCTTAGCATGGCCATGCCATTGATAGTGCGCGCCTGCTGGCATCATTCATACTCCAGAATGCCAGAGGTGCCATCCTGCCCTCTGTCTTCAAAATCCCGTCTCACAATAATAACATTCTTCTTTTCATTTTCGTTGAGGGTGAAATCCTAAGGCACACAATTACTTGTGAATAAGTCCCATTGAGCTTACTGTGGTTGTGAAGTCGAAGGCTTTCAAGGCTGGCATCCATGGTTTTTTGTGGGGTTTTTGGGCTATGTGTCCATTTTATAGAAGAGTTGATTCCTGACGTTTCGCCAGCATCTGTGGCTGGCATCTTCAGAGAATGCTGGCATGGAAGTGAGAGGTAGGTGTGCATGCGTGTGTGCGCACGTGTGTGTGCATGCATGGGTGCGTGGGTGTGTATACACACTCCTCCCTACACATGGTCACACTGTATAAATACACCCCCTCTCTTCTATGCCAGCATTCTCTGAAGATGCCAGCCACAAATGCTGGCAAAACGTCAATGGCGAATGGCAACTTCAAACCAGATTTCATTGCCACAGAGAGATTCGCTGCCTTGAAACGTAGTGGGAACGGTGAATCAACTTTGATTCTATGATTTGGATCATTGTATGATTCTGTGAATCGATTCACGGATGCGAATCTCTACGTGCAAAAAAACGTAAGTGTGACTGACCCCTGTCTTTTTTTATCTTGAAGAAGGAGGGAATTAAATCTCCACATTATAGGAGGTTTCAAAGTGTCATGTAAGTTGATGTCTAAAGTTATGGGGGAATGGTCTGAATATAATATTGATTCGCTTTTGGTTGAAACTACTTTTCCCATTAATTAATTGTGTGTGTGTGTGTGTGTGTGTGTGTGTGTGTGTGTCAATATGGGAATAAGAGTTATGGACAGAGGAACAGTACGTATAATCTTTAGTAGTCGGATGGAGAGTTCTCCAAGGATCTGTTAAGACTGCATCGGTTATCAATTTCATTGATTTCGAATTTGGATGTATTGGATCTATCCAAGGCATTATTTAAGGTTGCATTAGAGTCTCCCCCCTAATAATATTTCCCCTTTATGCCACAATGTTTACAGTTTGGAGAAATGTTTCCATTTTAATGTGTCATTTACATTGAGCATGCTGTGTTGTGCGTTTTGTTATTGGCCCACGGATGATGCGCCGAATCTTAATTTTCCAGCCTGGTTGTTGATGGACATCTTTCTGAATTCATCTTGTAGTGAGGTGGCAACATGGATCAATCAAAGGAAATATGCAGTCTCCTTGGCATCTGATTTGGCGCCGTACGTTTTCGCAGGAGGAGGAAAAACGTTGCGCTTCCACCTTGCTTTCTTCATTTGTAAATTCACCCG
This sequence comes from Sceloporus occidentalis, assembly GCA_023333645.1. Taxonomy (NCBI): domain Eukaryota; kingdom Metazoa; phylum Chordata; class Lepidosauria; order Squamata; family Phrynosomatidae; genus Sceloporus; species Sceloporus occidentalis. Next base: position 3,918,172 of record JALMGF010000064.1, on the reverse strand, counting down.
GTATCATCTATCATCCTAACTACAGCGCTGCAGCAGTCCATATGCACACAGCCCTGAGCCAAGGGGCACCAGAAGGATCACAGGAAGACAGATGGGACCCTTCAGGAGTCACATCAAGGCGCACAGTGGGACCTCCCAGCCCAAACAGCACAGTGCGCAAATAAATCATCTTTACGCTGAAATGTCGGTGGTCTTTTCCAAAGGAAAACAAAAATCGCTGCGAAGTGACCAAATATTTTTATAGTACAGATCTTGCTTGACTTTGCAAATTTCATTTTGCTGCAATGGTCAGGGAACGATATTAACAGTGACAGTAGGAATAACACTAGCATTTGTACAGTGCGCCCGCATCATACACAGGTGCGCGATACATGGCTTATTCTGAAAGCCGCGTGACAAAGAGGAAATGGCGTGTGTGCCCATGGCGCATAGTTTCAATGAGGCTCAAGCACACATGGAACTTGCCTTACACGGTGGGGCCTGGATTGGAGCCGCCATGTAAGACAAGGACGCACTGTATAAGAAACAGTGTATGTAAGCGAGAGAAAGGGAGAATGCATATACACATGTGCCTGAAACTGTACGGTCTTCAATGGCATGCCTTCAGTATTTTATTGGACTATAGTTCATTGAGCACTGCCCTACTATCTTGGCCTGCAACCAATGGGACTAAGTTGGATGTAGTGACCAAAGGGTTGTGCTTAAATTCTCATGGAGATCCTGGGCCAGTCATTCTCTCTCAGCTTGGCCTTTCCATGGGGTTGTTGTGAAGATTAAGGTGGATGGAGAAGAACCATGTATGCCACCTTGTGCGCACTGAAAATGTAAATGTTGGCTTCATCCTTTGAATGTGTGACCGCCATGAGCCCCAAGTCGGCCTTCCTCCTTCTTGCAAGCAAGGGATTTCTTGAATCAACCCATCTCTAATGCAGTCTTTTCCTACTGCCTTTAGTAGCAGGGACATAACCAAGGGGGGGGGGGTTCTTGGGGTCCGGATCCCCCCTTCCATTAGAAAAATGAATAGTGCGTGCTGTTGCGCCGCCGCGCCCAAGCCCCATTATAATGGTGGCACTTAGTCTGGACCCCCCCTTCCTAAAATCCTGGCTACGTCCCTGTTAGTAGGAAAGCATTATTGTCGCTTCCATTGCATCGTCCATTGAGCCTCATGAGTTTTGGCTTCTAGGGAGAGTTCGGGCTTGATTTGCTCTTGGCCCCATTCATTTCTCTTTTGGGCAATCCAATTGTATCTGCAGAACTTTCTTCCGGCACCACATTTCACATTAATTTCTTATCTATCACTTGTTCTGGGTCTTTCGGTTTATGTGGCCATGTTCTAGAAGAGTTTATTCCTGACGTTTCCCCAGCATCTGTGGCTGGCATTTTCAGAGAATGCTGGCATGGAAGAGAGTTGGGTGTATATATACTATGTGACCCTGGATAAGGAGGAGTGATTTCCATGTTAATCTGTGCGTTATTCTGTTGTCGATATGCCTTAGGGATATGCAAGGCCTCAGGGATATGCAAACGTTTACATGGAAATCACTCCTCCCAACCCAGGATCCTACAGTATGCATATATATTATACCCAACTCTCTTCCATGCCAGCATTCTCCGGAGATGCCAGCCACAGCGGCTGGCGAAACGTCAGGAATAAACTCTTCCAAGACGCGGCCACATAACCCAAAAAACCCCACTAAAAACTATGGATGCCGGCCATGAAAGCCTTCGCCTTCACAGTTTATTATCTCTTTGTCAGGTTTCTTCACGTTCATAAATATCCTCTACTAGAAGTACTACGATTCTGACTTTGCTATTTTGCGATACATATCTTTACAGTTGAATTTTGGTATTCAGTGATATATCTTTATCCGCTAATGTATTTATAAACATTTATAAAGCATGTATTATGATATAAATATTTATGAAGTGATGGATGATTAATCGGTTCAGTCCTCGGTCTGTTGCAAAGATTCACACACACCCAAACATATAGCTTCAAAGGTTTTTGTGCTTTTTGTGGTTAAAGTGTGTTTTACTGTAAAACGGAAGGGCTAAACAAGAACGGAAGGTACTCCCCGTCCATAATTGATTTTCAGGCTGCATGGATGATGACGCATTGATCTTTTCTCCAAAGCAGGAATGAGAGTTTCATACAAAGTGAGAGGATGAAAATTAATGCTTTCCCTCACAAGTCCATTTACTGGCTGCTAGTGCCAACAGAACTGTGCTTGGTTTTGTTTTTTAGATGAGAGACAGATCTGAAGTGAAACGGCTGAAAAGATAATACACTCGCAACTCCATATTCGCTGGGGTCGGGGGCACAAGACCCCCGTGAATATGGAAGAACCGCAAATAACAAAAACGCCACCTGAGAGGACACCTCTCTAGGGATCTTTAGGTCCTCCAGTGCAACTCTGTGGTCAACGTCCGACAGACACTGACCAAAGACCCGCGTTGGAGGGGCAACAAAGGCCTAGTAGGGTATTCTCTCTAAGACTCTCTAGGTCCTCCAGTGCAACTCTGTGGTTAACGTCTGACAGACACTGACCATAGAACTCCAATGGAGGAGCTACAAAGGCCTAGTAGAGCATTCTCTCTAGGGATCTCTAGGTCCTCCAGTGCAACTCTATGGTCAACGTCCGACAGACACTGACCATAGAACTGAGTTGGAGGAGCTACAAAGGCCTAGTAGAGTAATCTCTCTAGGGATCTCTAGGTCTTTCGGTGCAACTCTGCGGTCAACGTCCGACAGACACTGACCATAGAACTGCGCCGGAGGAGCTACAAAGGCCTAGTAGAGTGTCCTCTCTAGGTCTTCCAGGGCAACTTTTAGTTAAAGATGACCATAGAGTTGCATTAAAGGAGCTACAAAGGCCTAGTAGAGTATCTCTCTAGGGATGTCTCGGTCCTCCAGCGCAACTCTGTGGTCAACGTCCGACAGACACTGACCATAGAACTGCGCCGGAGGAGCTACAGAGGCCTAGTAGAGTATTCTCTCTAGGGATCTCTGGGTCCTCCAGTACAACTCTGTGGTCAACGTCCGACAGACACTGACCATAGAACTGCGCCGGAGGAGCTACAGAGGCCTAGTAGAGCATTCTCTCTAGGGATCTCTAGGTCCTCCAGTGCAACTCTGTGGTCAACGTCCGACAGACACTGACCATAGAACTGCGCTGGAGGAGCTACAAAGGCCTAGTAGAGTATTCTCTCTAGGGATCTCTAGGTCCTCCAGTACAACTCTGTGGTCAACGTCCGACAGACACTGACCATAGAACTGCACTGGAGGAGCTACAGAGGCCTAGTAGAGTATTCTCTCTAGGGATCTCTAGGTCCTCCAGCACAACTCTGTGGTCAACGTCCGACAGACACTGACCATAGAACTGCGCTGGAGGAGCTACAAAGGCCTAGTAGAGTATTCTCTCTAGGGATCTCTAGGTCCTCCAGTACAACTCTGTGGTCAACGTCCGACAGACACTGACCATAGAACTGCGCTGGAGGAGCTACAGAGGCCTAGTAGAGTATTCTCTCTAGGGATCTCTAGGTCCTCCAGTACAACTCTGTGGTCAACGTCCGACAGACACTGACCATAGAACTGCGCTGGAGGAGCTACAAAGGCCTAGTAGAGTATTCTCTCTAGGGATCTCTAGGTCCTCCAGTACAACTCTGTGGTCAACGTCCGACAGACACTGACCATAGAACTGCGCTGGAGGAGCTACAGAGGCCTAGTAGAGTATTCTCTCTAGGGATCTCTAGGTCCTCCAGCACAACTGTGGTCAACATCTGACAGACACTGACCATAGAACTGCGCTGGAGGAGCTACAAAGGCCTAGTAGAGTATTCTCTCTAGGGATCTCTACGTCCTCCAGGGCAACTCTGTGGTTAACGTCCGACAAAGACACTGACCATAGAACTGCGCTGGAGGAGCTACAAAGGCCTAGTAGAGTATTCTCTCTAGGGATCTCTAGGTCCTCCAGTGCAACTCTGTGGTCAACGTCCAACAGACACTGACCATAGAACTGCGCCGGAGGAGCTACAGAGGCCTAGTAGAGTATTCTCTCTAGGGATCTCTAGGTCCTCCAGTACAACTCTGTGGTCAACGTCCAACAGACACTGACCATAGAACTGCGCCGGAGGAGCTATCATTCTGCACAACTAGGCAATTTTTCCGTACTGTTTTATTGTTATTGTTTACTGTTATAATTTATTAGTTATGGGGGGGGGGACATTGTATTTTATTGTATTTTAACACTTTTAATGCTGTTAGCCGCCTTGACCTCATTGGAGAAGTGGGGTATAAATAAGAATAATAATGATTATTATTATTATTGGCAGCATTGTTTTATTTTATTTTAACTGATTGTATGAATAGCACTGTGTAAATTTACAGAATAAATAATAATAATATAATAAAAACATTATTTTCATCCCGCCCCTTGGCACAATAAGGCATCTGGGGCGGCTTTTAAATAAATAAACAGTGCTTAATAAATAAAGCATAATAATAATAATAATAATAATAATAATAATAATAATAATAATTTCAGCTAAGAAGATTGAAACCGCACAGATGAGGTTGCCGGCACGCTCCGACTTTTGCTTAATCCGTTATGGCAAACACTGCATCCTAACACAAAACAAAATACTAAATGTGTTGTATGTGTCACCCAAAAAATGTCCATGGAATAAACAGGCAATCCAGCTGCTTTGAGTGACATTCTGTGCTCAGTTCGGACTTGCGCGATTTGTTCTTTGTGTGTCTGCTTTGTTGAAACAGCCCCAGAGGGGCAGCTGATAGCGACACGGGGTCAAAAGAAGTCAGGTTTTGGTGTGTCTTTCCAACAGCCTCCTCTACTTTGCATGCCGACTTCACAAACACCATTCATTTTGCACAGGCTTTGCTTACTCCCGCAGCCATTGCTCTTCCTATCCTCACACTTGTTGGCAGTCTCATATCTCATAAGTCAACAAATGTACAGTGCAGATACAGGATCGTACATGAAAGCCTGTCCTAGTGGCAATCCACTAGACAAGTATGGTGACGAATATGTGGTGATACATATAGAATCATAGAGTTGGAAGAGAGTGCAAGGACCATCCAGTCCAACCCCATTCTGCCATGCAGGAACCCTCAATCAAAGCATCCTTGACAGATGGTCATCCACCAAATGAACATGAGGAACTGAATAACAAAGCAAGCGGTCCATGCTCCAGTTTTAGAATTCAGTTTAGAAACCATTTTGGAGCCTATGGGCCTCATGGGGTCCTTCAAGGCTACATTTATAGCCCCATATTTATAGTTGTGCACAATTTTTGAACAGGGTTGCGCTCCCATCATTGGAGAAAGGGGAGATGTGAATAAAATATAAATGATCTGAGAATGGCATTGCAAAATTGGAAGAGTGCAGAAGTTATGTTCCTATCCACATACTATTATTACGTATTAGGATTTTATTTCATTATATCCCGCCTTTCTCCCGAAGAAGGGATTCAAGGCGGCGAACGACAAGCACAAAACCATACAATTTAAAAACAGTACAACGATTTTAAACATATATAAATATAACATTTAACGCACTGCTCCACTCTGAGAATGAACTTAGGTCACTTAAAAATGCGTACCAAACAAGCTTCTTCCAGCATTCCTAATGCGTTGTTTGCGAAATCTAGAGCTACCATGCGCAGGCCTCTTCCATGCGGCGCATCACTGAGCATGCTGCCTCTGTTGTCGCTAATTCAAACGCCGAAGGTAGACACAGAGGGACCAAAGATTTACCAGGCCAGCAGACTTGAACAAATATGAACAAATGCAATAATATAATTTGTGCTGACAAGTTTTGGGAGAGGTATTCCCAACAGACGGACATCTGGCTTCCAGTCACATAGTGCTTACACTTTGTCAATAAACCAGCGAAGGAAGGTGCAAATGAATCTTATTTCATTGGACAGGCAGCTTGGAATACAGATAAGGCAATGGGAGCATATAAACCTTTAATAAATGTCTTGGAAGGAGAGGATTGCCATTGATCCCAATCTTTTCTGACGGAAAATCAGTTCCTCTTATGCGCTCCAGGCAACAAGCTCTAACTTGCATAACTTGCATCTGTTCCATATATATATATATATATATATATATATATATAGGTTCAGTCAAATAAATATGTTGTCATTGGTGATTTAATAGTGCCAGTGAATGCCCCACTAGATTATAGTTTCATTGAAATATTATACTGGATAGTGGGTATTCTATGAAAAGTATTGTATATCCTTCTTAGGATGTAGACCATTCAAGGCTGGTCTTCGATGACAGTGTTCCTCAGCCTTTCTTAAACTGACGCAGGTTTCAATGGTGGCCAAAAGTGGCAACTGGTGGCTTCCATGTCAGTGGAGTAGTTGATTTACTCAAGGTTTTGACTTAAATCAGTAATTCATAACCTTTGGGCCCCCAATTGTATTAGACTTCACGGCCCAGCATGTGTTGCTATTGGGCACAACTTATGGCAACACTAAGGCAAACCTATCATGGGGTTTTCTTGGCAAGATCTGTTCAGAGGACATTTGCCATTGCCATTCCCTGAAGCTGAGAGAGTGTGACTTGCTTAAGGTCACCCAGTAGATTGACATGGCCAATCTGGGAATTGCAGTCCAGAGTCATCGTCCAACATTCAAACCATGCTGGCCCCCATATACCCAAGCAATGAAACACTCCTGACATCAATCCAAATCAGTAATGTAACAGTAGAAATCTAGAAGACAGCAGCCATAGCCCTATGCGCTTGGAGAACCCATAGCCTCACACTTTGAGGATGCATTTACTGTTGCTGTTTACACTCATAAGCATACTCCTTCCAAAGAGGAAGCCATTAAGGCTTCCAGGAGGTACATATACCCATAGATGAATTATTGTCGACCTTTGGTTCCCTGAATACGTCAACATTGTCTAGGCTGGTGAAGACCTCCAGGAACTGAAGTCGAAATTGCCTTGATGACAATTAGTAATAAAAGTCTAACCCAATCACACTATGGAATTATAGCACTATTGTGCCACGTTAACTTCCATGGTTCTGTCCTATCGAATACTGGGATTGACAGGTCGGGGCACATCAGAGCACTGCAGTGCGTCTCCAAATTACAAACATGGATGAAACCACGGCTGTTAAAAGGAATAGCAGTGCTCTAATCACTGAGTGTGAATGGGGCCCAAGGAGTCGGGGTGCCTCTGATCCACAAGGCCCCATTTCCACTTACTGATCAATTGGTGTGTGATCAGAATCGATGGATCGATTCGACACTATATTTGCCCCAATTACATTCCCCCCCCAAAACATACAACCCTACCCTTCGCCATTGCCTTCCAGCTTGTCCCACCATTGGCGCACTGTGACACGTTCATGATGCGAGCACAGTTTTCGGTTCAAGGATGCATATACCACCTGATTTCTCCTCATTCTGTGATAGCATTCTAAGATATCGCATCCCCCCCTGTCAGCTCCGAATTATTCTCTGCCTACAATCCAGATCCCATACAGTGCCCACCGGCATCTGAGTTCGCCAGGCAGTTCCTCTGTACCCCAAACCAATGTAAACGGCAAAAGATTTATACGATCCGAAGAGAAACCAGGGTTTAAACCAATAGTCAAAGGAGTAGCCAGCTTGTTGGGGGCCATTGGCTTATAGATTACAAACCGCTTAGGGAGAGCTAGTTCACTGATAAGCGGTATAGAAATGTATATGCTATTGCTATATATCTATATATAGTTTTATAAACAAGCTCCTGGCTGCAAAAATTCTCTCTCTTTTCATAATTATCTTTATTGCTCTGCCATACTTTCTCTGGCTTTTCAAAAACGAGACATACGTTTAAAAGCATGATCTGATCTTGCTTTGATTGCGGCCGCATTGTGCGCTGGGTAATTACTATTCATTTGGTTTTGGAGGGCGCCGAATGAATTTTCCACATGAGATTCCTTAATTTGTACACATTTTATTACTCGGAAATACACACATTGGCAGGATGCCTGAACGGCAGAGGAGCCCGCTATAAATCCCTCTCGACCCCCCCCCCCCCTCGGTTGGATAAAAGCAAATGAAGTGTGACCTCAGAGGCTTAAGGGATTATGTCCCCTAGAAAACATTTTCCTTGCTCTCCTCTGTATCGCCCTGACATGGGATTAATCGGGAAGCAGGTGAGATTACAGTCTCTCTGTTCTGCTTGACAACATTACATTTCTGGGCATTTCCCTAGAATCATAGTATCGTAGAGTTGGAAGAGACCCCAAGGGCCATCCGGTCCAACTCCCTTCCATGCAGGAACTCTCATGGAATCACAGCATCCTAGAGTTGGAAGAGACCCCAAGGGCCGTCCGGTCCAACTCCCTGCCATGCAGGAACTCTCATAGAATCATAGCATCCTAGAGTTGGAAGAGACCCCAAGGGCCGTCCGATCCAACTCCCTTCCATGCAGGAACTCTCATCGGATCATAGCATCGTAGAGTTGGAAGAGACCCCAAGGGCCGTCCGGTCCAACTCCCTGCCATGCAGGAACTCTCATAGAATCATAGCATCGTAGAGTTGGAAGAGACCCCAAGGGCCGTCCGGTCCAACTCCTTGCCATGCAGGAACTCTCATCGGATCATAGCATCGTAGAGTTGGAAGAGACCCCAAGGGCCGTCCGATCCAACTCCCTTCCATGCAGGAACTCTCATCGGATCATAGCATCGTAGAGTTGGAAGAGACCCCAAGGGCCGTCCGGTCCAACTCCCTGCCATGCAGGAACTCTCAGAGAATCATAGCATCGTAGAGTTGGAAGAGACCCCAAGGGCCGTCCGGTCCAACTCCTTGCCATGCAGGAACTCTCATCGGATCATAGCATCGTAGAGTTGGAAGAGACCCCAAGGGCCGTCCGATCCAACTCCCTTCCATGCAGGAACTCTCATCGGATCATAGCATCGTAGAGTTGGAAGAGACCCCAAGGGCCGTCCGATCCAACTCCCTTCCATGCAGGAACTCTCATCGGATCATAGCATCGTAGAGTTGGAAGAGACCCCAAGGGCCGTCCGGTCCAACTCCCTGCCATGCAGGAACTCTCATAGAATCATAGCATCGTAGAGTTGGAAGAGACCCCAAGGGCCGTCCGGTCCAACTCCCTTCCATGCAGGAACTCTCATCGGATCATAGCATCGTAGAGTTGGAAGAGACCCCAAGGGCCGTCCGGTCCAACTCCCTGCCATGCAGGAACTCTCATAGAATCATAGCATCCTAGAGTTGGAAGAGACCCCAAGGGCCGTCCGATCCAACTCCCTTCCATGCAGGAACTCTCATCGGATCATAGCATCGTAGAGTTGGAAGAGACCCCAAGGGCCGTCCGGTCCAACTCCCTGCCATGCAGGAACTCTCATAGAATCATAGCATCGTAGAGTTGGAAGAGACCCCAAGGGCCGTCCGGTCCAACTCCTTGCCATGCAGGAACTCTCATCGGATCATAGCATCGTAGAGTTGGAAGAGACCCCAAGGGCCGTCCGATCCAACTCCCTTCCATGCAGGAACTCTCATCGGATCATAGCATCGTAGAGTTGGAAGAGACCCCAAGGGCCGTCCGGTCCAACTCCCTGCCATGCAGGAACTCTCAGAGAATCATAGCATCGTAGAGTTGGAAGAGACCCCAAGGGCCGTCCGGTCCAACTCCTTGCCATGCAGGAACTCTCATCGGATCATAGCATCGTAGAGTTGGAAGAGACCCCAAGGGCCGTCCGATCCAACTCCCTTCCATGCAGGAACTCTCATCGGATCATAGCATCGTAGAGTTGGAAGAGACCCCAAGGGCCGTCCGATCCAACTCCCTTCCATGCAGGAACTCTCATCGGATCATAGCATCGTAGAGTTGGAAGAGACCCCAAGGGCCGTCCGGTCCAACTCCCTGCCATGCAGGAACTCTCATAGAATCATAGCATCGTAGAGTTGGAAGAGACCCCAAGGGCCGTCCGGTCCAACTCCCTTCCATGCAGGAACTCTCATCGGATCATAGCATCGTAGAGTTGGAAGAGACCCCAAGGGCCGTCCGGTCCAACTCCCTGCCATGCAGGAACTCTCATAGAATCATAGCATCGTAGAGTTGGGAGAGACCCCAAGGGCCGTCCGGTCCAACTCCCTGCCATGCAGGAACTCTCATGGAATCACAGCATCCTAGAGTTGGAAGAGACCCCAAGGGCCGTCCGGTCCAACTCCCTTCCATGCAGGAACTCTCATCGGATCATAGCATCGTAGAGTTGGAAGAGACCCCAAGGGCCGTCCGGTCCAACTCCTTGCCATGCAGGAACTCTCATGGAATCATAGCATCGTAGAGTTGGAAGAGACCCCAAGGGCCGTCCGGTCCAACTCCCTGCCATGCAGGAACTCTCATAGAATCATAGCATCGTAGAGTTGGAAGAGACCCCAAGGGCCGTCCGGTCCAACTCCCTGCCATGCAGGAACTCTCATCGGATCATAGCATCGTAGAGTTGGAAGAGACCCCAAGGGCCGTCCGGTCCAACTCCTTGCCATGCAGGAACTCTCATGGAATCATAGCATCGTAGAGTTGGAAGAGACCTCAAGGGCCGTCCGGTCCAACTCCCTGCCATGCAGGAACTCTCATCGGATCATAGCATCGTAGAGTTGGAAGAGACCCCAAGGGCCGTCCGGTCCAACTCCTTGCCATGCAGGAACTCTCATAGAATCATAGCATCGTAGAGTTGGAAGAGACCCCAAGGGCCGTCCGGTCCAACTCCCTGCCATGCAGGAACTCTCATAGAATCATAGCATCGTAGAGTTGGAAGAGACCCCAAGGGCTGTCCGGTCCAACTCCCTGCCATACAGGAACTCTCATGGAATCACAGCATCCTAGAGTTGGAAGAGACCCCAAGGGCTGTCCGGTCCAACTCCCTGCCATGCAGGAACTCTCATAGAATCATAGCATCCTAGAGTTGGAAGAGACCCCAAGGGCCGTCCGGTCCAACTCCCTGCCATGCAGGAACTCTCATAGAATCATAGCATCGTAGAGTTGGAAGAGACCCCAAGGGCCGTCCGGTCCAACTCCCTGCCATGCAGGAACTCTCATAGAATCATAGCATCGTAGAGTTGGAAGAGACCCCAAGGGCCGTCCGGTCCAACTCCCTGCCATGCAGGAACTCTCACAGAATCATAGCATCGTAGAGTTGGAAGAGACCCCAAGGGCCGTCCGGTCCAACTCCCTGCCATGCAGGAACTCTCACAGAATCATAGCATCGTAGAGTTGGAAGAGACCCCAAGGGCCGTCCGATCCAACTCCCTTCCATGCAGGAACTCTCATCGGATCATAGCATCGTAGAGTTGGAAGAGACCCCAAGGGCCGTCCGGTCCAACTCCCTTCCATGCAGGAACTCTCATAGAATCATAGCATCGTAGAGTTGGAAGAGACCCCAAGGGCCGTCCGATCCAACTCCCTTCCATGCAGGAACTCTCATCGGATCATACCATCGTATAGTTGGAAGAGACCCCAAGGGCCGTCCGGTCCAACTCCCTGCCATGCAGGAACTCTCATGGAATCACAGCATCCTAGAGTTGGAAGAGACCCCAAGGGCCGTCCGGTCCAACTCCCTGCCATGCAGGAACTCTCATAGAATCACAGCATCGTAGAGTTGGAAGAGACCCCAAGGGCCGTCCGGTCCAACTCCCTGCCATGCAGGAACTCTCATAGAATCATAGCATCGTAGAGTTGGAAGAGACCCCAAGGGCCGTCCGGTCCAACTCCCTGCCATGCAGGAACTCTCATCGGATCATAGCATCGTAGAGTTGGAAGAGACCCCAAGGGCCGTCCGGTCCAACTCCTTGCCATGCAGGAACTCTCATGGAATCATAGCATCGTAGAGTTGGAAGAGATCTCAAGGGCCGTCCGGTCCAACTCCCTGCCATGCAGGAACTCTCATCGGATCATAGCATCGTAGAGTTGGAAGAGACCCCAAGGGCCGTCCGGTCCAACTCCTTGCCATGCAGGAACTCTCATAGAATCATAGCATCGTAGAGTTGGAAGAGACCCCAAGGGCCGTCCGGTCCAACTCCCTGCCATGCAGGAACTCTCATAGAATCATAGCATCGTAGAGTTGGAAGAGACCCCAAGGGCCGTCCGGTCCAACTCCCTGCCATACAGGAACTCTCATAGAATCATAGCATCGTAGAGTTGGAAGAGACCCCAAGGGCCGTCCGGTCCAACTCCCTGCCATACAGGAACTCTCATAGAATCATAGCATCGTAGAGTTGGAAGAGACCCCAAGGGCCGTCCGGTCCAACTCCCTGCCATACAGGAACTCTCATGGAATCATAGCATCGTAGAGTTGGAAGAGACCCCAAGGGCCGTCCGGTCCAACTCCCTGCCATGCAGGAACTCTCATGGAATCATGGCATCGTAGAGTTGGAAGAGACCCCAAGGGCCGTCCGGTCCAACTCCCTGCCATGCAGGAACTCTCATAGAATCATAGCATCCTAGAATTGGAAGAGACCCCAAGGGCCCTCCGGTCCAACTCCCTGCCATGCAGGAACTCTCATGGAATCATAGCATCGTAGAGTTGGAAGAGACCCCAAGGGCCGTCCGGTCCAACTCCCTGCCATACAGGAACTCTCATAAAATCATAGCATCGTAGAGTTGGAAGAGACCCCAAGGGCCGTCCGGTCCAACTCCCTGCCATGCAGGAACTCTCATAGAATCATAGCATCCTAGAGTTGGAAGAGACCCCAAGGGCCGTCCGGTCCAACTCCCTGCCATGCAGGAACTCTCATAGAATCATAGCATCCTAGAGTTGGAAGAGACCCCAAGGGCCCTCCGGTCCAACTCCCTGCCATGCAGGAACTCTCATGGAATCATAGCATCGTAGAGTTGGAAGAGACCCCAAGGGCCGTCCGGTCCAACTCCCTGCCATACAGGAACTCTCATAAAATCATAGCATCGTAGAGTTGGAAGAGACCCCAAGGGCCGTCCGGTCCAACTCCCTGCCATGCAGGAACTCTCATAGAATCATAGCATCCTAGAGTTGGAAGAGACCCCAAGGGCCGTCCGGTCCAACTCCCTGCCATACAGGAACTCTCATGGAATCACAGCATATTAGAGTTGGAAGAGACCCCAAGGGCCGTCCGGCCCAACTCCCTGCCATGCAGGAACTCTCACAGAATCATAGCATCGTAGAGTTGGAAGAGACCCCAAGGGCCGTCCGATCCAACTCCCTTCCATGCAGGAACTCTCATCGGATCATAGCATCGTAGAGTTGGAAGAGACCCCAAGGGCCGTCCGGTCCAACTCCCTGCCATGCAGGAACTCTCACAGAATCATAGCATCGTAGAGTTGGAAGAGACCCCAAGGGCCGTCCGGTCCAACTCCCTGCCATGCAGGAACTCTCATAGAATCATAGAGTTGGAAGAGACCCCAAGGACCCTCCGGTCCAACTCCCTGCTTTTTCCTATTCAGACCTAGCAAAAACAGAATGCTGGCTAGTCCTTCAACATTTGCAAGTCTAATCCAGCATATCTATTTATTAAAACACAAACTGAAACCTCTTGATGCATATTGTCTCACTTCTCAAGACTTGGACAGGAATAAAAATACTCCTGGCCTAACCCTAACCTCTGTGTAGTTCATTAATGAATGCTAAAGAGCATTATGTTTAATTCTGCTCCTGGGTTGACATCAGTATTATCGACAGCCGCACCACCTGCATGGAAATGGTGCAATACCACCCCCGTGTGCAATAAATCTGTCTAGCAGCAAGAACGCAAACAAAAGGCGCACCTCTTCTTTCACATCCACTCACTGCACAAAGCCAGAAGTACAAATAAATACACGACTTATTAAAGCGCCATCAGGTCCGGAAAAGATGCTGGAATGGATTAACCCTTAAGAAGCTTGCAAGATGTTCAGGTTGGAGGGAATCTGTCCGGGTGCATTTGGGAGGCAAGATGCATGTTGGACGCTTGGTAAAAAAGAAGGCAATCGTGAAAGAGGATAAACACAAACCAGATGGATGGATTAAGTGAGATATAGATATAGATATAGATATAGGAGTTTATGACACGGGAGGAATTTCTCTTAATTTCGTTGGAAAGGAAGGTGGGCCAGAACACATTTATGTGAATTTGCTAGTTCAGCGAAGTTATGTGAATTCGAATTGCCTTCAAACTGACTTCCCAGTGCCCCCAAAATAGCTTGCCATTGCCTGAAATTGCGTGTGATCACCTCTCACGCAATAATGTGAAACCCCATGATTGCGTTCGGACTGACTTCCCTTTGCCCAAAATTGCATGTGGTAGTCTGTCACGCAATAACATTAAACCCCATGGTTGCGTTCGGATTGCCATTGGGTTATACTTCCCATTTCCCTTGTCTGATAACGTCCATAGATACAGATATTATTAAGTGCTATATTTTATGTTAGTGGTGGGTTCTGGACTGTGAAATTTTATGATTTACTGCATTGTGTATTCTATTATTTTGATTATAACCCACCTCAATCTGCAGAGAAAGGCAGGCTAATAATAATAATAATAATAATAATAATAATAATAATAATTTATCCCCCTCTCCCTGTGGATCGAGGTGAGTTACAATAAAAATAATAATGTACCGGGAGATGCCTAGAGAGGTAAAAAGAAGATGATTTTATTATTATTTGTGGTTTTTCCACATTCTCAAGGGACCTTCATCCCAACCCTAGAGATTGTAATTGGTTTTCTGGTCTCTGCCATTGATATGGAAATTGAGAGTTATAGGCCCTTGCCCCTAAGGAGAAACATCACAGCAAGGAGACAACAAGTCTGGACATTCCATCAAGCAAAGAAGCAGCAGCTGCAGGGATTTTCCTTCTCTACCATTGCCAGAAACATCTAGTCCCATAAACTATGTTGGTTGGTTGGTTGGTTTGACAGTATTACAACATGGTTGCATTCAAAGATATAGCCATGTTAGTCTGTAGAATCCTACAATTCTAGAGTTGGAAGAGACCCCAAGGGCCATCCAGTCCAACCCCACTCTGCCATGCAGGAACTCTCAATCAAAGCATCCCCATTGACAGATGGCCATCCAGCCTCTGTTTAAAGACCTCTAAGGAAAGAGACTCCACCATTCTCTGAGAGAGTATATTCCATTGTTGAACAGCCCTTACTGTCAAGAAGTTCCTCCTAATGTTGAGGTGGAATCTCTTTTCCTGTAGCTTCCATCCATTGCTCCGTTTCCTATTCTCTGGAGCTGCAGAAAACAAGCTTGCTCCCTCCTCAATATGACACCCTTCAAATACTTAAACAGGGCTATCATATCACCTCTTCTCTTCTCCAGGATAAACATCCCCAGCTCCCTAAGGCATTCCTCATAAGGCATGGTTTCCAGACCCTTCACCATTTTAGTTGCCCTCCTTTGGACACGCTCCAGTCCCAATGTCCTTTTTGAACTGAGATGCCCAGAATTGGACACAGTATTATTCCAGGTGAGCCCTGACCAAAGCAGAATAGAGTGGCACTATTACTTCCCTTGATCTAGAATAGATACATCTATTGATGCAGCCTAAAATCGCATTGGCCTTTTTAGCTGCCGCATCGCACTGTTGACCCATGTTCAATCAGTATGTAGAGAGATCTTGTAGCGCCTTTCAGACTAATTGAAAGAAAGAAGTTGGCAGCATGAGCTTTTGTAGACTTCAGTCTACTTCTTTCAGATGCATTTGGTCTTTTTTTGTCCTTGAAGAGGTTGATGGATTTCCACTCCGCCCACTCCATCAAATGTATCTGAGGAAGTAGATTTAAGCCTACGTAAGCTCATGCTGCCGACTTCTTTCTTTCCATTAGTCTCCAAGGTGCGACGAGATCTCTCTATGCACTTTCTGTGCAATATGGGAGCACTTTGGCCAACGCTTCGCATCAGGCATGTGGGGGACTAGCAATTATTTGTCGCCAGCGTGCCAGCCGGGACCATCACTACATTTGTGCCCATAGGATGCAACTGTTTCCCCCGCTGGGAAGATGCCAGGGACCAGCAACCAACAGCTCAGGGACTGGCACTGGTCCAGGGACCACCGCTTTGAATAGCTTCTGCATGGATTTGTGGCAGAGCCGAGATCTGCAGGCTCCGTTTCCCACGCCATCAAACCCTCTGGGATCTCCCTTGGCTTTTGGGAAGGTGGGCCATAGTCCCTCCAAGAAACATTTACTTCCTAGACCTCCGGCGCATCTCCCCACACATGCACACACATGCCTCCTGTGTGTTTTTTGCTGTTCATGAATTTAATATGAGCTGCTTCTCTGGAACCATTCAAGGAGGAAACCATTGCCAGCTGGCGTCGCCCAGAATCATGCATTGCTTTGGTTGCTGAGGCCTCCTGCTCCGAAAGCGGCATTTCCACTTTTTGCAATGCTTCGCGTCCCCAAAGCTAGGCATGTTCTGCTCAGAAGCCAATCTCAAACTTTTCAGTGTGAAGGAGGATTGCATCCTAAGGCCTCATTCCCACTATCTTTTAAACCAGGTTGCAAATCAGTTTGAACTGGTTTAAATGGCCATGGTTTGCACTTGAACCAAATTGCTGAAGAGATTTGAAAAGGGGGGGAGGCATGCGCTACACTAGACCCATTTATCCTGCGTCTTTTTGGATAAATCGATTCCGCACAAGCGTGAACCAGACACGGATCGGAATCGGTTTAATTAGAAGGTCCATTTTGATCCGTTTCAACCGTGAATGTGAACCACAAGTGAGTTGTTTTACAGGGGAAAAAACCCGATTGGGGCAAATGTAGTGGGAACCATGCTCCGCTGTCAAATCGCTCCATCGATTCGGATCAAAAATCGATTTATTAATAAGTGGGAACGTGGCCTAAGACTAGTAATAATTGAATTTTTTTTTATAGGAGGTGTGTTATTGCTTCTGCTGTGTTTCTTCAACTTGTTAACTTACGTTGTAAAGTTCAAAGACATAGCCATGTTAGTCTGCAGAATCAGTACCTAGAGAGGTTTTGGAGCATTGAAGTCTAGGCAAGCGCATGATGCCAACGTCTTTCTTTCCGTTCATCTCAAAGGGGCTGCAAGATCTCTCTACATACCGATCAGTACAACGTATCGCTTGTCGGCCGATTCAAGAATCGGTTGCTTGAAAGAAGGGGATGAATTCTCCAACTGCAGATCTTACACATGTTTACTCAGCAGCCAGTCCCCCTGGGTTCAACGTGGCATACTCTCTGGCGAGTGCTTTAGGACTATCATTTGCATAAATACACCGCTAACAACATTTCGGCATCCCTCAAAAGGCCTAAGAGATAAATAAATGGGAACGCCATTTGTCAGGGAGCGGGATTAAGAAATCAGAGTTGTCCATGGCTGATGGGGACAGGAGAAGAATATGCCCTCCAGAAATGATAGGAGTTTGGGAAGGCAGGAAGAAAGAGTCAAGAGGAGACAACAGTGTCTAATCATTTGAGGTTTGGGTTCCCCCCTGAAGACAAAAGCCTGGTTTTCCAAAGACATCTGCTTCCCGAACTTACCTTCCTTGCTGTTTACCGCAGGCTGTCTATCTGTTTTAACAACCTCCGGAGGGATTTTGCACACCTCATTATGCAAAATTGCTACTTACGCATTCGCTCCGGCGCTTGTCTAAGTAATCTGCACACGCACAATGCCTTCCATCAAAGATCACGCAGCATCCTTCTTCAGAGGCGGCCGATTAAAAAAAGAAACACACCGGGAAAAAGAAAGAAAGAAAGAAAGAAAGAAAGACACACACAAAAAGTCGGCTATGTCGCAGCAAGACAAAACAACACCTCTTGTGTATCACGGTTGTGATACAGGGCTGATCTGAACCTCTGCTTGGCATTATCTATTTAAAAAGAAAATAAGACATCTTTCTCCCTGTGCTCATACACAAGAGAGATATAACTACATTCGTTCTATTTTAACTCATTATTTATTTCCTTCCTTCCTTCCTTCCTTCCTTCCTTCCCTCCATCCCCAAAAACTGGTGTTAAAGCATTTCTTATAGGAGACTGGACTGGAAAGAAAAGAAGAGAGAGAGAATGAAAGAAAGAAAGAAAGACAAAAGGCTAGCACATTTCAGATTTGATGTCAGGAACTAAGAGAGACCTTGTGGCACCTTTGAGACTAACTGAAAGAAAGAAGTTGGCAGCATGAGCTTTCCTAGACTTCGGTCTACTTCCTGAGTCTATGAAAGCGCATGCTGCCAACCTCTCCATTTCGGTGAGTCTTGGTGCTCATTCCCACTACAATAAGCTCCGAATCTTGATATGATTAATCACAAAAGCAATAGATTGGTAAAGCAACTACTTGCAAGGAGAGACCCCGGCCCTGATTCCTCCAAAGCCGGCCGCCGCTTGCCCCGCTGCCGCCTGGCTCCCTGCGCTGCTGTCTGCCGTGATGATTGACAGATGAGCGACGCCAATGGGAACGACTTTCGGGACAAAATAAAGGCATTTCGCTCCCAGTAAGAAAAAGACCTGCTTTATATTGGGAACTGGGGACCTTCTGAATTCGATTATCAACATGGAGCGGAGCCGGATTGGGATTTGGACTATACCGTAAGTGGGAATGACCCCTCGAAGGTGCTACAAGATCTCGCTACGTACTGATTCTACAGACTAACATGGCTACATCTTTGAATTCAGCAACTAAGGGTCTGTACAAACAGCCGCCCCTCCTTCATCCGGATCGGGGCCGCAGCAACCTCACACCATGGCCCCAATCTGGCCTCTGGAGGGTGCAAAAAGGAACCACAAAAAGTGGGTCCTTTTTGCACCCGACAAAGAAAGCCATAGCCGCAGCGGCACGTATGGAGCCCCTTTGGCACTGCGTCATTTGGATGCAGCACCGGAGGGCGCACCTGTATGGCGCCCCTTAGGTGCTGAGTCATTTGGATGCAGCACCAGAGGGCATACCTCTATGGTGCCCCTTTGGTGCTGAGCCATTTGGATGCAGCACCGGAGGGCGCACCTGTATGGCACCCCTTTGGTGCTGAGTCATTTGGATGCAGCACTGGAGGGCATACCTGTATGGCACCCCTTAGGTGCTGAGTCATTTGGATGCAGCACTGGAAGGGTGTTATGATGCCGCACGCTGTCTGGAGTGGCGCGTGGCATTATGGCACCCTAGTGGCATCAAGTGCATGCGTCATCTGGATGTGATGCCCTGTACAGGGCCTCAGTGTTTGTATTATGCCATTATCTTTCTAAAAATAGGACGTTTTACAAAAGCCATGGCTCCCTTGCTACCAGTGGGAGATCCAGAGACATATATTGGTAATTTATATGAACTGTGTACATGTGCATTGTATAGTATGTTCTCCATACGTCTTAAGGTCAACACTGCTAACCCCTGCATTTGTATGCCATATATTTACCTCGGCCTCATTCCTTCCACTCTTTCTGGACACCTTAGCTTTTGGCAACCCGTAAATGTGGCCAAAGCCATTTCCCCATCTACTACATGGCTAATAAACGCCCCGTGATTCACGTCATGTTTTGATTACCTCTTATAAAAGCGACACTTTTGCTGTGCTTTCCCAATTACTGCCTCTCTAATGTCCAATTATCTCCCCAGTATTAATATTCAGCATTAAATACATTAAATAATGTTTCCATAGCAATGCCAGCCTGCTCTAATGTGGCTTTCGTTTGGGCTGTAAGAGGAGGAAATCCCATTTTGGTTTTAATCCGAAACGGAAGACAGGAGCTTCGGAAAGGCCGTGACCCTTTTGCTGCTGTTTGGACACCGAGAGTCCGATCGCAATGTACCACCTTGCCTTTAAAATGCAAAATGCTTTTACTTTACTGATGGAAAGCAGCAGAAAACAAGCTGGCTCCATCCTCAATGTGACATCCCTTCATATATTTAAACAGGGGCTATCATATCACCTCTTAACCATCTCCTCTCCAAGCTAAGCAAACCCAGCTTCCGACTTTATGATCACACTCCATTTTTCACCGGATCCGGGCAAGGGGTGGACACAGGCTTAAACAGGTGGAAATGGATCTTATCTAAAGACAAGATAGAACGGATCTTGTCGCATGCCTCCTTGCCCAACTCAGCCACATTGAGTACCCGATCCAGACTTGTGACATACCTTTCGAAGCATGGAAAAGTATTGTTCAATGGAAAAGTATGCCAGGGGTATGGACTGGGTATGCGATGCGGCCGAGTTGGGCAAGGAGGCGTGCGACAAGCTCCATTTTATCAACTAAGGAATATAGCTTCGTTTTGAATTGACTGTTTATGGATCAGATGCATCGGGGTAAGAATACACAAAAGCTTCTATTCGTAAATTAGCGTCCTAAACCTTGTATCTAAAAGCTGCCCCAAAGAACGTTGGCAGTTCCTGCAGCTTGCATCCATGGCTCCAGGTCCTATTATCTGGAGCTGCAGGAAAAAAGCTCGCTCCCTCCTCAACATGACATCCCTTCAGATACTTGAACAGGGCTATCATATCACCTCTCAACCTTCTCTTCTCCAGGCTAAACATCCCCAGCTCCCTGAGTCGTTCCTCATAGGGCTTCATGGTTTCCAGAATCGTCACCATTTTAGTCCCCCTCCTTTGGACACATGGCTCCGGTTGTTCAACATCCTTTTTGAATTATGGGGCCCAGAACTGGACACAGCATTATTCCAGGTGGGGCCTGACCAAGGCAAGGGGCCACTAAAGGACAAAACTGCAGGAATGCGAGAGCAAGAGACTCCAGCACCATCCACAAACTGGTTTCTTGCATCTCGAGATGGCTCCTTCTCCATTGAACGCAAGTTTAGTAGCCAAGAGATAGAAACAGAGAAGCATCAGGACATTTGGTTTCTTACCAACAGCTGGCCAATTGCTGGGGGACATTATCGTTCTCCAAAACAGCCATGTCTTGCACAGCTGTTTGCAGCCAAGGGCCTGGCA
The DNA here is from genome assembly GCA_023333645.1 of Sceloporus occidentalis. Classification (NCBI taxonomy): domain Eukaryota; kingdom Metazoa; phylum Chordata; class Lepidosauria; order Squamata; family Phrynosomatidae; genus Sceloporus; species Sceloporus occidentalis. Next base: position 3,897,260 of record JALMGF010000064.1, on the reverse strand, counting down.
GTGTCTCATCTCCTCCGCGTTCAATATTCATCTGTTCCATTGGCCCTCGGAATACCTTGGGCTCCTGGTAAACACATTAAAATTTAAAGAGATTCTTCTTAACTAATCGCATCAAGCGGCATTTGCGTAATGCAAATATTTGCTTTGTTCCTCCGGCGCGCTTCCAATTACGTTGACAATTTCCGAGGAATCAAATTATGGCAGGTTTAATATTAAAAAGGAGGCGGGGTGGGACAAAATGGAGAGGGATGGGAGCCTGCAAACGTCTAAAGGGGAAATCAGGTTTGATTTGGTTTGCAGACTCCAAATGAACCAGGTATTCCCTCGCCGGTTATGCCAGTGTCAGAAATGAAAATTACAGGTAATAAGACAAGCGCTCTTTAAATTCGAGGACGCAGGGGGAAACGATCACATTTCTGCATTGTCTGTTTTCTACAGGAGTAAATGACATGTGATTAGCTCTCCCTTTAATCTCATTAAACTCCGTCTGTCCATCAAAACACAAATGACAGTTTGCGGTAAGACAAGCAACCATTTTGTTTTCTCCCCGAGCTGCTGATGGATCCGGATAAAACGCTTGTTTGTGCGGACCTCAACTTCGCTTATTAGAAAGTGACATCCAACAGAACTGTTATGAAATACAGCAAGGAACAGGGACGTAGCCAAGGGGGGGGGGGGTCCTTGGGGTCCGGACCCTCCCTTTCCATTAGAAACATGAATGGTGCGTGCTGCTGCACCACCGCACCCAAGCCCCATTATAATGGTGGCACTTAGTCTGGACCCCCCCCTTCCTAAAATCTTGGCTACGTCCCTGCCAGGAATATTCATAGGCCTAGACTTAATAAAGAGATTATTTATTCCTAGTCAAGAATAGGGACGACTTGGAACATGGGGGTGATTAAAGCATCCACTGGACAAAATAATCTGGTTCTGAATGCACAGAGCAACAACAAAATCCTCATTTGGCACCCAGAACAAAATGCTGGACTACATAGGCTTTTGTCTGATCTAACTTCAGGGTATTTTTAATATTATTCTTTAGACTCCCAAAGTGTTAAAATGTTAAAATAGTAAAACAAATGTGAGGAGGAAGAGGAATGAATGTACAGTGGGGTCCTTGTTATCCGCTGGGGTTTGGTTCCAGGATCCCCCGTGGGTAAGAAAATCCATGGATGCTTGAATCTCATTAAATACCATGGCATAGTAAAATGGTGTCCCTTATATAAAATGGAAAAATCAATGTTTCCTATTTGGAATATATATATATATAGAGAGAGAGAGGAATATTTTCAAGCTGTGGATGCTTGAATCCATGGATAAAAAATCGGTGGATAAGGGTGTAATACAAAACAGGAACAGGAGTAGTATAACAATACTTCCAGTTCTAGCTTCAGCTCCGATGTTTTGGATGTCCTTCAGTCCCGACTTCTGTCTTTTTCATCAACTTTGTGTCGTAGATTGACATCCGGTACTAGTATGTCCCATGGTTCCTGGCTCCCAGCTCCTAGTTCATCTCTGGCTGCTGCCCAGAACCCAACCCTTCCTATAGTAAAGAGATGGGAGAATGACATAATAGTGGGGCTTGACAGACGGGCAGCTCAGTGCCGCCCGTCTTTGCCCCGCATCACTGCCGTAGCCGTCAAATGGCAAGGCAACGATGCTCTGCCGGAAAGAAGCTGCCTAGAGCAACTTCTTTTATGCTGTGACATAGGTGTCCAATGGTGCCACTTCCTGCGAACGACGTGTGCATGCTGCACGGCACACGTGTCATCGTGGCGCCACGCCGAGTGGGTAGCGGCAAGCCATGATGGCTGCGTCCTCGCAGACTAGGGCTGCTGGGCATGTAAATGCCCAGTCTCATCTAGCCCTAGTTCACGGCGAGGATGCTGCAAAATACCTGTTTGTACCGGGCTTATTATTATTATTATTATTATTATTATTATTATTATTGGTTTTATTTATATCCTCTCTCTCTCTCTCTCTCTCTCTCTCTATATATATATATATATATATATATATATGGTGAATGGCAAGAGTTTAATCTGCCCTGGAAGCACTGACCCCCCTCTACTCTCTCATCCATCCAGCCTTTAGTATGAGCACAAATAGTAATGCCTGCTGGGATTTTGTAAGTTCTTTGGCACTGTTTTCCTTTGCTTCATCCTTTAGAGCCTTTATTACATGCCCCTAAGTTTTATCTTAGACTTATCCATGGGTCATATCGAAATCCATAATTTTGGCCCCCAAACCTGCCCTCGTCTTATACATGAGGTCGACTTATAGTCAAGTATATATGATACATACCTCTCTAGCACAGCTACTACTCCACATTCCGGCTTTGACTTTTGCGGACTGGATTATTAGCAGTTTTGGTTAATGTGGGCTCTCTAGGAATCTCTTAAGTCCTCCAGCACGATTCTGCGAGAGGTTGACCATAGAGTTGTGCTAAAGCAGCGCACATTTGGCTGTCAGGTTGTTCCCCAACCCCTCCATGCTTCTCACCAACATGAATTCCAAAGAAGCATGGGAGGCAGTGCACTTTATAGGTTTTCATGCGGGGCCGGTGGCTGCCTGTCTTGTTCCATCTCAATTAGCAAGTGGGGAGCACAATTAGAGCGTTGACAGCAACTATTTGGGGAATAAATGATCACTGATTTATGAATATTGAGTGGCATCCCAGCAACCCAAGCTGAGCAGTCACTCATAGACGGCTATTGCTCTCCCTGCCATTATCGTCTCTTGTAGTCACTCAAAGACAGTTAAATGATCTTGATTTATGACCTTAACCTACGGAGGCCGGTGCGTTTGCTTTATCAGTGTGTAAATTCCTCCGACGCAATTCCCTGCCCTTCCAAAGAGCCAATTTAAAAGCAACATTATGCATGAGCTGGGCATTCTGGAACTCTCCAAACTCTTTCTTCCGCTCATTAAATTTGCACCAAACAATATTGCAATTAAAATTTCATATCGATTTCCTACTTATGATTGGCATTTGGCCTTGGCTTTTTAAAAACACACACACACACACACACACACACACACACACACACTCAGATTTTGTTCCCTCGAAGAGCTTAAAAGTGGCTCGCTTGATCTCAGCGCACAGCAACGAGAGAGGGCTAATGTCGTAATGAGGGTCTGTGACCCGCTTGTGGCAGTAAGAGGGGCACAACGGCATGGTTCTCTATAAAAATCGGAAGTGAACATGAATCCATTTGTCAAAATGGTGCACCAAGGATTAACCTCACCAATTCATTCCTCAAAACGGAACGAAGAAATAAATTAGGAGGCATCTTGGACCGTGCCAACCCAGAAGGAACCTGACCCTGGCACAGAAGGAAATCCCCCTAAATAAAGCACCTGCCATCTTTAAAACAGCATCTATGCTGAATAATATGTACCTACTTTATATACTCATGTATAAGGCCTGGTATACACCACCAGGAAGCGGTGTCCTGACAGCGATATTAGGGCTCAGGACTGCACACCAACCACATGGGCCCCAGCCCTACTACAAGCAGGCAGCATCCTGATGGCGGGTGTTCTGTCCACACGAGCACCGCAATCTTTACGTAAGGGACACACAGCGTCCGCATGTCGCTGCGCTTCTGTTACACAAGTGCACATAACCCAGGCATCGTAAGAACAACTCAGAAGTACTGGGTTCTTTTTACTCCGGAGGGACATTGCACTGTTTGGCAGCTGTGGCGGTCCTCCGGAGTTAAAATGGGCGCCTGTAGACCGCCGTTTTCAGGCGGTCTGTACTGCGCCGAAGTATAGAAATGTAGGTGAAAAAATTGACCCCAAAAACCTGAGTCGACTTATCCAAGGAGCAATGTAAGTACTGTATCTTAACTCTTCTTTAAAAGAAGGAACCATCCCCTGGGGAGAGGCAAGAGTATAATCTGTCCTGGAAGCACCGATCCCCTCTATTCGCACATCCATCCAGCCGTAAGAGTAAGCACAAAGAGTTATGCCTGCTGGAATTTTATAAGTGCTTTGGCATTGTTTTGCTTTGCTTCATCTTTTAGATCAGTGATGGTGAACCTTTTACAGACCGAGTGCCTAAACTGCAACCCAGACCCCACTTATTTATTGCAAAGTGCCACATCCTTCTGGCTTTCTAGTAAGAAACTCTGGCAAACTCTGTGCTAAGGCAACATCATGTGTGCCCACAGAGAGGGCTCTGAGTGCCATCTCTGGCACGTGTGCCATAGGTTTGCCATCACTGTTTTAGATCCTTTGCTCCATGACCCTAAGTTTTATCCTTGACTTAGCCACAGGTCATAGCAAAATCCATCATTTTGGCCCCAAAACTTGCCCTTGACTTATACATGAGGTTGACTTATAGTCGAGTATATACAGTAATTTCCCCATTACACAGCAATGCATCTGCCACAGTTCAAGCATTCCCCATGTGCACAGACTACAATCCTCTCTCACGCACACATGCATGCACACCATGGTTCTGTCTAGCAAAGGAACCTCAGCTCTAAGGATGAGTATGGCTCTCCATTGGGTCCCAATCTGGTTGTCTGGGGTTCACCTGATGGCCACATCTTCATCATGACACCACTGTTTGTTGGTTTCCCTCATTATGTATTTCCCCCTATTTTTAAAAGGTTGCATTGGTTCCCTTAGCAAGAACCTTAACCTAAGCTATGCTGTATGTAAAGAGCTCTTGTAGCACCTTTGAGGCTCACTGAAAGAAAGAAGTTGGCAGCATGAGCTTTCCTAGACTTTAGTCTACTTCCTCAGATGGTTTTGGTGCGGATTTGCAACTTTGCAAGGTCGATTTTTGCACATTCCCCAGCAACCCATCTCTTCGTTTCCTCTTGTCCCCATTCTGTTTTCTATCACTGAAGTTTGGAACACAAAGGACCTATGGAAAAAATACAAAAGCAAGGAGTGGGGATGGTGAGACTGACGGACGTAAGAAAGCTGACAGTTACATCTCAATACAAGATCTCAGTTCCTATCATTCCCATTGACAAATACTTCACACCGAAGGGTTTCAAAGGAGTGGGATGTCAGGAGAAGACGAAGTGGCAGGAGGAGCGTGGAAATGAGATAATTTTATAGCAAAAGATCTCTTGCAATATCTCTCTCTCATATATATATATATATATATATATATAATGGCAGCATGCCTTATATGTGCAGGCCTGTCATGGTGATCTATAGCTCTCAGCTCGCATTGCAATATAAGCCAAATTGCCCGCGTCAGAAGCAGCGATAGAGCCATTCCGCAGGAAACTGGAAATCAATTCCTGTCATCAGTGTTCATTAACTTCTTTATCAGTTCCAGAATACCAGCAGAACACAAGGGAGAGGAGCGGCATGCCAGCAAATCACGACAGCGTCAGTTCACGCATGAGCGGAAATATACACACACAAATCCACACAGGAGACGTCCAGTTTGGCTACGAAGGAACCATTTGAAAGAAAGGTTCAGAAAGCCCAAACAGAGTCATCTGCTTCCCTTTAAAATGCTTAAAGAGATGGTGATTGTGATTGTTGTGAACCTTTTTTACTCCCTAATAGTAAGAGCTGTTGGAGAGTGGGACACATTCCTTCGGAGAGTGGTGGAGTCTCCTTCTTCGGAGATCTTTAAACAGAGGCTGGATGGCCACCTCTCAGGGATGCTTTGATTGAGACTTCCTGCATGGCAGAATGGGTTTGGACTAGATGGCCCTTGGGGTCTCTTCCAACTCTATGATTCTATGATTTGATTAAGGAGGTCATGGGTATGAATGTGCAGGATCTGAGCAGAGCAGTGGAGCATAGGGAGTCTTGGAGATGCCGTCGTGGGTCGAGATCAACTCGAGGGTGGATAACAACAACAATGATTCAATGAAGGTTGTGAGTTCGATCCTAGAAGAAGGCTCCTAGGTTGACTCAGCCTTCCATCCTTTCATAGGCCAGTCAAATGACTCCCCAGCTTGTTGGGGGCAATTGGCGTACAGATTGTAAACCGCTTAGAGAGTGCTGAGTTCACTGAGAAGCGGTACGGAAATGTACATGCAACAACTTACTCCGTGTTTCAATCTAAACTTTACAAGAGCAACCCGAGACTCCAGTCTTCGCAAAGAGCACCTCAGGCCCAAGACAGACCGCCCAAAAACGGCAGACTGGAGGCGTCCATTTTAAATCCGGAGGGACCCCGCAGCAGCCAAACCGCATGGCATCCCTCCGCAGTAAAAAGAACCCGGAAAAAAATGGTTTCTTTTTGTGGTGTCTGTGGCACACGTCACAAATGTGCCATAAGCGACACACAGTGACGTCTATATGCTGCACGTCACTTATTTCAAGATGGTGGCCCCCATATGGACAGGAGGCCGCCATTAGGCCGCCACTATGATATGCTAGGGCTCGGGAGCGTGCGGTTACTGTGCATTCCCGAGCCATAGTATCGGTGGCACACCACTTCGGGCCCGTCTGTCCTGGGCCTTCGATAGCTCCTTTAAAGTCTGGAGTAAAACCTGGAGCATATTCACTACCCCACACACATGGAAACGAGCAGCACAGGTTGCCCTGGTTTCTTCTTCTGGAGAGCATTTGGAGGTAGTTAAGCAGAGGCCCGATGACCATTTAGCAGGAATGCTGTGACTCCACTGGGATGGAGGCTAGGCTTGATGACCAAGAGCATCCATTTCCAAACAACATTTCTTTCTATCTGCAAGCTGAGCCTCAGCAACAACAAAGCAGAGGTGGGTTGTGTCAGAGCCAAAAAAAGCAATGAGGATTTGTGTGTGGCAAGAGTGCCATCACCTGGAGGAAAACAGGTAAGAGCTGTAATGGGAGGGTGCCACAAGTAGGTTGGTGTGTTGGTGGTGTGTGTGTGTGTGTTGGTGGTGTGTTGCTCTGTGATATTTCCATGCGATGTTAGAAGCATTGCTTACAAGGCACTAGCCAGGAGGGCCAGCGGAACAGATTTGATACCCAGGAATTTAATCTATAGGTTTCATTGCTTTTCTCAACTCTATGGATCTTCTTCTGGCATGACATACAACAATAGAATACAGTGCTGCGAACACAAGCATAAACACACACACGGGCGCAAACCCGAAACAGTAACAGGTAAAATACAATGAGGAGGCATCCCAAACCCAAAGCCTGATCGGGAGAACATTTACTCCAAGTGCACCAGCGTGCTGCTGCATCAATACACCATAAACCACACTACTTCATTTTCCTATAGCATACAAAGGCTTAACTGTCGGTTGGGCAATACAGTTATGAAGTTCCTACCAGGGTTTTATGGGTTGGCTCAAGACAAGCCAGCTTTAGACCCGACCCATTTAAATTGGTGAAATTTGAATTAATTGTGATTCATCGAGTCTCACTGTACTTTCAGTGGTTCTCCTCTAAATACAATTATGTCTGGATCCAAGCCTTTGCTTCCAAGATGCCAAAGACCAGGGAGCCTTGCCAGGAGAAAATATACTTGGCACAGCTGAAGGACTTAATGAACTCCTGGCACCTCCGCAGAATATGTACAATCCCTTTTCTCTAGACATCTGCTCTCGCGCCATCTGGCAAAATATGAATAAAGGTTACGCTTCATGGTTTCCAGATCTTGGGTTTATTAAACCCCTTGCTATAATACGTCGGCCAAGACTCAAGCTGCTGAGGTCCTCAAACCTTCATGTACATAGTTTAATATATATCCTGTCATCTGCTTTTAGAGGTGCTTACATTTTAGCGATCCCAAGGCTGCTGCTGTTTCGCTGCCTTCGTTTTACGGGGGCTCTGTTAATACAAATTTAAACAGGTAGTTCAGAGATCAATACCGCCTGACAGTTTGGGGACTGAACTAAATCACAGATCAGGCTGGGAGTAAGCCCTACCCACCCACCGAGCACACTGTGATCCCCAAAGAACCATGGATTTATGCGCCATGACATTTCCAGTTGTAATTCTCGGAAGCACTTGTGCCTCTCTTATGGCCCAGGGTTCATAAAGAGAGAAAAAGAGAGAGAGAGAAGGAGAGCAATGACAAATTGATATAATAACGCAAGACCAATTAGTCATTGTGACAAACACTTGCTATTTAGAGCTTTGCTGCAAAATCTAAAGTCACCTGGGACGCTTGAATGACTAATGTGCAACCGGGAAGAATGTGACATCTCATGGAAGGCTGCAGAAGTAGTCCTGCCATAAAATAATTCTCCCTCCTGTATAGGACGGAGGAAGGGCAAACGGGATGAAACTTCTTTGCCTCTGTGTTCTCAGAAAAGGCAAAGGGTGCTCAACCTGAGGATAAAGGAGCAGAGGACAGAATAGGGGGATTTCAGCACAGAATAAGTAGAGAGATAGTACAGGAATACCTTGGCCTGTTACAGACTGCCAAAATAAAGCTGCTTTGGGTCTCTTTGGAGGTATGCTGTTTAAATGATGCATGCACCCTAAGAATCCGGAGGTCGTGCCAAAGCCAGACTCCATTCCTAAGCACTGGAGGGCAGCTTTAGTGCAGCTTCCGGATTCTTAGGATGCATGCATCATTTAAACAGCATACCTCCAAAGAGACCTGAAGCAGCTTTATTTTGGCAGTCTGTAACAGGCCCTTGTTAATCTAAATGAATATAAGTCTCCAGGACCAGATGAACTCCATCCAAGGGTATTAAAAGAACTGGCAAATATAATATCGGAGCCATTGGCAATCATATTTGAGAACTCCTGGAGAACAGGAGAAGTCCCAGCAGACTGGAGGAGGGCAAACGTTGTCCCCATCTTCAAAAAGGGGGAAAAAGAGGATCCCAACAATTATCCTCCAGTTAGTCTAACATCAATACCAGGAAAGATTCTGGAGCAGAGCATTAAACAGAGAGTCTCTGAACATTTAGAAGGCAATTCCATAATCACAAAAAGTCAACATGGCTTTCAGAGAAACAAGTCATGCCAGACTAATCTGATCTCCTTCTTTGATAAAATGACCATCTTGGTAGATGAAGGGAATGCTGTGGATATAGTATATCTTGATTTCAGGAAGGCCTTTGACAAGGTTTCCCACGACATTCTTGCAAACAAACTTGTAAAATGTGGGTTACATGGATTTGTAATTGGTTGTCCAGCCGAACAGAGTGGTGGAGTCTCCTTCCCTGGAGATCTTTAAACAGAGGCTGGATGGCCATCTGTCGGGGATGCTTCATTTGAGAGTTCCTGCATGGCAGAATGGGGTTGGAATGGATGGCCCTTGGGGTCTCTTCCAACTCTATGATTCTACTTCCTCAATAACCTATGAATATCAGGAGAACTGGCTAACTTTGGATTTTAAACGCTAGCCCCATTTAACCTACGTCTTTTTGGCACTGATTTTTTTCCCCGCGTCTTTTTGGATAAATTCCACAGAATCGATTTAAATTTGGCCTTCGGACGACTGGAGCGGGTCCATTTTGAACTGATTCCTTGGTGAATGTGAACCCCAAGTGGGTTATTATACAGGGGGGGAAATGCAGATGCAACGAAGCATGAACCCAAACACGGCCCTGTTATTTCTGACACCATTTTCAGAAGAAACGGTGCTACAAGATCTCGCTACATACTTCGGCGGCAAAGCCAAAAAGAGAAGAGAAGAGAAGGAAAGTATGTTTTCCCCTGAGAAGCTTCAATGATCTGACTAATTCTGACCGCAGACTTGTGAGCCACCCTTGCACCAACCGCTGGACTGACTTTTTTAGAAGACCTTTACAGCTTTTTCCTCGCTCAGAGGCATGTTATGACCAGATCAATGGGCACAAACTGAGTTCATTATGTATGACTTACCTTGCCCGATTCTTCCCCGTTTCTGCCTCGGAGGCTCTTCCGAATGCACTCATGGCCTTGCTGGGGAATGCCATTTAATATCTTGGCAGCGCATTCAATTCCTCCTGTCATATCCTTCAGGCGGACCTATAAATAAAGGCCAGCGCAACTCATTACTGGAGTCAGCAAAAAGAGCTGTAGTCGCAACAGGCTAAACCCCACAGGTCTTGGTGAAGACATCCACTTTCAACTGGGCCAGAGATGAGAAAAGCTCCCGCAATCTCCTGACTGTGCTGGGAGTTGTAGTCCAGCAAAGAATGGCCTGTTACAGACTGCCCAAATAAAGCTGCTTCGGGTCTCTTTGGAGGTATGCTATTTAAATGATGCATGCACCCTAAGAATCCGGAGGTTGTGCCAAAGCCAGACTCCATTCCTAAGCACTGGAGGGCAGCTTTAGTGCAGCTTCCGGATTCTTAGGGTGCATGCATCATTTAAACAGCATACCTCCAAAGAGACCCCAAGCAGCTTTATTTTGGCAGTCTGGAACAGGCCTAACTTTCCAAAACTCCGATACTAGATTATCTCGAAATATAAAGGAAGGAGGATAATAAACCGATACAGGAGGATTGGGAATTGATAACGACGTATTGGAAAAGAAAGTTAGAATCAATGTAAGTAAGGTGCAGTACAGACCGCCCCAAAAAGGCGAGGTGGAGCCAGGCGTTTTTCTTCCGAAGGGACAATGCAGCAGCCAAACTGCGTGGCGTCCTTCTGCACGAAAAAGAACCCAGAAAAACCAGGTTCTTCTTGGGACGCCGCGCAAATGTCATGGGTGCGCCATTGGCACACAGTGGCACACCAGTGACGCAACTGACGTCAGTGCCACACAGCGATGTCTATACCAGTGGTGGTGAACCTATGGCACGCGTGCCAGAGTTGGCACTCAGAGCCCTCTCTGTGGGCACATGCACCATTATCCCAACACAAAGTTCACTAGAGTTTGTCACTACAGAGGGACACGGCACTTTGCGATAAATAAGTGGGTTTTGGATTGTAGTTTGGGCACTTGGTCTCTAAAAGGTTCAACATCACTGGTCTGCACATCACTTACGTCACAATGGCGGCCCATGTGGACTGGAGGCTGTCAATACGCTGCCGCCATCACATGCCAGGGTTTGGGAGTATGCGGTTGGTGCGCGGCCCCTAACCCTAGAATCGCCGCTAGGACACCGCTTCCTGGCGGTATGTACCAGGCCTAAATGAAGTTGTGAATGGTATTAGATATATAAATATGTATGAATAAATCTAAATTTACCCATAAACATCGAAAGTAAATCCAAAAAGAAAATAGAGCATATAGAGACGTAAGATCTACATAGACGTAGAAATTTTCTAATGGTAGTCCTTATAGAATTATATTTCTAAAATATAATTCAGAGTTAACAAAAACATCATTTTTATTTGATATGACAAATACGATAAATATGACTATAAAAGTCACGTACTGAAAACTGCAAAAATTTGCTGATGTACAAATATCTCTGTTTTTTGTTAATTTTTACTATGGAAATAAAGTTTATAACAAATACTGAATTCACCCTATATATTCCAGAGGAGAAACGCTGCAAGAAGCAGCAACAACAAATTCAACTTCCTTATAAATGCAAGAACATTCCTTGCATTTATAAAGGTAGGCATTCAAGGAGGCAGGCCTGAACCTAGTTTATTCCAGAAGTGCCGGAAGACAGAAGGGACATTTTCATCCTACACAGATATAGCGCTGTGATGCCACATCGTCCGCCAAGGTTCTCTCCTATTGAATCCTGGGATCTGATGTTTACGGACGTTTCCACATTTACGAATATGTATTTGGAAGTCTCAACCAGGGAGCACTGATGCCTCACCAAACTGCAACCCACAGGTTTGCATTTGATGTAGCTGTCAAAGTGGAGTCGTAGGAGCCGTTCAGATGCGGATCACCGTAATGATGCATATCACGTTTGTTCCCATTTGGTTTTGGGGTTCGCGAATCTCTTCGAGTCATTATGTAGAGAGATCTTGTAGCACCTTTGAGACTAACTGAAAGAAAGAAATAGGCAGCATGAGCTTTCGTGGACTTCAGTCTACTTCCTCGGCTTAATAAATAATGCTTAATACGATGCCTCTGGATGTAGTGATGGCTGCCAACTTAAGATTTAAGCATTGATTGAGAGTTCCTGCATGGCAAGGGGTTGGACTGGATGACCTTTGTGGTCTCTTCCAACTCTATGATTCTATGATTCTAAGACAGCCAGATAAATTAATGGAGGTTAAGGGGAGCCATGACTAGTGGTGAGGATGGCTATATATCATTGGTTTCAGAGGCAATGGGCTTCTGTACCAGCTGTCACTGGAGAGTGAAAGATGGAGATGAAGCCGAACTTACCTCCTGCTGAAAGGCTTCCCATAAATAAAGTCGCACCAATGTAAACAGCACGTTGGAGTACGTAAACCTTTTGGTTCTGATGGAGCAAGTCTCTTTTTATGTTCTTATTTACAGTGCTTTCAAGTCTGCAGAACACTTCCCCTTCAGAGCACTTCTTGGGGCCTTTTCAAACTACTCAGTTACAGCACTATGGTCCCATTCCCACTACGAAAATAAACCAGGATGAATCCAAGTTGAATCCTTGTTGTTCGTAGACTTCAGTTTACTTCCTCAAGAGCAATCCAAATCGATCCTGAGGTCTTTTAAACAGAGGCTGGATGGCCATCTGTTGGGGATGCTATGATTGGGAGTTCCTGCATGGCAAAATTGGGTTGGACTGGATGGCCCTTGGGGTCTCTTCCAACTCTAGGATTCTATGATTGTAAGTCACTGGCCAAGTCTCTACAAACCCTCCGCAGAATCCCCCATCGCAGCCCCATTGGGCAAGTCATACTCTCTCACCCTAAGAAAAACTCAGAGGTAAACTACCTCTGAACTACAGCCAAAACAAGTGCTGGCCTTGCTCCTGTGCAACATCTAAAATGCAAACTACTAAAGGTCCATTAGCTACATTAAAGATTTAACAGATTATTTTCATCACCGTTTGTGGCACACCAGGGGATGGGGAAAAAGAAGCAAGGTCAGTCCATTCAAGAAAAAGAAAACAGAAGGGGCACAAATTGCCATCATCAGCTTCGCATGAAGCTGTTCTGGGCTTCATTTTGGATGCCAAGACTGGCAATGTCTCTTTTGTATGTAACCCCTCCGCATCTCAGATTTGGTCTGATTCTCATTACTTTTTAAACCGGATCACAAATTGGTTTAAAGCAGTTCAAATGACCCTAGTTCCCACTTGAAGCAATTTGTTGAAGCGATTCGGTGATGGGAGTCATGCGCGAGACACATTTAACCCACCTCTTTTTGACTCTGATGTTTTCCACATATTTGGATAAATTGATTCTGCGCAAGTGTGAACCAGACGCGGATCAGGATTGGTTTAAATCTGCCCTTTGGCCGGCTGGAGCAGGTTCATTCTGAACCGATTCATTTGTGAATGTGAACCACAAATGGGTTATTTTACAGGGGAAAATGCGATCGGGGCAAATGAAGTGGGAACTCCGCTCCGCTCTCGAATCGATCCATCAATTCGGATGGCAAACTGCTTTTTTTGTAAGTGGGGATGAGGCCTTTTTTATTAGCCATGAAGAGTGCTAATGGAAGAGCAAAGGTAATAATAGACCACCGAAAACAGCAGCAGCTCTCCGCTTGACATAACCATCCAAAGCCCTTCAAAATAACTGGAAAGGACAATTGCTCTCCGAGGATAAAGTTCATTCTGCAATTGGATTTTGCAGGTCTTTAACAAGCCAAAGAGATGGAGATACATATCCATATTTCCCTCGATAGTGCATAGGTTATCCTTGTTAAAAGAAACAAAACCAACCTTACCTTCTCCTTTTGACTTGATTTAACCGATTCTATTCTCAGAGCCATGAGTGACTATCGGTGTCACATCTTGTTCCTTCCTTGAGGATGGCTGGAGATTTCCGACGGAGGAAGCAATTGCAAGAAGCTGAGTCGATGTGTCATTCCCCCAAATCAAATGTTGAACTTTAATGCGGCAGCACTTGTCAAGTGAACTTTAGACTCAGCCAGAAAATAAGTGGTACTCTAGGAAGGGATTTCCCCCCCCAAAAAAGTAGTGCCACGCCGCACTTGGAGAAGGGTGAATCATGTTCTTTCCCGTGCCACACATTCTCCCACAGCCTTCGGGACATCAAACCTGCAAGCAGATTCGCTTGACAGGTTTGCTGTAGTGTCAAAGGATAGAAATAAATGACAACAGGAATGGACTGTGGCCTTCCAGATGCTGCTAACCCCAGGCCCTGCCAGCGTGGCAAATGGTCAGAGAAAATGGGAGTCCGAAAAGACAGGTTACCTTGTCCTGTTGTTAAAAGGTATGTTTCTGGCAACTGATGCTTTGCTGGACTAAACATTTCAGAAAGTCTAATACCATGCGGTAGAATTCAAAGACATAATAGCCGTGTTAGTCTGCAGAATCAGTATGTAAAGAGATCTTGTAGCACCTTTGAGACTTAGGCTCTGTACAGACTGGCAATTTGCACCAGCCTGGGGCCGAAATTAGGGTTTAGTAGAGCTGAGCGTCCACACGCGCCCAGCCCTGCTATCAGCATCCGTGCACCATATTGCCATGCTTCCGTCCACATGGGGTGCGCCATTATCACCCCAGGTTTCCTTAGGATGTCATAATGGTAGTTTAAGTAGTGTCGGCACTAACAATTTAGTGCAGATTACGTGTCTGAACACCCAAACGGTGCTCGCCGGAAGTGGCGGCATCATGGCATGCGAGCGCCATTATGATGCCCCTAAAAAGAAGCCGCCTAGAGCGGCTGCTTTTTAGGGAGCGCGTCGGTGCCGTGCCATACAGCTGGCACAGTACCGACGAGGGGCAAAAACGGGTGACGTGAAACCGCCTGTCTGTATCCTCCCTAACTGGAAGAAAAAAGTTGGCAGCATGAGCTTTCGTAGACTACAGACTACTTCTTCAGATGCATTTAGATACACTTCTAATACCATATGTAAGCCAGTCTACGAGGCTGCCATAAGACTCTGGTTAATATATATTTGTTGTTGTTCTTATCTGCCCTCGAGTCAACCTCGATTCACAGCAACCCTGTAGATGAGCTACCTCCAAGAACCCCTGTCTCAGTGATGGTGAACCTTTTAGAGACCGAGTGCCCAAACTGCAACCCAAAATCCACTTATTTATTGCAAGGTGCCATGTCCCTCTGGCTTTCTAGTAACAAACTCTGGCAAACTCAATGCTGGGGTGACGGCACATGTGCCCAAAGAGAGGACTCTGAGTGCCACCTCTGGCACGTGTGCCATAGGTTCGCCATCACTGCCCTATTTTCTACTTCTCAACTTAGTTTCCGCAAACCCATGCCCATGTCCCCTCAACTGAGTCCATCCAACTGGTGTGTAGTCTTTTTCTCTTTCTTCTGCTCTCTACCTTTCCTAGCATAGAATCATAGAGTTGGAAGAGACCCCAAGGGTCATCCAGTCCAACCCCATTCTGCCATGCAGGAACTCTCAATCAAAGCATCCCCAACTGATGGCCATCCAGCCTCTGCTTAAAGACCTCCAAGGAAGGAGACTCCAGTGACTGTTGTCCAGTGATCCTTGCCTTCTCATTATATGGCCAAAGTACGTCGGCCTCAATTTGATCATCTTGGCTCCAAAGGAGATCTCTGGCTTTATCTGTTTCAAGACCCATCCACAAATTTCCCAACAACCTTGTGCAGTTGTCTAGTTGAGAGTCAGGAGTCCACAATCACATGGCGATTTTTGGGTTTGGGGGCTGTCCACGTTTTCTTCTCCAGCACTACATCTCAAGTGCGTTGATCCAGTGGAGAAGACAAGGGACACGGATCCATAAAAGTTGTTCCATTGGGGAAAACAATGGAGTGGATGGCGCAGGGACGTAGCCAAGGGGGGGTTCTTGGGGTCCGGGCCCCCCCTTCTGTTAGATAAAATGAATGGTGCATGCTGCCACACCGCCGCACCCAAGCCCCATTATAATGGTGGCACTTAGTCTGGACCCCCTCCTTCCCAAAATCCTGGCTACGTCCCTGGATGGCGCGGTACATACCACCCCGAATGGTGGGCTGGAGGCATCCGGTTTTCTTCCGGATGGATGCTGCAGCAGCCAAACCGCGCAGCGTCCCTCCGCACTAAAAAGAAACCGGAAAAAACGGGTTCCTTTTAAGGCACCCGGCGCACGTCACAAGTGCACCATTGGTGACGTAAGCGACGCGCAGAGACATCTAAACGTTGCATGTCTCTTATATCACGATGACATCCCCCGTGTGGACGACAGGCTGGCATGATGGTGGCAGCGGCACGTTCTAAGGTTCCAGAGCGTGCGGTTGCTGTGCGCTCCGGAACCCAGGAATTGGCGCCGCCATGCCACTTCTTGCCCGTCTGTCTCGGGCCGATGAGTCTAACATTTCCATACTCTCCATCCACCATAAACTTCACCAGCGCAAGCACCCAATCTAGAAATTTTGGACTTGACTGGGAGAAGAATTAGCAGCCAGTAGCTTTCCTATATAGCTGCAGTCTTAGGCTCTGGAGCTTGGCGAAGAGGTTTGGAAAACAAGAGCGTTTTAGATGGTTGTGGAGGAAGATACAGCAGATGAGGAAGAAAGAGTGTGTGAGACTGAGAGAGCGCACAACACATCTCCCTACATTTTGGGGATTCCCTTTGTGGTTGTCGGTGTAGGCACTCCCACGGGGAGGGTGTGTAGTTCAACGTATCCCATTACATTTCGTAGTAATTTGGGTGACTGCTTTTGTAAAGTGCATCCAAATTGATTTGGTTAAACTGAACCCCGGGCTCTGAAACGTTTGGTAGTTCTTAATTCAAATATCATGTGTATCCAGATGAACACCTGAAATTAAGAGCTAACCACCAAGAGCCCCTGTTGTTTTCTACCTCTCTTTAAATAATGTGGAGGAGGAGAAATCCTAGCTGCCCCACCTTAAAAAGGGTTTGTTAAAAAAATTGTGATGAAGCCACAGAGTCATCTAGTGGTCATTCCCTGTGAAGACACATGAAAATAGCACATGGTAGCCAGCTGTATGCTGTCTTTCCACCTAGAATCATATAATCATAGAATCCTGGAGTTGGAAGAGACCCCAAGGGCCATTCAGTCCAACCCCATTCTGCCATGCAGGAATTCTCAATCAAAGCATCCCCAACAGATGGCTATCCAGCCTCTGTTTAAAGAAGGACATTCCACCACTCTCCACGGCAACATATTCCAGTATGGAACAGTCCTTACTGTCAGGAAGTTCCTCCTAATGTTCAGCTGAAATCTCTTTTCCTGTAGCATGCATCCATTGTTCTGGGTCCTGTTCTCTGGAGCAGCAGAAAACAAGCTTGCTCCTTCCTCAATATGACATCCCTTCAAATATTTAAACAAGGCTATCATGTAACCTCTTAACCTTCTCTTCTCCAGGCTAAACATCCCCAGCTCCCCAAGGTGTTCCTCATAGGACATGGTTTCCAAACACTTCACCATTTTGGTTGCCCTCCTTTGGACACGCTCCAGTTTCTCAATGTCCTTTTTGAATTGTGGTGCCCAGAACTGGACACAATATTCCAGGTAGGACCTGACCAAAGCAGAATAGAGTGGCACTATTACTTCCCTTGATCTAGACACTATACTTCTATTGATGCAGCCTAGAATCACATTGGCCTTGTTAGCTGCCACATCACATTGTTAGCTCATGTTCAACTTGTGGTCTACTAGGACTCCTAGATCTCTTTCACACGTAGTTTCATTCAGCCAGGTGTCCCCCATCCTATATCTATGCATTTCGATAGATAGATAGATAGATAGATAGATAGATAGATAGATAGATAGGAATGCTTCTGTCAATACCTAACAGACAAGTCAAAACTAGATAGACTACACAAGAAGAATCTCACCCAGGTTTTAGCAAAAGGTGTGTTGATGGGTCTAAAGGAGGCAAGGTCCTCTTGAGGTAGAGCCAGGTGAGTAGAACAACAACAACAACAACAACAACAATAAATGTTATTTCTATACCGCCTTTCCAAAGGATCAAGGCGGTTTACAAAGTTACATAAAGAAATACATGAAATAGATAAACGATTTACATGAGCAAATACATAAAATACCGAAACAATACACAATGTGTACAAACTAAGGCTCCATCCCATGGTCTCAGGAGTGTGGGATCCTTTGCGTGGCCCTTGGGGTCTCTTCCCAACTTCATACTGTTTTCATTTATTTATAGGCTTTGGGATAACTTTGGAATCTCCCTCCGCTTTCCGTACCCCAGTTTTCCTGTTATTAGGAGTAATAATACCCAGGGAAGTCGAAGGCTTTCATGGCCGGCATCCATAGTTTTTTGTGGGTCTTTCGGTTTATGTGGCCATGTTCTAAAAGAGTTTATTCCTGACGTTTCGCCAGCATCTGTGGCTGGCATCTTCAGAGAATGCAACTATAAATAAATACATTCTTTCTTTCCTTTCCTCCTTCCTTCCTTTCCACCCTCTCTTTCCTTTCCTCTTTCTTTCTTTCCTTCTTTCTAGAGAATGTACCCCACTCTCTTCCATGCCAGCATTCTCTGAAGATGCCAGCCACAGATGCTGGCAAAACATCAGGAATAAACTCTTCTAGAACATGGCCACAGAGCCCAAAAAACCCACAAAAAACAATACCAAGCGACTTCTGTGATGGAGGTAAAATGTATTTGGGTCAAATAAATGAATAAATGAGATCCGCACCTAACATCATCCCAAAAAGTATCTCTTTATCTCTTTGCAGACAGTGATTTGGTGTTTAAAAATCTTCTGGCAGAGACTTTCTGGCAGTATGATCTGGAGAATATACTGTATGCAAGACACCTGCCCTTCAAAGCAGAGGAGGAAACCACATGGCAACCCTCTGGTCAGGTTTTGAGAGTAGCTTTGTGACCCGGAACCTAGCCTTTGTTCTAGACACCAGCTGAAGCACTGTAGCATTTGCCTGGTGACTTTGGCCCTGTTTTGGGAGTCTGGGTGTTTTGAGAGTGTTTTGTTTCTGAGAGTCGGCTTGGCTGGCACTGAGAACCTCAGAGACACCATGCACAATGCGAAGAGTATCGCCAAAGTGAGTAGCGCCACTGGCCACAAAAGGCCTTGGAGGGGGAGAGGTCAAGGCTTTGGCTTTTTAGGGTGAGAATTGGGAACATGGGTCTGGCCAGTCATCC
The DNA here is from genome assembly GCA_023333645.1 of Sceloporus occidentalis. Lineage (NCBI taxonomy): Eukaryota > Metazoa > Chordata > Lepidosauria > Squamata > Phrynosomatidae > Sceloporus > Sceloporus occidentalis. The sequence continues at coordinate 3,878,248 of JALMGF010000064.1, read as the reverse complement.
CTTTTCTGGCACTCATGGATCTCTTTCTCACTCTCTGTTTGTAGGGGATTTGGAAGTCCGTGAAGAGGACATTTGCGCGTGGCACGTCCAAGAAGAAGGTGGCTCCGATGTAAGTCCCCATTTCCTCCCTCCCTCCCTCCTTCCTTCCTTCCTTCCCAGGTACCCAGCCAAGGGGATAAAGGCTGGGTGCCCATTTTGGGGAGCCAGTCCTTTTGGTTGGCAAGGGAGGGTATACTGGCGTTTAGGCCTGCCAGTAATAGCATATTTGCTACAAGGAGGGCCATGGGGAAATACTTGTGTATGTTTTTAATGTGGTGTTATGTTTAATTTTATATCGTACGTACATCTTATACGATTGTAGATGTGATTTCATATGGAGACGTTTTTAATGGCTGGATGTTATTTCGGTTTTGAATGCGCGCCACCAGTGAGCCGCTTTGGGTCCCTCCGGGGAGAAAGGCGGGATATAAATGAAACAAACAAACAAATAAATAAACTATGGAGTCAAAAGCTTTCATGGTCGGCATCCATAGATTTTTGTGAGTTTTTCGGGCGATGTGCCCATGTTCTAGAAGAGTTTATTCCTGACGTTTCGCCAGCATCTGTGGCTGGCATCTTTAGAGAATGCTGGCATGGAAGAGAGTTGGGTACATTCTCTAGAAAGAAAGAAACAAAGAGGAAAGGAAAGAGAGGGTGGAAAGGAAGGAAGGAGGAAAGGAAAGGAAAGAAAGAATGTATTTATTTATAGTTGCATTCTCTGAAGGTGCCAGCCACAGATGCTGGCGAAACGTCAGGAATAAACTCTTTTAGAACATGGCCACATAGCCTGAAAGACCCACAAAAAAACTATGGATGCCGTCCATGAAAGCCTTCAGAGAATGCAACTATAAATAAATACATACTTTCTTTCCTTCTTCCCTTCCTTCCTTCCCTCTCTGCCTCCCTCCTTCCTTTCCTCTTTCTTTCTTCCTTTCCTCTTTTTCTTTCTTTCTTTCCTTCCTTCCTTCCCTCCCTTTCCCCTTCCTTCACTCTTCCTTCCATCATTCTCTCGCTCTCTCCTTCCTTTCCTCTTCCTTCCCTTCCTCTTCCTTCCTTCCTTCCTTCCTTCCTTCCCTCTCACCTTCCTTCCCCATTCATTCCTTTCTTTGGGCATTGAACTGTATAAATGTCTTCATTATAGAAAATCATACCTTGAGATCATCTAGTCTGACCCCAACTAAAAGTAACTTGAGGGCCTTGGTTTGAACCAAACCCTATCAGATATCAATGGTTCACTGTAATAATAATAATAATAATAATAATAATAATAATAATTCCCTTTTCTTGCCCCTGTTTTAGACTCCCACGCTCCCCGTGTCCCCAGTGCTCAATCTGTAGCATCATCGTAAGTGTAGCATCATCGAAGGCCCCATTGTATGTAATGGGACTGGAGCATCCATGGATTTTGGTGCCCATTGGGGTTTTAGAACCAAACCCTAGCAGATATCAAAGACCCATTGTAATAATAATAATAATAATAATAATAATAATAATAATAATAATATTTGGGGGGAGCCAGTCCTTTTGGATGACAGGGGAGGGTATACTGGTTGGGCTGGTTTGTTTTGTAGGCCTACCAGTAATCGCCTATGCGCTACAAGGGGGGCAAGGGGGAAATGCCTGTGTGTTTCTAATGTGGTTTGATATTCTATTTTATATTGTGGGTATATCTTATATGATTTTACACGTGGTTTTATATAAGGATGTTTTAATTGTTGGGTTTTATTGCAATGCTAAATGTGAGCCACCTGTGAGCCGCCTTGGGTCCCTCTGGGGAGAAAGGCGAGATATAAAGGAAACAAACAAACAAACAAATCAATTCCTTCCTTCCTTCCTTCCTTCCTTCCTTCCTTTCCACCCTGTCTTTCTTTTCCTCTTCCTTTCCTCTCTTTCCTCCCTGTTTCCTCCCACACTGTCTTTCCTTTCTTTTCTTCCTTCCTTTCTCTTTCCTTTCCTCTCTCCCTCCATCATTTCCTCTTTCTTTCTTCCTTCCCTCTTCCTTCCTTCTCTCTCTCTCCCTCATTCCTTCTTTCTTATTCCTTCCTTTCTTCTTTCTTCCTTTCCTCCCTTCTTGTTTTCCTCTTCCTTCCTTTCTGCCTTCCTTCCTTTTCTCACTCTCCTTCCTCCCCTCTTTCTTCTTCCTTTCTTCCTTTTATATCTTTCTTCTTCCTTGCTTCCCTCCCTCCTTCCTCCCTTCTTCCTTTGCTCTTCCTTCTGTCCTTCCCTCCTTTCCTCCCTCCCTCTCTCCTTCCTTCTCTCTCTTCCTTCCTTTCTTCCCTCTTTCTTCTTCCTTCCTTTCTTTTCTTCCTTCCTTTCTCTTTCCTTCCTTCCTTTCCTCTTTCTTCCCTTCCTTCCTTCCTTTTCTCAGTTGGGTGGGTAACTGGTGGGAGCCTGGCAAGTGGCCTTCTCAACAGTCCTGGCTGTAGTCCAGGGGTTCTTAACTTGTGGGTCACAACCCCTTTGGAGGCCGAACAACCCTTTCATAGGGGTCACCTAAGACATATTTCCAATGGTCTTAGGAACCGAGACAAAAATAACATTATGGTTGGGGGTCACCACAACATGAGGAACTGTATTAAAGGGTGATGGCATTAGGAAGGTTGAGAACCACAGCTGGAGACTCAAAGCGTGGCACCGAAAGATGCCCTGTGTCCCCCAATTCACTTTGTATAACATCATCATAAGAATAAGAAGGCCCCATTGTATATAAAAGGATTGGAAAATCTACAGATTTTGGTATCCACTGGGGTCCTGGAAACAAACCCTAGCAGATATCAAGGGCCCACTGTAATGGTAATAATAATAATAATAATAATAATAATAATAATAATAATAATACCCCATTGTATACAATGGGACTAGAGCATCCATAGATTTTGATATCCACTGGGGTCCTGGAAACAAACCCTAGCAGATATCAAGGGCCCACTGTAATTGTAATAATAATAATAATAATAATAATAATAATAATACCCCATTGTATACAATGGGACTAGAGCATCCATAGATTTTGGTGTCCACTGGGGTCCTGGAACCAAACCGCAGCAGATATCAAGGGCTAATAATAATAATAATAATACCCCATTGTATACAATGGGACTAGAGGACCCATTGATTTTGGGGTCCATTGGGGTCCTGGAAACAAAGCCCAGCAGATACCAAGGGATAATAATAATAATGATGATAATAATAATACCCCATTGTATATAATGGGACTAGAAGACCCATTGATTTTGGGATCCATTGGGGTCCTGGAACCAAACCCCAGCAGATACCAAGGGCCACTGTAATAATAATAATAATGATGATAATAATATCCTTCTCCTGCCCCGCTTTCAGATTTCCAGAACCACGGAGGATATTTGTTAAGCCATATGTCCCTCAGCCTGGGTCGAAGCCTGTGTCTTTGGTGGTAAGGAATCATCATCATCATCATCATCATCATCATATGATAATGATAATCCATAGACTGGGTCATCCTTTCCCCTCGTGCCCCATAGTGCCTGAGAAGGGACCACATTCTGTGGTCAGGCAGTGAAGGACCCTGGCTGCACCTCTTGAGGGTGCCCAGGCGTCCTCCTTTTCCATGCCCTACGTGTCAACCTCCTGACCAGGAGGAATTCCAAAACTTCCTCTGCTGAGAGCATAACTAAGAAGCATGAATTTCCATTGCTGTTGGTGCGCTTTGCTTCTATTTTGTAATGTCCTGCATTTTCCTTTCCCAGGCTAAAAGGGCACCACCTGCTTCGAAGGAGGCAACTCAGCGTCCCCAGGATGACCTGGAAATGTCAGCACCAGCATCCCCAGAACCGGAAGACACCAGTTTCTTGGAAGAGACTGAATCTGACATTTTGTGGGTAAGCCTCACTCTTTGCTGGGAAGCAAATATGTGGCAAGCCTTGCAGAGGGTCAGCAAAGGGGAAGCAAATCTGTGGCAAGCCTTGCCAAGGGTCAGTCGCAAAGAGAACCTTGCTGACCTTGGCAAGGCTTGCCACACATAACAAATTGCAGTTCTCTTATGTTTCCCCCTCTCTTTTTTCCTCCTGACAGACCAAGGAGTATCTCCACTGCCTCTGCCAGCGGTTCTTTAGTTTGGACCCTGAGAAGCAGGAAGAAACTGCAGATGCTGTTGCTTTGGAGCATTTTGACCTCTTCGTTGAGCATGTTTTTGAGTCAACGGAAAGGTCAGCAGATTCTCCCATGCCCCCCTATTTTTGCTCTTGGGGGCTAGAAGGCCGACAACAATGCAACTCCACGCTTCTTCCCTTTTTCTCTTGGCAGTGCCTGCGAAGAGTTCATGTGCTACGTTGTCAGCTCGCCCCACTGCAACGTGAGGGAGGCCATGAAATTCTTGGTGCCCAAAGCGTATGGCAGCGAGGAAGAGAGCAAGGAAGAACTCATAGGCGTGGTATGGAAAAGAGCCAGAAGGGTCTTCCCATCTGCACCTTGTCCTTTTAGCAAAGGGGCAGGTGACCCTCTCTCTTTCCTTATTACCTGCAAGAGTGGTCCTCTTACTGAGTCTTGCGTCTCCTTCTCTCCTCAGTTGAAGGCAACTCGACAGATCGGCGCCATCATAAGGTACGGCAGTGATCTGGAGGAGCTCAGCAAATGGGTCCGACCCATCTACATGGTCTTCACCAAACGCCTGTTGAAGGCACCCGAGCGACCACCGGGAGAATTGACCAGAGAGGACTACAGGACCTATATGAATCAAGGGTATGTTTGTTTACAAGGAAAGGGTCGGGGGAAGAAATTGTCTGCAGAGCTTCTAGCCCTCTTAATGGGGCTAGAAGTAGGGATCCATAGAATCATAGAGTTGGAAGAGACCCCAAGAAGGGCCATCCCCATTCTGTCATGCAGGAACTCTCAATCAAAGCATCCCCATTGATAGATGGCCATCCAGCCTCTGTTTAAAGACCTCCAGGGAAGGAGACTCCACTACACTCCAAAGCAGTGTGTTCCACTGTTGAACAGCCCTGACTGTCGGGAAGTTCCTCCTAATGTTGAGCTTGAATCTCTTTTCTTTGAGCTTGCATCCATTGCTCTGGTTCCTAGTCTCTGGAGCAGCAGAAAACAAGCTTGCTCCCTCTTCAATATGGCATCCCTTCCAATATTTAAACAGGGCTATCATATCATCTCTTAACCTTCTCTTCTCCAGGCTAAACATCCCCAGCTCCCTAAGGTGTTCCTCATAGGGCATGGTTTCCAGACCCTTCACCATTTTAGTCACCCACCTTTGGATGTATTCCAATTTCTCCACATCCTTTTTGAATTGTGGTGCCCAGAACTGGACACAATATTCCAAGTGGGGCCTGACCAGAGCAGAATAGAGTGGCACTATTATTTCCCCTGATCTAGACACTATACTTCTATTGATGCAGCCTAAAATTGCGTTGGCCTTTTTAGCTGCCCCATCGCACTGTTGACTCATGTTCAGCTTGTGGTCTACTGGACTCCTAGATCCCTTTCACACATATAAATCTCATTCAGCCAGGTCTCCCCTACGTGGGAACAATCTTCACATGTACAGATTCAACCTAATTTTGATTACTCTTAGGTCCCTTTTACAACACTGCAAGGTTTTTCCAGAAAACCTCATGGGATTTGGAGGAAGCACAAAAAAAAACCTTCTAAATGAGCCTGGATGAGAAAGTTCCCAGCTCACCAATTTATAGGGTTGCCACCTTTTCTCATCTGGTCCCACCAAGTGGCAGTTATGCAGCAGACGCACTTCCTTGGCAAGGGAGGCATTCATTCGGGAAAAGTCCTATCATGCTGCTGTTAAAGGAACAAGGTGTGTGTTTGGGGGGGGGGGGGGGTTATAGGAAAGACATAGCAATGCAACAATATGGGTGCTGCCAATCTGATGCCTTGCAAGCACCCCATTCAGCATGTCCAACAGTATCGTAGAATGAGTGTTGTGTGACCTAAAAACATCTCCAGAGTACTCATTGACAGGGTTTCTATGGCACACTTAGGCCTGTTCCAGACTGCCAAAATAAAGCTGCTTCGGGTCTCTTTGGAGGTATGCTCTTTAAATGATGCCTGGGTCCTAAGAGTCCGGAGGTCGCGCCAAAGCCACACTCCATTCCTAAGCACTGAAGGGCAGCTTTGGTGCAGCTTCCAGATTCTTAGGACCCATGCATCATTTAAACAGCATACCTCCAAAGAGACCCGAAGCAGCTTTATTTTGGCAGTCTGGAACAGGCCATAATTTCTCTGCTGGAGAGTCCTAGCACCATAATTCAGTGAAGTATGATAGAGCCCTCAAGTAGAGAATTCTGGGTACCTTACCAAATGGCAAATCTCTGTATTAAACATCCCAGTATATTCTGTGGTATAATGTTGCTCCATGTCTTCTGCACAGGCAGAATCCATAATACCCAAAGCCAGAAGAAGAGATGCTCATGTGAGATGCAACACTTGTTCTGAATAGCTGCCAGTCCTATTTCTTTGCAAAAACAAATTAGAGCCAACACAAATGCAAAACATTTGTTGTGAGGATTTTTATCTCAACCCCTTTTTGTCTGTAAAAAATAACACAACACCCCAATCCTATATCTGTGCATTTCGTTTTTCCGCCCTAAGTGCAGTATCTTACATTTCTCCCTGTTTAAGTTCATTTTGTTAGCTTTGGCCCAGCTTTCTGGTCTATTCAGGTCCTTTTGAATTTTGATCCTGTCCTCTGGGGTATTAGCTATTCCTAATTTGGTGACATCTGCAAATCTGATAAGTGTGCCCCCAATGCTGTCCTCCAACGTTGAATAGCAGCTGTCGAATAGCACTGGGCTAAATCTCTACTGCAAGTTTTTCTGACCCCTCTCACTTTGCTCTCTCTTCCCTGCAGCGAAGCAATGAACACGATACAGGCCTTCATGAAGAGGCTCCATCTGGTCGAGGATATGAAGTTCAGGCTTGCTGGGCCCTCTGATCTGGACAAGTGAGTCTGGGTTCCCTCTGTCTCTCTCTGGGGGAGACTTGGCTTTCCTTTCCAAAGGGAAGATGCCCAAGTCAAAAACGTCTCTGTTTTCTCTGTTGGTTTTCAGGTACATGGAATTCCAATCTCCACCCGGCAGTAGCCCTACCCCCAGCTCTTCCTTGGAGAGCACCGGAGTGAACTCTGGGCCCCCTTGCCCAGAGTCCTAGGGTAGAGGATATCAGCAGAATAGCAGCAGCTCCATATTAGGACCCTTTAATAATAATAATAAATAATAAAAACTTTATTTGTATACCGCCCTTCTAAAAACCAGGGCGGTGAACAACAATTCCGAACAATATAACAACAAGTCATACAAAACATTAAGAACAGATTAATAAAAATAACAAGATGTCCATGCCGGCAAGACAGTGCTGACAAGGGGAGGGGGGGAGAGTAACTGGTCAGGGGTAAGCTTGTTCAAATAAGTGGGTCTTTAGCCCCTTCCTAAATTGGGCTAGGGAGGTGGCTGAGCGGAGCTCGAAGGGCAGCGCGTTCCAGAGGTTGGGGGCTGAGATGGAGAAAGCCCTCCTGATGGTAGAACTATATTTCGCCTCTGGAACGGTTAACAATAGCTGCCCTGATGATCTGAGTGTGCGGGGCGGATTGTACGGAGAGAGGCGGTCCTCCAGATACCCTGGGCCCAAGCCATTTAGGGCTTTATAGGTAATAACCAACACCTTGTATTGCGCCCGGAAGCGAATAGGCAGCCAATGTAAGTCTTTAAGGACTGGTGTTATATGACTGGCCCTGGCAGTGCCAGTAACCAGACGGGCTGCCATATTCTGCACAAGTTGCAGCTTCCGGGTATGGTACAAGGGTTGCCCCATGTAGAGCGCGTTGCAGAAATCCAAACGAGAGGTTACCAGGGCGTGTACAACCGTTTCAAGGTCTCCCCGGTCGAGGTAGGGACGCAGCTGGCGTATCAGCCGAAGCTGATAACAGGTGCTCCTGACCGTCGCATCCACCTGAGATGTAAGGTGAAGCGACAAGTCAAGGAGCACCCCCAGGCTGCGTACAGAGTCCTTCACGGAAAGCGTGATTCCGTTCAGGGCTGGTGGAACCACCGCCAACCCCGGACCGGGGGAACCTATCACGAGTACTTCCGTCTTCTCTGGATTCAGGCTGAGTCTGTTGTCCCTCATCCAGCCCATTACCGACTCCAGACAGGCCACGAGAGGAGAGACGCCAATCCCGGTCACTTTGGGGTCTTGGGGAGAAGAAGGCCCCTTTCCCATCCTTCCACACTTTCAGTTAGAGGTTGGGTGGGTTAGGCACCCGTCTCATTTAACTTCTCCCTGTAGCATCATCAAGGGTACCCATCCCTTCCCCAGCCAGAGGCTACTGCCTCCCCTCCCCTCCTGGGTACCAAGGGGTCCAGGGGGCAGGAAGGAGGAGAACACCCAGGCAGGCGTGGGGGAACCAGAGGCAGATGGGTGTCTGCCCCACCACTGCCCAAGACTGGAGCACTGCCCAGGGAACTTCCCTTCTTTCAGTGCCAGATCCAGTCTCAGGTGCAAATGTCCTTTCTCCTCCTACCATCAGGTTGCCCTTTCAGAGAATGTGAGGCACCAGCTCCCTGCACTTCTGGCCAAAGCCCTTCTGATGCTGGAAACTGGAGGAGGCATGGAAGAAGCGGAAGCAGTGGCCAGAAGACTAGGGAACTGGTTCCTCACATTCTCTGCAGGGCAACCTGATGGTAGGATGGATAATAATAATAATAATAATAATAATAATAATAATAATAATAATAATAATAATTTATTTGTACCCCGCCTCTCCCTGTGGATCGAGGTGGCTTACATAGATAAAACATGCTACATAATACATGGAATCCATACAGTAACCAATAACATAAATTAAATCCTCTATCCCCATAGTCAAATAATCCAGACCTTAAATTCCACAAAATTAACACAAAAACCCCTTTAAAAATCTATAAACTCTATTAAAACCATTGGGACATTCACGACAGGGCTTCATGGGATACAACAAGGGCAAACCACATATTGGAGATCTCAAGACATAGGTGCAACAGTCAGTCAGGGAAGATCTGCCGGAAGAGATCCGTCTTGACGGCTTTTTTGGGAACTAGTAAGGTTCGTAATTTGACGGATCTCCTCTGACAGGCCGTTCCATAGGTTAGGAGCGGCCGATGAGAAGGGAAACCGTAGCCAACCTTGTTTTAGTAGGCTTTAGTAGGCTCGTCCCAGATAGGGCATTTACACCTGAGACTGGAGCTGGTGCTAGAAGAAGGGAAATTACCTGGGCAAAGAGGATGGCAACCTGGCAGTGCTCCAGTCCCAGGTGGAAATGTTCTTTCCCCTCCTACCATCATGCTGGCCTACAAGGAATGTGAGGAACTAGCTCTCTGGTCTTCTGGCCAAGGCCCTTCTGGTGCTGGAGAGTGGCCAGAAGAGCAGGGAGCTGGTTCCCCACGTTCTCTGAAAGCCAGCCTCATGGTAGGAGGGAATAGGGCCGTGCTGGTGAACCTATGGCATGCGTGTCACAGGTGGCACGCGATGCCATTTTGCCAGGCATGGGCCAGGCAGAAGAAGGAAGAGGTATGCATGTGTCTGTTCCTCCTCCTCCCTGCCTTTTCCTGGCCTCCAGATGTCTCTCCGAAACAGCTGGAAGCCAGAAAATGGTGCTGGCGCATGCCTCTGCCTCTTCCTCCCAGCCTTCAGCTGCCTTTTCGAAACAACTAGATGCTAGGAAAATGGCGGGGAGGGGGGGAGGAGTGACTGGTGCGTGCCACTTGCTCCTCCCCAGAGACCTTTACCAGTCTCCAGCTATCTCTGGAGGGACAGCTGGCAGCAGGGAAAGGTCCATGGGGTGGAGGAATGGCCATTTGCCGGCTCTTTTGCCCCACGGGCCCTTCCTCGCCCATAGCTGGCTCCCCAGGGACAGCTGTGGGTCAGAAAAGGCCCCTGGCGGGGAGGACTGGGCCCGTGCCCATGGCTCCGTCCCCTCGTGGGCCTTTTCTGACTGACAGCTGTTCCTGGAGGGAGAGTTGTGGGTCAGAAAAGGTCCATGCGGGAGAGGACTGGACCTTCGGAGGGCGGAGGTCCCGCCACCGGCATGCAGCCCCATCCTGGGAGGCAGAAGTCTTGGTACACAAACCTGAAAAGGTTCACCGTCACTGGCATAGGGCCTTTCCATCTGAGACTGGAGCTAGTGCCGGAGGCAGGGAATTTCCCTGGGCAAAGAGGATGGCAACCTGGCATTGCTCCAGTCTTGGGCAGCAGTAGGGCAGAGACCCATCCGCCTCTGGCTCCCCCACACCTGCCTGGGTGTTCTCCGCTTTCCTGCCCCCCGGACCCCTTGGCACCCAGAGTCTGGCGTAGGGACGGAGGTAGGGGGACTCCGCAGGAGGGGAGGCTTGGAGAGAAGAGGAAGAGAAGCAGTAGCCCCTGGCTAGGGAAGAGGTGGGTGCCCTTGATGATGCCACAGTGCCCAAGGGTGAAGGCAGAGGAGTTGAGGGAAAGAGGTTAATGCAGACGGGTGCCTACCCCACCCAACCTCCAGGTTAAAGTGTGGAAAAGATGCCTTCCCTTCCCCTACCATCAAGGCTGGCCTGCAGAGAGTGTCCACCGGCTCCTGAGATTATTGACCGCCCAGAGAGTTACCTCCGTCTTCCAGCAGTTGACCACAAGTGGATCCCTTAAAGGAGGCATTTATGAGGTTTGTAGAAAACCAGACAATGGATTTGGATGCTATGGCACAGACGTTTTGCTTCAAATATCCAAAGCACACTGTGGAAGCAATTACTAGGGAATACTAAGGACAAACGTACTCCCAACCAGATAACAGAGAAGATAGAAATTGGTGATCAGAGAGAGAGGTCCGACATCCTCGGAAGTGTGAGAGACGGACACTCTGCGATCCCGCCATTAAAGGAGAAAGACATATCAATTGCAATGATATTCTTCAACCTAAACAAGTGACTTTACAAATATTAACGAAGGGAATCAATAAGGGAAGATGGGGATCAAGAAGCGCCGCCGTTTCATCTCTAAGTCAACTGCTATATTGCAAAAGACAATCAGCGAATCCACAGAAGGCCAAATGGCTTCCACCCAAAAGAGGTTATGGAAGAATTTTACTCATCTTCAACAGATATACAATTCCAGATATGTTGCTTAAAACAAGGCCTTTGTACAAAATCTTTTTGCAATCTCACCAACACGAGTCTTTTGCACAGAGAGATTAAAGTGCACTTTTAACTCAATCTGAGCCAGAGACAACCATCGCCCCAAAGATCAAAGATGTCAATTTAATTCCAGATAACTTCAGAGATAGTCTATCTGTATTATCCTTGAATCATGTTAATCTGGGAAAACAATTGGTCCCCCCTTCAACAAGACAAAGGGAAAATGAACCTCTGGAAGAGAACCTGATTAACTCCTTCAGAGTTGGAACAGACTGATATTATGGATAGATTGGATGACCTATCAGAGATTTTAATGGTCATAAAACAGCTAAACCATTAATCGATCTGGCTATACCAACTATTCAGTTGGCAAATACAATAAATGGAAGAATATTCCAGACAACTTTACGATGGGTTGCACTAACCAAAGTCCAGAGGAAGGCTCTTCATGTACAGAAAATGAGGATAGCCTGCTTTTGCGCGACAAAAGATCCCCGCTCTCCAGAGAAAACAGCATGGGTCAACCAAGCATCTGCAGAACCAGAAGACAGACGACTCTCCATCAAAAGAGTGTTATTATACTTAATAACGGCGGCAAGAATATGTATAGCTAACATATACATATAGACATTAGAGGATTGGACAACAAAAATACGAGATCTAAGAGGAAGAGATTAAGGGCCCTTTGTGGTGTGGCGGCATCGCAACTAGGGTTAGGGACTGCATGGCAACAGCACGGTCCCTAACCGTGGCAGGTATTGGCAACACTACAATGGTGGTGCCCTGGGTACACAGGCGTCACCATTGTGACGTAACATATGTACAGTATCTGCACATCGCACCGTGCCAGTTAAGTCACAAGCGCACAGTTGGCGCACTCATGATGTAAGTGGCAGGAAAAGAACCCAGTTTTCCGTGTCTTTTTTCCTCCAGTGTGAAGCCGCGCAGTTTGGCGACTGTGGCTTCCCTTCGGAAGAAATTAGGCCACCGGCCAGCTGCCCTTTTTGGGTGGTTTGTACCACGCCATATTTAACAATAATAATAAGATATGACAACTATAAGAAAAAGACATGTATTGGTATATGTTTTACTCTGTTTTGTTTTTTCCTTTTTATATTGGTTACTACGACAGTAATAGGAAAAGGTTAACCCTAAAAATACAAATGTACAGTGCAATTATAGATGCATTTAAATGTACAATTGCACCTTTCTTAAAATATATATCCAAAGTGAATAAGAAAAGAGAGGTGTTTATAACAGGCATGGAAATGAAGGCATAGGAAGGAATCTTATTCCAACTTAAAGGATTGGATTTCAATGAACTCAATGCATAGGGTCAAATAATCAGTAAAGAACAATAAAACCTGATCCCAAAGCAAAGCAAAGTGATGAAGTGAAGTCACACCTTTAAGTAATGGAGGAAAAGAAATATGGTTCAGACAAGCAAATGGGAAAACCAAAGCTGTCCTGAAATATGAATGGTATCATTTACAAGCAAGGAAGTCAAGCAATGTTATGCAACAAGGATCAGCGTTGTTGTTCTTTGCAAGACACTTGTTTCCATGTTCTATCTTTGTATTTTTAAAAATTCATTAAAACTTAATAATAATGTTTTAAAAAAGAGTGGAAATCCTTACTCACCGGAGATCCTCATTTTGCATCCCACGCAGCTCTGGTCCATTCAGGAACCTCTGTCGAACCAGAACAAAATCTAGGTAAGAAAACCTCGACTGCACCACAAGAACCTCTTGCACTAGAGATGCTACAACCTCAACAATAGGAGCCACCATCTACAAAGAGTACATTGTCTCCTACAAGGTTGCATACTCATCTTGTAAATGGAACAGTAAATAGCTTTTTGTGGGTTTTTCGGGCTATATGGCCAAGGCCCCCTGACTCTGAGTGGTTTCCCATTTCCATTTGCTGAGTCCTCATTTTGCTATTCTTCAGGACTGGAAGCCAAACTTTGGCATGTTACAGACGGCCAAAATAATGCTGCTTCTGGTCTCTTTGGAGGTATGCTATTTAAATGACGCATGGGTCCTAAGAGTCCGGAGGTCGCGCCAAAGTCATACTCCGTTCCTAAGCACTGGAGTGCAGTTTTGGTGCAGCTTCCGGATTCTTAGGATGCATGCATCATTTAAATAGCATACCTCCAAAGAGTTCCGAAGAAGCTTTATTTTGGCCGTCTGGAACAGGCCTTTGTTCACTTTGGGGGTTTCTTCTTTCTGGTTGAAATTGTCCAGATGTTTATGGATTTCAATGGCTTCCCTGTGCATTCTGACCTACAATCATAGAATCATAGAGTTGGAAGAGACCCCAAGGGCCACCCTTTCCAACCCCATTCTGCCATGCAGGGAATCACAATCAAAGCATCCTCAACAGATGTCCATCCAGCCTCTGTTTAAAGACCTCCAAGGAAGGAGACTCCACTACAGTCCAAGGGAGTGTGTTCCACTGTTGAACAGCCCTTACGGTCAGGAAGTTCCTCCGAATGTTGAGGTGGAATCTCTTTTCTTTGAGCTTGCATCCATTGCTCTGGTTCCTAGTCTCTGGAGCAGCAGAAAACAAGCTTGCTCCCTCCTCAACATGACATCCCTCCAAGTATTTAAACAGGGCTATCATATCACCTCTTAACCATCTCTTCTCCAGGCTAAACAGGCTCTTAGTAGAAGACCGTAGCTACTATGCTCCTAGAAAGTTTCAAACACACAACCAATGCTTTCAGTTGTACCCCAGAAGGAGAACGGTCGGCACCGCGGCTCTTTTGGAGAGGTCCCATGTCTCCAACCTGGAAGTAGGTACAATGGTGCCCACGAGTCATGGCACAACATGGGACACTGTTACCTTCCCACCGAAGTGGTACCTATTTATCTACTTACATCTACTTGGAGTTACATGTTGCAAGCTTTCGAAGTCACACTGGCCTCTTCATCAGGTGTGTGTGACTTTGGAAGCTTGCAACAAGTAACTGTGTATTTTGGTTGGCCAAGTAAAGGTATCATTGTTTGGATGTTATTGGATTTGCTATATGGCCAACATGACTACCCCTAGATGCTACTTGGAGTTGTTTCAGTCACCTGCAAGGTATGCTGAAGCATTGTCGGGTTTTACTCGTAGATGCAATGGCAATGAATAAACTGTGCTGGAGATACTAACTCCCTGAAGTGAGAAGAACCTCCTGACTCAGGCAGATGAGTATTTGTTGCTACGTTGCTTGCTTTTCGACTCCGAGAGGGGGATCTTTCACAAGAGCAAAGGCAGCCATTCAATTGCTCTTAGGCAACTGCTGATAAGGTGAATTGTGTGTTTGCAGAGGAGCTAAAGATGGAGCCTGGGATTTAAGCGTTAATCTTTTGTTTGCTCACACAAACCCTTGAGTGCCAGCGCCAGGTTAGCCTCCAAAACAAAGTGCTAACCTTTATCTATGGCAGCCGATGGTGACACTGGCTCTTCCTTGCTCAAAGCTGCGGTACGCAAACATATTAATGGCTCCCCTGGAACAACACTTCCACAACTTACACCCCAAAAATGGTATTCTAGCTGAGATGCAATTTTCATTCTACCAACAATGCCAGCCTCTTAGAACAAACCGCACAACAGGGTCACTTTCTTTTACAAAACATATAAGCAACATGTTATATCAAATGCCCGCTCTCTGGTACAAAATAACATGCCCGAAATGCACTAGTCTCTGATACACAACCCATCTGCACATGACAAGAACTCAAAAAGCTCAGGTATTTCTCAACGTACAATATCCCCCCCCCCCCCCCCCAATGAGATTAACAAAGAAACCTAAGGCAAGACTGTTAGGAATAATCCACTGCTAGATATACTCCGGACAGAAAAGGACACAACTAGCTGTCATCCGCTGGAACGACTGAAGTACATATTCAATGGGCTAAAACACATTTGGGGCAATAATGCCAGTCGCTCACAAAGCTTGGAGAGCAGCCCAAGCTGGGGAGGAGAGCCAGCAGCTGCACTTCATTTTGTGATCCATGGGAGAGTCCTAGAACCGAACCCAAGCAGATAACAAGGACTTATCTGTCCGGAGACATGGGGCGCGGGGTTATCAGTACGCTGATGACACCCAAATCATTTTCTCTATGTCTCCGACTGATGCAGTGACTGGGGATGGCGTCTCTCCTCTCGCGGCCTGTCTGGAGTCAGTAATGGGCTGGATGAGGGAAAACCGACTCAAGCTGAATCCAGAGAAAACGGAGGTACTAGTGATAGGTTCCCCTGGTCCAGGAATGGCGGTGGTTCCACCTGTCCTGAACGGGGTCACGCTCCCTGTGAAGGACTCTGTGCGCAGTCTGGGGGTGCTCCTTGATTCGTCGCTTCACCTGACTGCTCAGGTGAACGCGACGGTCAAGAGCACCTGTTATCAGCTCCGGCTGATTCGCCAGCTGCGCCCATACCTGGCCCAGAGGGATCTAGAAACTGTTGTACACGCTCTGGTAACTTCGAGATTGGACTTCTGCAACGCACTCTACATGGGGCAACCCTTATACCAAACTCGGAAACTGCAGATGGTGCAGAACATGGCAGCCCGGCTGGTCACTGGTGCTCCCAGGACCAGCCATATAACACCGGTCTTAAAGGACCTCCATTGGCTGCCCATCTGTTTCCGAGCTCAATATAAGGCGTTGGTAATTACCTATAAAGCCCTAAATGGCTTGGGCCCAGGATACCTAAAGGACCGCCTCTCCCCGTATATTCCGCCTCGCACCCTCAGATCGACTGGGCAGCAGCTATTGAAGGTGCCTGGGGCTAGGTTAGCCTCCACTTCGCGGAGGACGTTCTCCACAGCTGCCCCAGCCCTTTGGAATGCGCTGCCCATTGAGCTCCGCTCGTCTACCACCCTGGCCCAATTTAGGAAGGACTTAAAAACCTTCCTTTTTCAACAGGCATTCCCCAAATAGATATCCTGTGGGCCTCCCTCCTCTTTTCGTGGCCAAGAGGTTGGGTCATGGGGCTTTTTTAATTTTTTAATTTTTTTCCTCTACTGTAGGATTGTGTATTGGATGTTTTTATTGTATTCTTATTGTAATTTTTATTGAAATTGTCTGCTTTTACTGTTGTGAGCCGCCCTGATCGAAGGAAGGGCGGCATACAAATAAAATTTATTATTATTATTATTATTATTATTATTGTATTCAAGTACAGTGCCACATCCCACTTTAGCTGCCACGGTTCAAGCCTGTGGCATCCTGGGATGTACAGTTTGGGGAGATGCATTTAGATTTCTCAGGCAGAGAGCTCTAGTGCTTCCCTGGGATTTTCCATGATGCGACCATGGCCAGGTCTCTTTCACTTCAAGGAATGGATCACACGGGGAAAATTTGAAGGCTAACCAAAGATTAACCCAGGGTCATCCAAGGTATTTTACATAATGTCGCAAAAGATTTTCAGATGACATCGCATGCAAACGGAAGGCAATCCAAACACAATCAGGAGACATCCCAGGAATAGCTGAATTCGGGGGGAAAAGCAAATTTATAAGTGCTTTACCATTGCAAATTTGCAGTCAATTCGCATTTGCGTTAGTATGAAATGCATCTCCTGTCCTCCCTGCGCATGCGCAAATGCGCTGATTCGAAATCAAGAAGCCAATGGGAACCTTTTTGGAACCTTTTGGGATCCATCAGAACTAATGCGACAAGTTCATTCGCATTCACATTGCTTTCTCTTTCGGATGGACGCTGTGTTCGTCTGTGCGTGTGATAAGCTACTATGTAATATATGCATTTTTTTGGATTGCCCCCCCTTTGTCTTCTTTTGGGACGGTGATACGTTCCTCCATGTGAAAAAGTCCTATGGCCGCTTTCACTTTTCCGAAGTCAAAAACATAAATCCCATGATTGGAGCCATGACAGCTAAAGTGATATCGAAGTGCTTTCCCTTTCGTTCACTGAAGCACTTTGATACCACTATAGAGGCAGTTTTGGGACAGGAGGAAGCAAGGAATAGTTGGCCGCCCTTCCAGCCAGGTCAATGCAGAGGACCATATATGCTCACCTCTGACCAAGCCAGACAGAATCGGATAGTCTTCCAACAATTCATTGGTATTGATTCATTAATATAGGCCCTATACAGACAGGCCAAAATAAAGCTGCTTCGGGTCACTTTGGAGGTATGCTGTTTACATGATGCATGCTTCCTAAGAGTCTGGAAGCTGCACCAAAGCTGCGCACCAGTCCTTAGGACTGAATCGTGGCTTTGGTGTGGCTTCCGGGGTCTTAGGACGCATGCATTATTTAAACAGCATACCTCCAAAGTGAAGCAGCTTTATTTTGGCCTGTCTGTATGGGGCCATAGTTTTGACAAACTGACTTGGTTTGCATTGCACCCATTTCTCCTAGATGCTAACATCCCCCAACCCCGGTTTCACCGAGAAGGAGGCAATATTAATACACACACCTATTCCTATGAATCACAGCCCTAGTTGAGGAAATCGATAAATATTAGCAGAAGACATTCAGGAGTTGGAACAGTTAATAAGATGAAAGTGCAAAAGGTAGGTCTGATGCTGAACATAAAGAAAACAAAAATAATGACCGGAGAAGAAATACACAAATTCAATCTAGGCAACGAGAACATTGAAATAGTCAAAGAATTCCCATATCTAAGATCAGAATGGAGACTGCAGTCGAGAAAGAAGAAGAAGACTAGGAATGGGAAGGGCAGCTATGAAAGAATCAGAAAAGATACTGAAGAGCAAAGACATACAATGGAGCACTAAAGTCAGAATCGTCCAGGCCACTGTATTTCCCATCATCCCCATGTATGGATGCAAGCCCTGGTCAGTGGAGGAAGAAAATCACCTCATTTGAAATGTGCTGGAGAAGAGTGCTGAGGATCCCATGGACAGCCAAGAAGACCAACAAATGGGTTCTAGAACAGAGCAGACCAGGGTTCTGGACCTTCCTTGCATCAAGTTGAGAATATCGTACTTTGGCCACAGAATGAAAAGGCACGGATCACTAGAAAAAACAATATTGTTAGGAAAGGTAGAGAGTAGAAGAAAGAGAGGCAGACCACAAACCAGATGGATAGATTTGATCAAGGAGGTTATGGGCAAGAGGGCTTGCAGGATCTGGGCAAGACTGCATTGGAGAATAGGGATTCTTGGAGATGGTGCATGCCATGAGTCGGAACCGACTCGAGGGCAGCTAACAACAACAATTCCATTATTTGTAGTTTCCTGCCACCCAGCTTGCTGTGGAATAGATTTAGTTTCCTGTCTAACCTGGGGTCCGAACAGACAGACCAAAATAAAGCTGCTCCGGGTCACTTCGGAGGTATGCTGTTTAAATGACACCGCATCTTAAGAGGCCAGAAGCTGTGCCAAAGCCGCCCTCGAGTCCTTTGGCTTTAACACGGCTTTCGGACTCTTAGGACGTATGCATCATTTAAACAGCATACCTCCGAAGTGACCCGAAGCAGCTTTATTTTGGCCTGTCTGTTGAGGCCCATACTTACGTTCACGTTTTGGGAACCTTTATTTTATATCCCAGGGTTTAACCGAAGACACTCCGCTCCTAAATACTGGATTTAGCTCAGGCAGTCTCTCTCTCCCTGTGCGTGTTTATTACATCTCCTTCTTCGGCTTAATAAACATGATTGCATGTTATTTGGCCTTTCGCCATTCTAGATTATTTGAAAGCATTTCCCTCAAACTGTGCCGAGCGCAATAGCTCTAAAGGCTCCCAAGACTGCATCCCATGGCTCAAATGACAGAGGAAAACCAAAGTTCACTGCAAACAAATAACAGCCTAAGGAAGCCCAGGAAGAAAAGATACAACCGCGGAAGTCAGTCCGAATTGCACTTGGGGTTCGTTTTAGAGGAATGCGCTATCATATGTTTGCACAGAAAGCTCTTGAATATTCATGCCGGCAGAATTCAAAGATATAGCTGTGTTAGTCTGTAGACTCAGTAGAGAGATCTTGTAGCACCTTTGAAACTAACTAAATACTATTGTATGTAGAGAAATCTTGTGGCACCTTTGAGACTCACCGAAAGAAAGAAGTTGGCATCATGAGCTTTTGTTGACTTAAGACTACTTCCTCAGATGCATTTGGAAGTAGACTTCAGTCTACAAAAGCTCACGCTGCCAACGTCTTTCTTTCAGCGAGTCTCAAAGGTGCCGCAAGATCTCTCCGCATCATGTGCCATGTGGGCTTTCAAAGCAGCACTGGCTTCTTCATCGGCAAAAGACGTTTAAACAAACCATACAGGAGAAATCATGCACACTGCTTCTCCTTGCACCCCCCTTCAGCAACTATTGCACCCTCCCTAGGTAGGGTTGCCATAATGTGCCACCACTAAACCGGGACAAAACATAGAAACAGTGTAGGACACAATGTAGGATAAAACTCTCCTCCCCCAAATGGAGAACACAACCATCTCTGAAGATGCCAGCCACAGATGCTGGCGAAACGTCAGGAATAAACTCTTCTAGAACATGGCCATATATAGTCCAAAAACCCCACAAAAAACGATGTATTCCGGTCGTGAAAGCCTTCGACTTCACAAACATGGAGGAGATTTTGACGTTCTTACTAGACAGAAGGCACACAACCACAGACATGATAAAATACATCTGTACCAACCTGTGAGACGAAATGCATCTGCCGCTGCTGGAGGAGGCCGCTGGGGGACTCCTTGGCACAAGGCTTAGGGTTGCCATAATTGTCCACTAATAACCCGGGACAAAATGTAGGAAGGGCCTTTCTGTAGCGGGCCCAGCGGGCTGGCTAGGCCTCCAACGGCTCTCTCGCTGCTGGAGGAGGCCTCGCCGCGGCAAGCTCCAGGAAAAGAAATTGCAGCTCAACATGAGGAAGACCTTCCTGACCATATGATCTGTTTGACAGTGGAAGATGCTCCCTTGGAAAGTGGTGGATTCTCCTTCCTTGGAGGTCTTTAAACAGAGGCTGGATGGCCGCCATCTGTCAATGGGGATGCTTTGATTGAGAGCTCCTGCATGGCAGAATGGGGTTGGACTGCATGGCCCTTTTTGGGGTCTCTTCCAGCTCTACGATTCTATGGTTCACCCGCAAGCATCCCTACAGATCTGGGGTTTGGATTTCTAAAGAAGAAAGGATGTGCCTCTTTCCAAGTCTCCATTTCAGCAAAAGGACTTTTATGCGAAGATTTTGCTGAGTCTTTTAGCTGGCCAAGTGGGGGGACAAACACAACACTTTGTTCAAATACCAGGGACAACGAAGTGGGGGGCAGGGGTGGAGAGGAACATAGGGGAAACGTTTTTGGCCCTGGGCCACTGCCAGCTGCTCCAGCCTGCTCTGGAAATTTCAGCCCTGCTGAGCTCGGCACGTTCCTCGGATGCCGTTGTGTTGCAAAGCCAAAGATCCAGTCAACACCCCACACAGGGAGAGAAAAGTTCCTGAAACAGAGGGGACGGCGGTGGGTCCGTTTGTTCCTGCTCCCTGGTCACAATCTGGGCCGGGATTCACAGAGTTGTGTGCCCACAACCCATCCGCAGACCATGGCCAATTCTTTCATAGCTGCATTGTGCAGAAAAGGGAAAACATTACCTTAAATATAAGTAACTATAAGTAACTATGATGGAATGGTTTTGCTTTTCTGCAGAGGAAGGGTAGGCAAATGCAGAGGTGGCCAGTGGCTCCCATGTTTGAGGTGCAGTGAATCGACTCTTGGGTCTTATTCCAGATTTTAAAATGCACTGCACCCCTGACATAGGAACCACTCTTAGCTTAATCTAAATTAATTCCAGTCTCCAGGGCCTGATGAACTACAGCAGAACCTTGTTCGGTTCCAGGATGCGCCATGGATCCCAAATCCGTGGGTCCTCAAGTCCCATTAAATACAACGGCATAGTCAACTGGTGTCCCGGCCTTATATAAAATGGCCGAATCAAGGTTCGCTTATTGGGATTTATACTTATGGGGGAATCTTTTCTTTACCACTTATGGTTGTTTCCCCCCGTTATTCGTATCTATATAAATCTTATTTCGTATTCTCCTCGAACAATGAGATATACATGGACATACTAATAAACTCCCAGAATCCCCGACTATTAGCCAACATGGCTGAGGCTTCTGGGAGCTGAAGTCCAAAATCTCTTCAAGGGCACAGTTTGGGGACCACTGCCCCTGTGGGTTCTGAGGGCCATAGGCCGTATTATGTTCTCACATATGGACATTTTATTTAGTCATGTCTGGGATGGAACCACATTTTGGACCTGACTCCAGTGGCCCCCATACTGGGCCCTTGAGGTGCTTTTGGACTTCATCTCCCAGAATCCTCAGCCCTGTTGGCCTATGGCCTGGGCTTCTGGGAGCTGGAGTCCAGAATCTCTTTAAAGAGCCCAGTTTGGGGACCACTGCTTCAAGGGAACTCTGTGAAAACTCTGGTTTTGTTTTCCTTTCCCTCACAAGCCTTGGACTACATCTCCCAGGATGCTCCTCTCCTCCGCGCATGCGCAGTGGCAGCCTGGGCTTTTGAGTGGCAAGTTGTTTGTCTCATTGTGGAGCTTTCTCTGCCTTTGCAAGGATCCCGACTCTCTCTCTCTCTCTCTCTAGCTTTCCTTCCTTCCTTCCTTTTCTTCCTTTCTTTGCATCTTCTTCTCTTCCTCCAAGAAACTAGCTCTTTCACTCTCTTTCCTTCCTTCCTTCCTTCCTCCCAAAAAAGAAAAAGTCCTTCAAAAAGAAGGATATTATTCAGATCCACAAACAAACAAACGCGCATCTGGCCCGGGATCGACTCGGATGAGCTCCCAATGAGAAGGAGGAAACGATGGAGCTGCACATCCTGGAGCACCGCCTGAAAGTGGCCAGTGTGGCCAAGGAGAGGATCCAGGGGTTCACCTATGGGCTCATCAAGCTGGCTTTCCTCGCCTCCAAAACCAGGTAAGGAGGGGAGGTGAAAGGCACGTCTGGATGCCAAGACGCGTGTCAGGCCCCTACACGCGTCTCTGCATTAGGGGCTATAGAGTGTATATCCCTGTGGCCAGGGTGGGGTGTTGTTTTGGCCCTATACACGCCCCCTTTTTCCTTCTAGAAGCATAATGGAGGTGGAAGAGACCCCAAGGACCCCTCCTGCCATGCAGGAACTCTCAGTCAAAGCATCCCCATTGACAGATGGCCATCCAGCCTCTGCTCAAAGACCTCCAAGGAGGGAGGCTCCACCATCTTGAGGAAGTAGCCCTTAGGATGTTCCTCCTAATGTTGAGCTGGAATCTCTTTCCCTGCACTTTGAATCCATGGCACCATGTCCTATTCTCTGGAGCAGCAGGAAAAAAGCTCACTCCATCTCCATCTATTAGTCTCTGGAGCAGCAGAAAACAAGTTTGCTCCTTCCTCAATATGACACCTCTTCAAATAGTTCACATATTTAAGCAGGGCTATGATATCACCTCTTAACCTTCTCTTCTCCAGGCTAAACATCCCCAGCTCCCTGAGTTTTTCCTCATAGGGATTCATGGTTTCCAGACCCTTCACCATTTTAGTCGCCCTCCTTTGGACACGCTCCAGTTTCTCAATGTCCTTTTTGAATTGTGGAGCCCAGAACTGGACACAATATTCCAGGTGGGGCCTGACCAGAGCAGAATACAGTGGCACTATTACTTCCCTTGATCTAGACACTATACTTTTATTGATGCAGCCTAAAATCGCATTGGCCTTGTTAGCTGCCGCATCACACTGTTGACTCATGTTCAAGTTATGGTCTACTTGGACCCCTAGATCCCTTTCATACGTATCCCATCCTATATCTGTGCATTTCATTTTTGTTCCCTTACATTTCTCCATGTCGAATTTCATTTTATTAGCTTTGGCCCAGCTTTCTAGTCTATTCAGTTCATATTGAATTTTGATCCTGTCCTCCCTTTTCTTCTTATGTCTTATTATTATAATTATTATTATTAATAAAAAGAAGAAGAAATAAGATATAATAAGAAGAAATTATTATAAGAACCAAAGAATGTTTTAATTAAAAGAAAAAAGAATGATTATTAATATTATTATTATTAATTCATTTTCCTATAAATTGATAAACAAATTTTTCTTCCCCCTTTTCTTCTTATGCCTTATTATTATTATTAATTCATTTTCCTTTTAATTAAAAACATTTTCCTCCCATTTTCTTCTAATGCCTTAATAATAATAATAATTCATTTTCCTTTTAATTAAAAAAACAAAATTGTCTTCCTCGCTTTTCTTTGTATGCCTTATTAATTAATTAATTAATTAATTTTCGATTTAATTAAAAAACAATTTTTGTACCCCACTTTTCTTCTTATGCCACAATAATAATAATAGTAATGATAATTCATTTTCTTTTTAATTAATTTTTTTCCTCCCCCCTTTTTTCTTATGCCTTAGGCATAAGAAAATGAATTATTATTATTATTATTATTATTATTATTATTAAATGAATTATTATTATTAATTCATTTTCCTTTTAATTAAAAAACAATTTTTCTTCACCCTTTTCTTATGCCTTATTAATAATAATAATTTTATTGTTGTTATTATTATTATACCCTACTTATAATATAATTATATTATAATAATATTATAAAATTATATTATGTTATACATTATATTATATATATATATATATATATATATATATAATATACATTATATATTATATATATAAATAATATACATTATATATTATATATATAATATATTATATTATAATATAATAAATATAATATAATATATAATATAATTATATATAATATAATAATACTTATACCCTTCCTCTTTCTTCTTCATCTCAAAAATGATCCACTTCCAAGCGCTTGCACTGCTCTGGCGCAATGCTGTGGAATTCTGGGAACTGTCGTTTTGTGAGACGCTGAGCCTCCACTGTCTCTGGCGCCACAATAAACTACACTTCCCAGGATTCCCTAGCGCTGAGCCAGGGCAGTCAAAGTGGTCTCAGACTGGATTGTTTCTGCGTTTTGGATGTGTATTTATTTATTCCATTGGTATGGCACCTATTAATCAACTTCAATAAAAGTCCAATAAAATTCAAAACAAGTCATTTTTGACCTATGGCACCTTATGGCAAATCTAAATCTTGCCATGATAGGGTGGCCTTAGGGTGGCCATAAGCCAGAAATGACTTGAAGGCATGCAACAACAAAAGCCAAACCTGTCATAGGGTTTTCTTGGCAGGATTTCCCATGACCGTCGCCTGAGGCTGAGACAGTGTGACCTGTCCATGGTCACCCAGTGAGTGCTTATGCTCCACCAGGGAATCGAACCCTGGTCTCCAGAGTTGTAGTCCCACGCTCAAACCACTACACCATGCCGGCTCTTTGTTGCCCATGGAGCAAAGTATGGCAACATCCAACATCCACAAAACAGTGATGCCTTTATGGGGCCAGCTGAAACGCACAAAACAAGTGTGTCCAAAGGAGGGCGACTATAATGGTGAAGGGTCTGGAAACCATGCGCTATGAGGAATGGCTCAGGGAGCTGGGTATGTTTAGCCTGGCGAAGAGAAGGTGAAGAGGTGATATGATAGCTGTGTTTAAATAGTTGAAAGGATGTCATATTTAGGAGGGAGCAAGCTTGTTTTCTGCTGCTCCAGAGAACAGGACCCAAAACAATGGATGCAAGCTCCAGGAAAAGAGATTCCAGCTCAACATTAGGAGGAACTTCCTGACAGTAAGGGCTGTTCGACAGTGGAAGACACTGTCTCAGAGGCTCCTTCTTTGGAGGTCTTTAAGCAGAGGCTGGATGGCCATCTGTCTGGGATGCTTTGATTGAGAGTTCCTGCATGGCAGAATGGGGTTGGACTGGATGGCCCTTGTGCTCTCTTCCAACTCTGTGATTCTATGATGCAAGCGGTGGTGCTTTGAAAGCGTGCATCACGTATTTGGTGCGTTTGGGTTGGCCCCATAAAGGTATCACTGTTTTGTGGATTTGGGCCGCTGTTGTGCTTAGATGGAAATAGTTCGACTTGCAGATCCAGAGTAAATATAGAGATGACACACAGAGACATACATACTTTTCCACTCCATTATACGCATCTGAAGAAGTAGACTGAAGTCTCGGAAAGCTCATGCTGCCAACTTCTTTCTTTCAGTGAGTCTCAAGGGTGCTACAAGATCTCTCTACATACTGACTTTATAGACTAACATGGCTATATCTTTGAATAATAATTATAATTATATGCATCTGAGGAAGTAGACTGAAGCGTACAAAAGCTCATGCTGCCAACTTCTTTCTTTCAGTGAGTCTCAAAGGCGCCACAAGATCTCTTTACGTACTGATGCTAGAGACTAACAGGGCTATATCTCTGAACTCATACACACTGTTGTTTATTTAATGCTGATAGACTCAGAGGTCAGTTTAAGAGAAAGAAGATCTAGAGTCTATTTCCCACGGGGGCATTTCTTTTTATTAACATTAACAATTGAGCGCATGCCATCCGCTAACATTTAAAACTTTCTTGCATGAAAATGTTGGACTTTGAAGATCGGTGCGCTATAATCTCTGCGTCCTAGATTTGGCAGGTTTTGGAGCCCTGGAGATACTTCGGCAATGAAGTCTGGAGAGCTGGTGCGGCGTAGAGGTCCAAGGGTTGGACTAGGGCTCCAGGAGACCTGGGTTTGAATCCTAGCTCAGCCATGGAAACTTGGAGGCCATGGAAACTTGGAGCCATGGAAGAGGAAGGCAATGGTGGCAAATCTTAGAATCATAGAATAATAGAATTGTAGAGTTGGAAGAGACCTTGAAGACCACAATCCAAAGCCCTGCCATGCAGGAACTCTCAATCAAGGCATACCAAACAGATGGCCATTCAAGGAAGGAGATCTCTGAAGAAGTGTGTTCTACTGTCAAACAGCTCTTACCATTAGGAAAATCTTCCCCAATATTTGGGTAGAATCTCTTTTCCTGTAGCTTCCATCCATTGCTCCATGTCCTGTTCTCTGGAGTAGCAGAAAACAAGCTCTCTATATATATATAGATATGTATTAGTCTCTGGAGCAGCAGAAAACAAGCTTGCTCCCTCCTCAATATGACATCCCTTCAAGTATTTAAACAGGGCTATCATATCACCTCTTAACCTTCTGTCAGGGTTGCTTTGATTGTGAGTTCCTGCATGGTAAGGGGTTGGACTGGATGGCCCTGGAGATCTTTTCCAACTCGATGATTGTTCTAAGTAGCTGATCTAACTGCATAATCACAGTAGTATATTGGGAGGATACCACTCCAAGTGAAAATTACATGTTTGTATGTTGTCCCCTTCGCCCGGTCCCCCAAATAGCCTCATCCTCTCCCAGCAGTCTGAACACACTTGTTCCTGACATGCTAGTGCTCCAGGTGCAGGGAAGTGTGCTTGTTTTCCACCTCTGAGCAGGATTTCAGTAGTCCAGCCTCACCTACAGAGTGACTAATACAGCTAGAGGTGAGTGTATTATTACAACTAGATGGTGCTCTATGCATGGATTCTCAACCAGCCCAGGTTTGATCGTAGTTCGAAAGGTTGGGTTCATATTCCTGAATAATAATTAAATTAAATTAAATTAAATTAATTTAATTAAATGATATTTTTTTTAAAAAATTAAGGTAAAATCCCATTAAACTTATTTACTTACTTACCTTCCTTCCTTTCTCTCTCTCTCTCCTTCCTTCCTTCCTTCCTTCCTTCCTTCCTTCCTTCCTCTATTTTGTTTCTTCCTTCCTTCTTTCCTTCCTTGCTTCATTCCTTTCTCTTTCTCATTTCTTCCTTCCTTCCTTCTTTCTTTCGGATAAGGAGAGTTTTCTTATGGAGAAGCCACTTCCATACATTCTTCCAAATTTCAGTAATATATTGCATATATTTTTCTCATTTTGTAGAATGTACGCTATAGGTTTCTTTTTGTCTATTTTATTAATTGTATGTACAGCGCTGTGTAAATCTACAGCGCTATAATAATAATAATAATAATAATAATAATAATAATAAATGACAGAGTATTCTGTGGTTTTAAACATGCTTACTCTGAGGTCTAGTCCTTATTTTATGCTCTGAGGAGAGCGAAAGTAGTCCCCTTCTTTTCCCTATTCGCAAAACGACTGACCATTGTGCATCGGTTTTGTTTGTGGGTTTTTGTTTTGCTTTGCTTTTACTGTTTGATCTGATCTATTCGGTTTGCTCACATTTTTATCTCATGTTCACCAAGCACAACCATGGAGCATATGGGGGCTTTCCTCTTTTCTTCTTTATGGCAACTATCTGAGTAGTGGCATCACTAGGGTTGGCATCACCCGGTGCGGTAACTCATATTGTCACACACACATACCCCATTGATCTTCGCTCATACTACACCATACGGAAGCCTTAGTAATATTTTTCGGTACCAACATTACCCCTAAATTGTGATTCCCATATATAGTATGCCCACGCATACACTGAAAGCCATGTGGGAAGAAGTGGCGCCGTGCGCCAGAAAGACTAATGGTGCATGCCATTACTTTTCATGGGGCTTGAGCATACGTGGAATTTCCCTTGGATCCCCTGCGTAAGGGAAGGAACCACTGTATCACCGAATGTATTGGTAACAGTTGTGACGTAACCAATGAGCAAAACTAAAATGATACCTTTTAATTACAGTGCGCCCTTCCCTTATGCAGTTCCAGACCCCCCACGTAAGGAAAACCATTGCTTCTTCCAGTGCACGGCTTTCAAAGTATGCTGAAAGCCATGTATGGCGCACCCACGTATGGCGCGGACGCACTGTACAAAAGCATGTCTACAGAATGAATGTACACTCATCCCTCCATATCTGCAGCTGATATTTGCGGCTTTGATTATTCACGGATTTGATTAATGCGTTCTCTCTAGGAGTATCTAGGTCCTCCGCAGCAACTCTTTGGTCAACTCTAACTCAAGGTTGCATTGAAAGACCTAGAGATTCCTAGAGAGAATACTTTGTAGCTACTCCAGCGTAGTCCTATGGTCAGTGTCTGTCGGACGTTGGCCACAGAGTTTAGGTGCCACCTTTTAAGGTGTCACCTGGTGCCCTAATGCACCCCCCTAATGCCACTGTCTGTGAGGTACACAATGGAAGACGCTCCTTTGGAGCATAGTGGAGTCTCCTTCATTGGAGATCTTTAAACAGAGGTTGATGGCCATCTGTTGGGTATTGATTGAGAGTTCCTGCATGGCAGAATGGGGCTGGACTCAATGGCCCTTGTGGTCTCTTCCAGCTCTGGGATTCTATGAATCCTAGGTTGGACATCAAAGCCATTGGGTGACCTTAAGTGAGTCACACGCTCTCAGCCTCAAGGGAAGGCAGTGGCAAACCTCCGAACAAGCCTTACCAAGAAAACCCAATGATCGACCTTAGGGTCGCCATAAGACGAAAACACTTGAAGACACAGAACAACAACAACTAACAATGTATGTCCTTATCTACTGCACAACACGTCCTTCATTACGACACTGTTGAGGCAGCCAACATTTTCCTTCTTTTCACTGCTCTGTTAATACTTGAACGATTTTTCTGTACTCGAAGATGGATCCCAGTTACGAGGTCCAAATTCCATCCAAACAGTTAGGTATTGCATTGGTGTCCCTGTATTTGTCTTCATAGACAAAGGCTAACCTGAATACGCATGGGCACTGTCTGCCAAGGCATGTGGCATCAAACGTTGGCCCTCCTGAGGTTTTGGATCTCACCTCCATAAAGCTCCGGCAAGCAGGGATTCTGGGAGACGGAATCCAAAACATCTGGACGGCCACCGCTCCAAAACCACTGTGCTGAAGGATGAGGCGTTCCCCTGATTAGTGAATTTGCATTGAGGATTTGGTAGTTATGATACAAAACATGAGTCAACAGTGCGATGCGGCAGCTAACAAGGCCAATGCGATTTTAGGCTGCATCAATAGAAGTATAAATACTTGAAGGGATGTCACATTGAGGAGGGAGCAAGCTTGTTTTCTGCTGCTCCAGAGTCTAGGACCAGGAACAGTCCAACCCCCTTCTGCCATGCAGGAACTCACAGTCAAAGCACTCCAAACAGGTGGCCATCCTCTCTGTTTAAAGACCTCCAAAGATGGAGACTCCACCAAACTCCAAAGGATGTGTTCCACTGTCAGACAGCGCTTACTATCAGGACATTCTTCTTAATGTTGAGGTGGAATCGCTTTTCCTGTAGCTTGCATCCATTGTCCTATTCTCTGGAGCAGCAGAAAACAAGCTTGCTTCTTGAGTAGACTATACTCTGAAATCAATCTTATTACTAAAGAACAATTAAAACTCTTTCAATAACCTTCATATTGAAAACAGTGCTGTATTTAAAACAGTTTGAAAAGATTTGGTGGAGTCTCCCTCCTTGGAGGTCTTTAAACAGAGGCTGGACGGCCATCTGTCCAAGATGCTTTGATTGAGAGTTCCTGCATGGCAAAATGGGGTTGGACTGGCTGGCCCTTTGGGGTCTCTTCTAACTATGATTCTGTGAAGGGCAGAACCTTAGGTCCCACATTACCTTAGGTCCCGCGATGACCAAGTGGTACCTCAGATCCGGTCACTACTTGAACTTAACGGTTAGCTTAAGAGCAAAGTTGCCGACGCAAGCAAGAAAACAAACTAGCAGAATAGTCGTTCAGGAGGGTGCTTTTCCTAGCATGTACTGCTTGCACAACCTGAGGTTTTGTGGTTCCTGGGACGTTCCCCTCCTCTCTCCCCTGTTTTGTGTTTCTTTGAAAGCCGAGCACTCTAGGCTCCCTCTGTGCGCTCTGGCGTGCCATCAGGACTTGCGGAGTGGAGCATATGCTTTAGCTTTAGCTCTCATTGTTTGTGTACTTTTTAGCTGCAAGAGCGTGTCTGTCAGCAGTTCTGTGGCACAGGCTTGCTATTTATCTCCGTTCAATGGAAGCTTCTCTTTCTGTCTGTCTTAAGGAACTCTGGTGGCGCAGTGTTTAAATGCCTGGTCCTTCAGCCATAACGTTGTGAATTTGATCCCAGGGCTCCAAGGTTGACTCAGCCTTCCATCCTTTCCTAGGTTGGAGTACCCAGCTTGGCTTGCTCATTGTAAACCATTGAGAGAGTGCTTACTGTGTATACTTTATATATGTGACTATAAGTCAACCTCATGTATGGGGCCAAAATTATGGACTTTTTCTATGACCCATGGATAAGTCGAGGGTAAAACTTTGGGCCACGCAACAAAGGATCTTAAGGACGAAGCAGGGAGAACAATGCCAAAGAACTTATAAAAATCCAGTTTGTGCACACGGTAAATGCTGAACGGATGAGAAAATTTGGAAGGGTCAATGCTACCAGGACAGACTATGCGCTTGACTTTCACCAGGGGATGACTCCTTTTTAAATAGGAAGTAAAGCATAGTACATATATCGACCCACAGATAAGTCGATTCGGGGTTTTGGGGTCAATTTTTGGACTAAACTTTCTAGACTTATACATGAGTGCTTAAAGACCTCCAAAGAAGGAGATGCCACTACACTCCAAGGCAATCTATTCCACTATCGAACAACTCTTACAGGTTTTTGGTGGGGGTTTTGGGGCTCTGTGGCCATGTTCTAGAACAGTTTATTCCTGACATTATGCCAGCATCTGTGGCTGGCATCTTCAGAGAATGCTGGCATGAAAGAGAGTGGGGTATATATAGTGACCTCTTCCATGCCAGCATTCTCTGGAGATGTCAGCCACAAACGTCAGGAATAAACTATTCTAGAACATGGCCACATAGCCCAAAAAACTATGGATGCCAGCCATGAAAGCCTTTGACTTCACAACTCTTACGGGGTTTTAAAAGAAGTTCTTCCATAAATCCTTCTTTCCATGCCGTAAATAAGTTTATTCTTGACTCCGGAGCGTGGAGCATGGAAAGGAGAGACAGAAATATCATATTGCACAACCTGTTCTTTGCTTTCTTCAGAAAAACAAGGCCATTAAGGAAGAGGCAAAGGGTCAATCCTCCCTGGAATGGAGGGATTTGCACAGAGGTGGTAGCGGAGGCGCGTCCAAAGTCTTGGATCGTTCCCAAACTGGGGAAGACTGGGTTGGACCAAAAAAAGAAAAGAAATAAAACTAAAACCTCAGCAAGAATACTTCGGCCACTTGGAAACAACAAGCTGTTTGAAAATATTTCGAAGGCTCTTGTGGTGTGCATTACTTGGCGCATGATGCCTTATGCCAAGTAAAACTTGTTAGTATTTGTGAGATGCAAGAGGCTCTGTTGTTTTTGCTCCAGCGGACTAGCATGGCCAGGCCCTCTGGGAGTCAGAATAAATGTTGGGGTTGGGGGCTTGTTCTAGAAGTCTTCGCTCCACAGATGCTTATTATTTCTCCTTGTGGGTTGGCTTAAACATGCCGAGTAGACCTGGGATGTTCTCGCCAGGCCTATGAGAACCACAGCTTAGAAGGGTTACGGTTATTAATTTTTGCAATTTTAGGTTGCATCAATAGAAGTATAGCGTCTGGATCAAGAGAAGTAATAGTGCCACTCTATTCTGCTTTGGTCAGGCCTCACTTGGAATACTGTGTCCAGTTCTGGGCACCACAATTCAAAAAGGACATTGAGGAACTGGAGCGTGTCCAAAGATGGCCGACTAAAAGGGTGAAGGGTCTGGAAACCATGTTCTATGAGGAACGACTTAGGGAGCTGAGTATGTTTAGCCTGGAAAAGAGACGGTTAAGAGGTGTTATGATAGCTCTGTTTAAAAACTTGAAGGGATGCCATATTGAGGAGGGAGCAAGCTTGTTTTCTGCTGCTCTAGAGAACAAGACACAGAGCAATGGATGCAAGCTGCAGGAAAAGGGATTCTACCTCAACATTATGAGGACCTTCCTGACAGTAAAAGCTGTTCAACAGTGGAATACTCCTCCTTGTAGAGCAGTGGAGTTTCCTTCTTTGGAGGTCTTTAAACAGAGGCTGGATGGCCATCTGTCGGGGATGCTTTGATTGTGAGTTCCTGCATGGCAGAATTGGGTTGGACTGGATGGCCCTTCTTGGGGTCTCTTCCAACTCTATGATTCTATGATATTTAATGGGGAAGGCTTTCTCAGCTGTGGCACGGCCTCACAGCCTATTGGAAACACCCCCTTAAAACTTTGCTGCCCTCCTAAACATTCAGTTCAGAGACAAAACTTGTCTTTAGATTTGAGTTCTTTTCTTGAATTGAATTGTTAAGTTGCTTTAAAATGTTATCAAAACCTTCTTTTTTAGCAATAGCATTTACATTTCTGTACTGCTTCATAGCAAACTCAGCACTCTCTAAGCGGTTTACAATCTGTGAGCCAATTGCCCACAATAAGGTGGGTACTCATTTGAC
This sequence comes from Sceloporus occidentalis, assembly GCA_023333645.1. Lineage (NCBI taxonomy): Eukaryota > Metazoa > Chordata > Lepidosauria > Squamata > Phrynosomatidae > Sceloporus > Sceloporus occidentalis. Next base: position 3,845,784 of record JALMGF010000064.1, on the reverse strand, counting down.
CAACCTACAAAAGGATGGAAGGCTGAGTCAACCTTGGAGACCAGCCTGGGATCGAACTCACAACCTTGTGGCTGCCGTTCTGGCATTTAACCACTACCAAAACTTTTAGTAGCTTTAAACATTCAGGGGTAGCTGTGTTGGCCATTTAACAAATACAAACAAAAATCCATCAGTGGTACCTTTTTTGGCCAACTGAAATGCACAATATACTTGTTGCAAGCTTTCGAAGCGGACTGTCACACATTTTTTGACATAAAGTCTATAAAATCTATTGATATGGGAGGTGGTTAAAAAACATTTGAGAGGTGTGTGTAATGGGAATGTGTATATAAGAGAGAAAGAAAATACACGTTGTGTGCATATATGTTTGCTTGCATGGCGGATGGTGGCTCTCATGTCATCCGTTTCAGGTTTTAATCTAAGATTTAAAGGAATTTTCTAGGATGCTGAATTCTATTCCCAAAAGACATTCAGCTCCTTTAATGCTATCTCAAATGTGAAGCGGATTCACTGCCCAACTGACATTCATCCCTCTATGTGTGTGCATGCACAAGTGTGCTCACCACACATGCAGAGAGTAAGATATAAAGTTTCCAGGTTCAGATTTTGCTTTATCATAGTACAGTTATTTCAGATGGTGAGAGTCCAAGAGTTTCCAGGTTCAAGATCTGTATCCTTGTCCTGTAGTGCTCCGCATACATACAAAGGAGTAAGTATGTTGGAATTAAATCACTGGGTTTGATGTTGGATTAAGGATGCAGAGGACGTCACTTGTTCAACCCGTGAATAAAGCGAACTCTTCTCCTTTTTCTTTTCAGGTGCAAATTCTTCAGTCTGACAGAAACACCTGAGGACTACACAATCATAGTGGATGAAGAAGGCTTTCTTGGTGAGTTACTGCGGCACATCTCACTCACTTCCTTCTGTTTATTGGCCCACTGCAGTTGGTTCGTATGTTTTTAAAATTGCAAAACCAATTAGGTCAGTGATGGCGAGCCTATGGCACGCGTGCCAGAGGTGGCACTTAGAGCCCTCTCTGTGGGCACATGTGCCATTGCCCCAGCACAGAGTTTGTTACTAGAAAGCCAGAGGGACATGGCACTTTGCAATAAATAAGTGGGTTTTGGGTTACACTTTGGGCACTCGGTCTGTAAAAGGTTCGCCATCACTGAATTAGGTTATCCAGCATACCAGTCTTCTTCAACCTTGTCCTCTTCCGGACATATATTTTGAACTACAGCTCCCATCAGACCCACCCAGACTAAGCTGATGGGAGATGTGGGCCAAAACATGTGGAGGCACACCAAAAATGAGTTTTGGGTTGGTTTTTCGGACTATGTGGCCATGTTTTAGAAGAGTTTGTTTCTGACGTTTTGCTAGCATGGCCATATAGTCCGTAAATCCCACAAAAAGCTATGGATACCGGCCACGAAAGGCTTCGACTTCACACTAAAAATCGTCTGAGGTCTTTATGGTGGCCACTTATGATGGTCACAAAAAGAGACCCCAAAAAGACAGTTCCAAAAAAAATGTGCATACCGTATAGACTCAACCATAAGTCAACCTCGTGTATACCATATATACTCGACTGTGAGTCGACCTCATGTATAAGTCGAGGTTAAGTTTTGGGGCCACAATTATGGATTTTGCTACAACCTGTGGATACGTCAAGGGTAAACTTTAGGGGCACATTGCAAAGGATCTAAAGGATGAAGCAAAACAAAGCAATGTCAAAGAACTTACAAAATTCCAGTAGACATAACTCTTTGCGCTTACTCTTAAGACTGATGGATGAGAGAGTAAATGGGGTTGGTGCTTCACATATTATACTCTTGCTTTTCACCAGGAGATAGTTCCTTCATTTAAATAAGAGTTAAAATACAGCACCCCATTAATATTAATAGCTGTCTCCCCTCCGCAGATTTCCAAGTCCACACATTTCAGGTTCACAGACTTGGAGGGGCAACTGTATAGATATGGATTTGGACACAATTGCTGTAATCTCATACTCTCTGAACAGAGGATCCACATGACTGCTTAATAACTAGGATATCATAGGATAACTATGGATAGGCAACATTGTCCCTTCAGCTTTTCACTGGACAGCTGTTCAGTTAGAGGACTGTCCTCTTTAAAGTGGTCTTCACTAGAAGTCTTTCCAACCCATTTTAGAGCTTAACTGCCCTGCTTTGCCCTTTGGCTACTATGGTTCTTGGAAACGGTGCCAGGACGACAATTGCGTGGGCAGCCTCCGCGAAGACACAGATCCTGAGACGAGAGATAAAACTGGCTAGATCCTTCCCGCTCCAGCTATCGAGCCAGGAGACAATGAACAATGAGAGATAGAAACTCAAAATCTTGCACGAATACGACAACCGAGGCCAAACTCATCGGCGATTAGGCTGACTTTATCTTCTTGCACATGGTCATGTGTTTGCGCAAAAGGATTAGCCAACAGGGCTATGTTAAATGCCTGGCCGTTGCAGCTCCTAATGTGGAAATGCGCACAGCGTTTAGCAAAACAGCAAAAGCAAGTGTTGATTTAAACAAAAAATAAGTCCTACTTATAAATGTCAGGGATAAATGGTGCGGAAAATGCTTCCAACTAATGGTCTGAGAAATGTTCCGCAAAAAGCTATTTTCTACCCTCACTTTCTAATTGCATCTTGAACAGTAATAGCTTCAGCAACCAGAGAATCGCATGCGTGCTAATGTTACGGTTCACTTGGAGCCATTGGTTTCATAAGATCATGAAGTGTATCGAGAGAAGTTTGAGAGGGAGGAGATACTGGGGATCTGGCTGTCTTGAAGGAAGGAATCTATTGGTTTTATGAGGAGGTGGAGAAGAGACTAGGATTCGAATTTTGGATGTGACACTTCTGCCGGGATCCAGCTAGAGTTGTTAACACCACACCTCCATTTTTGTCCTCCATTTGGCCTGTTCTCCTTGAATCTAATGTCACCCTTGGAGCTGGGAATCATATGGACATCCTGATATTGTTGAACGGCAACTCCCAGACCAGTTCTGTTCCACCGACAGCCATTTTTGTAGAGAGATCTTGTAGCACCTTTGAGACTAACTGAAAGAGTGAGCTTTCGTAGACTTTGGTCTACTTCCTCAGATGCATTTGCTGCAGTGGAAGCCAGGCACGGACTTATGTATGCCATTGGTGCGTGAGGACGTCAACTCGAATTGCAAATCCTTTGCTCATAGAAATGAAGTTGCAGGTCTAGTTTTAAGGATGGTCGCTAGTGCACAAAGGCATTGGAAACTAGCCTTTGTGTGTGGAGACGAACTGGCAGATCCAGTTTGGCAATGGGACTAGCCTGTGGTGAGGAAAATAGATGCATGTAGGGCAACCTCATAAGGACGGGGTCAGATAGTGTTGAAGTGTGTGTCAGGAAACCATTGTTTTTGTTCAACCCATTGCTGATGGACTGTAGTTTGTGGGTGAACGCCAACTCTGCTGTTTCTCTTTGTAGTTCTTTTGTTCAATGACTGCTGTTCTGAGGCCTGAGATGGAGTGCCCAGGGGAACTGAAATGTTCTGCCACCAGTTTGTGTGTATTCCCATTTCTAATGTCTGATTTATGTCCTGTTTGCCCAATGTAGAGTGCTGAAGGGCAGTGCTGAATGGCATACATCACATTGGAGGACGAGCACCTGAAGGCCCCCCTGATATTGTGGGTGATGCCATTAGGTCTTATGATGGACAAATGTATGGGCAAAGTTGGCATCTTGGTTTGTGGCAAGGCTTTAGTACCTGTGTCTCCATTTGTGTCGTGTGTCGTCCTGTAGCTGAGTACCTGTTTGAGGTTTGGAGGCTGTCTGTCGGTGAATCATAGAATCGTAGAGTCGGAAGAGACCCCAAGGGCCATCCAGTCCAACCTCCTGCCATGCAGGAACTCTCAATCAAAGCATCCCCGATAGGTAGCCATCAAGCCTCTGTTTAAAGAGTTTCTAAAGGTTGCCATTCTTGATATTTGTTTTGTGCCTGTATTTCTGCACTGTTTATGTATCTCGGGCTTCTCTTTTGCCCCCCTGGGAACCTGTTCGTCCTGTCGAATGGTTCTCTGTCACTTAGGAGCTTGCAGAACCTTTCATCACCAGAAACTGGTTGCATGTATCCAAGAGTACACAAGGCTGCCAAGAGGGCATGGTTGTGTGTGCCAAAGAGGAAAGGCCTCGTTCATTGCTAGTTCAAACAGAGAGAGAGAGGCTGCTCTTTCTCATATAGCATTTTTTCTTTCCCTTTCTGCTGTTTGTCTTGGAAATGACACCTGTGTCAAAAAATAGAACTGACCCTGAAAGATCAAAATTAAAAAGGTAGAAAAGAAACACTTAGTCACAGTGTTGTTGCTGCCAAACAAGAATTTGGCACAAGAAACAGTCATCAGCAGCCCCTGTGGTGTGATCTGAGCTCTCATCAGGACAGCAACAAGGTGTTGTTGTTAAGGTTCTTTGTGCAGTCAGGTTCAGTTTTTGGGGGGGAGGCTATACAGTTCAGTAATGTAGTGTGCACTGGATCCCTGGCACATCTCTAGGTAGGGCTGGCAGGGAGATCCACTGAAAAATTTGGAGAGACATTGCCCATCAGTATAGACAATACTGAGCAAAAGGGATAGTAGAATCATAGAGTTGGAAGAGACCCCAAAGCCATCCAGTGCAACCCCATTCTGCCATGCAGGAACTCTCAATCACAGCATTCCCGACAGACGGCCATCCAGCCACTGTTTAAAGACCTCCAGGGAAGGAGACTCCACTACAGTCCAAGGAAGGGGTTTGTTCCACTGTTGAACACTCTTACAGTCAAGAAGTTCCTCCTAATGTTGAGGTGGAATCTCTTTTCCTGCAGCTTGCATCCATTGTTCCGGGTCCTGTTCTCTGGAGCAGCAGAAAACAAGCTTGCTCCCTCCTCAATGTGACATCCCTTCAAATACTTAAACAGGGCTATCATATCACCTCTTAACCGTCTCTTCTCCAGAGTAAACACTCCCAGCTCCCTAGGTTGTTCATCATAAGACATGGTTTCCAGGCCCTTCACCATTTTAGTCGCCCTCCTTTGAACATGCTCGTTTCTCAACATCCTTTTTGAATTGTGGGGCCCAGAACTGGACACAAGATTATTCCAAGTGGGGCCTGACCAAAGCAGAATACAGTGGCACTATTACTTCCCTTGATTTAGACACTGTACATCTGTTGATGTAGCCTAGAATTGCATTGGCCTTTTTAGCTGCTGCATCACACTATTGTCTCATGTTCAACTTGTGGTCTACTTGGACTCCTAGATCCCTTTCACACATATAAGTCTCCTTAAGCCAGGTGTCCCCCGTCTTATATCTATGCATTTCATTTTTCCTCCCTAAGTGCAGTACCTGACATTTCTCCATGCTGAAGTTCATTTTATTGGTTTTGGTCCAGCCTTCTAACCTATTCAAGTCATTTTGTATTTTGATCCTATCCTCTGGGATAATAGCTCTCCTCCTAATACGGTGTCATCTGCAAAATTGATAAGCATGCCCTCTATTCCTTCATCTGAGACCTTGATAAAGATATTGAATAGCTGTGGGCCCAAGAGAGAGAGGGAACCGTCCTCCTCCATCACCCTTTGCTCAGAAGGTGATAGCATTGGTTTCTTTTCAGCACCAGGTCAAGACATGGCTTTTTATTAAACCTCGGAGGCCTAATTTACTTTTAAGCATGTACATCCTTTTCGAACACCTTTAAAGCTGCTGCATTGTCAAAGGGCTCTTTCTTTGGAGGGTTAGGCTGGATGGCCATCTGTCAATGGGGATGCTTTGGTTGTGAGTTCCTGCATAGCAGAATGGAGTTGGACTGGATGGCCCTTGCAGTCTCTTCCAACTTTACGCTCCTATGCTTTGCTAGACTCTTCTTTACTTATTTATCGATGTGTTACTTACAACTCAACTGACGGTGGAGCATTTGTGTCACATGTAAGCATCCTGGGTTTAATGCTTGGCATTTCCAGTTTGAGCAAGGACGTTTCCCTGTTTTAAAGGTTGGGGACCTGCTACCCATCATTGCACACAATGCTAAGAAGGGCTTTCAGCAAGTGTAGCTTCAGATCAAGCCAGAAATCTCCCTGGAAGCCATGATGAGAGAATTTAGTTTGGCGTACTTTGGACACATCATGAGAAGGCACACATTGTTGGAAAAAGCAGTAATGCTATGGAAGGACAGTGAACATGAGTGCAGGGACGAAGGAAAAGAAAGTGGAGAGGGAGATGGAGAAAGTCAAAGAGAGAAGGGAAGGAGGAGATGTTTGCCAAAGCATTGGGGATGGAGGAGGAGGGTAGGAGAAAAAGGAGGAAGGAAGGAAGGAAGGAAGGAGTCAGTAATTGGCAATAGCAAAGAGGAAAAGGAATGAAAAAGAAAACGAGAGATGTGAAATCAAGAATGAAAAGAGAAGGGAATCAGTTGCTCAAGCACAGCTGGCAACAAAGGTAAAACCACACGCAACTGTGACGAAGAAAAGGAAACTTTACTGTGGCTGAAGAAGGTGGAAACTGCACTTTCCAAGTTAACACTAAGATAGCAAAAGGCCACGAAGCAGGAATCCTTTAGTAGTCCGAAAAAGCATTTCCCGAGGCAGCTTAGTATATTCTTGTCTTTATCTACTCCCTCTCATTGAGCCTCTGCTGCCAGCTGTTGTTTTGGGATTTCAGCTATCTCTTCTCTTTTGTTATCCCCTCGGCCTTGGAGAACATCAGGGTTTCGGTCACACGATCCGAGCGTAAAGATTAACCAAGTAGTAAACATGGCCCTTGCTACCAGGAGATGAGATATAAAGCCCTTGTTAGCATTGTGGCCAAATGTTCGCAGCTGTCCAGATCAATTTCTATTTAGTAGGCTATTTGCATTTAGTAGGACACTGTTCTTCACATTATGAGTAGGTGGACCTCAACCCAAGGAACCCTATTAACCAGTATGGGTTTGTCTACTGGTGTTAGCCATGAGCTTGCCTGGATAGAATTAGTTGCTTGGTTCTACCATTTGCCATGAGTACCATATATACTCGCCTATAAGTCGACCTCATATATACGTCGAGGGCAAGTTTTGGGAACAAAATTATAGATTTTGATTTGACCCGTGGATAAGTCGAGGATAAAACTTAGGGGCATGTAATGAAGAATGTAAAGGATGAAGCAAAGGAAAACGAGGCCAAAGACCTTTGCACTCTAAACCTAAGGATCTAAATCAGTGGTTCTCAACCTTCCTAATGCTGCAACCTTTTAATACAGTTCCTCACATTGCGGTAACCCCCAACCATAAAATTATTCCTAAGACCATAGGAAATATATGTTTCCCTATGGTCTTAGGCGACCCACAGGTTGAGAACCACTGATCTAAAGGATGAAGCAGAGGAAAATAATGCCAAAGAGCTTCCAAAACTCCAGCAGGACTCACTGTTTTTGCTCACTTTAAAGGCTGCTGCTTCCAGGGAATGCATTCACTATTGTACTCCAGCTGCTTTATCATTTGCCACCAATGAAGCCTATCTTGCAGCTGGGATGTTATCAGGGTTTTGTTGTACAAAATGAAGAGACACACACTCACCAGAATATGTCATGCTAGTCAGGGTTAGAGCATCCCAGATTCAACATCTTGCATCTCCAAGAAGAAGGACTTGTGTGGGAAATACCTCTCCGATCTCAGTCCTTGGACAACTGCTGTCAGTCAGAATCCAAGAGATCAGAGTTAGGGCCCGAACAAACAGGCCAAAATAAAGCTGCTTCGGGTCACTTTGGAGGTATGCTGTTTAAATGGTGCATGCGTCCTAAGAGGCTGGAAGCCACACCAACACCATGCTCCAAACCTAAGGACTGGAGTGCAATTTGGTGCAGCTTCTGGCCTCTTAAGATGTGTGTGTCTTTTAAACAGCATACCTACAATGACCCGAAGCAGCATTATTTGGGCCTGTCTGTTCAGGCCCTTAGATAGTCCAGCAGCCCAACTAAACATCTGGCAGCTGAATCTACTGTATGTACAGTGGGCCCTTGTTATCTGCTGGGGTTTGGTTCCAGGGTCCCCCGTGGATAACAAAATCCGTGGATGCTCAAGTCCCATGATTAGCAGCATAGTAAAATGGTGTCCCTTATATAAAATGGAACATCAAGGCTTGCTATTTGGAATTTATACTTTTTTGGGGTGCACTGGCTTACACAAACACAGGGTTGTGCATATGCGTGCCTACATGTCGGTATCTACATGGGCACATATGCACATATGTATTCCCATGCATGGTATTGGGTTGTTTTGATAGGATTCCTCTGCTTTGTTGACGGGGATTCCCGATCTAACGTGACGGAGGGATTTTTTATTTTTAAAAGGTCCACATCAGAGCGGCTGCGCTTGAAGCAAACCAAACCAAATGCCCACAACTCTAGGGTTGGTTACATAATGAAGCTTACATAAGCAAGTGGCAACTAAAAATACACTGGGGTTTTAACGTCTAATGCAGAGAAGCATGGATTCATGATTCCCCTTCTAAAGATAGAGAGTAAGAAACTCCGACCGTCCTCCCCCTCATTCTGAGACTAGTAAATCCCATTGACTGATAAGGACAGATTTGTACATTCCTAGATTAGATTCAATCCAGGCCTTCAAGATAGGGTTTGGCCTGATAGCTTTCAAATTTTGGTCTCCATAATTGAGAGCTTGTAATATTTGCTCTGCTCTTGGATCCCTTCAGTGCCATTTGTTGCGTCAGGGAGCTCCTGACCTGGTGATGGTCAGCCATGTTCTGCAAGCAGAGCCTGGAGAAGTTCCTTTTTTACCCCACAAATCCCAGAATTGCTATCCACCATGGGATGCGATGTCCAAAAATGTTTTCGTCTGCTCTGGAGAATAGGACACAGGACGATGGATGCAAGCTACAGGGAAAGAGATTCCACCTCAACATTAGGAGGAACCTCCTGATAGTAAGAGTTGTTTGATTGAGGGTGGCTGAGTCTCCTTCTTTGGGGGAGGCTGGATGGTCATCTGTCGGAAGTGCTTTCATGGTGTCATCCTGCATTGCAATGAGGTTGGACTAGATGGCCCTTGGAGTCTCTTCCAACTCTGTGATTCTAAAGTATGTAATCTATAACCAATTTCCAACATCCGCGATGGCAGCTACCAATATTGAGTGCCTTTGGCAAGAGGGGAACAGCAGCAGAAGCTCCTATTGTTCCCTTTGAGAACCAGTGGTAGTCAATGCTGTTTCGGAGGTAGGCAACTTTGGTGGGTCTAGGGATACAGTGGGCCCTTGCCTTACACGGGGGATCTGTTCTGGAACACGTAAGGCAAGTTCCACGTATGCTTCAACCCCATTCAAAATAATGGGGCTCGTGCATGCGGCGTGCGCACCATTTATTTTATGTTGTGCGGATTTCAGCGTAAGCTGAAAGCCACGTATGATGCGCCTGTGTATGACATGGGTGCACTGTACTTGTCTGCCCCTGGGACCTTCCAATGGCCTCATGGCCTACTCAATGAGATTAAAAACCAACGCTTAACAGGAATTGACCAAGAGTCACTCCAGAATTTGCAACCAAAAAATATGTTTGTTTTCAATGGAAATGCTAAAGGTGGTTGCCAATCCTGGAAGGTTCCAAAAGAGGCAATCTAGTCTGTCCCACCCCTCCATTACTTCTTTGGCGACATTGTTCACCCACCCAAATCCCTCGACACCTGATCAGATTGGCAGGACCCTCAAATCCTAAATGCAGCTGAGCATAAATTTTGCACTTGGGGGGGCATCCAGCCAGTCTGTTGGCTTCCGCAGGCTCTGGTTTGGATGTAAACACATTCTTGATCTGGGGAAGCCGGGCGAGCCAAAGTGAGTCTGCCTCTCATAGCCCTAAATATAGAAACATGGGGACCTGAAAGACAGGTTTGGATTGTGTCCTGGGGATGACTTGGACTTTGCTTATCTTGGGCATCCTTGTCCTGGGGCATGCTGCATTCAAGGAATTGATCACACCCAAGACTAGACCTCCTGTGACCCTCATGAAGGCCACTGCCGAGCCTGAGAGCATTGCACTTGCTGCTGTCAATAATGCAGTCAGACTCGAACATCTCCGATTATCTATGACTGTATCTGCTGTACACATATGGATTTGTTTGTGGACATGCCTGCTTAATTCTCATAGCAAAGCTGGGGTGGGCAGCCATCTGCTCCGAGGACAGATTTAGCCCTCTGGGGTTCCCCAGAGACCCATCCCTCCTCCTCTTCGTTTAAATATTTGAAGGGATGTCATATTGAAGAGGGAGAAAGCTTGTTTTCTGCTGCTCCAGAGAGCAGGACCCAGAACAATGGATGCAAGCTCCAGGAAAAGAGATTTCAGCTCAACATTAGGAGGAATGTCCTGAGAGTAAGGGCTGTTTGACAGTGGAACACACTCCTTCCTTGGAGTGTACTGGAGTCTCCTTCCTTGGAGGTCTTTAAACAGAGGCTGAATGGCCATCTCTCGGGGATGCTTTGATTTGGATTTCCTGCATGGCAGAATGGGGTTGGACTGGATGGCCCTTGGGGTCTCCTCCAACTCTATGAGTCTATGGTTTATGCTCCTTTGCAGGGAAGCCTTTTGCAGAACATGGGTGGGAGGTCATGGAATGGAGGCTGCCTTTCATTGTCCCCAAAACACTTGGCGAGAAATTCATTTCTGCCCTAATAAACATGTATCTCTTCCTGTGGCCAAACCAGTTTGAAATGCATCTGAGGGAGTGGACCGAAGTCTACGAAAGCTCATGCTGCCAATTTCTTTCTTTTGGTTAGTCTCAAAGGTGCACCAAGATCTCTCTACTTCCACTTTCCGTCTGGTTCGTTCTTATCCGGTTTCCGTTCTTCCCTGAGGCTGGGAAAAGGAGAGCGAGAAAACCTGGGAGCCTGGGAAGAAAATTTCTAGAGGACATCTTCTTTTCTCCCTCCTTCTCCATGGCTCTTTTGTTCTTGTTTCAAGTGGACCTCTTCCCACTGTGGGAAATCCCAGGTTGCCGTGAATGAAAGGGTACCCAGCCGCTTTCCAGATGTTGTCTCCGAGAGCTGTTTTGTTGAGCGCAGAAATAACTGCGGGGAAGAACGTCCGTCGACGGAGCTTTAGCATCTGCCGCTGTTTTTCAGCCTGGAAGGTGAAGGGAAGGTCAGAGAAAGGCTCCCAGGATCCGGCGTTTCCCAATGCAAGCGATAGCAAGGTGTTGTTTGGGAAACCGTCCCTGTTTCTTTGCCGTTGGCTACTCTCAGCAGAGCATAGAAATCTTTTGGAAAGCACAACGCAATGATACAAACCCGCATGTCAGAAGGGGTTGGACTGGATGGCCCTTGCGGTCTCTTCCAGCTCTATGATTCTATGATTCTATTTAAACAGGGCTATCATATCACCCCTTAACCTTCTCTTCTCCAGGCTAAACATCCCCAGATCCCTAAGTCGTTCCTCATAGTGCTTCATGGTTTCCAGTCCCTTCACCATTTTATTCACCCTCCTTTGGACACGCTCCAGTTTCTCAATGTCCTTTTTGAATTGTGGTGCCCAGAACTGGACACAATATTCCAGGTGGGGCCTGACCAGAGCAGAATAGAGTGATAGTGATGACTGACAGCGGCAATGATGATCACTTTGACTGCTTCTGTTTCTGCCGTTTCTGCCTCACTGAACGCTGTATTTTGGGACTCGCTGTACTCTATACGTTTCACAGCGTCCTGAGCAAGGAAACCATCCTGCAAATCGGTTTAGGATGTGTCTCCTTCGATCGCTTTCTGCCCCTTTCCGAACGGCGCTTGGTTGCAAACCTGTGCTGTATTTTTCCATCCCTCGGCTTAGCAGGAGCTGTGCCGAAACGCTTGAAATTTAGACCCTCTCTGAAAGGCTCTTTTCTTCTCGTTTTAACAGTAATTGACTTGTTTACAAGGCGAGGGTTACTTAAGCAAGCGGACGGCGAATGGGCTTTTTAAGAATGTGTCAAAGCCGATTAAGCCAACGCACATTCGCAGATGGGAACGCGCATGCCCCTTACATACAAATGCACGGCTGTGACGACCAATGTAAATAAGGATGCTAAGCTGTTTTGGGGTGTGGGAAAACGGTGGTTGCTCTGGGTAAGCAGAAAACCATGCTCCCTAAAATGGTGCATTGTATAAAGAATTAATTAATGTGATTGGTTGACTGGCCGAACCCAAAGGGTCCTCAACAATGGCTCCTTTTCATCCTGGAGAGAAGTGACCAGTCGGGTGTCCAGTGGGGCACTGTCCTGGGCCCAGTGCTATTCAACATCTTTATCAATGATTTTGACAACAGAATTGGGAGCATACTTATCAAATTTGCACCAAACTAGGGGGAGTAGCTAATACCCCTAAGGACAGGATCAAAATTCAAGATGACCTGAATAGACTAGAAAGCTGGGCCAGAGCTAACAAAATGAATTGCAACATGGAGAAATGTAAGGTACTGCAATTAGGGTGGAGAAATGAAATGCATAAATATAGGATGGGGGACACCTGGCTGAACGAAACTACATGTGAAAGGGAACTGGGAGTCCAAGTAGACCACAACTTGAACATGAGTCAACAGTGCAATGCAGCAGCTAACAAGGCCAATGCGATTTTAGGCTGCATCAATAGAAGTATAGTGTCTAGATCAAGGGAAGTAATAGTGCCACTCTATTCTGCTCTGGTCAGGCCCCATTTGGAATATTGTGTCCAGTTCTGGGCACCACAATTCAAAAAGGGAATTGAGAAACGAGTGTGTCCAAAGGAGGGCAACTTAAAATGGTGAAGGGTCTGGAAACCATGAACCCCTATGAGGAAAGACTTAGGGAGCTGGGGTTGTTTAGCCTGGAGACGAGAAGGTTAAGAGTTGATATGATAGCTCTGTTTAAATATTTGAAGGGATGTCATATTGAGGAGGGAGCAAGCTTGTTTTCTGCTGCTCCAGAGACTAGGACCCGGAGCAGTGGATGCAAGTTGCAGGAAAAGAGATTCCACCTCAACATTAGGAAGAACGTCTGGATAGTATGGACTGTTCGACAGTGGAACAAACTCCTTCCTCCGAGTGTAGTGGCATCTCCTCCCTTGGAGGTCTTCAAACAGAGGCTGGATGGCCATCTGTCGGGGATGCTTTGATCTGGATTTCCTGCATGGCGGGGGGTTGGACTGGATGGCCCTAGCGGTTTCTTCCAACACTTTGATTCTAAGATCCAATGGGATTCTATGGCTGAGCAAGGATTTGAACCCTGGTCTCCAGGGTTCCTTGACCAGCACTTAAACCATTATACAGTGTGCCCTTGCCTTATGCGGGGGATCTGTTCTGGACCCCCCCCCCCCCTGCGTAAGGCAAATTCCATGTATGCTCAAGCCCCATTGAAAATAATGGGGCTTGTGCACAGAGCTGCGCACCATTTCCTGGTTGTTGCATGGTTTTTAGTGTATGACGCGGCTGCACTGTACTATGCTGGCTTACAACCCTGTTATTTGAGATGTAGAGATCTTGTAGCACCTTTGAGACTAACTGACTTGAGAGTAAGACCACTGAACAAAGTGTGGCTTTATTTCTGCGTAAATATGCATATAGTGGCACTATGCGCTTCATTGCCTGCAGATCAGCAGAGCATGGAGAAGTTGCTTTCGTTCTCCAACCCCAGAGTTTCTCCAGCAAGTTGGTCTTATTACAGGGGGTCCTTGTTTTCCGCTGAAGTTTGGTTCCAGGATGCTCCATGGATTGCAATATCCGTGGATGCTCAAGTAACGTTAAATACAATTTTAATATTGATCATCAATTTAATAGTTGGTTGTATCACTTTGCAATCAGGTTCTACATGTTTACGGTAGTGTTTTATTGCTTTATTGGTCTATTTTTTCCCTGTGTCCCATAGTGTAACAAAGCAGCTGAACTGCAGACAGACAGACATATATACACACACCTGGAAACAGGTGGTTTCTTGCTACACAGACAACTTGGTTTGGCCTCAGGCGACTTAAACCTTGCAGGTCATTCAAGAAAGCTCTCCTTTGTCTTTCCTCCCTTCAGAGCTCCCTTCATCTGAGCACTTGAGCGTGGCGGATGCGACATGGTTGGCGCTCAACGTGGTTTCCGGCGGAGGCAGTTTCTCCAGTTCTCAGCCCATTGGGGTTACCAAGATTGCCAAGTCTGTGATTGCTCCTCTGGCGGATCAAAACATCTCAGTATTCATGCTCTCTACTTATCAGACAGACTTCATCCTGGTAAGGAAATGCAAGATATAGCCATGTTAGGCTGCAGAATCAGTATGTAGAGAGATGTTGTAGCACCTTAGAGACTAACTAAAGAAAGACGTTGGCAGCGTGAGCTTTCCTAGATTTGAGTCTACTTCGTCAGATGCACTTAAGGAACACTGCTGGTAAGGCAATGTGATGTAAGCAGGCTTTGTGGGAAAGCACATTCCCTCCATGGAAGACCTAGTGTGCCTTCATGCTACACAGTTGTAGCGCTGTGATTTTGCTTTTACAGCCATGGCAATGTTGCATGGAATTCTGGGGCTTGAACTTTGGGGAAGCATTCCTTTTTGGGGGGGTTTAGGATTCTGCATCCCTTCCACATGTGGTCCTACTATGCTGAGCCATACTGGGTTCTGGTGGGGCTTCCCCCATCTTCCTTGGCTTAGGTCCACATGTCGTCCTACTATGCTAAGCCATAGAGAATTCTGGTGTGTCTTCCTCCATCTTCCTTGGTTTAGGTCCACAGGTCGTCCTACTATGCTAAGCCATAGAGGATTCTGGTGTGTCTTCCTCCATCTTCCTTGACTTAGGTCTACATATGGTCCTACTATGTTGAGCCATACTAGATTCTGGTGTGCCTTCCTCCATCTTCCTTGGCTTAGATCCACATATCGTCCTACTATGCTAAGCCATAGAGGATTCTGGTGGGGCTTCTCCCATCTTCCTTGACTTAGATACACACGTGGTCCTACTATGCTAAGCTATACTAGATTCTGGTATGGCTTCCTCCATCTTCCTGGGCTTAGCTTTGGGACTTAACTACGCAGAACCCAAGAACCAACTCCACTCCGGATTATTGGCTCCCAATGACGATATATTGGCTAAGATGCTGTATATTAACACGGTGCATGTATTCACAAGTAATTTTTCTCCCTCTTTCATTCAAGGTACGCGAGCGGGACCTGCCTTTGGCGATGCACACGCTGGCTTCGGAGTTCACCATCCTCCGCGTCGTGAATGGGGAGACGGTGGCGGCCGACAGCTTTGGAATAACAAACGGATTTATGAAGCCAAAACTAGGTACACTCCCCTAACTCTTTGGTCTCCATTTGGTTTTCCCAAGATTTAGCGTCTCTTCTCTGGTCCCTGTCCATGGAAATTGGGTTTCCCTAGATTTGGTTTTATGGGAAATTGGAGCTAGGGAGGTTTAAACATGCAAGATAGAGCAGCGCTTAGGCAAGTTACTCTTTTGGACTACAACGCAACTTTGGCCTTCTCAGTTGTGACACTGTGATTGTGAAATGCTTGCTTGGCACCAATGCGGATTTCACATTGCCAAATGAAAGTTAGTTAATTCAACTCCTTGAACCTCCTTTTGTGGTCTCTGCAGTGGTCCAGTCCAGACGCCAGTTTCCACTGTTAGTAACAACAAAATCTCTCTGTCTGTCTCTTTTTCTCAGTTCAGAGGCCTGTCATCCACCCGCTTTCCAGTCCAAGTAACATGTTCTGTGTCACCAGCCTAGATCCCGACACCCTTCCCTCCGTCGCTACACTCCTTATGGATGTCATGTTTTACTCCAATGGGTATGTTCAGAATATTAAACGAATATCCTTGCGTAAAAACCATCTCTTTTTGCTTCTGATACTAACAGGGATGACGAATCTTTCCTTGCTATCCAACAGTGTTGTTTTGCGCTTGTAGGCCTTTCTCCGTTGTTTGTGATCTTTAACGGCGGTTCATCATTTCCCAACCTGTCAGGACTCTGAATGTGATGCACAGTAAAATAGATGGGAAGCTTCCTTTCAAAGTGGATTGATAGCAATAGCAAGTAATTTCTTGGAACAAGAGGAGTAGCAGATACCCCAGAGGACAGGTTCAAAATCCAAAATGACCTGAATAGACTAGAAAGCTGGGCCACAGCTAACAAAATGAAATTCAACACGGAGAAATGTAAAGTACTACACTTGGGGCGGAAAAACGAAATGCACAGATATAGGATGGGGGACGCCTGGCTTAAGGAGACATATGTGTGAAAGGGATCTAGGATGTGTTAACCAATTGCCCCCGACAAACTGGGGACTCATTTTACCGACCTACGAAAGGATAGACGGCTGAGTCACCCCTGGAGCCATGAAATCGAACTCACAACCTTGTGGCTGCAGGACCGGCATCTAACCGCTGTGCCGCCAGGTCTCTGCTCAGAGGAAAGCGATGCAAAGGCATCTCCCATCTGCAGTCTTGAAGGCTTTCTAGCACTCTCTCTGGCTTCTTCTTTCCCTTAGAGTCAAAGAGTCTGCGGCAGCCAACGAAGACTCTGGACACATCCGCTTCTTCTCATTTTCTCTCATTGAGGGTTACATTTCTTTGGTGATGGATGTTCAGACACAGAAGAGGTAAGGCTTCCGACTTTGTTCGCACATCATGTTCACAGAGCGTTTTCTTGCCGGGAGCTTTTGCACACAAAGGGTTACTCTTGAGTTGCTGGTTATCATGTCCATGCCATTACAGCCTCAAAGAGCACCATCTCTCACCAAATCAAAATGAGTGACAGAATTCAAAGCCATGTTAGTCTATAGAATCAGTATGTAGAGAGATCTTGTAGCACCTTTGAGATGAAATGAAAGAAAGACATTGGCAGCATGCGCTTTCCTAGACTTCAGTCTACTTTCTCAGATGCTTTTTCGGCATCTTTGTAAAAGCATCTGAGGAATTAGACTTAAGTTTATACATACCAAAACGAGAGTTAACCTAAACCCAGAACTTGGAAATGTTCATTTTTGGAATACTGTTCCCATTGTCCCCCTTGTTGGCAGAGAGGTTCTAGGGGCCAAAAACCTGGGTCGACTTATCCATGGGTCAATGTAAAAAGTGTACTTTAACTCTTACTTAAAAATAAGAGTCGAGTGACCAAAGGTGAGTGCTTTGTCCATCCTGAGAGCACCCAAAAGAAACATCGGCCACCTCTTCTCTTATCCATCCAGCCTTTATCATGAGAACAACATTTATGCCCGACCGAATTTTGCAAGATCTTTGGCATCGTTTTCGTTTTCCTTTGCTTCATCCTTTACATCCTTTGATGCGCGCCCCTACGTTTTACCCTCGACTTATCCACGGGTCGCATCAAAATCTGTAATTTTGTTCCCAAAACCTGCCCTCGACTTATACATGAGGTCGACTTAGAGCTGTATATATATGGTATGTGTCGTTGGTTGGTATCCTGTTGGTAACACAAGCAGGCATATGTCTAGTTTATGGCCGCATGTGTCTTGGAGACCTGTTGTTGCAGCGTTTGCTACCCCTGGAAAGCCCGGCTTTTTGGTACTGTGCCCTCTCCCACAGCAAATGGGAGATCAGGAGCCAGCTAAGAAGTGTCTGGCTATCTCAGTATATAGCCAGGTGCAATATAGCTTCTTCCACAACCTGTCTAGCATTTTGCAGGCATCCTGGAAGATGCTGCTATCAGCCAACGGATAGCACAGAAGGAAGGTAGGTCCTAAAGGAGGAGAGACATATCATATGGCGGAACTTTACATCTCCTTTTACATGTTGGCCATTCTTTTGAAACTAGTGTTAAGATGGATTTTGGTGTTTTTGTGTGTGTATTTTTTCATATTCTCTCTCTCTCTCTCAGATTTCCTAATAATTTGTTGTTTACAAGTGCATCTGGAGAGCTCTGGAAGATGGTTCGCATTGGAGGGCAACCCCTCGGCTTTGGTACGTTGCCCCGTTATGGTTGGCTGCTAGCGTCCTGCAGTCGAAATCTTGCCTTAGTGTTTGTTATATACTCTTACCCCACTTACAATTTAGACTTTCTAGACTTATATACAGTGCGTCCTCGCCTTACGCGGGGGATCCGTTCCGGATCCCTCCGCGTAAGGCGAATTCCGCCTATGCTCGAGCCCCATTGGAAATAATGGGGCTCATGCGTGGCGGCGCAGGGTGCAACGGGCGCGTGCGCCCATTCAATTGAATGGGACGCGCCACCCCTTCCGCCCCGCGCGCATGCCGCGGCTTGAGCACATACGCTCAAGTCCGCGTATGGCGCGGGCGCACTGTACATGAGTATACAACTACGAGCCCCTTTTCTTTCTTGCCTTGTAGTGGATTTCTCTGTCTTGTTCCTGAAACCTTGCCTAGTGTTGCAGTGATGGAAATAGTTCTTAGGACTGTTTGAAAATGACAGATGACACTAAACCTATTTCAGAGGACGTTGCAGGGGTCCCTCCACATTTGCTGGTTTTAGGGGTGAACCTCCAAATGCCTAGAGAAGGGTTTTGCCTAAGAACGTCTAGGTTCTCCAGCGCAACTCTATGGTCGACATCTGGCAGAGTTGCGCTGGAGGACCTCGGCATTCTTAGAGAGAACATCTTACTCGAACCCCCAAAAACCTGGGTCAACTTATCCACAGGTCAGTGTAAGTATGGTACTCTTCTTGGGCACAGTTTTCCTTTGCTTCACCCTTGAGATTACGTGCCACTAAGTTTTGCCCCTGACTTATTCACAGGTCTCACCAAAACCCATAACTTTGTCTCCAAAGCCTGCCCTCTACTTATACACGAGGTTGATTTATAGTCAAGTACATATGGTCGATCCCCAGAATGCTTTAGTCCACTGAGGCCTAGAAGGTTAAGTCTTCCCCAGTGCGCTTTAGGATGGCAATTAGAATAGCCAATACATTCTTGCCTGTTTATTTCATCATTTGAAGTCCCATACAACCTGAATATTTACACTAGGCTGAAATGATATTGCCATCTCAGTCCTCAAGAAGATGTGGCTGGCATCTTCAGAGAATGTACCCAACTCTCTCCCATGCCAGCATTCTCTGAAGCTGCCAGCCACAGATGCTGGCGAAATGTCGGGAATAAACTCTTCTAGAACATGGCCACAGAGCCTGAAAAACCCACAAAGAACTATTGTTGTATAGGATGCTGCAGTTCTTATGAGCTTCCCCTTTTCTTCTTCCAGATGAGTGTGGAATCGTGGCACAGATCTCGGAGCCTTTGGCAGCCGCTGACATCCCAGCGTATTACATTAGTACTTTTAAGTTTGACCATGCACTGGTAAGTCATAGGCAGCTGTCTTGTTCTGAATCTAAGACAACTGGCTCATCTTAGGGCTCAATGTTATCTACACCAGGGGTGAAGAACCTCAGATTCTGGGGTCTAAACTGGGCTTCTCTGGGATTTCCCAAATGACCACACAGCCTTCCCCATTGAATCATAGAGTTGGAAGAGATGACAAGGGTCATCTAGTCCAACCCCTGCCATGCAGGAACTCACATCAAAGCATCCCTGTGAAGGGTCTGTAGACCATGCCCTATAAGGAACGACTTAGGGAGCTGGGGATGTTTAGCCTGGAGAAGAGATGGTTAAGAGGTAATATGATAGCCCTGTTTAAATATTTGAAGGGATGCCATATTGAGGAGGGAACAAACTTATTTTTTGCTTGGAAAAGTTACTTTTTTGAACTGCAGCTCCTAGAATCGAACATCTGGCCGCGTTGGCTAGGGCTTTCTATGAGCTATAGTTCAAAAATATAACTTTTCCACACTTTGGGGATGCCTTGGAGCAGTGGTTCCCAACATGTGGGTCAGGACCCCCTTGGGGGTCAAACGACCCCTTTCCCATGGGTTGCCTAAGACCATCAGAAAACACATATTTACATGTAGCAATGAAAATCGTTTTATGGTTGGGGGTCACCACAACATGAGGAACTGTATTAAAGGGTGGCGGCACTAGGAAGGTGGAGAACCACTGCCTTAGAGAGTGCGCAACCTTCATTTTCAGGGGGTCCCTGTCAAATTGTTCTAAAGAGTTTGTGTCTCCAAAAAATGCCCCAGTTCAATCTCCCAGTGGTGGCCATTGCCATTATAACACATTAAGCCTCTTTCTGTGGCCTGACCTCTTAACCCATTAAAAGCTAAGGCAGCAAACCCAAGTAATGTCTCCCCGCTCCCTGTGCGCACTTCAGTCTTTTCCCTATCCATGTCCCCATTTTCCCTAGTCTGGCAGCTCTGATGTGTACACACCGCAAAAAGTCAACATGATCTCAGATAGCAAAGGTCAAACGTTTAGCTCGGTTTGGTTTATTCAGTTGAACATTTACCTCCCCGATAAGATAAAGACCTATCGACGCCTATCTGAAAGCTAACACACTGGCTTGTTTCTCACTCATGCGATAACGTCCGCTTCAGTCGGAGGCAGAGATTACTGAATGCGCCTTCATCCACAAAGAATCCATATGCGTTTGGGGGAAAACTAGGCTAGGACACGTCTCCTTGGCATGCTGTGGCCCGGATCTAATCGGTCTGACCCAACTCAGTTGAATGTACCCTGCCTTGGAAGTCTTTAAACAGAGGCTGGATGGCCATCTGTCAATGGGGATGCTTTGATTGAGAGTTCCTGCATGGCACAGGGTTGGACTGGATGGCCCTTTGGTCTCTTCCGACTCTACGATTCTGTGATTCGATGAAATCATGCAACCTTCTAGACCAATGGTCCCCAGATTTTGGGGGGCTATCGCCATCTTTTATCTTCACTGACAACGTTAGCACCCCCCCCCCCCAAATCTCTGGATATTAGGTCTTCTTTTCCAAGCCTGCTGCTCCCAAAGTGAATGGATGGCAATGGGAGCAGTGACCCAGGGGTCATTCCCACTACGATAAGCAGCGCAAATGGGGACGAAGAAAAGAAAACCGATTCAAGCGACATTAACAAAAAGCTCCCCTTTTATAGTGAGAACGAGGGATCTGTTGAAATCGGTTACAGACAGTGGATTCGAATCACAACCTGTGTTATTCTGCCAGTGGGATTGGCTGTTTTAAATTTGCGGTAGAACAGTTATATATACATATTTGGTCAGTGACCAGCAAGACTTAAAAATACAAAGCATGATACCTACATAAGTGCGTCAGGGGATACATAATAAAATAAGAGCGATATAAAGACACACTCTTCTGTGATTTTATAAATTTCACGATAACGTGAAAATACAATCACAAACCTAATATCCAGAGACGGGGTCCACTGCTATACAAATATAGTAAGCAGTAAATTGCCCAGCAATGCATGCGCAATGCATGCGCAACATTGCAGCAATGCATGCGCAACAACCATTCCGTGCGTACCCTGCGTCTGCAACTTTGCTCTGATTCCAACTCTATGCCTACCCAATGTTTCTGTCCAACGTTCCTATGCAGACATAGTGCCATAAAATTGTGCCATTTTCCTTTCACGATTCAGCATCCTAATATTCTTTTTTGTCCTCCCTCTCTCTGCCATGTACAGGTACCAGAAGAAAATATAAACGGTGTTATCAATGCGCTCCAAGTCAGCCAGGCTGAAAAGCATTAGCAACCTTTCTGAACGGGACTTTTCCCGCGCAATGATTCTCAGTATTTGGGAGAAGGGGATTATTATTATTAATTGTTATTATTTAGTTACTCCAAAGAGAGCTTGGGAGAAACGTTGCCGTGCCATAAAAAAGCAAGCAAGGAAACAAAAAGACTGCTGACTTGGCAAGTAATTCCTATAGCTTTTTCATTTTGTAAAAGGAATCTCTTGGGACAAACAGGGAGGGCATAGAGGGGACGCTTCCAACGTTCAGCCTCGAAGCAAAACGTAATCGTCGTGCTGGGTTTTCCCTCCCTTTCTTTGGCACGACGGCGGTGTGTGCGAAGGCTGCGTCTCTACAAAACTGTGAATGAGAATTGCTGAGACCTCTGACATTTAGGAAACCAGTGGCACGATGGTGGAGTGTGTCCAGTCGCGCCACTGGCTCCTCCAAGTCTTGATGGCGCCAGGAGCCAGAGTGGGCAACACTTAGCGTTACATCTGGACTGAGACTCTTGGCTTGCCTTTTCTCCAACACACCAGAATTTGATGTTGGTTTACCGTTCCAGGCTTTTCTTAGAAGACTAGCCATCTAGGACCTGGATTTGGACCCAATCTCTGGTTGTTTTAGCCACTCCTGCTTCCCAGAAGAACCAAGTGGGAGAATGCGCTTGCAGTTATCAATGCACTCCAAGTCCTCTGTTTCTGGAATGATGCTTTGGCATCTTGTACGAAGGCGGACACTACGCGAGGCTCAGATGGACAGAGAGCGCAATGGTTCCTCGAGTGAGCAGAGAACTCCTGCGAGGAAGGAAAGCTGCTTCCTATGACTAGGAACCGGGAGACATACACCACAGAAGGACTCTCAATCGGGGGGAAGAAAAGAGATACTTGGAGGAGTGCTCCTCCCTCTGCAGTCCTATACACACTTTACTAGAAGTCCCAATAAATTCAGTAACTTCTACATATATTGCCATAGGATTGTGTTGCCGGAATGTGGATTTGGTGGTAAAGAAATAACAGGAATTGACACTAGAAGGTGAAGGGAACAAAAGCTCTGCTATATGTGAGACCATGGCCACAATTTTGTTGGCCCACTGACACAGTGTTAATCTCAACCAGTAAACCTAACACTGATGCTCAGGACAGAGGGAAAGCTGATACCTCTTTCCTAGGTTAGTTCAGGGCTACCCCAGTACAAGAAACCAGCATGGCTCTGGCCTAAAGGTCTATGTAATCTGGCATCCACTGGAGCCAGAAAACTGTTCTAGAAACCCCCACAAAGGCACGCATGTTAGTAGCGGGCCTTCTGCACTGCGCGCATTGACATCTCAGCATGGTGGCCGTTTCACTCTTGGGGATCAGACCTGCTGAGAGTGACTCTGTGCATTTGCCTGACCCAGAGCTTAGAAACAAGACAGATGAAACAGAGAACAATAGTGACTTCAGGAGACAGACATGTCTCCTGTTACTCTATTGGTGCCCCATGTCTTTTGCTTTCTGAATACATTTAAAGACAGTTTTAATACATTTTGAAATGGTCACTGCAAAGGCTCCCCCGGTGCAGAAAGTAAAAAGAAAATATAACGAGCCACTTTTCCAGTCGCACAAGTAACTAGTCGAACCTTGCGAGGCGTTACTGTCAAAAGTGACTTTCCATACTCCTTGTCTATTAAGATATCCTAAGCCCTGAATTCTATTTCTAGTCCCAGCTACAGTGCAGATTCTTTGAACGAATGAGATTTACGTAACTATTACCTTGCCATTCAGCAGTTTTGAAGCCGTGGGCTGTTTAGCTGGCGCTACCAATCTGGATTCTCCCTTTTATTCAGAAAGGTCCCAAAAATCAGACGGTGAGTAATACAAAACACTTTCCCCTGCTGGTCACAGATAGTCAAGTCGTCCATCTTGGTACAAAAAAGTTTTATTCCCCTTTTGTTAGGCCGCTTGTTAAACTAGTGCTTAACTGAGTAGACTGGTATCTCATTTGCACAAGGGGTAGGAGGTGTGGGATTGTACCGCAGCACTGCTTCACATTTGTGTACCATTGGAGAATTACAGGCAAGAACGATCTTGCAGTGACATTTCCCTGAAAAAGGGAGGGCGCTATCCACCAAAAATACTTCACTGCGCAAGAGAGCCATGCTCCACCTCCCAGAGCGCTTCCTAGCGGACCGTGCCCTCCATGCAGAAACCTGCTCTTACGCACCCAAGTCTCTGGCTCAAAAAGCAAAGTGGATGTTTTGTTGTAAACATTCCTCTTGGAACCAAGGGGCAAAAAATATTATGATCTGAGAACAAAGAGGCTGACTTCTGAACATTAATACTTATGCCAACCCTGGGACCCAGTGCACACCGCACCAGTCCAGACTGGGCAGGAGCAAAGGCAGAAGTGGTAGGAAGCCTATTTTTTGATACCCTGAATCTCTTTTGGAGGATTTCTTTCACCAATGTATGGCATAAGGAGGGGGGCACTTCACAGTCTAAATGAGCATCTTCATTCTCAGATGTTTCTATGAGCAGAAATGCTCACTTTTGTACAAGAACAGAGCAGATCCAATTCCCAAGTCTTACATTTCCCTATTATTCCCCACTGTTCAACATTCATTCCCTCTATTTCCAATGCTCAGACTACACAAATTGCTCCTGATATAATGCAGACAGCTCAATTTTGTCCCACATACTGAATAGGACATCAGCAGGCTGAGGCTGAACCCAACTGCTGAAGGCAAACCCTTATGGGAAAAGGCCCCATGGGGCATACCCCAAAATGCTGGGTCAGGACAACAAACTATGACCCTGTTCCCGGTCCCACTTGCAAAGTAACAGTAATCCACGTTTTGTGTAGCGTTTTCAAATATACAAATGGCACCATCAAGCCGAAACCTCTACAACCCAATAGGTTACTCAATATGGGCAACCGGGCAGCATCAAAAGCCAAAGGAGGGTTTCCTTGCGTTGCAGCTTAACTGGTTAGCTATCCGCCTCTACCTTTCCCAGCATGACCACAACGGGACCAAGAATTGTCACCTCAGTCTTGACTTAGTCCCAGTTTAGTAGAGCATGCTAGCCTTCAATCCACTCCTTCATCTTCAAGTCAATGGAAACTCAAAATCTGAGAGATGCTCCATAACTGCTTGGAGCTGGAGGGAAGCAAACATTCACTTCTTATCCCAGAATGCCGTCTTGAAACACAGAAACCATGTTCCATTTTGTTTGATACTAAATGCCACTGTTTTGACCCCCGACGCACATTGCACAGTCTTGCCTCACAAGCCCTGAGCAGCCACTTACAACACTGAGCACGACTTGTCTCCCCAACTAAAAGGCGTTCGGTTACAAAGATTCTGGGGGAGCTGGTTTTGCCTTGCAGAGAACTCAAGTCTTGCCGCAAAGGACCAACAATTGTTCAATGAACCTCTCTGTTGAAGCACTGCTGTCTCCAGCCTAAATAAAAGATTTCACCAGTGTGACCATGTGGTCCACCCCACACGCCACATCTGTCACCTCGCCTGGCAATGTCACCTAAACAAGAAAGAAAGGAAACAGGATATCAGCAAAAACAAATACTTTCCTTGGGTGGCGACAAGAGCAAACCCTCAAAACAGCTCTTCCTTTCCCTGCATGGCTGCTTTCTTCTCACTCCAGCTCCCATGATACAACACAATGTGCCAACAAGAAGGCCTATCCACAAACATCCCCAAAACTCTGTGCAGTTCAGCTAATCCTGTCCTTTTCATCCTGGATCAGGAGCCAGGCAGATTCAGGGACTAAACTACATTCTACCAAAATCCCACGGTTACATGTTTGCACCCCATTTTGTCCTGTTGAGCCCCATTATGTGAGTCTGAAGGGTTGGGAGCAAACCAACGCCGGTGAGAAAGCTCATGTTGCTAACATCTTTTGGTTAGTCTCAAAGGTGCTACAAGGCTTCTCTACATATCTATGTGCCCTTTGAAAGACAAAAAGCTGCCCATCTCTCTCCTAAAGTATAATTTACCACCAGTTTTCCTGTGCTTGGGTGCCTAAAAATTGTTGCCTTACTATTTGCGTCATCCCAGCGAGATACAAGATTCTGAAATGCCAGAATATTAAGGCATGAAAAGGCATCTCCTTACCCTCCATGGGAAGTACTGGTCTTCCATTCTGCCAATCCCCAGGCATCCTCTGACATTCTTACCCCACACAAAGAGCTCTCCTCGATCTGGAAACCAAAGGGAAACACCAGTCACTCAAGACAGCCTCCATGGGTAAAGTCATTACTTTCAAAGAATCATAGAGTTGGAAGAGACCCCAAAACGGGCCATCCAGTCCAACCCCATTCTGCCATGCAGGAACTCAAAATCAAAGCATCAACAGATGGCCATCCAGCCTCTATTTAAAAACCTCTAAGGAAGTAGACTCCAATCCACTCCAAGGGAGTGTGTTCCACTGTTGAACAGCCCTTACTGTCAGGAAGTTCATCCTAATGTTTAGGTGGAATTTCTGTTCCTGAAGCTTGCATCCATTGTTCCGGGTCCTAGTCTCTGGAGCAGCAGAAAACAAGCTTCTTCCCTCCTCAATATGACATGCCTTCAAATATTTAAACAGGGCTCTCATATCACCTCTTAACCTTCTCTTCTCCAGGCTAAACATACCCAGCTCCCTAAGTCATTGCTCATAGAAAGATTTTTAGACCTGCATCTGTACTTATACAACCGCTTCAGGTTTTCTTCTACCCCCGTGCTTTTTGAAAGCTATTTAAAAATGAAATGTGACAGGCTATCTATACCAACCCTGAAAACTGGCGTTACTCATAGGTATCTCAGTTTGAACATTTCTCTACCTCTCTGGGAGAAAATGCACGCTTGCCAGCTCCCACTTTGTGCTGCGATGCTGCCCGCTGCAGTTGGCACACAGCGTTTCTCCATTCCAGTTCGCTGGAGACAAGGGGCACAAATCATTCGGGGCTCTGGCGTTTGAGCAATTCTGGGAACCTCATTCTGTTTGTGAAACAAGACTGAAAATAGGAAGAGAACGTGTGCACAAAACCAGAGAAGCTGGTGTGGAAGGTGTTGCCTAAAACAGAAGAGGGGCTCCTAGGATTCCTTTAATACCAAGGCCTTGATTTCCTGACAGATTTGTGCTGGTTGTCTCCAGTAAATGGGAATGCAAAAAAAGAGGTTGCATATTAAATGCACACAAGACCTCGCGAGTCTTCTTTCTCTCCACTCTTCTTCGTGCCTCTGCCCACTTATCACCTCTTTCTCCATACCTCCACACAGCTTTTCCTGGCTTCTTTGTCAGGCAAAGGTGTTAAAACCATACAGGAGAAACAATAATAGGATCTTAGTCCCTTTTGTGAGGCAGAGAGGGAGCCACTGGACTAGGAGTTTCCTCTTTGAGGCTTTTACCCCCAACAAAAGTAAAACTTTATTTTTAACTGGGGCTGCAGTTGGCATGTTTTACCTAAACAGCACCTAAAGGTTTTCCTAGCGCAACATCAGGCCCTTGTGGTCTCTTCCAACTCTACGATTCTTGA
This sequence comes from Sceloporus occidentalis, assembly GCA_023333645.1. Taxonomy (NCBI): domain Eukaryota; kingdom Metazoa; phylum Chordata; class Lepidosauria; order Squamata; family Phrynosomatidae; genus Sceloporus; species Sceloporus occidentalis. The sequence goes on along the minus strand of JALMGF010000064.1, from coordinate 3,818,740 downwards.
GAAGTTCAATATTTTCTGTCTAACAGAGGAGCTGGCAGTCTCACAAAGGACGGAGGCAACCTGGATCTCAAAGGAAGTTATCTTTTTTGCGTTGGTAATGGAATTTAAATGTTGTTTCCTGGATTTTGCAGCTGTTTGTCTCTGAAAACCCATGCAGCCGGAGGGAGGGGTGGCCTGCTTGCATGGATATCCCTCCATACTATCTTAACTGAGAGCGACAACAGCAGCAGCAGCATCTTGACAAAATGCAGGCCTGTGACTAACACTGTCATATTTTTGTCTCTCCTGTATAACCTTTAACACATTTGTGTTTAACCTATTAACCCGTTAAGTTTTACCCTCAACTTATCCATGGGTCGTATCAAAATCCATGACTTTGACCGTGAAACCTTCCCTTGCCTTATAATACATGAGGTTGACTTGGACACAAGTATACATGATAAGTCTCACGGAACTTATTTCTGCATAGACATGCAAGGAAGTTCGATGTAAGACACTCACTGGTAACAGCAGCAAACTGGCCAAGTCCACAACGGATCCGAGCCACACAGACGTCCGGATTGAAGTCCGATAAGCCAAAAAGGGAAGGCGGGATCATCTCAGGAACGGCTGTTTCCATCAGTTTTGGTCCTTTCCCAAGAATTCCATAGCCCCACACAAAGACGTGGCCTTCCTCTGGGATGGGTTTGAGAAAAGAAGTCCATCAATGTTTTTCCTCCTTTGCGATGTGAAACCAACTAGACTCTTTCGTCAAGAAGCCGGAAACAACCGAGGGGGCTGACGCAAAATGAAACAAAACTACCACAAAATACCGCCTCCTCATTGGCATGTGAGAGCTCTTGGAAGACTCACCATGCGCATGAATGCACAGAGGCACAAATGGCAATTACTTTTTATCACCCCAGGAACTGCGCCCACCCATTTTCCAGCAGCATCTGAACCAACGCAAGCCACATTCACATTTTTTAAAAAGGAATTACCTGCAGGTGATTTCTAGTTTTTTGTTTAAGAAAACACCATTTGGGGCATTAAAATGGTGGAAGGGAGCATTTAAATGGACAATCATACTCCCAAGCTGACTCTGGTGACCCAGACTCTGGCTACCATCCAAGGTCTTCAGAGGCTGTCCCAAACATAGCTGCAGCCCATAAGTTACACAAGCCACATCTGTTTTGAACTCTCCTGCTAAACCAGTTTAATTGGTCTAACTGGTTTAATTGGCCTGTCTGGGTTATCTAGCCCCCACACTATCGTCTGCTCAATTACACTTGTTTTGCTTAAGGCAAAATCCTGGTTTTAGAGAGGCTTAAAGAAGGGGTGAACTCACCATTTAAGAGTGCATTGACTGTCCCTCCACAAGCAGCTTCCTTCACTCTCCCCACTTTGAAGGGCAGGTGCCTTGGCACATTGACCTGTGAAAAGGGACATTTGGGATGTGATTTCAATATAAGCTTTCATTTTAAAGGATCTCATACAATCTCAGACCTCCGACCACTGAGCCTGAACCTCAGCCTTAGCCACTTCTCTCGGCAACAATACTGCTTTTAAGCTTCTGCCCTAAAACTCAACCCCTGCCAGAGTTATTCTAACAGTGTGCTTTTAGCCTTGCTGATCCCTGGACCCTGGGGTGAAAGCTTGAATGACTTTGGCTTGCCTTTGGATGGCTTGAATTCCAGACCCTCCAATGCTTGAAGCCTGACATTTGCTGACATAATCAGACTTAGTTATGATTAGGGTAAACACTGAAATCAACAGGGCTTCAGTGATTCAAAAGGTTTCTGTAGTTCTGGAAGCATGACTACATCTGAATCTAACCCAGAGTTATCTGAATCTGAATGTTCAAGTAAGTTAAAAACCCACAGGAGGATGGCCAACGGCTTCTATTGCTTGAGGCACCATGTCACCTAGACATTTATATGCTGTAGATCGGGTCTTGTGTATTCAGACCTGGGTTGACTCTGTCACGGACGCCAGCTGCAGATATTCAGAGTTGCCCCAACCAAAGAGTTCGCCGTCCTCTGACACGGCAAGGCAGCAGTCGCCGTAGGTGGCAACCTGAGAGATGCGGACACCAGCGACGTCTCCACGCAGTTTTGTTGGGGTGCTGACAATATTGTAATGGCCAAGGCCTGGTTTAGAAAGAAAGGGTTGGGAGGAAAAGAGAGAGACATCCTTATATGTATCAAATGCAAAACGGCCAAGTGCATATCTAACCACAGAGCTTGCGTTGTTCCAGTTTTTGTTGTTGCTGCTGCTGATAATAAGACTAAGAATGTTACGTAGATCCCACGTTTTCCCTGTTCACGGCACACAACAGTCAAAACAAACATAGCTAAAAAGTCACACCATATAAAAGTTAAAAATGTAATTCAACTACAATAAATAAATAAAACCAATTAAAACATACATAGTTTTTTAAAAAGCCAATAGCCAATCCCACACACTATGCCAGTCCCATTCCTCTAAGCCAGTGGTTCTCAACCCTACTAATGCCATAACTCTTTAATACAGTTTCTCATGTAGTGGCGACCTCCAACCATATGTCTCGGTTCCTAAGCGCATTGGAAATATGTGTTTTCCAATGGTCTTAGGCAACCCCTGTGAAAGGGTTGTTCGACCCCCAAAGGGGTCCCGACCCACAGGGTGAGAATTGCTGCTCTAAGCAGCAGTTGAAGGCCTGCTGGAAAAAGAAAGTTCTCCGCCATCCTGAAGAAAGATAGCAAGGAGGGTGCCAATCTAACATCTCTGAGAAGGGAGTTCCAGAGCCTGGAAGAAGCAACTGAGAAGGCCTCTATGTTTCCCTACAGATTACACATGTAAAGGCAACGGGGGCGACGGGCCTTACCAGAAGATCTCAAACATGGGTAAGATCATAAGAGTCCTTCTCATAACCTGGGCATGAGCCATATAGGGCTTTAGATCCATACCTCTGAAGCAACAGTTTGAATTGTGCCCCAAAAAACTGGACTGTCAGCCAGTGGAGTTGTGTGCTCCCTGTAGACAACCCCAATTAAAATGTTGGCTGCGGCTCTTTGGACCCACCAAAGTATCTCTGCCAAGCGGAAGGCTCGCCCCAGGCCCCAGCGCTGAAAGCTTCCCTGGCCCAACCTCGCCTCTGCTCAAATTGGTACAAAAGGGAGAAACTTCTTCACTTTGAAAGTAGAATGAACGATAAAGTCCTTTTGGGCACTCTTCTCTTTTTTATTTATATCTGAGATGGGTATTTCGAAGCCCCACAAATACCGATGTGAAAGTCAAAGGCTTTCACAGCCAGTGTCCAGTGTTTTGTGGGGTTTTCAGGCTACGTGGCTGCGTTCCAGAAGGGTTTATTCCTGCAGGCGAAACGTCAGGAATAAACTCTTCCAGAACACAGCCACGTAGCCTAAAAAACCCCACAAATACTGTCGGACTGCAACTCCCAACACTCCTTACCTCTGGCTACCTGAAGCAGGGCTGCTGGAAATGATAGGTTCAACAATATCTGGAGGGTGGCAGAGTTCCCATCCTGACTTATACAGATCCTCCTGCGCATCAAACAACTGACCTGTTTGGCCATCAGCTCCCCACCCACAAGAATAGACATCTCCTCTCTCTGTCCTAAAGAGGCTGTGATCCTGTCCACAGGCGACCTGCAGCCAAAAAATAAAACATGCTCAGAGGGAGGAAGAGAACAAGGAAGAAAATTATCCTCTAGCTAGCCCTTCTGCTAAGACAAGTACTTGTTCCGTGCTGAATTCTGTCAAAACGACAACACATCTATGTAGTATTGTGCTGTCCTAAACTTTCCCAAGCCATTGTGTTCCTCATCACCATGTATGGATGTGAGAGCTGGATAGTGAAGAAGCAATCAGGGAGATCATGGGTCTGAATCTGCAGGACCCGAGAGAGAACAGAAGTCTAGGAGATGCCTCACCCACCGGTCACCATGAGACTGGATTGACCCGAGGGCAGTGAACAACTACAACAACATGGTCAGGGTGACAACAGTTAAGCACAAAAATATGTCCCCATGAGGCTTGTTGCACCCAAACAACTACATCTGTTGGCATCCCCCCCCCCCAAAGTTTGCAGGTTCAGGGTGGCCCACATGCCCACAAGCAGCACAACTCCTACTCCTGGCGTAGTGGTTACAGCAACACCCCTGTCAACCTGATATTCCCCAAGCTGTGTTGACTACCGTTCTCACCATTACTGCCCAGCGTGACCATTTGGAGGGCACCGGGTTAGGGATCTAAAAGACCACCTGAAATAATATAGGAGAGGGGCTCTTTGGCAGTTAGACATTTTGCACTGTTTGTTTAGGAAGGGGAACAGTTCAAGGTAGTACTCTTGCACTGCATGCTGAAGGCTGCAGGTTCAATGACCAGCATCTACACATAAGGAAAAAGGCAGGGGGGAAAGTCTTACATCTGAGACCCCCAACCAAAGGAGATATACAATACAGTGCTAGAGGAACCCATGCTCTATCCTGATATAAAATAGCTTATTTGAGGATGCACTTTAAAAAAAAAAACTATGCAAGGCTGCAAAGTGATACCGAAGAAATAAGAAGATGAATTTAGAAAGGGATCACTTACTTGGACAACTCTGTCTTCAAATTCCTGCAGCCTGTTAATGATCTGGCTATCGCTGCATTTTACCAGGAAGAGGTCAGAAAAGGAAAGATAAATGAACCAGCAAAATACAGTTTGATATATTAACAATTCTAAAAGGTTTACATTATAATTCTAATACAATGTAAACACGAAATGAACGTAATTCTAAAGATAATAATCATTTAAAACAATATACAGAAAATAATGTAGCTGTCATCAACTGAGGAAGGCAGCAGAAACATGTGTGTTTTCAGGAGATATTTAAAACTCAAAGCAGTCCCCATCTCTTGGACCACTCAGGAGAGGTGAGTGACACCACCGAGAACCATACAATACTGGAAAGACCTGTCTTTTTAACATCATGCAATGGCATTCCCCAGACCAAGGTACTATGGGCTACAATTCCCATCATCCCTGACCACATACCACAATGGCTAGGGCTGATGGGTGTTCAAAACACATCACTGGCACCCAATTAGAGGAGGTCACTTTACAAGAACATAGCCAATTAAAATGGGAGGACGGTTCTCTCACCTGTACACTTCCCTTTCGATCACTTTTCGGCCACACTGCCCATAGGAATTGTTGCCCATGCTGAACACTGAAACAACGTTATGGGATGCTGTTAGAGAATTACCAAGTACCACCCCCCTACAACAAAAGAGAAAGAAAGAGTGAACCAGGCTAAGTAGAGATTGTTGTTTTCCATACGCCTGCTTGCACACCATTTCCAACTAACAGCCATTGTGTATCTGAAAAGGCCACTCTGATAGCTTAAAACATGGTAGACAACCCACCTGCCCTGCTTTAGACGACAACGGCCATGCATCCTAGCCAGAAGTCTGAAACGTCTGGAGATAACTGTGTTGCCTCCCCCAGCTTTAAAAAGGTGACCCTGTGGTTCTATGCATGGGACCGCCTGCAAGGACTTTTGTGTTGGAAGTGCAGAAAGATGCAACACTTGCGTTGGGTGTCTTCAAGGGGCAACAATGGTGGAGATGGACAGTTAAGGCCACATGGATGTTTGCCTCTTTAAACTGCTGACATGCCAGAAAAGGAAGCTGCCTTCTACTGGATCAGACCAATCTAGCACTGTCTGGCAGCTGTGGTTTTCCAGGGTTTCAGACAGGATGGCTTCCTAGTTCTACCTGGAGATGCCTAGTATACCCTGATGACCTCCCATCCAAGGACTGAACAGGCCTGGCCCTACTCAGCTTCTGAAATCAGATGAAATTAGATGTATTGAGGGTGGCATGGTGATCTAACCTAAACTTATACTCTTGGGAATGAATTATCTCTTCATTCTCCCAAGCATGTAGCCTGGTGGTTAGCTAACACTTTGTAAACTGCTTAGTAACTCGGTAAGTGGTACAGAAATGTACTTGCTATTGCAATTCTTTACATTTCTAGCTCAACTTCCATGTCTAGATAGTGTGCCCATAATAAAGTTTCTTTCATATTTATTCCCAACTGCGTTTTCTGCCTAAACAAGCGCTAGACATCCATCTACATCACCAGAATTTTGCACAACCACGTGCAAAACTGACTCTTGGGACTGTTTTTTTGTGACTGGGGGAGGAAGAGCCTGATCAGAAGTAGCCCTGGCACACCCAAGATCAAAAATACATCCATACATGAAACAGTATACTTACCGTATACTCAACTATAAGTCGACCTCAGGGGCAGGTTTCAGGGCCAAAACTATGGGTTTTGATATAACCCGTGAAAAAGCCATGGAAAAAAACTTAGGTGCACATAATAAAAGATGTAAAGGATGAAGGAAAGGAAAGGAGCTGCCACTACCACCGTTTTCCCAGCCAGGCATTCAAAAAATTCAGAAGCGGCATCACAGTGGTGAGAACAGCGGTGGTCGATGATATTTCTAGGTGCGCCAAGCGCTCACCATTCTACTCAGAGAAGGGGACAGTTCCTTTCTTTGATAAGTTACAGTATTTATACCGACCCATGGATGAGTCAACCTAGGTATTCTGGGTCAATGTTGGACTAAAATGTCTAGACTTATACATGAGTATATATATATATATACCAGTGATGGTGAACCTTTTCGAGGCCGAGTGCCCAAACTGCAACCCAAAACCCACTTATTTATTGCAAAGTGCCATGTCCCTCTGGCTTTCTAGTAACAAACTCTGGCAAACTCTGTGTTGGGGTGATGGCACATGTGCCCACAGACAGGGCTCTGAGTGCCACCTCCGGCACGCGTGCCATAGGTTCGCCATCACTGGTATATACAGTAATTAGAGTTTGCAGGAGTCCCCTCTTACCTCCTTCTGTGTCCGTCAGCACTAAAGAATGCGCTCTCCCACAGGACACTTGCGAGACCCGGGTCTGCTGAGGCTTGTCCAGAGGCAGTGGGACCGGGCTGGGCTTCAAAACATATTCATAGCCTTTTGCTGTTCCAAAAATGTGTATGTAATAAAAGAAAAGACAAAAAATACAAAGTCAATAAACCACAGTAAAATACCCCACATACGCAATAACAGAGCAGCATCTCAAAGTACACAAGACTATCGGGTTAACAATAACAACTGGCAAGTTTAGGATGATGTGCCTTCAAACCAACTCTGGTTTATGGTGACCCTCTTTGTTTGTGTGTATTGCATGCCTTCAAATCGCTTCTGATGTATGGCAATCCTATCACGAGATTTTCTTGCCAAGGTTCGTTGCCTTTGCCTACCTCTGAGCCTGAGAGAATGTCACTTATCCAAAGTCGCCAAATGGGTTTCAATGGACCAGTGGGGATTTGAACCAGAATCGCCAAGAGTCCTAGTCCAAAACTACTACACAACAATGGCTCTCCCCTTTATGCCTTGTAATCTTGTTGTCAGTTACCTTAAGTCCCAGTGCTAGGAGAAAGGTGGGATAGGAATCAAATAAAGGCCAGGCCAAAAGATCTACTATTAACAGCAGTCAGGCAAAAGGTTCTGGGAGACTTATGGGCAGAGCTTGACAGCAATAGTCCTCCCAAAGTACCAGACTTACACTGACCCATGGATAAGTCGGCCCCACCATAAGAAATGACTTGAAGGCACGCAACGATGGCTGAGAGATCTGGAGTCTACATAAATGTCCGCATTTCTGGTGTCCTTTGATCTGGCCAAAGAAAAGGTATTACGCCAACATCAAATGAGAATCTTTTCTTACAGCCAAACGTAGCTCCCTTGCACACTGAAATCAGTTTAATTTTAAACAACAAGAATAAGGTGTGTAGTTGTTTTCATTGCAATGAGGATGATCTGAAACTTCCTGGTGTTACAACGGGTGCTTTAAGAAACTAAGAAGAAAGTTAAAAACAGGAGTAGAGTGTAGTAGTGTATGATATACTACCAAACCGGAGTAGTATATGATATACAGTGGGACCTTGTTCTCTGCTGGGGTTTGGTTCCAAGATCCCCCATGGATAACAAAATCAGTGGATGCTCAAGTCCCATTAAATATAATGGCAAAGCAAAAAGCCTTCATAAAGATGGTATTCCTGTAAAGGGATACTGTCCCCCGAGTTCACTTGGTGCCTGCCTTATTCTCTTTGCTTGGTACTCAAAGGACCCTTTGAAATCTTCCCATACTTTTCAGAAGCAATTTTTAATTCTGCTCACCCTTTTATTCGCCTTATATCGCTTTGTGACATTTGTGACATTTTATTGTTTTCTGAATAAAGTGTGATGTTTAAAAAGACTAATAATAAAACCATTCCTGTTGAAGCAAAAGTAGAATGAATGGAGATGCAAGGACAGCACTGAACACTTCAAACATTGCTTTTTGTGGGTTTTTGGGCTCTGTGGCCATGTTCTAGAAGAGTTTATCCCATACGTTTCCCCAGCATCTGCAGCTGGCATCTTCAGAGAATGTGCCCCACTCTCTTCCATGCCAGCCTTCTCTGAAGATGCCAGCCGCAGATGCTGGCGAAACGTCAGGAATAAACTCTTCTAGAGCCCCAAAAACCCACAAAAACCTATGGATGCCGGCGATGAAAGCCTTCGACTTCATTCCAAACCTTGTCAAGCCTCCGCTCTTACTTACTCCGCTCTCTCCTGCTCTGGTGGAATCCAATCTGAGAATCCTTGTTCAGGCCCATGCCCCAAACCTTGGTCACATCAGTAGTTCGGGAGGAGAGGAGCGTGAAGCCGTATCCACAGGCGGCAGATGAGATCTTCCAAAGGAAAGTAGAAGTCAATGATTAGTTGCTCCCTCCTCAATACGGCATCCCTTCAAGTATTTAAACAGGGCTGTCATATCACCTCTTAACCTTCTCTTCTCCAGGCTGAACATCCCCAGCTCCCTCTACAAAGGGCATGGTTTCCAGACCCTTCCCCATTTTAGTCTCCCTCCTCTGGAGATGGTCCTATGGCTGTGTCTTCCTTCCTGCAGGGCAGAGGGGTGACCCTGACTGTGTGGCCATCTGTCAATGGGGATGCTTTGGCTGTGTGTTCCTGCATGGCAGAAGGGGCTGGGCTGGGCGGCCCTTCTTGGGGGAGTCTGTCCCATCGCTCTCTGGCTCTAGGGCTGTGTGTTCCTGCATGGCAGAAGGGGCTGGGATGGGGTGGCTAGCCCTTGGGGCCTCTTCCGTCTCTCTCTGAGGGGGAGTTCCTGCATGGCCGAAGGGGGCTGGGCTGGGCGGCCATCCCTTGGGGCCTCTCCAGTCTCTCTGAGGGGGAGTTCCTGCATGGCCGAAGGGGGCTGGGCTGGGCGGCCATCCCTTGGGGCCTCTCCAGTCTCTCTGAGGGGGAGTTCCTGCATGGCCGAAGGGGGCTGGGCTGGGCGGCCATCCCTTGGGGCCTCTCCAGTCTCTCTGAGGGGGAGTTCCTGCATGGCCGAAGGGGGCTGGGCTGGGCGGCCATCCCTTGGGGCCTCTCCAGTCTCTCTGAGGGGGAGTTCCTGCATGGCCGAAGGGGGCTGGGCTGGGCGGCCATCCCTTGGGGCCTCTCCAGTCTCTCTGAGGGGGAGTTCCTGCATGGCCAAAGGGGGCTGGGCTGGGCAGCCATCCCTTGGGGCCTCTCCAGTCTCCCTGAGGGGGAGTTCCTGCATGGCCGAAGGGGGCTGGGCTGGGCTGGGCGGCCATCCCTTGGGGCCTCTCCAGTCTCCCTGAGGGGGAGTTCCTGCATGGCCGAAGGGGGCTGGGCTGGGCTGGGCGGCCATCCCTTGGGGCCTCTCCAGTCTCCCTGAGGGGGAGTTCCTGCATGGCCGAAGGGGGCTGGGCTGGGCTGGGCGGCCATCCCTTGGGGCCTCTCCAGTCTCCCTGAGGGGGAGTTCCTGCATGGCAGAAGGGGGCTGGGCTGGGATGGGCGGCCATCCCTTGGGGCCTCTCCAGTCTCCCTGAGGGGGAGTTTCTGCATGGCAGAAGGGGGCTGGGCTGGGCTGGGCGGCCATCCCTTGGGGCCTCTCCAGTCTCTCTGAGGGGGAGTTCCTGCATGGCAGAAGGGGGCTGGGCTGGGCGGCCATCCCTTGGGGCCTCTCCAGTCTCTCTGAGGGGGAGTTCCTGCATGGCAGAAGGGGGCTGGGCTGGGCTGGGCGGCCATCCCTTGGGGCCTCTCCAGTCTCTCTGAGGGGGAGTTCCTGCATGGCAGAAGGGGGCTGGGCTGGGCTGGGCGGCCATCCCTTGGGGCCTCTCCAGTCTCTCTGACGGGGAGTTCCTGCATGGCAGAAGGGGGCTGGGCTGGGCGGCCATCTCTTGGGGCCTCTCCAGTCTCTCTGACAGGGAGTTCCTGCATGGCAGAAGGGGGCTGGGCTGGGCTGGGCTGGGCGGCCGTCCCTTGGGGCCTCTCCAGTCTCTCTGAGGGGGAATTCCTGCATGGCAGAAGGGGGCTGGGATGGGATGGGCGGCCATCCCTTGGGGCCTCTCCAGTCTCTCTGACGGGGAGTTCCTGCATGGCAGAAGGGGGCTGGGCTGGGCTGGGCGGCCATCCCTTAGGGCCTCTCCAGTCTCTCTGAGGGGGAGTTCCTGCATGGCAGAAGGGGGCTGGGCTGGGCTGGGCGGCCATCCCTTGGGGCCTCTCCAGTCTCTCTGAGGGGGAGTTCCTGCATGGCAGAAGGGGGCTGGGCTGGGCTGGGCGGCCATCCCTTGGGGCCTCTCCAGTCTCTCTGACGGGGAGTTCCTGCATGGCAGAAGGGGGCTGGGCTGGGCGGCCATCTCTTGGGGCCTCTCCAGTCTCTCTGACGGGGAGTTCCTGCATGGCAGAAGGGGGCTGGGCTGGGCTGGGCGGCCGTCCCTTGGGGCCTCTCCAGTCTCTCTGACGGGGAATTCCTGCATGGCAGAAGGGGGCTGGGCTGGGCTGGGCGGCCATCCCTTGGGGCCTCTCCAGTCTCTCTGACGGGGAGTTCCTGCATGGCAGAAGGGGCTGGGCTGGGCGGCCATCCCTTGGGGCCTCTCCAGTCTCTCTGACGGGGAGTTCCTGCATGGCAGAAGGGGGCTGGGCTGGGCTGGGCGGCCGTCCCTTGGGGCCTCTCCAGTCTCTCTGACGGGGAATTCCTGCATGGCAGAAGGGGGCTGGGCTGGGCTGGGCGGCCATCCCTTGGGGCCTCTCCAGTCTCTCTGAGGGGGAGTTCCTGCATGGCAGAAGGGGGCTGGGCTGGGCTGGGCGGCCATCCCTTGGGGCCTCTCCAGTCTCTCTGAGGGGGAGTTCCTGCATGGCAGAAGGGGGCTGGGCTGGGCTGGGCGGCCATCCCTTGGGGCCTCTCCAGTCTCCCTGAGGGGGAGTTCCTGCATGGCAGAAGGGGGCTGGGCTGGGCTGGGCTGGGCGGCCATCCCTTGGGGCCTCTCCAGTCTCTCTGAGGGGGAGTTCCTGCATGGCAGAAGGGGGCTGGGCTGGGCGGCCATCCCTTGGGGCCTCTCCAGTCTCTCTGAGGGGGAGTTCCTGCATGGCAGAAGGGGGCTGGGCTGGGCTGGGCGGCCGTCCCTTGGGGCCTCTCCAGTCTCTCTGACGGGGAATTCCTGCATGGCAGAAGGGGGCTGGGCTGGGCTGGGCGGCCGTCCCTTGGGGCCTCTCCAGTCTCTCTGACGGGGAGTTCCTGCATGGCAGAAGGGGGCTGGGCTGGGCGGCCATCCCTTGGGGCCTCTCCAGTCTCTCTGAGGGGGAGTTCCTGCATGGCAGAAGGGGGCTGGGCTGGGCTGGGCGGCCGTCCCTTGGGGCCTCTCCAGTCTCTCTGACGGGGAATTCCTGCATGGCAGAAGGGGGCTGGGCTGGGCTGGGCGGCCATCCCTTGGGGCCTCTCCAGTCTCTCTGAGGGGGAGTTCCTGCATGGCAGAAGGGGGCTGGGCTGGGCTGGGCGGCCATCCCTTGGGGCCTCTCCAGTCTCTCTGACGGGGAGTTCCTGCATGGCAGAAGGGGCTGGGCTGGGCGGCCATCCCTTGGGGCCTCTCCAGTCTCTCTGACGGGGAGTTCCTGCATGGCAGAAGGGGGCTGGGCTGGGCGGCCGTCCCTTGGGGCCTCTCCAGTCTCTCTGACGGGGAATTCCTGCATGGCAGAAGGGGGCTGGGCTGGGATGGGCGGCCGTCCCTTGGGGCCTCTCCAGTCTCTCTGACGGGGAGTTCCTGCATGGCAGAAGGGGGCTGGGCTGGGCGGCCATCCCTTGGGGCCTCTCCAGTCTCTCTGAGGGGGAGTTCCTGCATGGCAGAAGGGGGCTGGGCTGGGCTGGGCGGCCATCCCTTGGGGCCTCTCCAGTCTCTCTGACGGGGAGTTCCTGCATGGCAGAAGGGGGCTGGGCTGGGCGGCCGTCCCTTGGGGCCTCTCCAGTCTCTCTGACGGGGAATTCCTGCATGGCAGAAGGGGGCTGGGCTGGGCTGGGCGGCCATCCCTTGGGGCCTCTCCAGTCTCTCTGAGGGGGAGTTCCTGCATGGCAGAAGGGGGCTGGGCTGGGCTGGGCGGCCATCCCTTGGGGCCTCTCCAGTCTCTCTGACGGGGAGTTCCTGCATGGCAGAAGGGGCTGGGCTGGGCGGCCATCCCTTGGGGCCTCTCCAGTCTCTCTGACGGGGAGTTCCTGCATGGCAGAAGGGGGCTGGGCTGGGCTGGGCGGCCGTCCCTTGGGGCCTCTCCAGTCTCTCTGACGGGGAATTCCTGCATGGCAGAAGGGGGCTGGGCTGGGATGGGCGGCCGTCCCTTGGGGCCTCTCCAGTCTCTCTGACGGGGAGTTCCTGCATGGCAGAAGGGGGCTGGGCTGGGCGGCCATCCCTTGGGGCCTCTCCAGTCTCTCTGAGGGGGAGTTCCTGCATGGCAGAAGGGGGCTGGGCTGGGCTGGGCGGCCGTCCCTTGGGGCCTCTCCAGTCTCTCTGACGGGGAATTCCTGCATGGCAGAAGGGGGCTGGGCTGGGCTGGGCGGCCATCCCTTGGGGCCTCTCCAGTCTCCCTGAGGGGGAGTTCCTGCATGGCAGAAGGGGGCTGGGCTGGGCTGGGCGGCCATCCCTTGGGGCCTCTCCAGTCTCTCTGAGGGGGAGTTCCTGCATGGCAGAAGGGGGCTGGGCTGGGCTGGGCGGCCATCCCTTGGGGCCTCTCCAGTCTCCCTGAGGGGGAGTTCCTGCATGGCAGAAGGGGGCTGGGCTGGGCTGGGCGGCCATCCCTTGGGGCCTCTCCAGTCTCTCTGAGGGGGAGTTCCTGCATGGCAGAAGGGGCTGGGCTGGGCGGCCATCCCTCGGAGCCTCTCCAGTCTCTCTGAGGGGGAGTTCCTGCATGGCAGAAGGGGGCTGGGCTGGGCGGCCATCCCTCGGGGCCTCTCCAGTCTCTCTGAGGGGGAGTTCCTGCATGGCAGAAGGGGCTGGGCTGGGCGGCCATCCCTTGGGGCCTCTCCAGTCTCTCTGACGGGGAGTTCCTGCATGGCAGAAGGGGGCTGGGCTGGGCTGGGCGGCCATCCCTTGGGGCCTCTCCAGTCTCTCTGACGGGGAATTCCTGCATGGCAGAAGGGGGCTGGGCTGGGATGGGCGGCCGTCCCTTGGGGCCTCTCCAGTCTCTCTGACGGGGAGTTCCTGCATGGCAGAAGGGGGCTGGGCTGGGCGGCCATCCCTTGGGGCCTCTCCAGTCTCCCTGAGGGGGAGTTCCTGCATGGCCGAAGGGGGCTGGGCTGGGCTGGGCGGCCATCCCTTGGGGCCTCTCCAGTCTCCCTGAGGGGGAGTTCCTGCATGGCAGAAGGGGGCTGGGCTGGGCTGGGCGGCCATCCCTTGGGGCCTCTCCAGTCTCCCTGAGGGGGAGTTCCTGCATGGCAGAAGGGGGCTGGGCTGGGCTGGGCGGCCATCCCTTGGGGCCTCTCCAGTCTCTCTGAGGGGGAGTTCCTGCATGGCAGAAGGGGCTGGGCTGGGCGGCCATCCCTCGGGGCCTCTCCAGTCTCTCTGAGGGGGAGTTCCTACATGGCAGAAGGGGGCTGGGCTGGGCGGCCATCCCTCGGGGCCTCTCCAGTCTCTCTGAGGGGGAGTTCCTGCATGGCAGAAGGGGGCTGGGCTGGGCGGCCATCCCTCGGGGCCTCTCCAGTCTCTCTGAGGGGGAGTTCCTGCATGGCAGAAGGGGGCTGGGCTGGACGGTTCCTGGGAGTCTCCTCCTATCTATTCCCGCCCAGCAAATGCCCTGCTATGCAAGGCCTATGGAGGTGTCTCTGTGTCCTCCGCCCTTCACCTTCTCCTCCGTCTCCAGGCGACAAGGGACGGGCTGGACCCTCCTCGGCCTCTTCCCCGCGTCAGGGACGACGAAGGAAGGGAGGCCCAGGGCCCCGGAGAAGCAGAAGCCCCACACGAAGACGCGCCCTCTCCGCTTGGGCTGCTGCCCGGCGTAGCGGTAGACGGGGGCCCCGGCCTCGGCCTCCTGCAGCTCTCTGGCGCTCCGCCTTCGCCCCGCTGCTTCCGACAGGCCTCTCCAGGGGCCCAGGGCTGCCCTCAGAGGCCAAGGCCGCCTCAGCGGCACTGAAAGTAGCGCCATGACAGCCCTTGCGAGCCCAGATTCCGCTTCCCCGGATGTTGCGCATGCGCGGCAACGTAGCCGCCATCTTCTTTCACCCTCACGCTTCATTGCCCCGGATGCTGCGCATGCGCGGCAACGTGGCCGTCATCTTTTTCCCCTCTCACCTTTTGCGTCCCTGGGTTCTGCGCATGCCCAGACGCTATTTCATCTTTAGCTCCTTCTGATTCTGCGCATGCGCGAGAGCCCGGGCGCCATCTTGCCCCCTCACTTTTCGCCCCCAAGGATTCTGCGCATGCGCGGCGGTGTGGGCGCCATTTTCTTTCCCCACCCTCACCTTTCGCCCACTCGGATCCTGCGCATGCGTGACACCTTTACCGCTTTTCCAGATTCTGCGCGTGCGCAGCAATATGCGCGACGCCATTTCCCCCTCTCTCCCCTTTGGATGCCTCGGATTCTGCGCGTGCGCAGTAGCGTCCCCCTCTCCCCCTTTCGTTCTCCACTTTGCAGGCGACGCCATATTTTTCCCCTCCTCCTTTCGCTCCCTCAGACCCGCGCATGCGCAGCAGCGTGGCCGACGCCATCTTCCTCACCGTTCGCTTGCCCTGTATTCTGCGCATGCGCAACAGTGTACCTATCTTTTCAATTGCCTCTTCTGAGGAAATAATAATAATAATAATAATAATAAAAATTCAAATATATAATATAATATAATATAATAATAACCAAAAATAAAAACTTGTTCTTGTCTTAATCCTTGAATTCTTGTTTGGATGTTGGGTATTTTCTGAATAAGAGAGAATTTATATATATATATATATATATATATATATATATATATATATAAATTGTATTCATTTGAAACAAAAGTAAACAACAAAGACAAATAAAACATACATTTACATAATAACAAGTAAATACACTGACTAGCTGATATACACACACACACACACACACACACACACACACACATATATGCTAGCTCTAAACTAATACAAATCCACCAAAAAGCTATTACAGTCTCAAAAATTCCCATCTATAGCATTATGAAGCCATTTACTTAGATGCAGTATGCACTGTTTCTTCCCCGTGTTTCTCCTTTAAACAAGAGGGGATGTTTGCCTTTTCCTAGGCAATGACAGTCAAGAGCAGCAGCTGACGGGTCTTCGGGGTTTTCCTCAACTTTCCTCCTTTCTCCGATGATGGCTGCTCAAAACAACACCGTCCGTGACGCATTTCACATAAAACAGCCCAGAAACATCATTTGGCTTTATGTAGAAACCATTATGCCATCATGTGATATCATATGACTTGACTCTTGAGGCGGGAAATAAGGGGGAATCCCAGTCTATCCCAGTTCCTCTTTTGGTCATCTACACAGCTTTCAAAAAGCACACAAGTGTCTGACAATCTGGTCCAGGGACAACTTGGAAATGTTACATTTCCATCCAGTTCTCTATCCACTGTGTTGCAACATGCATCGCAACCAGCATAGTCCTAGTAGACCACAAGTTGAACATGAGCCAACAGTGCGATGCAACAGCTAAAAAGGCCAATGCAATTTTAGATCAATAGAAGTATAGGGTCTAGATCAAGGGAAGTAATAGTGCCACTATATTCTGCTCTGGTCAGGCCTCACCTGGAATATTGTGTCTAGTTCTGGGCCCCACAATTCAAAAAGGATGGAGAGAAACTGGAGCGTGTCCAAAGGAGGGAGATCAAAATGGTGAAGGGCCTGGAAACCATGAAGCCCTATGAGGAATGACTTAGGAGCTAGGGATGTTTAGCCTGGAGAAGAGAAGGTTAAGAAGTGATATGATAGCCGTGTTTAAATATTTGAAGGGATGTCATATTGAGGAGGGAGCAAGCTTGTTTTCTGCTGCTCCAGAGAACAAGACCCAGAACAGTGGATGCAAGCTACAGGAAAAGAGATTCCTCTAAACATTAGGAAGAACGTCCTGACAGTAAGAGCTGTTCAACAATGGAACACACTCCTTCCTCAGAGTGTAGTGGAGTCTCCTTCTTTGTAGGTCTTTAAACAGAGTCTGGATGGCCATGTTTTGGGGATGCTTTGATTGAGAGTTCCTGCATGGCAGAATGGGGTTGACTGGATGGCCCTTGGACCTCTTCCAACTCTATAATTCTATTATTCTATGATTCTAGTGATGGGAACTAATCCATAAAAAAACATCAATCCGGTTATCAATTAAGTTATGAATTCTGTTTGAGCTGTGCTACCAGAAATAGTTCTAAGGCAAGAATTTGCTGCATGCCCCACCAATTAATACTCTACAATCCAAAGATATAGCCGTGTTAGTCTGTAGAATCAGTATCTGGAGAGATCTTGTAGCACCTTTGAGACTATTAAAGAAAGACGCCAAATGCATCTGAGAAAATAGACCAAAGTCTTTGAAAGCTCATGCTGCCAATTTCTTTCTTTAGTCTCAAAGGTGCTACGAGATCTTTTGTAGACTTCAGTCTACTTACTCAGATGCTTTGGAGGACATAGACTTAAGTCTACCAAAGCTCATGTTTTTGTAGACCTAAGCCTACTTCCTCCAATGCATCTGAGGAAGTAGACTGAAGTCTACGAAAGCTCATGCTGCCAACTTCTTCCTTTTAGTTAGCAGGTGCCTGCCTGCAAAAGATATCCTCCCCATTGCAACATCTTTACTAAGGACTGAAACAACACACAGGCATCTGACTAACATCTCCAATTGTTGTTGTTTTCTCCTGTGAGGATTTCCTGTCTGTCTCAACAGTTGTCCTTTCCCCAGATCGGCCTACGCAACTTTTCCTTCCCCCAAAGATGACTGGAAATGCTATTTTCATCCCAACTTATTTATTCGTCTAACGTGTGTACGTGTTGCATAAGCATATTACAACCACCATATTTATCCAGGACAAACATCCTATGACAACTATATTACATATCTGTTACACAGATAACAAGTAGTAGTAGTAGTAGTAGAATCCAAACTTCATCCCCTCCCCTGCCTTTCCCTCCCTACATTTAGATGATAGGACTAAACCGACAGACTTTCAGGCCCCGATGTCAGGATTTAGAACCACGGGATACTATCCGAGTCAAACTAATCCATAAGGTTTTCAGGTACAAGAGGTGGAAACAATGAAGCACTAGCATAGCACACCTAGATAAACCCTTGCAATGCTTCTACTTTGTAGTATTACGCCCAAACGCAAGGCATACGTCATCGATGCGAATGCAAGTGAGGTCCAGGAATAAACTGGTACAGAAGCAAGAATAAACCTTTACAGGGTCCACTCTGGCCAGCAAATTCTTTGCAGGTGTTGCGATGCACGCGAACGGGAAAGCCGTGTGTTTCCCTCCTCACTTGATTTTGCTCTTTGTGCTCTCGGAGCACCGGGTCAAGATCAGATCTTTACTGGGCCGCGGAGGGATGGCGGGTTGAGCTTTCGCCTGGTTGCCTTCCGTCTCCTCCTTCTCCACTATAAAATAAAAACACACACATGAGTTTTGACATCTATCCATCCACCTGCCTTTCTTTCTCCTGCCCTGCGCTCTCAGGATAGTCGCCAGGGCGTCTTAGATCACGTTTCGAGAACTAGTGAGATAACAGCATCACTTTTATCGATCGGTTGGCATGGTCTGAGTTCTTAAATGTTTTCTTTTTAAGTAATAAAACAACAATAATAATCCATTCATTCAACCAAATGTACAATATTCAGCAAAACCATTAAACAAGGACAATTGTCGGAGATCTGTAGGACCTGACTCAACAGTAATGGGTTTATTCCTCAGTTTGCCTTCCCATCCCCTTCTTCCCATTTTGTTGTCTCACAGTGCCATGTTTCTAAAAGAGACTTTATGCTCTTGGAGGAAAGGAACCAGTCTTTAGGTTTATGTGGCTCTGTGAAAGTATAGTGAGGCCGGTCGATAGGACTATAGACAAAATGGGGCTACTAAAAATGAGGGAATGGGCCTGTAAGGTTTGTACGGTGAACATATGTGAGAAGAAAAATATCCAGTGCCTTGGAAAGTCCCTTAAAGCCTGGAATAAAAGGTGATTCCCTGGTATGGCAGGAGGAGGCTATTTGAAGCCCAGTAAAAGATCTTTGGGAGGGATTAGCATTAGAAAGTACATTTTTTTCCACCTGCAAGTGCTTCATTCTGGGATTCAAAACGTTAGGGGGCTGTGATCCCTTGGCTAAAACGTAGGAATCTTCAGTGCAAGCCATGGCTAAGAGGCAAAGTGTCTGGGAAGGGCCGCCTTTGTAACGCGCCAATGTGAGTCAAATGAGATGTTTTGGGGAGGTCCCAGCAAGGACCCCCCAAACTTACCGATAGCGCTGCCTTTGTTCAGGAGGTTGCTCCTCAGCTTCTTTCTGCTCTGCACGTATTTCACACTGTTTCGCCGGTAGGTCTCCTGGCTGATCTGCTTGCGGTTTTGATTGTGGATGCTCTTGATGTTTCGGATGGTGGATCTGCCAGGTTGGAAGAGAAAGAGAAGAATGAGTTTGCGCTCGGTTAACCCGGTAGGGGAGAATGGAGAGGTGTCTTCCCAGTAGGCTTAGGCAAAAGCAAACCGCGGCAGCTTCTCTAAGCTTGTCTGTTCTGCCGCTTTAATAATGTTTGCCATCTTGGCGACACTCTGAGGTTGTCCCTGTTTTCATCTGTGAAGTCCTGGAGGGTATAGAAAATGTCTTCCAAGAGACACATACCTTCGAGGTGGGGCTACTTTGTTCTTCAGCTGGTTGTTGTCTGGGGTTTTCTCTTCGCCTGCTTTCTGCAGGTACATAGACGGGTAATAGCCGGTGGCCTCGTCCTTCCTGCAATTTAAGTTGCCACATTGTTTTATTTGCAAATAAGACAGGAGCAAGTGACATGGCAGACGCTGCTACTAAACCGAAAAACTATGACCACTGGTCTGGGTTGGTTTGTTTTTCAAAATGATTGAAATCTCCATACCGAACACAAGTGAAGATGCAACTCACTGAAAGGAAAATGTTGGCAGCATAAGCTTTCATAGACTTAAATCAACAAAAGCTCATGCTGCCAACTTCCTTCTTTCAGTGAGTCTCAAAGGTGCTACAAGATCTCTCTACGTGCTAATTCTTGCCTACATACCTATGTTTTATATAGTACTATAAATCTATACTAACATGCTTCCCATTCTTGCTTCCTCCTTCCATAATCCTCCTCTTCCCCATCAACCAAGCATCCTCTATACTTTCTTCACACTTACACAAACATTCACACACTTCCCTTACACATTTTTCACCATGACCTCCTCCCTTGCCTTATCTGGTTCGTTCCCCAATTCAAACTATACTTCCTAAATCTAAGACATAAAGTTGCTACATATCTTTTGTTGGCCTAAATCTTTTATGATGTCAAAGAAATCCCCTTTCAAACCTTACACTGAATGCGCCGATGGGGCACCAAACGTTGAGAGCAGGAGGTGTGGGTGGAATTCAGACCAAAGTAAACCTCTAGTAATGATTGAGTAGGAGCCACGTGGTCCATTCATCTCAATGGTTTCCAGAGATGGGACTCCAGGTTGGGTAATAACTTCCAAAACCAGGTTTAGTGGTCAAGGATTTTGAGAACTGTAATATTACAACATCTGAAAACTGGTGGTCCATAGTGACCAGTAGCAGCTTTCCAAGGCCTGTGTAGAAATGTAGGGATTGGACCTGGAACCTTCCTGCTGTTTGCAGAGCTTCTGAGATACAACCTGACGGATACAACCATGGCAGAAGCCTCAGAAATGGATAAAAGGAAGGATCGGCCTCTTGTAAAACGTCTCATGTGTGCATTGCCTGAGCTGATGGCAAATGCATTTTGCTTCCCAGTTTGTGTGGTGTGAGAGTTTGGATTCCTTGGGGCCCTGTGTGATGTTTCCAAAAACCCCTTCTCACTACTGGAATAACTTGTCCCATATATATTTTTTACAAATCATACTTCAGAGTACTTGGAGGCTTCAGTTGATTTTCCTTGTGTGCCTTTCTATGATGAACGGGAACCCAACAGGATGATCCATCTCAGGATCCTCTTGCCGCTAGGTTTTGCATGGCAGAGGGTTGGACTGGATGGCCCTTTGGGTCTCTTCCAATGCTACAATTCTGGTGTAATGGTTCAAATGTGCTCCATTCCTTGTCGATTGTGAACACACACACACACATATGCAGTGTCCCTGGGTTCTTACTGATCTCTGCTTAGGAAAAGCTGTAGTCATATCTAAACCAGACGGTGATGTCTATGGAAGTGATCTAAAGCTAGCTATTGGAACCTAGGCCCCAAACTTTATGGTAACATTGATCATGATGACCATCTGTCAGGGGTGCTTTGTGGTTCTGTATGGCAAGGGGTTGGACTGGATGGCCCTTGGGGTCTCTTCCAACTCTATGGTTCTCTATTACTTTATGCAGTGCTCAGTTAACGTATGGAATCCCTTTTCACTATCAAATTTTAGAAGAGTTAAATTCAGAATCAACTGATCCATCAAAGGTTAATGGACAGGTGATGGAAATAATTGCAACCTCGCTATTCAGAGACAAGATATCTTGGATTACTGGGTGCTATGGGAAGGGGAAGAGCATTAGACAGTTCCTCCGTTTGAGTATCCATGGCTGGCAATCTCACCTGACAACCCACCATCCATCGAGCAATTTATGGATCACTTCAATGGTCTCTCCTTCCTTCAGTGTGATCTCATCTTCCTGGGCAGCCATGTAGCCTTTTCGGACTGTGTGGAGCTCACCTGAGTGGGGGGAACAACACTTGAGGTTCATGTTGGATTCAAAGTTAGCATTAACAATGCTCACCAAACATGTCACTGTTATCCATAACACAGTTCCCCACTTTTATAGCAACAGCGTGTACGTTTCTATACCATTTCATAATGAACTCAGCCCTCTCTAAGCAGCTTACAGTCTGTAAGCCAACTGCCCCCAACAAGCTGGGTACTCATTTTACCGACCGACGGAAAGATGCAAGGCTGAGTCAACCCCTGGGATCGAACTCACAACCTTGTGGCTGTAGGACAAGCCACCAGGGCTCCTTATTTTGAGACGAGATTCGCCTAAATAGAGAAAGTTATTTACCTGCATAGTTGGGTTCCTGGTCTTCAGATTCATCAGGACCATCCATAGGTTCCAGGTAGGCAGCTGGGACCCAGCCTCGCTTATTCCTTTGTTGGCAGAACCACCAGCCTGGAAAAGTAATTGTGGGACGGAGAGGGATTATAAAATGTTGCTGCAATGTGCTTTCATGGAGACTGTTTAGGAAAGGATTCTTGATGGAAACAATCCCCCTTCAAAGCTTGATTCGTTTAAGTTTAAATTGGAGAGCCAGTGTGGTGCGGCGAGGCTTCCAAAAGAACAAGGTTCAAATGTCTATTTGGACATGGAAACCCACTGGATTCCTTTGGAAACATCACAATCTCTCAGCCTCAGAGGAAGGCATGAACACACACATACACACACACACACAGCCCCCAAGCTGGTTGGGGCTTCTGGGAGCTGACCAAAGTTTGGGAACCACTGCTCTATGCGGTTTACCATGTGGAAGCCAACAAGCTGGATATTCCTTTTACCAACCTACGAAAGGATGGAAGGGTGAGTCAACCTTGGAGCCCCTGGGATCAAACGCACAACCGTGTGGCTGCAGGACTGGTATTTTAACCAAAGCTTCTGGTGGGAGAGGGGGAGCTCAACATTGCTGGTCTCTCAGGAGAACGAGTGCAATTGTGTTATTTCCTTTCCAGATAAAATGGCAACAGGTGGGAAAGACTGGCTTTGCAGCAGAGGCCATGTTGGAAGGCATCTGATACCATCCTTTCCTGTTGCCACTGATGCTGGGATTCCTCACATGCTGCCTGCCCTTTTCTAGAAACCCCATAGAAGTTCCCACTTCGGCTTTTCTCCATGACATCCACAGCATATCTGCCTGCCCTTTTCTAGAATCATAGAGTTGGAAGAGATGCAGGAGCTCTCAATCAAAGCATCCCCAGCAGATGGCCATCCAGCCTCTGTTTAAATACCTCCAAGGAGGGAGACTCCACCAAGTCCCATATTCACACTACAAAAATAATCCAGGATGAATCCGGGTTGAATCCTTGTTGTTCACACACGTCCTGAATGCACACAATGCACTTTTGTGGGGGCTGTCAAAAAAAACCCCACTTAACCTGGGTTTTTCAATACCGTGGTTTTCCCCGAGTTTTCCTGAAAGATCCGCATCTACGGCAGTGCGAATAAGCTTCTGAATCGATTCGTATCGTTCGAAGGAATGGAGGCAGCTCCATTTTATCCCAAAACGATGGCACGTGTGACTAACAAAGGGGTTACAACAGGGACGTAGCCAAGGGTGTGTGTGTGCTGAATGGTGTGTGCTGCTGCGCCACCGCACCCAAGCCCCATTACAATGGTGGCACTTAGTCTGAATCCCCCACCCTTCCTAAAATCCTAGCTACGTCCCTGGTTACAATGACTCGAAGAGAAAACAAAATGGAGACAACAAACCCGATGTGCATCAGCGCGGCAATCCGCATCTCTTCGGGACAAAAAATATGAGCGTGAATGCCCCTGTAGTGTCTGTTTTCAGCAGAAGTGGTGTTGTATGTGCTTAAAGGTTGCACTTAAGCCTGTTGTCAAAAGTCAGTGGCAGAAGCACTGACAACATACTGTCAAATAAAAAAGATAGCTTTTTACCACTTTCGCTTTTCTCCACGACATCCACGGCGTCCCCCATCTTGACACCCATCTCAGTGTTGGAGCTCTTCTCATAGTCAGCGATCGCCCGGTAGGTCTGTAGGATGATGGGCCCTGTGATATCTATAAGAGAAGAGAAGCAGCGATGAGAAGGGAACGCCCAAAGGGCAGGTTTGAATCTGGGGTCTCTGGGGTGACCCTCCCCAGATTTATTTAGTGGCATTGATCTACCCATGTGCAAACTTAACACACGGCATTGGTATCTCACTTCTTCCACTTATACCCCTAGGAAGTGTCATGACAAAAGATGAAAACTAAACCAGTGATTGGCTGTTATCTAATTAATTAGTGATTTTTATAGTCATATTTAAACCAGTTGCATACTTAATTCTTAGTTCATAACTCTTTTAGTCATATGTAAACCAGCTGCATTATTATTATTATTATTATTATTATTATTATTATTATTATTGTTTATATTCTGCCTTCTTCCCAGTACAGGGACTCAAGGCAGATTAGTCATGGATAGCTAACCATAGTCACATTGTAATGCTCCTTTTTTACCTTCTGCTATCTTCTTGGAGTCCTTTGGCATTAAATAGGTTTCTGGCTTCTTGATGCTGGGAAGAAAAGAGGGCAAGGAAGATGAGAGCTTTAGAAATGTCATACACTGTATAATACGATGTATAATAATACTAGCCTACCTAACACAGCTGTTGTAAGGAATCAAAACAACATTTAAAACCTGGGTTATCTAGAATCAGAGTAGGTCCTAATTCTGCTATTGAACCACGTGGTAGAACGAGAGAGAGAAAGAATGAGAGTGAGAAAAAGGATGAAATGTTACTCGTTTTTACGCGTTAACGGTGCATTTTTAATATCTTGGTACTTGTTTTAGTGGCTGCATCTACACTGCAGATTTGATGCAGCTTGGCACCGCTTTAACTGCCATGGCTCAGTCCTATGGACGTCTGGCATTTGGAGGGAGACTCAAGCAGATTGTGAAGCCACAACCCAACCGTGCCGGGCACATTGTACACCTTGACAACACTGACAACATTGTGAATTTGTGAGCTGCATGCATCTCAAACAAACCAGGGCCAAGGAGATTCTTGGGGATCTTGGTGTGGTGTACATGGCCAAGCCATCTTTGGTGGTCTCTAGAAACAGAAGTTGGTTGGGCATCTTTCAGGAGTGCATCAGTCTTGTATTCATGCATGGCAAAATGGGGTTGGTCTATGTGGCCCTTGTTGCTCTACCAACTCTACGATTCTATGATTTTATGACTTGTGTATTAAAAAGCAAGCCAGACGTACACTTGGTTTGCAGCAGTAGTTGAGTTGGAAGTGGAGTGTGGGTGTTAACTGTGTCTGTCTGGATGTTAGCATGGTCAGATGGTGGATGCCAAGGGAGCCAAAAGGTAAGAAGAGGTGATAAAACAGATACAGATTAGCTAACAAGTGGCAACGGCACCTCAATCCCTCATTCTAAAGAGAATAGGGGTGGGGAACCGCACTTGTCGAACAGTATTAAGTATTAAGTATTAAGTCTCAGTGAGTCCTGTAGTTCCCGCCACACACATACTACACTGAGACATCATCACAGAATCGTAGAATCATAGAGTTGGAAGAGACCGCAAGTGCCATCCAGTCCAACCCCATTCTGACATGCAGGATGGACGGCCATCCAGCCTCTGCTTAAAGACCTCCAAGGAAGGAGACTCTAAGGGGGTGTCTTCCACTGTCAAACAGCCCTTACTGTCCAGAAGTTCCTCCTAATGTTGAGGTGGAATATCTTTTCCTGGAGCTTGCATCCAGTGTATCCATTTTCTATTCTCTGGAAGAGCAGAAAACAAGCTTGCTCCATTCTCAATGTGACACCCCTTCAAACACTTAAACAGAGATATCATATCACCTCTTAACCTTCTCTTCTCCAGGCTAAACATACTCAGCTTCCTCATACAGCATGGTTTCCAGTAGACCCTTCACCATTTTGGTCCCCCTCCTCTGGGCACCCCCCAGCTTCTCAACATCTTTTTTGAATCGTGCCCAGAACTGGGCACCACAATATCAAATCCTTCTGTTTTGCCAGTGTCCCACCAATACTCACTGGCCTGCTGTAGGTGGATTGAGATCATCCGGTTTGACTCTGAAGAAGTTCAAGACATGCTCACACCGGGAGATTTTGCGGGGAAGATTGATCAAGGCGGAGGAGTATTCGGAGAGCGTGTTTTGTCTGTTCTGGGTGGACCGTTGGTTGTCAAACCACCTGGGTGCTAGAAAAGGTAGAAAGAAGGAAACCCAAGACAGATGTGTAATTCCAGGTGACCGACAATATACACACTACATTATCAGACGTGGGCAAAGCAGTCATGCAAACGTGGCATAAGCGTTGCGGAAGCGCCAGGGATGTGATAATCCATGGGGCTTCTAAAGTGTAACTGAAGCTTCCCGCTATGTTTCCCGTCATGGAATCGTTTTCATAGAGCCTAGGAGAGTTACTTTTTGGACTACATCTCCTAAAATACCCAGAAAGCATGGCCGCTGGGGGATTCTGGGCGATATAGTCAAAACTTCCCAAGCATTGGGTTGTCATCCCTCATTCATTCATTTCATTGCAGTCAAAACCTCCCAAGCATTGGGTTTTCATCAATAGTTCATCAATTTCATTGTAGTCAAAACCTCCCAAGCATTAGGTTTTCATCCCTTATACTTCTATATTGAATGTTTGGGGGAAAGGGAAGGAAAAAGACCCTTTCCACTCTGACTTCACCCCAAAAACCCACATAGATACAGTGCTTTCAGACACAAGATACCCCACAACCAAGAAGCAGTTCACTCTGCAATGAACCCACTCACCTGGCAAATGTGGAATGATCCTGTTTTCTACGTTAATATCCCCGGATTCAATCGGAAACATTTCCTTCAAAGTTTTCTAAGGAGATAAGGGAAAGTGATCACGTTATTAAAAACTAGCTTACAGCCTTGTGAAAAAGTCATTTGGGGTGTTCAGGCTTGAGAATGAGCAGTTTAGTGGCATGCATCCAGCACTACAGATCCTGTGCCAAAGCAGAAGGGTTGGATTAGATATCCCCCACAACATCTTCTGACTCTATGGAGATTATTGCATTGCTCTTTTCTGTCCTTCCTTCCTAACCTAGGCATGGGTTTAAAACTTCTTAAGCATGGGTTTTATCACATGTTTTTGTGTCCAGGTCAGAGGCATCCGGTACCCGATCATGGCATCCCATACCCAACCTGGACTTCTCCCATACTCCAAAAGTGCCGGAGAAGTACGGATCAGGTATGGGATGCCACCTGGACGTCTCCCATACTTTGCAAAGAATGGGAAAGTATCATTCTTTCAAAAAGGGACGGAGAAGTCCGGATCGGGTATGGGATGCCTCTGAGCTGGGTACGGAGGCATGCAAAAATATCCGTGCTTAAAAGGTTTCAGCCCAGTAGGGAAGGATGGAAAAGTGCGGTGTGATAACCTTCTATGACTCTTTTGTTCAGTGAGGTATGCTGTGCAGAAGAGATTCAGGAAGCTGCACCCCAGTTTCAAAGGCTTCTCTTGCCCTGCAGCTTGGAAGCGCAAAAGCCAGGCACAGAGCTAACTAGCAAAACGTCGCTTTGCACATGTTCCAAAGCAATCGCCTCCTCTTGGCGTTTACTTTGCCAAGGCTCATCCTTCCACTCGCTTGGAAAAGTCCGAAACATTTTCATTTCCTTTTATGTGCCCTAATGGTTAATTCTCCCATCCTTTGTAGAGAGAGCTTGTAGCACCTTTGAGACTTGCTAAAAGAAAGAAGTTGGCAGCCTGAGCTTTGCTAGACTAAAGTCTACTTCCGACTTAAGTCTACAAAAAGCTCCTGCTGCCAACTTCTTTCTTTAATTCTGTCTCAACGGTGCCACAAGATCTGATGTTAGGCCAAAGTTGTGATTCTGTGCCGGCTTAAATCTGGAAGGAATAAGCCCTGTTACATTTGCACGCTGGTCACCAAGCTGTTATCCAATCCATGCTTCGTTTGTTATGGTCACAGCCTTAACCTAACCCTCCGAAGTTGGCACAAATCTGTACTTACGTGGAACTCGTATATTTCCGTGAACTTCCGATACACAACTTTTTCCGTGAGATCGTGCCATTTGACCAGGAACATGTAAACCTGGCGACAAGAACAAGGGAGCATTCAGAACTGGCAGGAGCACAGACTACAGAGTCCGGGGATTTCCAAATGGAGGAAAGGCATTTAAAACAAAGCTGGCCTATCCCCAACATGAGAAACATTGTGCTAAAGTCCAATGTAAAATGCTCAAACAGCATCAGAAGACAAGAGAAGCATTTGCCTCATCTCCAAAACACAGGCGTCTGCCTGACACCCGAAGGGCGTCTCCGCTCTTCCAAATGAGCCTCTTAGAGCTCATGGCAGGAAACACGGCACTGAATAATAATAATAATAATAATAATAATAATAGTAATAATGAAATGCAGAGATATAGGATGGGGGACACCTGGGTTGACAAGATGACATGTGAAAGGGATCTAGGAGTCCAAGTAGACCACAACTTGAACATGAGACAACAGTGGGATGCGGCAGCAAAAAGGCCAATGCGATTCTAGGCTGCATCAACAGAAGTATAGTGTCTAGCTCAAGGAAGGTAATAGTGCCACCCTATTCTGCTTTGGTCAGCTGGAATAATATCATGTCCAATTCTGGGCACCATAATTAAAAAAGGATGTTGAGAAAGTGGAGCATGCCCTGAGGAGGGCCACCAAAATGGCAAAAGGTCTGGAAACCTTTTGAGGAAAGAGCTGGATATATTTAGCCTGGAGAAGAGACGGTTAAGTGGTGATATGATAGTCCTGTTTAAGTATTTGAATGAGTATCACACTGAGGACGGAGCAAGCTTCTTTTCTGCTGCTGCAGAGAATAGGACCTGGAACAATCAATGCAATCTACAGGAAAAGAGATTCCGCCTCAACATTAGGAGGAACGTCCTGATGGTAGAGTTCTTCAACAGTGGAAGATGCTACCTTGGAGTGTGGTGGAGTCTCCCTCTTTGGAGGTGTTTAAACAGAGGTTGGATGGCCATCTGTCAGGGATGCTTTGATTGAGAGTTCCTGCATGGCAGGATGGCCCTTGTGGTCTCTTCCAACTCTAGGATTCTGTGATTGAACCTGAAATCTTCTGCATTCAAAACCAGTGCTCTCTTTTGGACAAGGGCTGGTTCCCAAATGCCTTCCTACAAGCAAGAAGGCTTCTTGATCGCACAAACCTATCTGTGCCACTGCATCAGTCCATCACATGCCGCTATTGTCTCCCGTGAGAAAAGATGGAGAAATGGTTTTCTTTGATCAGCCAGGCTTGGGGATTCTGAGTGCTGCAGTAGGACAAAACTAACACCCCTAAGCTCTATGTTGGGATCCCTCAGGTGCACTGTTACGCTATTCCACCACGGCATTGAGCTCCGGGTACTTACATAGTGTTGGCTCGGGAAAAATCGCTTCTCAAAGCCAAGTAGTTCAATGTGTCTGATATAGGCCCGCGAGTCCCCCATGATGGCAGCTGGATCCTTCCAGGTGCTTTTTGGCTACTCCTCAAAGTCTCCACTTGCAGCTCTCGCTCTTCTCTCTCTCCAAGTAGCGGGGCTGTGCCTGCAGCTTTTATCATTGACAAAAAGGGAAGTCTGATTTCCCCACATTGCTTTCCTCTGATGCAACTTGACTTCCCCACCCTTTTCTTTTCTTGTAACATGCCGCTTTCTTGTTTTCTGCACCTGTGGCGCATCTCCAGCGCAGAAGAGTGTGAGTCTATGATTCTAAAGGGACAACCCTGGCTTCACAGCTCGGGTGCTCTTTCACGCCAGCCAGTTATAGCCCTCCGATCCCGACTGTCAAGGCTGCATCTTATGGGGCCCTGGGATTTGCAGTTTGATAAAGTACATCGAATTCCTCACGACAGACAAAACTACACATCCCAGGACTCTGCAGGAAGCAACCACAGCAGTTAGTGCAAAGAGCGCTATTGCTGTGCACAGTCCAGTAGTTGAATCCATGGATGAAGAATCCATGGATATGGAAGGTCGTTCCATATCGACGGATTCTTCATCCGTGGATTCAACTATCCACAGCTCAAATACTCAAAACAATATAAATCCCCCTCCAAAAAACCCTTTATTTTGTGATTTTATGTAAGGGACACCGTTTTGCTATGCCTTTGCATTTAATGGGACTTGCGCATCCACGGATATCTGCAATGGGTCTATGATTCTGTGACACGGGAGAAATTGAATGTGAAGGCAAACCGGACCCATCCTGGCTTTTGGTGACCCTTTTTAAAAGCAGAATGGGGTGAGCTGAGATGGCAAGAAAGAATTAATCCGGATTGTCTTTGCCCAGTCAAGACAGTTGGAGGGTACGGTCTTGCAGTCCTAAAATTTTATCCTTAAGAAGCATTTTAAAACTGAAAAAATGAGCCACCTTTCAGGCACGACAATGAGTAACCGGGGAAAATTAAGTGTGTGACATATCCTCCGAAGCTCTGCTTCCCAGTAAGTTAAACTAAATATGACACATTGCATGACCTGATGTCACCATAGTGGTCAATCCCCAACCTCTGCAACGAAGAAAAAGTGAGGCACAGAAAACGAATCCCACAACGACATGCAATGTGTCATAGTTTGTTTAACTTCCAGGGACTCAGAGCTTGGGAAGTTATGTCATACACTTACTTTATTTTCTCATATGTCTTTTTAAACAAAAGGTAACCAGGGAGCCATGACACGTTAAACACAAGCCAATGGGAGGAAAGGTGACTGCATTTTCTATTTGCTTTCCTTTCCTTCCCAAGAACAACAACCCTGGGAAGAGGGTTTGGAAGAATGACTGCTGTTGGACTGAAACTCCAGAAGTCCCTTCCTTGGCCTTCTGTATGCGTGGATTCAACCATCCACGGCTTGAAAATATTCCCAAAAATATACATTCCAAAAAAGCAAACCTTCATTTCACCATTTTATATAAGAGAGACCATTTTACTATGCCACCATACTTAATGGGATGCGAGCATCCGCGGAATTTGGTATCCATGGAGTGAATAGCAACGGCCCACCATACAATAAAAAGGTCCTTCTTACCATGTGGCACTACACTTGTCCCTCCATATTCGCTAAGGTCAGGGGCACAAGACCCCCGTGTATATGGAAAAACCACAAATAACAAAAACACCATGTTTTTATCTGAGAGGATACCTCTCTAGGACTCTCTAGGTCCTCCAGTGAAACTCTGTGGTCAAAGTCCAACAGACACTGGCCATAGAACTGCCCTGGAGGAGCTACAAAGGCCTAGTAGAGTATTCTCTCTAGGAACCTCTAGGTCTTTCAGTGTGACTCTGTGGTCAACGTCCGACAGACACTGACCATAGAACTGAGTTGGAGGAGCTACAAAGGCCTAGTAGAGGATTCTCTCTAGGGATCTCTAGGTCTTTCAGTGCAAGTCTGTGGTCAAAGTCTGACAGACACTGACCATAGAACTGAGTTGGAGGAGCTACAAAGGCCTAGTAGAGGATTCTCTCTAGGGATCTCTAGGTCTTCCAATGCAACTTTGAGTTAAAGTTGGCCATAGAGTTGTACTGGAGGGCCTATAGTTTAATGGTCTTTGAGTCACAGTTTTGGAGAAGCACAGCTTTTTTGGGGGGGAAAGTGTGGTATGAATACAATAATGCACTATTGCACAGTAAGCCAGGATTTCCTAGAGGGTTTGATTGAGGCTAGCAACTGACTCATTGTCCATATGAGTGATTTGATCATGCTTTCATTTGTGTTTTAAGCTGTCGTTAACTGTTCGGGTAAAATATAATTTTCCAAACATTTCTGGGGAGTAGCTGGATCAAACCCAATGGGGCAAACGCTATTTTAGGCTGCATCAATAGAAGTATAGTGTCTAGATCAAGGGAAGTAATAGTGTCACTGTATTCTGCTCTGGTCAGGCCTCACCTGGAATACTGTGTCCAGTTTTGGGCACCACAATTCAAAAAAGATGTTGAGAAACTAGAGCATGTCCATAGGAGGGCCACCAAAACGTTCAAGGGTCTGGAAACGGTGCCTTATGAGGAAGCACTTAGGGAGCTGGGAATGTTTAGCCTGGAAAAGAGATGGTTAAGAGGTGATACGATTGCCCTGTCTCAGTATTTGAAGGGCTGTCACATTGAGGAGGGAGCAAGCTTGTTTTCTGCTGCTCCAGAGACTACTAGAACAATGGATGCAAGCTCCAGAAACGGAGATTCCAGCCACATTAGAAGGGACATCTTGACAGTAAGAGCTGTTCAACCGTGGGAGACATTCCCTCGGAGTATGATGGAGTCTCCTTCTTTGGAGGTCTCTAAACAGAGGCTGGATGGCCATCTGTCAATGGGGATGCTTTGATTGAGAGTTCCTGCATGGCAGAATGGGGTTGGACTGGATGGCCCTTGGGGTCTCTTCCAACTCTATGATTCTAGGAAGAGTCTAGTGGTTCTTTCAAGACTGACAAAGCTTATTTGGCATAAGCCAGCTAACAGACCGCAGTCCACAAAAAGGCCAAGGCTTCAGTCCATCATGTAAAACTTAAGGTGCCGCTAGATTTTTTTGGTGCTGGTGTTTTGGTTCTTGTGAAACCTAAGCATTTCTTTTTGTTTCACTCCTATTCAATGTGATGGAGGCCTGTGTTAACATGACTGAGCATGGATGCAAGAGGTCCGCATTTGTGTACGTGCCAGAGGCACGGCAGCTATAAGGGACGAGGAAAGAAATTGCAGCACAACTGAGAAACAAGTGTTGACTAAGACTGTGGAAATCATGCAACATGTTTACTCAGAAATACGTTGCATTGCCAAATCCATCATAACCAACTCCCTTAGAGTTGATTTTGCGGTTAGGACTGCCGCCTTTAAGCCAAGAAAGGGTGAATCCGGGGACACGGCACTATTATCTGCGGGGGCATTCACACTCACTCTTTTGTGCCAAGGAGATGCGGATCACCATGTCGATGCATATGAGGTTTGTTGTTCCTAATTTGTTTTGGGTTCACACACCTCTCTGTGTCATTGTAAGCCTGTGTTACTCACACATGCCATCGTTTTGGGATAAAATGGAGCCACCTCCATTTCCCTTGTACGATACAGAGTGATCTGAATCGACTCAGAAATTCACACCACACTGAACCATAGAGGTGGAAGAGACCCCAAGAAGGGCCCTCCAGTCCAACCCCATTCTGCCATGCAGGAACTCACAATCAAAGCATCCCCGACAGATGGCCATCCAGCCTCTGTTTAAAGACCTCCAAAAAGGAGACTCTGAGGGGGTGTCCTCCACTGTCAAACAGCCCTTACTGTCAGAAGGTCCTTCCTAATGTTTAGGTGGAATCCCTTTTGCTGTAGCTTGCAACCACTGTTCCGGATTCTATTTTCTGGAGCAGAAGAATGGGGCAGTGCAGCTTGTACCTGTGAATGCCCCATTTTGGCTGGTCTGTTTTTGCAGAAGAAGCAGGCAGTACAGGCTGCCTCTGGGTCTTCAGCCCATTGTGGGAACCAGCAGTGTGATCAGTGGGTTCATTCGCAAATCAGGAAACCCCAGAGGGAAGCCAGCACTGAAGGCTGGACCTTCAGAAAAAATATCTTCTCTACTGGTGCCATGCATTGCTTAAGAAGCAAGCATTTCTACTTGAGTTCATGTCACAGGCAAATATGTCTAGCCGGGAAGCACCGGTTATATCAAAAGTGTTATCAGCGACAAGAGAGTAGGATGCAAACTTGGCTCCATTTTAGAATCATAGAACTGTAGAAGCGACCCCCAAGGGCCATCCAGGCCAACCCCATTCTGCCATGCAGGAACTCTCAACCAAAGCATCCCCGACATCCAGCCTCTGTTTAAAGACCTCCAAGGAAGGAGGATTTTCTCGCAAACCGTTTGGTATCTCCTCCGCCACGTCAGCTTGAAACTCTTCCAAGGGGCAAGCTGCCTTTTGTAATCATTTTCAAAGCATCTGAGAGCTTTCGGTGCCAGTTGCCGGTATCTCTTTGACAAATTTACCACCACCATAAAGATGCAATTTCCTTCCCAGAGAGGGACTGAGAGCATAACTTAGATGTTTTCCTGCTCTTCCTCTTTTTGGGGGGTGACAATCTGTTGGTGTGTTGCTAAGTTGTTCATCAGAACAACTGCATTTTGTGGGAGAAAGTGCCTTTCAAGACTGGGATTGTGCATCATAGCCAATGACTCCTCACAAGTAAATTAGACAGGGGAAAGCACACACAAAAATGCTCCAAATCTGGGAAATGTTCTCCCTTTCCACCATCTTCCTCTTTTAGGCAGGAAACATTTTTGCAGCAGAGGTTTGTAACAAGAGGAATATGTATCTACAATCGCTTCCCCATCCTGCCATGATTTCGGCAATACTGCCCCCCAATAACTTCCCCAGAAGACTACCCCCATCACTCACACTTGAACCGTTATTTGTTCATGTATTTGCATTTGTTAATGTATTATTAACAAACAATATTTGTTACTGGATTTGTGAATGGATTATTAAATTTCAATTTATCAATCTGTTATTAAAAACTAGCAGCACACACATGTAAAAAGAAACAACCAAGTCAGGGAAGCCTTCCGTAACTAAATGGGGCCTTCGTTGACCTCGAAGGCTCCTTCCAAAATACATCCAGGAATGATTTTCTTTCACCAGCTTCCACTTTTCTTATTATATATTATACACCGGAGACGTTTTCCGGGCTATGAGGCCATGCACTAGAAGAGTTTATTCGTGACGACAAACAACCACCCAAAGGGAAGGTATTTTTACCAAACATCAACGGAGTCACAGACAGAATAGGGAACCTGGTGAGGAAACAACCTCCAAAGGGTTTACAAACCAACCAAGAAAATCCAGCACATGCTGTGCTTAGCAAAGGGCAAGAGAGACCCTCTCACAGCCACAGGAGTTTAGCGCATACCATGCAGCTGGACAAGTCTGCATAGGGATCATCGAACGCAGTGTTCAAACACGAATCAAGGAACACGTGAGACACTGCAGACTGGGCCAGCCAGAAAAATCAGTAGTAGCAGGACATGTTATACTATGGAGAGGCAATACGAGCAACAAAGAACTCGTTCTATGGTGCTCGTATTGCGTCCGCTGAGTCGCGTCCGGCAGAGTTGTTCAGGGTGGTCAGGGAGCTAACTCAGCTCCCTCCCGCCCTGAACCAGATCCTTGAACCTTCTAAGGCCTGCTGTGACTTGTTTAACGACTTTTTTGCGGATAAAACTTCTCATATAAGCGAAGGTCTGAACGCCGACATTATAGCAGAACCTAGAGTAGAAGTGTCCAGAGCCTCCGTGGACTATGTTAAACTGGATCAGTTTGAGTTGGTGAGTACCGAGGATGTGGACAAGATCCTCGGAAGTGTCCGGAAAACAACCTGCTCTCTTGATCCCTGCCCCTCGTGGTTAGCAGCCCAGGGGGGACCGGCGGTAACATTGTTGTTACGCCGGATAATTAATACATCTCTGAGGGATGGGCTATTTCCATCGGATCTTAAATTGGCCATTGTAAAACCGATCCTAAAAAAGCCCTCCCTCGACCCCCTGGTTCATAATAATTATCGGCCTGTTTCGCTGCTACCGTTTTTGGGAAAGGTGATCGAGAGGGCGGTTGCGATCCAGCTTCAGGCGGTCTTGGATGAAACGGATTATCTGGACCCATTTCAAACTGGCTTCCGGGCGGGTTACGGGGTTGAGACTGCCATGGTTGCCCTGGTCGATGATCTCCGTCTGAGCATCGATGGGGGAAGCGTGTCCCTGTTGGTGCTCTTGGACATCTCAGCGGCTTTCGATACCATAGACCATGGTATCCTTCTGGGGCGCCTGGCAGAGGTGGGGATCGGGGGCACTGCGCTCCAGTGGTTCCGGTCCTACCTCTCCGGGAGGTCCCAGATGGTGCAGCTGGGAGACGTGTGCTCTGATGAGAGGCCCCTTAAAACTGGGGTCCCTCAAGGAGCCATTCTGTCTCCCATGCTATTTAACATTTACATGAAACCGCTGGGAGAGATCATCCGGAGACATGGGGCGCGGGGTTATCAGTACGCTGACGACACCCAAATTATTTTCTCTATGTCTCCGACTGATGCAGTGACCGGGGATGGCGTCTCTCCTCTCGTGGCCTGTCTGGAGTCAGTAATGGGCTGGATGAGGGAAAACCGACTCAAATTGAATCCAGAGAAAACGGAGGTACTAGTGATAGGTTCCCCTGGTCCAGGAATGGCGGTGGTTCCACCTGTCCTGAACGGGGTCACGCTCCCTGTGAAGGACTCCGTGCGCAGTCTGGGAGTGCTCCTTGACTCGTCGCTTCACCTGACTGCTCAGGTGAATGTGACGGTCAGGAGCACCTGTTATCAGCTTCGGCTGATTCGCCAGCTGCGCCCATACCTGGCCCAGAGGGACCTAGAAACTGTTGTACATGCTCTGGTAACTTCGAGACTGGATTTCTGCAATGTACTCTACATGGGGCAACCCTTATACCAAACTCGGAAGCTGCAAATAGTGCAGAACATGGCAGCCCGGCTGGTCACTGGTGCTCCCAGGACCAGCCATATAACACCGGTTCTGAAAGACCTCCATTGGCTGCCCATTCGCTTCCGAGCCCAATATAAGGCGTTGGTAATCACCTATAAAGCCCTAAATGGCTTGGGCCCAGGATACCTGAAGGACCGCCTCTCCCCGTACATTCCGCCTCGCACCCTCAGAACGTCTGGGCAGCAATTACTGAAGGTGCCTGGGGCTAGGTTGGCCTCCACTACACGGAGGTCATTCTCCACAGCTGCCCCAGCCCTTTGGAATACGCTGCCCACCGAGCTCCGCTCGTCTACCACCCTGGCCCAATTCAGGAAGGATTTAAAGACCTTCCTGTTCCAACAGGCATTCCCCGAATAAAATCCTGTGGGCCTCCCTCCTCTTCCGTGGCCAAGAGGATGGGCTATGGGGCTTTTGTTGGTTTTTTTTCTGTATGATTACTGTTTTGTATTTTAACTCTTGTCTTGATGTGTTTTGATTGTATTTTAACCCATGTTGTAAGCCGCCCTGATTTTTAGAAGGGCGGGATATAAATAAAAATTTTATTATTATTATTATTATTATAAACCATCCCAGGCATAAAATACTGTTAACACTGAAATCCTGGACCATGCCAAGAACTATCAGGTCAGGATGCACAGGGAAGCAATTGAAATCCATAAAGATGTGGATAATTTCAACTGGAAAGAAGAAACCCCCAAAGTGAACAAAGTCTGGCTACCAGTCCTGAAGAATAGCAAAATGAGGACTGAGCAAATGCAAATGGGAAACTATTCAGAGTCAGGGGCTTTTCCAGCAGATAATGATCACCTATTAGCAGACATTGATCCTCTTTTGCATTAGCCTCCCATCCTGAAGCCCTGGCATCAAGAACAGAACAATACACACACTCACCCGGCTCTCTTCTATGCCAGCATTCTCTGAAGATGCCAGCCACAGATGCTGGCGAAACGTCAGGAATAAACTCGTCTAGAACATGGCCACAGAGCCCCCCAAACCCACAAACAACTACAGATCAGTGTTTTTTAACGTGCTGCTATGAGCTGGCGAATCAGGCTTACCTTTTATCGCTCTTTTGCTCTTCCTAGACGCTTAGTAGGGGAGTTTGCAGGCAGGTGTTGTTTATCGTGTTGGTTGCAAGAAGGTGCACACGTGGCTGCTGTGGTGGATTCAGCTAGAGGAGCTCATTGCTTGGTTCACTGCGGATCTGCCACTCTGCCTGTCATGTTTCTCCAGTTGTCTATCCTCTGTCCCAATACGGAGGCAAGAACGAACAAAGAAGCAAACCACCTTCCAGCAATACACGGAAAGGGGAAAAAACGGGAGTCTAGGCATGCATTTGTAAAAAGGAATTGGCTGTCAGAAGCTTTAACCGAGGTCCGTCTGCACATGATAACTTGAGACAGCAAATCTGATGGCATTTGGTCTGTCTCTGTTTCCTCCCCTGATAAGAGCCAACTAATGGCTTGAGCAATGGACTGAATCCCAGCTCAGCCTTGGAAGAACGACCATGGATTATTTGGCAAACGTTGTAATCTGAATGAACTGTTTTTAAAAATTGGATGGGAATGAGGGAGGGAACAGTTGGGAGATCCTCGTGTTTTCACTTCGGGTTAAACAAGGGTGCTCCTGAGCATGTTGAAAGTGCCTTCACCCCTGTGGTGAAACCACAAGATATTCACGTGAAACTGAGATTAGAGAGCATGGAGCACAACCCCAGAGGGACTTCTCTGACAACTCTTTCCACTTAATGGAAGCAGAGTTTAATCCACGAAAGCCCATGCTGCCAACGTCTTTCTTTCAGCGAGTCTCAAAGGCGCTACAACATCTCTCTACGTGCTTATTTTTACCGGCTCACATGGCTATGTCTTTGAATTCTTCCCACCTTGTTTCTGATACCATTTCTTCCGCCAAGGCACGGGTTCAAAAGTGGGCAGAGCCGTGGCAAAATTTGTTTTTTAAATCGAACTTCACCACCTTTTGTTTTTCCTTTGGCTGCTTTGAATTTGCAACCAAGCTTCCCAGAAGACTTCACAAGAGACCCAACTTGCCTGGAAATCAAAGTGTTTTAAATGTGGCTTCTTTCGTTTCCCGTTCTTTCTTAAAAATGCCAGAAACAAAAGCGACCAGAGCTCTCATTCAGGAAGCACATTGCGTGGGGGGGACATCCTATAAAAAGAAACAAGGCAAGCATTGTGCTTATAAGTGAACCTAAGCACCTGCGGGGAATTGCCAAGTTTGCAGACTATGGAAGGAGCCCATAAACTGGCAAGAGAAAAGAAAGGGTGGTGGTGATGGCGATCTTCTTAAGAGGAGCAAGTCAGAAAGGAAGGCCTGTTCCAGACTGCCAAAATAAAGCTGCTTCGGGTCTCTTTGGAGGCATGCTGTTTAAATGATGCATGCACCCTAAGAATCCGGAAGCGGCACCAAAGCTGCACTCCAGTGCTTAGGAATGGAGTGTGGCTTTGGCACGACCTCCGGACTCTTAGGACCCATGCATCATTTAAATAGCATACCTCCAAAGAGACCTGAAGCAGCTTTATTTTGGCAGTCTGTAACAGGCCGAAGATGATGATAATAATAATAATACTTTTATTTATATCCTGCTTCTCTGTCACTAGGGCAACCGAAGCGGCTTACAATTAAAATTACACAGAATACAATCCTAAAATCTAATCTTCCCTCCCCCCCAAAAAAAACAACAATTAAACCCATTCCTAGTTTAAAATAATCAACTAAAATAACCAGAGATGGGTAAATGGTTAGAGAGTACGTCATTCACTTGGTAGTAAACTCAATCTGAGGATAAAGTGAGCGAGAGATGCCCTGACTTGGAGGAGAGAGCAGGGCTCAGGGGTCATGGAAAGCTTGGAGACGTTTCCCCAAACAGCAATATCATTGACATTTCTGTACCACTTCAAAGCGAATTAGCACTCACTCCCTAAGCACTTTACAGCCTGTAAGCCAATTGCCCCCAACAAGCTGGGTACTCATTTGACCAACCTACAAAAGGATGGAAGCCTGAGTCAACCTTGGAGCCCTCTGCTAGGATCAAACTTACAACGTTGCGGCTGCAGGACTAATACCTGACCCACAATAAATCCCCTCCTGTTTTAGAAATCTTTCAAGGGCTGCAACAAAGGTGGAGCTGTCCCAACCTGAGTGCCCCAGATTTCCTGCGTACGTTTATCAATGTACGCATTGCCGCTTGCTCAAGCGAATGGGGTACCGGACAATGGAAAGGGTTGTCACAAATGATCAACGGTGTTGGTGGTCTACATTCCTTGGAACGGTTAATGAGGAGTGTGACTCTTGCCATGTCCTTTTCCAGGACACAGTTTGCACTTTCCACCACTGAACCATAGGTATTCCATGCTCACAAGTCTTCATGGGATATTTGGGTCCCCCTGACTCTCCGAATTTGGAGTTTCACATAAGGTTTTACCGTTGTTGTCGAGGTCCGTCAAGACAGCAGCTTGATAAAGAGTTGAGGTTTTGTCCTCTGCTAGGAAGACGGCCTGTGACTAGAGTTGAGGAGAGCCACAATAAACCTGATATATCAGTATCAGAGGATTTGTCGTTGTTTACCACGAGGCCAAGGGAACTCCAAAGGTCCAGTGTGGTATCAAATGTGCACAGATCCCATTTTGTGTGAGGCAGCGACCATGAAGAAGAAGTACCACCTTGAGTGTGTGTACCTTTTTGCATCAATGTCTATCTGCATCCAACTCAAGACCACCTTGTCAAAGGCTCTTTGGAAGGATTTCCCAAAGTACAGCTGCCAGTGTTCCATTCAAAAGCATGGAACACCTAACTGCATCCTCCTTTTTGCTTCCCCCTCCAGGTTAAGAGTCTTTGTATCTGTGGTGCAATAATAAATAAATACAACAGCATCTCTTTCCCTCTTAAAGAAACCTTTTTTCTTTCTCTAAGTCAGAGATGCCTCCAGTAGATGGTGATTTTTGTAGTTTTGTGGGATATTTGGCCTTCTCTGTCAGGGAGTTCTGGTGCTACAAGAAACTACAGATCCAAGAATTCCCTAGCATTGAGCCTTGGCAGTTACAATAGTGTTGAACTACTGTATATACTCATCTATAAGTCTAGAAACGTAGGTAAAAAAATTGACCCACAAAAAACCGAGTTGACTTCTCCATGAGTCAATGTAAGTACACTTGTCCCTCCATATGCGCTAGGGTTCGGGGCACAATACCCCTGTGATTATGGAAAAGCCGCCAATAACAAAAATGCCATGTTTTTACCTGAGAGGACACCTCTCTAGGAATCTCTAGGTCCTCCAGTGCAACTCTGTGGTCAACGTCCAACAGACACTGTCCATAGGACTTCGCTGGAGGAGCTATAAAGGCCTAGTAGAGTATTCTCTCTAGGGATCTCTAAGTCCTCCAGTGCAACTCTGTGGTCAACGTCCGACAGACACTGACCATAGAACTGCGCTGGAGGAGCTACAAAGGCCTAGTAGAGTATTCTCTCTAGGGATCTCTAAGTCCTCCAGTGCAACTCTGTGGTCAACGTCCGACAGACACTGACCATAGAACTGCGCTGGAGGAGCTACAAAGGCCTAGTAGAGTATTCTCTCTAGGGATGTCTAGGTCCTCCAGTGCAACTCTGTGGTCAACATCCGACAGACACTGACCATAGAACTGTGCCAGAGGAGCTACAAAGGCCTAATACAGTATTCTCTCTAGGGATGTCTAGGTCCTCCAGGGCAACTCTGTGGCCAATGTATGACAGACACTGACCATAGAACTGCGCTGGAGGAGCTACAAAGGCCTAGTAGAGTATTCTCTCTAGGGATCTCTAGGTCCTCCAGTGCAACTCTGTGGTCAACATCCAACAGACACTGACCATAGAACTGTGCCAGAGGAGCTACAAAGGCCTAATACAGTATTCTCTCTAGGGATGTCTAGGTCCTCCAGTGCAACTCTGTGGTCAACATCCAACAGACACTGACCATAGAACTGTGCCAGAGGAGCTACAAAGGCCTAATACAGTATTCTCTCTAGGGATGTCTAGGTCCTCCAGTGCAACTCTGTGGTCAACATCCAACAGACACTGACCATAGAACTGCACCGGAGAAGCTACAAAGGCCTTGTATTCTCTCTAGGAATTTCTAGGTCTTTCAGTGCAACCTTTAGTTAAAGTTGACCACAGAGTTGCACTGGGGGACCTAGAGATTCCTAGAGAAAACATATTAATCAAATACGTGAATAATCAAATCCACAAAAATCAAAACTGCAAATATGGAGGGATGAGTGTACTGTATCTGAACTCTTATTTATAAGAAGGAACCATCCCTTGGTGAAAAGCAAGAGTATAATCTGTCTTGGAAGCACCGACCCCTTCTACTCTCTCATCCATCCAGCCTTAAGAGTAAGCCCAAAAATTTGGAATTTTGTAAGTTCTTTGACATTCTTTTGCTTTGCTTCATTCTTTGGATCCTTTGCTATATGGCCCTAAGTTTTACCCTCGACTTTTCCATGGGCCATAGCAAAATCCATAATTTTGGGCCCAAAACTTGCCCTCGACTTATAGGCAAGGTAGACTTACAATCGAGTATACATGGTACATTAATTCTGCAGTGTGATAGTGCCCTCCTCTAAGATACACCTTCAAACCTGATTATCCTTATTAAACTGTATTGCTATCCTTATTAAACTGTATTTCTATCCTTATTAAACTATCCTTATTAAGCTTTCCTACCACGTCTGTTTCTGCCGCTGCGTCCCTGGCCTGCGTCTCCTTCCATACCATGTCCGTCTTCTCCCCGACAAACGTCCAAACAGAACACGCCGGCGTATCAAGACCAGTGCGACCAGCGTCAGGAAAATCAGTTTTTATTTGTTTATTAAAAACATATGAGTTGAGAGATATATCATAGGAAAAAAATTATTTCAAATATACAGATACTATTGTCCAATTAGCCATTAAAGGAGAAAGGGAAAGAAAAGTTTCAGTGGACACATTTCAACTGCTGCCACCAACGGATGGGGAAAGAAAAATTAAAGTAAAACCTGAACTACGGGAGACGACTTTCTTCTTCATTAAAAGCCCCGATGCATCTAAGGGCTGTTACTTAGAAAGGCAGGCATTTTAATTTTATCTTTTGCAAGTTCCTGCAGGTCTTAATGACCCCAAAATGAAAACAAAACACCTAACAATCATCAGTCATATATGTCCAGCATTTCCTTCTCCATTTAGGTCTTTGAAATATTAAAAAGGCGTAGTGAAGACGTCTCACTGCTTTTAGGCCAATTCCCAAGGACTTTTTTGAACAGAGCAGACAATTTCTATCTAAAGAGTAGAAAAGAAAGGGGTTGGCTAAGGAAAAGGTGGGGATGAATGGATAGAAGGTACTTCTCTTATACAGTTATATTACACAGCCCAGGGCCGTCCCAGCAAACTCTTCGCAATCCTGGATGCTTTTGACTAGAGAGTGAGGAGGAAAAACAAAACGGCAGAGGTTGAAATCAAATCAACTTGAGGCTAGCCATTCTACAATATATATATATATATATATTACTACTTGATACTAAGGTTTAATATTTTTGTTTCTTGAATGCCAAAGGTTCAGCTGGGCTAAAATTAAGCTAAAGTGGACCCAGGGACAAAAAGGAGCACAACAGGGACACTGCCAAGTTAAAGGACCTACAGAATGACAGGCCGCTAGAAATGGACGTTGGACCGTGAACTCTGCGATAGCTCTGAGATTTAGGGTCCGTCTCCTATCTTTAAAAAAAGCATCCGAACACCACCCTCTGCTCCCTCTTCTTTATGACTATCCTTTTACCCAAATGCCGGCAAGGTCTACCACGTCGACTCTGGCTCCTGTTTTATCTGAGCGTTGTCTTCAGTCTGTACCGAATCTACGGAGAGAAAAGAAAGAAGGGTCTGCAGATATTTTTCATCCTTTAAATAAGTTCCTACGGAATTCGTAGGACGCTTTATTCGTTATTGGCTCCTAATGTTCTTGCCCTTATAGTTTATTTCCAAAAATTAAGCTTTTACATTTACATGGTTACAGAAAATAGCCCCAACCAGGGGCTACAAAAATTGATCTGGCCTTACTCTAAAAATGAAGCCATGTGGTTAATATTCTCTCATTATTGTTTTGGTTGTTTTATGGACAAGGAATATATGTTCAAAAGAACAGCTGCTTTTTTTCCCCTTATCAGTTAATTTTACTTACCTTCCTCTACTGATACTTGTACTATTTGGTCTGGTTCAACCGGCTCTGAAAAAAATGCATTACAATCATTTTTAAAATATATATAATTATTTGGGTTATTTTTATTACAGAGAACAGGATTGGGAACACATAGCTATCTAGAAGTTGTTGCACTGCTACTCCCATCTTCCTTTACATATGCTGACTAAAGCTGACGGAAGTTGCTATTCAATAATATTTGGAGATCCAACCATTTTCTACATTGATTTGGAGTTAACTCTATCAATAAGACAGAGTGAATATGCGACCTCA
This sequence comes from Sceloporus occidentalis, assembly GCA_023333645.1. Taxonomy (NCBI): domain Eukaryota; kingdom Metazoa; phylum Chordata; class Lepidosauria; order Squamata; family Phrynosomatidae; genus Sceloporus; species Sceloporus occidentalis. Next base: position 3,775,461 of record JALMGF010000064.1, on the reverse strand, counting down.
GCTTGTGAATGCTTGCAGATACACCCATTTTCGGAAAAGAAACTAATGACCAGCTCCTTTGAAGAGTCAAGCTATATTAGTAGTGGGCTACACTGGACTTAGTTTCACAATAGCGCCACATAAAATGGCGCCAACAGCTGATCCATGCCTATTTACCTTGTACCACCGGCTCAGGTTCAGGCGCAGCTGCCGCCGCCGCCGCCGCTGCTGCTGGCAGTTCTGGTTCGGTTTTCTCAGGAATTTCTGTAACAACAAGCAAGGAGAGCACTCAGGTTTACAAGGTTACATTCCTACAGTAGAATGTGTTTATACTTAAAAGTACCGTATATACTCAACTATAAGTCGGCCTCATATATAAGTCGAGGGCAAACTTGGGGCCAAAGCAATGGGTTTTTGATATGACCCATGGATAAGTCGAGGGTAAAACTTAGGCACATATAATAAAGGATGTAAAGGATGAAGTAAAGGAAAACAATTCCAAAGAACATACAAAATAATATAATATAACACTTACGGTTGTTCATTACAAGTCCAGGGAATGGTCTGTTGGGAAAAGGGAGAAGGCAATATTTCAGTGCTAAGAGATCTTCTATATAAATGCAAGACTACAGGGCAGGGGAGGTTGCAATTGTAGAAGGAATAGCCTTCTAAGGTCTGGGGGACAACGACAACAAGCCCCCCTAACTGAGTTGCCAAATGTTTGGACTACAGCTCCCATCATTGCCAGATAAGAATGAAATGCACAGAACCAAAGATTGATCGATTGATCCTGTCACACCCGGAACTACAAACCTACCCAGCAACGTCCAGGAAAAGCAACAATCACTATTAGCAAGTGACCTTGTTTTAACACTTCTATACCCAATCCATTTCAAAGGACTCTATTGCAAAAACCCTCCCACCTCCTGGGTATCTGTCATTTTCTGTATTTTCTGCTCTGAACTTTTGCTAATTGAATGGTAAATTATTGAACGGCACAGTGTTCCTCTCCCCAAAATATTGGGCCTGAACAGACAGGCCAAAATAAAGCTGCTTCGGGTCACTTTGGAGGCATGCTGTTTAAATGGCACACGCATCTGAAGAGGTCAGAAGTTGCGCCAAAGCTGCGCTCCAGTCCTTAGGACTGGAGTATGGCTCTGGCGCGGCTTCCAGCCTTTAAAAATCATTTAAACAGCATACCTCCAAAATGACCAGAAGCAGAAGGTATGTTTTTGGGATGCATCTAAGCAGAGCAAGATGACAAGAATACCCGTAATCAAGTTTCATTTTTAGTTCTTCTGAAAGCCACTGACAGGTCTATTGCCTGTGTTTTCACCAAATCCTCTTTTAAGATCCTCTTGGCCATATCCAAGAGGGTTGCAGGTGAGTTTGGTCACAGGCACCAGTCTTCCCCTAACTGTAACTGATAAGAGCGGCTACTTTTCCCAACATGATCTGAAGCGTAAATCCAATCCATTACCCAGGACCCCGAACAACCTAAGTCTAACCAATGCCTTCTGCAGAGGCCAAAGATAATCGTGATCATATTGGATATGGTTGAAAACTACATACCTAATGACAGTGAATTTAATGAACTCGGCTGAATCCAAAATCTTCCTCATAGAACTGATTTCAAGGTAACTGGGAGCTTTGAAAGACACGCCGGGGGGCATGCCATCCACCACCACGCAGCCAGGGTTGACGGTAATTTTCCGATATGGGACTTTCACAGGATACCCCATGCCAATGGCTTCCCCTGAAGAGGCAGAATTGGGAGTTAAGCCAAGCAAGACCAAGCAAAGATAAACTTCCCGATATACAAAGTAAAATACACCATTGTGGTACTAGACTGTAATAAATATAGGATGGAGACATCACGAATGCAACAAAAAGAGGTGAAGTGACAGTCAAATCAAAGTTGTTTTTGAGAGACGATTCTGACTAGCTGCTCACAATGTATGAGAAAAGCCTCTCAAAGCATAAGCACAAGATTACTTTAAGTGGATCAGACTCTTCTGGAAGGGCAAGGAATGGGGAATGGCTCTAGGGAAGGCAATAATTCTCAAATGTAGGAGGAAGATACTTGGGGGAATGTGACACACAGAATCAGAACGATCAAGAACTTTGTGTTTGGAACTACAGAACTGATTTTAGGCTCTTCCCTTCATTGGGACACATGAAGCACTGGAACAGACACATCCAGAGATACAGTGATATATATAAGCATATAACTATGTCTATATATTACTATAGCTATAGCTATGGATCACATTTTAGCCATAGCTAAAAACACATTAAAAATAAAAAGCAAGTTCTAGTTTGGACTCTGCACTCCTTTGTTCCAACTTTTCCAAAGTGCAAGAGGTCTGTCTCACCACTTCTGTTATTTTATGTATCTGTTTGGTCTTTTGCTTCAGGTGGTCTTTTTTCATTTAGTATTGATTCTGTAATTAATTGCAAAATAAATAAGAAAATAAAAATTACCAAACTTCCGACTGAACAGATCATTCACTTGCTCTCTCAACTGCCGGGCCTTCTCTACTTTGGAGGTTCTCTCGTCGTCATCTGTAAGATTTAAAGAAGCAAGCATTAAATTTCATTTGGAGTGCGGCTAAATAGAGAACACAGTACTCTTGAAAAGCTAGCAAAGCTTGTTTAAGTTTGCCTGATGCTTTATCATCTAGAGCAGTGGTTCTCAACCTTTGGTCCTCTAGATTTTTGAGACTTCAACGCCCAGAATTCCTGAACAATGAGCATACTGACTGGGACTTCTGGGAATTGAAGTCCAAAACATCTGGAGGCCCAAAGGTTGAGAACCACTGATCTAAAGGGTTGCCAAGTCAGCCTTTGCCCACCTGATCAGAACAACTGCTCCCTGGTAACAATTTGTGGTCTACAAAACAAGTTGCCCACCTATAACTGTGTGTTCTTTGAGTGGTCATTTGTGAACTTACACACATAGGTCATTCTGCACTTGTAGGGAAATCTTCAGAGGCTGCGCACATATAAGCTTCATGGGGACACCTGGAGAAAGGGACGGCATCAAGAGGCGAGGAGAGTGGGGTTTTGCAAGTTCATAGATGACCACTTGAAGAAAGTCAAGTCGAAGGCTTTCATGGCCAGCATCCATAGTTTTTTGTGGGTTTTTCGGGCTATGTGGCCATGTTCTAGAAGGGTTTATTCCTGACATTTCGCCAGCATCTGGGGCTGACATCTTCTATGCCAGCATTCTCTGAAGATACCAGCCCTAGATGCTGACGAAATGTCAGGAATAAACTCTTCTAGGACATGGCCACAAAGCCTGAAAACCCCACAAAAAACTAACTGAAGGACCAAAGTTACAGCTGGCAATCTGTTCTTTCCACGATAGCACTATTATGAGATAATCTGAATGGATCTAGCTTTGGTGCAACGGTTCCCTAAGAACATTTGTACTGAGGCCTTCTGTGAGAGTGCTGTGTCCGGTAGTAGAAATGCTTTGGACTCTATGGAATTGAGCACTGCCCCTATAAACTCGATATGGCAAGAAAGACTTAGTGAAGACTTCTCCCAATTTATCATGAAATTCATGGGCTGCAAGGAAGGACACCACAAGGTGTCTTGCAATGGAAAGAAAGGGAAACTATCACCCAAGCCGCTACCATAACCAGACATTTTGTGAAAACCCTTGAGGCCACTGCAAGGCCAAAGAGGAAATGAATAATGTGCCAGTCTGGCACAAAATTGGAGGACGTATCTGCTGGTGTGGAGGATACTGATACAAAAGTAAGGCCTGTTCCAGACTGCCAAAATAAAGCTGCTTGGGGTCTCTTTGGAGGTATGCTGTTTAAATGATGCACGCACCCTAAGAATCCGGAAGTGTGCACCAAAGCTGCCCTCCAGTGCTTAGGAATGGAGTGTGGCTTTGGCGCGACCTCCGGACTCTTAGGACCCATGCATCATTTAAATAGCATACTTCCAAAGAGACCCGAAGCAGCTTTATTTGGGCAGTCTGTAACAGGCCTGCGTGTCCCACTGGTCTATTCAGATGAACCATTCTTCTCTACAGAGGAGCAGAAGGATATTCAACAGGGTAAGTAGCCTGAATTGCTTTTGGAAAATGAAGGCATTAACTTTTCTCAGAGCCATGATTGGGCACAACCCTCCATCCCATTTGGGGATTGTGAAGTACAGTGCACCCTTTTTTTACACGGGGATCTGTTCTGGACCCCCCTGCATTAAAAAAAACCCATGTATGCTTGAGCCCCATTGAAAGTAATGGGGCTCGTGCATGTGATGGCGGCGCAGTGACACACACGCGCCATGGGCGCACATCTCATTAATCTAAATGGGATGCACTGCCCCTTGCGCCCTGTGCGGGGCTTTCAGCATATGCTGAAAGCCGCATATAGTGCATCCGCATATGACGCAGGCGCACTGTACCTCGAGTAGAGAGGTGGCAGGTATGGGTGGACTCACTCTATTATATCCTTTCATAGAAGTGCAGTGAGCTTCTGGTTCAGTGGGTCAAAAGGCTGCTTGGCTTCTGGGAGCAAGTCACAGAACTCTATGAAATACCCTTGTTAAAAAATACACGGAGGAACCATGCACTAGTAGTGACTATATGCTATTTGCTGAAAAAGGGCACCAAACAACTGTGGAATGGAAAGTGAAGTAGCTGCTGAGTGAAGGGAGAGGTCAGAAATGGTGTTTAGAATTGGGAGTCTGTTTCCTGACGGAAGAGTAATGCTTTGAATAACTATAAGAATGCTGAGAAGAGAAGCTTTGAGAGGGAGTTCTAGAGTGCTGAAGAGATCTGTGTAGGCTTGAGCCAGTATGGCTTAGCCTTAGCCTTTTGGTAGAAGGTAAAACAAACCCTGCTTAATAATGGTTGACCTTACATCTTGGTTTGGACCTGTGGGATATAGTCAGGTACGTCTATGAAAAGTGATGGCATTAGCCATGGTCTTTGCATGACAGTATACTGCATACTTTGCTGTGGTAATCTGCTGAGCCTCCAATTTATGTATTTCAGTGTTGAAATGCCAAGCTACCAATGATCATCAACATTTAAAATCAAATACTTATAAAGGCATTTGGCAAACGAATGTTAATAAATTAGTATCTGAAGAGACAAAAATATCCCACTAGGAAAAACACACTCTAGTAAAAACCAGACGGAGTACCTGGTATGGTCACTTGAATGATGTTCAGATCTTCCACTCCAGAAGCTGTGTTCACTATAGGATCCGGCATGCTTACAGTATTTATCATGGTGTTAGATAAGCTGCTTCTTCCTTTCAAAAACATAGGAATTCAAGCCATTAGCGCCAAATGGACCGATGAGTCCCATTCTTTGTTTCTGATTATTAAAACTGCACCACAGCAAAGTATCTAGACTGAACCCAAGGTTGGTCTACACACCAGTCAAGATGTTACCAGCTAAATGAAGAACATCTGTGGGATCATCTAAAGACACCTGGAGAAAACCCAGTGCTTATTTTCCATGATAGGAGAGCCATCCCTTACTTGAGTGACCACAACACATCACTCCAAAAGGATAAGGAACCCTTCCAAGACAGACTCAAGTGCTCTAACATTTGTTTCAAATGCTCTCAGATGAACTAATTTTGAGAGGGCCAGCATTATTAGTTCACCCTTCGCTGGATTCACAGAATGCAATTCTAAAGTTTCAGGTATATATGTACAACGTACATGGGATTTTGGGGTGCTGGTGGAGTGGTTTCGAGCAAAACAAATCAGGTAACAAGTATCATTGCCTTACTTCTACGTTATTTAAATAATAATAATGATAATAATAATATTTGTGCAGAGTGGTCAATCTTTATGAGACAACAGATGACACTCACTTGGAGGGGTTGGAATAGCAGTGGTGCTTTCCTTGACTGCTGCCTCGAACATCTCAGGCCTGCAGACAAACAGTGAAGTTTTGACATAAGAATATATAAAAGAGTGAACCCAAAAAGGGAAACACACAGTTTCATTTCCCTCCAAAGACAAACAAAGAAATCTTACAGGGTACTTAATATAAATATCAAATGCAGTAAGTGAACATGGAAGAAATCACACAATCATAATTCCAATGCTGCTTGCTTCAAATTCCTTTTGCTTTTTGGATACTGCTTCCCTAAGACATCGCCTAGTTTAAGGACAACTTTACAGAACTCTTCCAAATCTTTCCAGAGAACCTATCACTGTGGGCCATTAGTATCCACTTCAGTTTGGTTCCAGGACCCCGCCAAGGATACCAAAACCAATGGATACTGAAGTCCCAATGGCAACCTCTGGCTGCAGGGACTAGCAGCCAGTGGTTCAGGGACTAAGACCAGGTTATGGACCACCACTTTAAGGAGTTTTGTTCTATGACAGTGTTACTCGGTGTGGTGGTCTGAGGACCGATGTCAGTCCATAAACCAGAGATTGCCAATCCATGGTGTTTCCTGGCAGTGCTAACATCTCCCCCCCCACCTCCAGCTACTGGAATAAGTGCAAACTCTTTACTTTCCTCATCAAATACAAGAATGATCAGTTAGAACACTAAGCTGAGATCTTGCATGGTGCACATAAGAGCATCGCCACTCCATGCATGCAGTTCTCAGCTGCCATTCTTTAGAGACAAATGTGTAGATAATGGCAGCAAGAGCAAGAGTCAGTCTGCACTATGCGGTCACTTGCTTGCTTGCCGCACTGCTCCCCCTTCATGGGACTTGGCAGTTGCCTGGGAGCAGAATGGCTTTGGATATGGCTCAAGGTGTTCTGGTTAAAAGAGGAAACATATGTGCGTCAAACATAAGGGAACCCTGGTAGTGCGATGGTTAAATGTCAATACTGCAGCCACAACGTTGTAAGTTCAATCCTTGAGGAGGGCTCCAAGGCTGACTCAGCCTTCCATCCTTTCGTCGGTCAGTAAAACGAGTCCCCAGCTTGTTGGGAGCAATTGGCTTACAGACTGTAAACTGCTTAGAGTGTGCCAGGTTTACTATGAAGCGGTATAGAAATGTAAAATGCTAAACGTGTCACTAACAGCATTCTGGCCTACATATGGCTGGACGGCGAATGTACCTCCAAGCGTTGTGTGACAACCATCATCACCCTCACAATGGTTTACACTGCCCAGGGCTGACAGGAGTCACAGCCAAACATCTGGTGAGTCAAACTGTGGCCAAAATAAAGCCGCTTCGAGTCTCTTTGGAGGTATGCTATTTAAATGATGCCTGGGTCCTAAGAGTCTGGAGGTCGCGCCAAAGCCACACTCCATTCCTAAGCACTGGAGGGCAGCTTTGGTGCAGCTTCCGGACTCTTAGGACGCATGCATCATTTAAACAGCATAACTCCAAAGAGACCCAAAGCAGCTTTATTTTGGCAGTCTGGAACAGGCCTATGTATAATTTGCTTTCTTGATCTGACAGTGCAATGAATAAACCAGAAAACCCTGCTATGAGTCACCAACTCAGGTTTAGTGGCAGATATGGATCTCAGCTCCTCTGATTCAATTCCATTGCCTGCTACTTATTTAACAATATTATTCCTGAGACAAATGCGAGCAAAGAGCAGCTCAACACTTGCCTCTGCTTTGCTTTTATTGTGCCTGGGCAACAACAGAGGCAATGAAGAAATATTACATGGAAAATAATGTTGAGTCCAGCTAGGCTCACAAATATAAAATACAGCCTTAATTCCAATGAAATGTAAGCCTTCGTGAAAGATTTAAAAACAGCAATACAAAATGGGATTAAAGAGACAAATACAGAGCAGGAAATCAGAAGAGGATGTCAAAAGGAGAGAGAAAGATTGCTCCCACACTGTCCCCTCTGAGGAACTGAGACCCTGAACATAGAGACTGATACTGACAACTGTGTCTCTGTGCAACACATTTATAAAAGCTAAGCAGATATTTGCAGCTATATCTGGCTGATCGGTCTTTTTGTACATTGCAAAGTTGACTGTACTTCCTAACTAGAATCAGTGTCGTTTCCAGTATCCTAGCGGGGCTTTCCAATATTCCTTACTTCTATTCCTGCTCTTTCAAATAGCAGGTGAGCCGAAGTGCCTTGAGTCACTTCCAGGAGTTTGTACAGCAATATTTAACGCCGCATCTGCCAACGTCATCCAGTTTAAAAACTATTATGCATGTTTGAATCGCAGAATCATGAAGTTGGAAGAGACCTCAAGGGCCATGCAGTCCAACTGCCTGCCAAGCAGGAAGGTACAATAAAAAAGCATTCTCCATGACACTCTGTCACATTTAAAGTGCTGTTTACTAAAGTGGAAACTTTCCTTTGTGGAGAATCTATGGAACACACTTCCTCAGAGTGTAGTGGAGTCTCCCTCCTTGGAGGTCTTCAAACGGAGGCTGGATGGCCATCTGTCAATGGGGATGCTTTGATCTGGATTTCCTGCATGGCAGAATGGGGTTGGACTGGATGGCCCTTGCGGTCATTTTTATTCATAGTCTTCTCAATACAAGGAAGAGTTTAGCTTGCTTGACAGAGGCCTGCCACAAGTCTAGGTTCAGCTAATCTAAAACACACTCATGTCGCTTTGGGCTGGGCTGAACTCTGAGCAGAGGAGCCACTCGTATGGTACATATTGCATTTGGCTTACTTTTTAATGATAAATTTTATCTTAGCTTTGTTTCGGAGAATCTTTTCCAATCTCGGAATGCCAAACGTAGACGGGCGACGGAACGGCACTCCCTCCGGAAGGCCTTCGACGTAGAAATCTTCGGGGTAAGACTCAAAGAGCGCAAAAGGGACTTTCACGGGTTCGGTCATGCCAAGCGCTTCCCCTAAAACAAAACATAACTTAACATCTTTAAGGAGCTTGTCTCTTAAACTTAGGCCTGTTCCAGACTGCCCAAATAAAGCTGCTTTGGGTCTCTTTGGAGGTATGCTGTTTAAATGATGCATGCGTCCTAAGAGTCCGGAAGCTGCACCAAAGCTGCCCTCCAGTGCTTAGGAATGGAGTGTGGCTTTGGCGCAACCTCTGGACTCTTAGGACCCATGCGTCATTTAAATAGCATACCTCCAAAGAGACCCGAAGCAGTTTTATTTTGGCAGTCTGGAACAGGCCTTACTTTTCAATACTTGGTTCCAGTGTTTGCTAGGGAACTAAAACAGTGAGGCAAGTTCCTTTGGTGAATAAATTTTGTGGCAAGAAAAAATCCACCATTTAGAGACACAGCAGAGACAGAACAGGTCCAAAAACAGGAACCTCCTTTAAAGTATAACAACTTATTTTTAAAGAGGCTATTAGTAATAACATGTTTAATATATTAGTGTCACAGCTCCTCTTGGGAAAAGTCGTCGTGATAGTCACAGGCCTGGTTTGCATAAAATATTAAGCCCAGATTTGGTGTTATGCGCATGAGTAGAAAGCTAACTACGTGAGCCACCAACCGTGAGCACCACCCCTCTTCTTGGAAGAAATAAAGCTAAATTTCTTTTCATATTACTTTGTGCTTTAAAATTAACTGTAGTCAATTGCCAAACCAACCAAGCCCCTCACTCTGGGTTAGTTTTCCCCTCTTCTTCAGAAAACCGAAAGTTCCCTTTAAGATATGATTCCCTGTTTGCATGCAACAAAAAATCAGGAGTCTGCCAAAGCAAAACTAAATTCTGGTTTGTTCCTCCTGAACGAATGTGAGGAGGAGAGAACTTCTATCTAAAGGGCCCAGTACTCTTCATGATTTACTTCTGCTCATGCACTCAACATTACATTCTGGTTGAATATCATGTCAGAATTGGCCAGGAGATACAGATGTAGCTCTCACCCAAGTGTTCAATTTGTTTTTGATTTATGAGCTCACAATGTATATAATATTTTATGTCCCTGGGCCCTCCAGAGGCCACATGGGCTGCCAAAAAGCATGCAGGCGAGTGAACAACCCCCAAAAAGGAGGTGATGGCCTGATGTCCTCTTCTGGTTTTCACCAAAAGCTTTTTTTAAACGTTAAACAGTGTACTGGGCCCCTGGAAGGAGCTAGAAGGTGTAGTCTTAAGAGGCTACACTGAGAAACACACTACGAAGTTGCATGATCCCTTCCCTGGCCTTCAATGGACGGCTCCTTCTTTGCTGGTAGAGAACGTCCTTGTGGGCCACACTTGGCTATCACACGAGACAACTCAATCTCAACATATAAGGAGTGTGGCAAAGGGAACCATTCCAATTTGTTATGGCCATGCAACATCACTGACTGTGCTGGTGTGGGACTTTCAGTGTGGGAGTCTTAGCAAGTCATTTTCCCAATCTACGCCAGGGCATACAGATGCTACTGTTATAAAACCCTCTCTCTATCTCAGTTTAGAAGAGCCATAAAATTTGGAATTGAGACAACTGCTGGGGAAATGGGAATTTTACTCCAAACCTAAACGATGCTAACTGGAAGCTGCTGCTATTTTGCTGAAGTACACTGTAAAAAAAAGCTTTGCGTACTTACCACATTTCTCATTGAAAAGGTTTTCAACTTTTAGTTTCAGGTCAGTGATCTTGGCATTCCAGGCCTCTGTCAAATAACCAAAAGGATAAGCTGAGTATTTTAGACACTGTGCAGTTGATGCAACAAGAGAATCCTATGCTCCTTGTAGTCAGCTCCACTTAGCAACTTGGTCTTTGGGCCATCTGATGTTTCTGAGCACTTTTCAAAGGCAGCCCTACATAGAACATATTACAGTAATCCAAATGGGAGGTAATCAAGGCATGTACCAGTGTGGCCTGATGCGACTTCCCCAGGAACAGGTGCAGTTGGCGCACTATCTTTAACTGCGCAAAAGCACTCCTGGTCACTGCCAAGACTTAGGCCTCTGGGCTCAGTGCTGAATCCAGGAGTACGCCTAAACTGTGAACCTGTGTTTCCAGGGGCAGCGTAACCCCATCCAACACAGGCTCAATCCCCATTCCCAGATGCGTCTTTCCACTGACCAGAAGCACCTCTGCCTTTTCTGGATTAAGCTTCCAATGTGTTTGCCCTCACCCATCTATTACAGCTGCCAGGCACTGGTTTCGCAGTTAGATGGAAAGACGTCATAGATCTGGGTATCACCACATACTGGTGACACCTGCCCCCAAACCCCAGACAACCTCTCCCAATGGTTTAATATACATGTTAAATAACATATGGGATAGGACTGAACCCTGAGCGACTCCATAGGCCAATGGCCAGGGAGCCAAACAGGAATCTCCCTCTGCGAGTGCTCCTCCAGGAAAGAATGGAGCCACTGTAGTAACAGACTGGTACAGACAAAGAGATAAAACCTGAGCAATGTATAAGCTATGAAATTTGCTGTCACCATGTGGCATCACTCACATCTTACGTAAGATGGATTTACAGCAGAATCAAGCTTGTTAACATAGCAAGACAGATTTACCAAAGGCTGATGGTTTCATGGAACCGCCAAATTCAGAGTATTATGTTATCAAATATTTGCCGTGAAAGAAAACCAGCGAGAGGAAAACTGCCAAGAAGAAGGCCTTCTCCTGTGTCCCACTATCCTCAGAGGCTCATCTGATGAAGACACAGGCGATAGTCTTCCCTGTGAGTGCTCCTAAGCCAGTGGTGGCGAACCTATGGCATGTGTGCCAGAGGTGGTACTCACAACTCTCTTTGTGAACATGTGTGCCATCACCCCAACACAGAGTTTGCCAGAGTTCATTACTAGAAAGCCAGAGAAGTGAAGCACTTTGTGATAAATAAGTGGGTTTTCGGTTGCAGTTTGGGCACTCGGTCACTAAAAGATTTGCTATCACTGTCCTAGGCTATGGAGAGAGACTCGGTTGGCTATCTTTCTGCTCTCTTTGTGCCAGCAGGCAAAGAACTTTTTATTTAAACAGGACTCTGTTACACTGAACTAGGAGTAGCCTTCTGTCTTCCAGCTCCAAAAAGTCCATCTGCTGCAGCTGTGAAGGAAAACACCTATCCTACTCTGAATCTTTAAGCACCATTCTTCCGAAAGCAAGCCACACAAAGCTGCCATTGATGATCAAAACCAGGGGCTGCTAATTCATTTATTAAAAGCACTCTTCTGTCTTTCAATATATGGACATGCTTGAGCAGTGACTCCTGGCCTGTGTCGGAGAACTTAGGAGACACAGAGGATTGAGACGTCACAGAGGTGTCATCCTCAAGACAAAACTAATAGGGAAAGTGGGGCAGAGAAATAACAGGTGAAAGAATAGAAAGAAGGAAAGGATTTGTCTGTTTGTGAAGCCGAAGGCTTTCGTGGCCAGCATCCAGTTTTTTGTGGGTTTTTCGGGAGATGCGGCCATGTTCTAGAAGAGTTTATTCCTGATGTTTCGCTGGCATCTGTGGCTGGCATCTCCAGAGAATGTCCGTTTTGTCTGTTTGTTTCAAACAGTACGTAGAAGAAATTAAGGAAACTGAAAGTATGGAAGGGAAGTGAGGCTGAAGGGGCGCAAAGATTTGAGCTGGGTTGACCAAATGGGAAATCATAGGGAACAAGTGTGATAAAAACAGACTCCATTGTCTAGCAGTTAACCCAGTTCCTAGACGGAGGTTAAACCATTTCCTAGATGCGTCCTTCCTGCAATCTGAGAACAGTTTCCTCCTGCAATACGTTTGCTCAAAACTTACCAAAAGAAAACTCTCTTCCTCTTGGCTTAAAGCCCACATTAGATCCGTTGGTTTGAGGATTAGCTCTGACTTCTGGGGTCGGTGTCTTTCTAGCAAGGCCTGCATCATAACATACAAACAAAATTGCCATCTCATTAGTGACCAGAGCAACGCCAACAGCAATAAAGTGGTACAGCTTGAACGTCATCGGGTTTATTATGAACATGTGGGTCTAGAATTTCCAACTACAAACCCAGTCATATACAGAACCAGTGCCATCTGAGCAGCAGGTAAAAGAAATGGCACCAACAAGAAACAACAGGCTGCCTAGTTATTATGGAATGCCATACCTTCATCTACAGTAACTTCGATTTCTGGAACCTTTGAGTTGCTTACAGGACTTAGTGCCGAGTTTGAACTGTTTGGAGACTGGGATCCTACAGAGTAAGACATAATGTTTACTGCTTTGATCAAAGGCTGCCTAAAGAATAGTTAGAGATAATTTGCCATGCATAGCCTCTTGGATGAAGTGGACTATTGGGTTAAGGAACAAATCAAAACCATTCCTGAAGATAAACAGTGTATTTCTGTTTACAAATTTGTGTATACATAGTGTGCAGAAGTGGCACAAATCCCAGCAGTAGCAGGCATCAGATGTGTTCCTACCTTGACAGAGCGACAGACTGGTCTTTTGAACCTTTCTAATCATATTTCTACAATTTAGAAAGTCACTGGATTTCATGATGTCCTGGACTGAGATGGAAGCTACATCTGTTACACTTGTGTAAAAAGCGGCTATGTGTGCCTATCGATAAGCTGATCTTTTTGTTAAGCGGAGCTCTGCTCTGGGGCCACCACAAACTACCATTCCCAGAATTCCACAGCATGGAGCCATGGCAGTGAAAGTGGGCTACTGCTGGGATGGCAGTTAAAGTGGGCCCAAACCAGATTATTCCTCCAGTGTGGATGCAGCCCAGAACACACTGCTGAAATAATTCAGTCTGAGATCTCTTTAACTGCCCTGGCTCAATGCTGGGGAATGTTGTGACCTGTGGTATTATTATTATTATTACATTTATTTATATAGTGCCATAAGCTTTACATAGCGCTTTACAAAGGTTTTGTGAGACACTTAGGCTTGTTACAGACTGTCAAAATAAAGCTGCTTGGGGTCTCTTTGGAGGTATGCTGTTTAAATGATGCATGCGTCCTAAGAATCCAGAAGCTGCACCAAAGCTGCACTCCGGTGCTTAGGAATGGAGTGTGGCTTTGGCGCAACCTCCGGACTCTTAGGACCCATGCATCATTTAAACACCATACCTCCAAAGAGACCCCAAGCAGCTTTATTTTGGCAGTCTGGAACAGGCCCCAGCCTTTTTTGTCAGAGAACTTTGGTGCCATAATAAACTACCATTCCCAGGATTCCCTAGCACTGAGCCAGAGCAGTTAAAGCAGTCTCAAACTGGATTATTTCTGCAGTGTGTTTTGGAATGAAGGTTGTTTGTTCCAACAGTACTAGGATCGAGGTGATTTAACTTGTGTAGATTCAGCCAGGGTCCTCCAGTCCAAATAATGCGCACTCTTGTATCACAGAAGTATTTATTCAAGTGTAAGATAGATAGTAAATTAATGCCTGCATGGAAAGTATGTGAGGACACCTACTAGAGTTCAACTGTCATAGAATCATAGAGTTGGAAGAGACTCCAAGGGCCATCCAGTCCAACCCCCTGCCATGCAGGAACTCTCAATCAAAGCATACCCAACACATTGACCATCCAGCCTCTGTGTTGCTTTTAAATCTGTGAAGCACTGTGCAGTATACGAAGTCACTCACCTGAAGTATTCACTTTACTAGCCAGCCCAGGAGGTAAATACGAGGTCACAAGATCTGGCCTATAAATTAGACAACACATTTGTTTTAACACGGTGATAGCGTAACAATGCAACCACTTTTGACTTTTTACAATCTATTTTGAAAGTTTCATCACACCAACAATATTTGGTGGCGGTGCCAAGATTTTGGCAGCAGCCAAAAGGGCTAGGCAGCACAAAGAGAAGAGATCGTGCAGCCTATGTAATACTATCTGTGTCTTAAGAGACATCTTACCTACCCTTTATTAATGGTCAGACACCTGGGAAGGGAGCTCAAGTGCTGAACATGAAACCTGGCAATGGTAACACCCCCGTCAAACTCCATGCTTTGGTCATAGCCATATCACTATCGTATTCACACATGTGCAAGTAGGGTTTATGAAAGGGGCAAAAGCTGTTCTTGGCATCCCCTGTGAAGGTGGCTAATGTCTTCCAAAAGCCTCCATACATGAGTCAAATTTAATGTTTCCCCATTTGGAAACTTTACCTTATTGCAATAAGTCACAAAACCAGCAAGATAAAGGTGAAGCCATACATTTTTTGTATAGTTAAAAGAGCTTACTTCTTCACAATAAATTTGATCTTTCCACTGCCACGGACAATTCTTTCCAGCCGCGGGATCCCAAACCATGTAGGGCTTCGAAACGGGATGCCTTCTGGCAAACCCTCTACGTACAAATGCTCAGGGTTTGACTCAAAGACAGGGTAAGGAACCTTCACTGCTTCGCTGAGACCTAGGGCTTGTCCTGGTGGGGGGAAAAGACATTTACAGACGTGGCATGAAATGTGGTTCAGCTTGTCCCGCTTGCCACCTCCAAGGCACATGAGGAGCTAAATAAACCATGGACTTTCCATCACTGTGAAAACCATGTTACGTGAAAACCATGTTGTTACATGATGCTCTCCTGACAAGGCAGAATAATGAACTATCCTTTTTCACTGGCTTATGACCGCACTGTATTCATGTATTTATTTTAAACATTTAGAAAACAGTAGAATTGGGAGAAAGATATTGTGCGCTAATGACAAGTAAACCAAGGAGACAAAGTCTATGGTTTCTTTAGTTGCTCTCCCTTATCCAAAATACTTGGGACCAGAGGTGTTTTGGATTTCAGAGTTTTTCAGATTCTGAAATATTCGTATGTACACTTGTTGCTCCATATGCGCTAGGGTTAGGGGCACATGACCCCCGCGAATATGGGAAAACTGCAATAACAAAAACAGTGCAACTCTGTGGTCAACATCTGACAGACACTGACCATAGAACTGCCCTGGAGGAGCTACAAAGGCCTAGTAGAGTATCCTCTCTAGGAATCTCTAGGTCCTCCAGGGCAACTCTGTGGTCAACGTCCGACAGACACTGACCATGGAACTGCGTTGGAGGAGCTACAAAGGCCTAGTAGAGTAATCTATCTAGGAATCTCTAGGTCCTCCAGCGCAACTCTGTGGTCAATGTCCAACAGACACTGACCATAGAACTGTGCTGGAGGAGCAACAAAGGCCTAGTAGAGTATTCTCTCTAGGAATCTCTAGGTCTTTCAGTGCAACTTTTACTTAAAGTTGACCATAGAGTTGCACTGGAGGACCTAGAGATTCCTAGAGAGAACATATTAATCAAATCCATGAATAATCAAATCCGCAAATATCAACGCCATTCTGCGTGAAACAGAATTTGTGTACACTGAACCTTCGGAAAGCAAAGGTGTCACTATCTCAGCCACCCATGTGGACAATTTTGGAAGAGTTCAGAATCCCTGATAAGGGAGACTCAACCTGTTATAGCGACACATCCAAATTGTTAACTTACCAAACTTTAGATTAAATATCTCTTCAACCTGCTTCCTCAGTTTTGTAATTCTGACATTCCAATCTTCTTTCACTGGGATTTTAAAAAACAAACCACCAAGAAACAATTAATATCTTTACCATCATATAACAACTAGGTGAACAATTCATTCAAACTTGCCACCTACAAATTTGCGTGTATGTTGCAACAACAAATTTGATATTAATGTATTTATTGGCTACTTTAAAAATGTTTATACGTCTTTTGCATTCCTTTACTATACAGACATATTGCTTTGTAATATTCTGAAATATTTTAAAAGAAACATATTATCCTCTTGGTCTTTCAACTTTTGGTTATCCATTCAAGAGATCCTTTTCTTAAAAGCTCAGGTCTTGCAAACTCAGTTATGGCTTCCTTGAGTCTATAGATCTGCAGCGTGGGCTTGCTTTTTATGCTTTTAATAACCTTTATTAACTTGCTGTACTTGCAGAAACATTATTGATGACACTCCAATGATAAGTCACTTAGGAGCAGGTTTCCCAATCCAGAGCAATCCAGACATTCTGGACTACTCCCTCCATGGTGGCTGGGGATGATGGAAATTGTGATCCAAGACATCTGAGGGTGACCAGGATGGGGAGGCTACTCTAGAGACATTAAAAATAAAAAAGGAAGCTTTTAACCATGCCAAAATGATGTATGAATTGCCATATCACAGTTTGCAGTGAACTGGACAACTAGAGATGGATATTATGGTTTGAAGTGGTTTTTCACACTGACATCATGAATGGACAAACCAGCTGCTTTAGGGTTTTTTTCTGGGCCTGTTATAGCCTGCAATAGGTTTTTAGGGCCAAAATTTGGCTCCTTGACCACTTGAAATTGTCTATCCCTAGAAAATGGACAGGACAAAACCCGAACCAGCTATGATTTGCCTGTAGGTATGGGAACTTACATCATCAGAGAAGCCACAGCTATAAATCTCCAAGAGCCGCCTCTCTTTCTACTATCCTCTTTTCTAATGAGTCATACCTTCTCAAGATGTGGCCAAAGTCAGGAATAAACTCTTCTAGAACATGGCCACATAGCCCCAAAAAACCCACAAAAACCCATAGATGCTGGCCATGAAAGCCTTTGACTTCACATTACAACAGCTTTAGTTTCGGCATCTTGGTTTCCAGGGAGGGTTCAAGTTTAATCTGTTCAAGGACCCATTTATTTGTCTCTTTGGTTGTCCACGGTATCCTTAGCACTCTTCTCCTCCAGCACCACATCTCAAATGCGTTGATTTTCTTTCTGTCAGGTTTCTTTACTGTCCAACTCTTACATCTGTACATGGTCATGGGAAATGGCAATTCTAACCTTTGTGCTCAGTTGTATATCTTTACACTTTAGGGCAGTGGTTCCCAACCTGGGGGTCGGGACCCCTTTGGGGGTCGAACAACCTTTTTACAGGGGTCACCTAAGACCATTGGAAAACACATATTTGCATGTAGCAATGGAAATAATTTTATGGTTGGGGGTCACCACAACATGAGGAACTGTATTAAAGGGTCACAGCGTTAGGAAGGCTGAGAACCACTGCTTTAGGGTCTTACCTCGTTCCTTCATGGCAGCCCAATAATGCCTGGTAATGCTTTAAAAACATGGAAGAAGGCAGTAGAAAAGTGGGGAAGGATGAGACCACATTACAGGTGGGTGGACTCAACCAAAAAGCGCCAAGTGTGCAAGACCTGAGCATGGCTGTAGATAACAGGGCGACTTGGAGGTCTCCCATTCATAGGGTCAACCAAAAAGCGCCAAGTGTGCAAGACCTGAGCATGGCTGTAGATAACAGGGCGACTTGGAGGTCTCCCATTCATAGGGTCAACCAAAAAACGCCAAGTGTGCAAGACCTGAGCATGGCTGTAGATAACAGGGCGACTTGGAGGTCTCCCATTCATAGGGTCAACCAAAAAGCGCCAAGTGTGCAAGACCTGAGCATGGCTGTAGATAACAGGGCGACTTGGAGGTCTCCCATTCATAGGGTCAACCAAAAAGCGCCAAGTGTGCAAGACCTGAGCATGGCTGTAGATAACAGGGCAACTTGGAGGTCTCCCATTCATAGGGTCAACCAAAAAGCGCCAAGTGTGCAAGACCTGAGCATGGCTGTAGATAACAGGGCGACTTGGAGGTCTCCCATTCATAGGGTCAACCAAAAAGCGCCAAGTGTGCAAGACCTGAGCATGGCTGTAGATAACAGGGCGACTTGGAGGTCTCCCATTCATAGGGTCGCCATAAGTCCAAGTCAACTTGATGGCAGTTGACAACAGCAATCAAAAAGATGTCTCACGTATACGTTCCACATATGTAGAGATTTCCAATCTAACTGTACCAACAGAGCCAATGGCAGTATAGAATATCCCTGCTCAGCCTCATCGGACATATTCCATTAAGTCAGTCAAGAATCTGACATGGACAAACTGCATGGCAATAAAGACATGATTCTTAGCAATAGACAACTTTCCCATCCATCTTCAGCCCCGTCTGAAGCACAAACCTTACCAGGCATGTTTGTCCTTGGCTGAGTAACCTCTGTAGGAGAGACTGTTAGTAGGTCTGGCCTATAATTTAAACAAAAAAGTTACTAATAGTGATAATGTAGTAGTCTTTACCATGCAAATCTTGAAGGCTTGTTCTGTAAAATATATCCCCTGAATTACTAACCCACATGCTCTATGCTATGAAAATGAATTTCTATCGAACTCATCAAACTGCAGCTAAAAGCAATGCATCTTAAAGTGCAAAATAATAAAAGACTGGCCTAAGAGTTTCCACAAGCCCATTTGAAACACATAAAGTAATAATCCACAAGATGAAATGCATATATACAGATCTCAGAGTAAACATGGTAACACCCAAAGTCATGTTTTATTGTTTGCAGCATCATAAAAAGCACCCTCAAACACCTTTAGTCCTATCATGTGGCAATCCTGAAGTAATGTGGCAGAAACACATCCAAGCAAGGCTTCTGATATCGGAAGAATCAATTCAAGGATGAAGGAGATCTCTTCTAACAGAGGCAAACGACTGGATCGATCAGAAACAGCAAATTACTAGCACTGCTTACTGGAAACTGTCTGGGCCCCAAACCCAGACAGAACTGTGGCCTCTCACAAGACATTCATAGCCTCTTAACACTGATCAACTTGGTGGAGTTGTATTTTGGCATGGCAAGATGTAATCTCAAAATAATGAAATGCAAAGGTAGTTAGTTCTCTTACTTTTTTATTACAAATTTTATCCTGTTGCCCACTTGTAGTATTTTCTCCAGCCGAGGGATTCCATACCAGGACGGACTGCGAAATGGGATATTCTCTGGCAGGCCCTCCACATAAAGATCAGTGGGGTGTGCCTCAAATTTTTGGTAAGGCACAGCTTTGGGTTCAGTGCTTCCCAGGGCCTCGGCTGTTAAAAGAGATAAAGTCACATAAATCTCACGTTCATAGCAGGAGCAATGTTCAAACATGGAATACCCTGATGTTTTGCTCCCTTTCTTAGGTCTTAGCTTCTACATTACATTCATAAGTAAGAATGCTGTGCTGGCCAGTGAATCTCTTCTTTTTAGAATCATAGAGTTAGAAGAGACCCCAAGGGCCATCTAGTCCAACCCCCCCCCGCCATGCAGGAACTCTCAATCAAACCATCCAGCCTCTGTTTAAAGACTTCCAAGGAGGGAGACTCCACTATACTCCAAGGGAGTGTGTCCCATGATTGAACAGCCCTTACTGTCAGGAAGTTCCTCCTAATGTTGAGGTGGAATCTCATTTCCTGGAGCTTGCATCCATTGTTCTGGGTCCTGTTCTCTAGAGCAGCAGAAAACAAGCTTGCTCTCTCCTCAGTATGACATCCCTTCAAATACCTGAACAGGGCTATCATATCACCTCTTAACCTTCTCTTCTCCAGGTTAAACATCCCTAGCCCCCTGAGTCTTTCCTCATAGGGCATGGTTTCCAGACCCTTCACCATTTTAGTCACCCTCCTTTGGACATGCTCCAGCTTCTCAAAATAAATTTTAGTGACCAAAACTGGACACAGTATTATTCCAGGTGGGGCCTGACCAAAGCAGAATAGAGTGGCACTATTACTTCCCTTGATCTAGACACTATACTTCTATTGATACAGCCTAAAATCGCATTGGCTTTTTTAGCTGCCTCATCGCACTGTTGACTAATGTTCAACTTGTGGTCTAACTCTTAGATCCCTTTCACATGTAGTCTCTTAAAGCCAGGTGTCCCCATCCTATATCAATGCATTTCATCTTCCCGCGCTAAGTGCAGTGCCTTACATTTCTCCATGTTGAATTTCATTTTGTTAGCTTTGGCCCAGCTTTTTTCAAAGTGCATTTGAGGAGTGAGAATTTACACCTAATCCAGGATCTTCACTGGATTCTACCTGCTTGCATTACAGCCGGAAATCTGTGGGGAATGCAAGGCCCCATATTCTTCCAGAACTACTTTCATGAGATTGCATTCCTGGTCTTCCTTTCACACAAAGAGAGAAAGACAACGCTGGGAGGGAGTGTGTTTGCACCGCTGCTCTGTGTGTTCCTTTTGTTATTAAAACAGTTGCTTCTCTTACTGAGCCAGATCCATGTTTAACCACTTGATCTGCCGCTGTCAAATCTGAGAATGCCTCATTTTGACCATTTGTGCTCCTGATTCAAACAAGGAAATGTTGAACTTGCCACAGCTGTGAACCAATCCTCATCCTTTCACGGCTGGTAAATGGAAAGTGAACTCTGTCTGAAGGCATGCCAGTTCTCAAACTACCCTGTCCATCCTCTGCCTCCCAAAGTGCTGTCGAGTGGACTTACCAAATTTTCTGCAGAACAGCTGATCTACCATCTTCCTTAGCTTCGTGATTCGAGCATACCACTCTTCTTTCACTATCATCAGTAGTATTACCAAAAAGAAAAAGGGAAAAAAAAGACTTTATTAACATAGTTAACATTTCCAAGACAAATGGAAAGTTGGACTTACTGTGAAGATTCTTTTTCAGCAGTGGGAAGGAGGTCAGTCTGGAGTGGGTTATTCCCTCTTGCTACTCCAGTAACAGGGCTAACCAATTTGATATTTCAGCCTTCTGAGTCCTTTGAGCAGTGGTTCTCAACCTTGGGTCCTCCGGGCATTTTAGACTTCAGCTCCCAGAATCCCTGATCATTTGGGCAAGCTGGCTGGGACTTCTGGGAGTTGAAATCCAAAACATTAGGAGACCCAAAGATTGAGAACCACTGCCTTATAGGGAAGTAACCTGCAGTAACAAGGCATCAGACATTAGATACAGACGGGAAAATCTTAACCACTCATCTAATGTCCAACATGTGCCATTGCTTTTTCCTCTCTGTCTTCAGGTAAAGACAAAATGAAGGTAATCCCACATCTTGTTGGCAGAATCAAAAGATGTATCTACTTGAGGCCTAAAGGTAGGGTCTAATAAAAAAATTACAGGATCAAGAGTCGAAAACACAACGACTGTTCGCTGAGCATGCAACCAACTCAGAAACCCTACAGGGCTCACATAATCTATAAATGTTCCTTACACATGTGCATAGCCTTTTGGACGCACTGCAGGGGTTGCTATTCCTTGCCTCCAACTGCAGCACCCAACATGGCCTCTGAAAGTCCCCTCACAGCCATTTTATGCTCTGAAGGGAGTGGGCAAGATCAGAGAAGTGAAATGATAAGAGCAGTGCTGAAACCACCAAAGGACCCTGGCAGATCTTTGTGCGGCTATAAACATTTTGCATCTGGCTACAGGGATATAGTTGGATGCTTCATTGATCATGTCTGCTCCCTATGAGACATGAAATGGCTGCACAGAGAGGCTTCATAGGCTGCCTGGTAAGCCTAGGTGGAGGTGGTATATGGTTCAGTATGGCATACATCCACATACAGGACTACTATGCCCCTCTGAGCTGTACAGGATTGCAGCAAAGGAACCAATAACAACAAGCAGCACTAACAAGTCACAAAAGAGTAAGAAAAGAAAGCCTTCGCTGAACGCATGCAAGTCTACGCATGCCCAAACCCACATCGCCACAGATGAGGTTTCCTAAGGAGAGTTTCACAGATAGGGCACCTCAATCTAGGACACCAGTTGATACCTCCCTCATCCCAGAAATCGAAGTCAAATGTAATCCAAAAATGATAGCCCATAGTTAGGGCAATCAAATTCATGCACACTTACCTCCTGCTACAGGTTTGTCTAATGGCAGGTCTTCTCGTGTTGAATTTAGCAACTCGTGCCTACAAACATACAAGCAAGCATGTTGTCCTTCCCAGTTTTGTATTACCTGTACTCTTCAGTGTACAAAAAGCCACCCACTAAAACTACGTGATACTCACTATTGTCGATATCAAACAAAGCAGACGGCAAGCTATCAAAGCACCGTCATTTTTATCATATTTTGATTTTTTGGATTAAAAACCAATCCACCAGATCGGGCTACTTAATGATATCAATGAGAGGAAACAAAGCTTTACCACAGAGTTTATACCTCATAGATTTCCTCAGAGACCATGGGATAGTGCCATTATTCCTATTTTACCCATACAGCCACACTGTGAAGTAAACCAAAATTTAGAGATGGCGACAGGGCCAAGCGGGAATTTGAAAGCCGCACTTTCAGATCCAACCCTGGCATTCAATGGCTGATTATTAACTGAAGGTAGGCCCAGCATCAACAGTCAACACTCTTGGGTAGATGCCCGGTCCCAGGCATCTTGGCAGGACTTGCCAGCACTAATGCCTACAAGTCAGTGTATTGTATCAGGAAAGCTATCACTTAAAATTTTCCATAACCCTGTAGGGTTATGTGCTCCAAGGTATTGTGGGAAATTCATAAGAGCACCTTCCTAGCCTCAACAGCTGCTACATCTGCAGAATGCACCAAATGGTATATGATGGGACGACCCTCCAACTTGCAGCCAGTCTTGGCCGCGTGTTGTGTTTCATCTAATCTCTGGAGCTCTCTCAGCTTTCTTCTCTCTTTGTGTGATGTACTGCAGCCCAGTAATATCACCATGCAACGAAACAAGAGCAAAGCATACTCAAATAGAATGGGATAGGCCTGCAAGGCATCCACCTGGCTTCTCTGGACCTAACAGACCCAAAGGGGTAAGATACAGTTGTCACTGTTCTGAGAGAACCTAGAAGAGCAAATGGGTTAACTTAGGCCTGTTCCAGACTGCCAAAATAAAGCTGTTTCGGGTCTCTTTGGAGGTATGCTATTTAAATGATGCATGGGTCCTAAGAGTCCGGAGGTTGCACCAAAGCCACACTCCATTCCTAAGCACAAAATAAAGCTGCTTTTGGTGCAGCTGCCGGATTCTTAGGATGCATGCATCATTTAAATAGCATACTTCCTTAAGTATGCACTTTTAGCTACAATGTCAGTTCTGATATTATTGTGTTTCTTCACCTCCTTTCTACTTTGCCTACTCTGCAGATGATGTGTACAATCCAGGCAGCAGTCACTGTTGGATTATTTGTGGGATGCTTTTTAGGCATTGACGTTTCCCTGAGTCCTGCACTTGCTTAAGCTCAAAACTAAAACAAATCTACCTACTTCTTAATTACAAATCGTATCCGTTCCTTTGCCAGCAAAATCCTTTCGAGGCGAGGGATCCCATAAGTGGAGGGCCTCCGAAAGGGAATTCCTTCTGGCAGTCCTTCCACATACAAATCTTCAACATGAGACTGGAAGAGTGGGTATGGAATAGACACCGGGCCTTTTGCATTAATAGCTTCAGCTTTAATGTAGAAGAGAAGAACAAATGAAACACTGGTTAGCATGGCATGCCAAACTATCTGTTTTTAATGCACAGTGAATATGCATCTATACATGGAACTTGCTTTAAATAAAAGAGAAAATTACCAAGTTTGCAGGCACAACCTAAGACATGAAGTTGAAATGTGAAGTGTGTTAACCTTAGACAAGAATCCAAAGTCTGGTTGTTGTTGTTTTGAACTTCTAATAGATAAACAAGCAAACTGAGGATAAGAATCGGTTATCTGTGTTTTGCTTTCCATCAGTTCAGCCCTCTTGTCTGTGTGTGCAGAGGCAGAGGAATTGTTGCAAGTCTGGTCCCAGTCATAGTTTGGAAACCTAATGTCAGATTGCATTAAAATGTTGTTTTGCCAATTCGGACAAGACTACGCCAACAGACAACAAACGTACTCTACTATTTAGACATTACAGGTCTAGAGTTGTACATCACCCTATAAAAGCAACTGTTCCCTCTTACAGGCAAGGTAAAATAATTCAGCCAGGATCATTCTCCGGAGGAGAAATATAGCAAAGAGAGAGCAACTGACCTACTGGATGAAGTGAACCCTGCCTTGGATTGGAAAAAGAAAGAGAGAAAGAAGAAGGGGGCTTTAGATCTTATTCACCTGGCAGTGCAAACAATGGCCTGTTCCAGACTGCCAAAATAAAGCTGCTTTGGGTCTCTTTGGAGGTATGCTGTTTAAATGATGCATGCATCCTAAGAATCCGGAAGCGGCACCAAAGCTGCCCTCCAGTGCTTAGGAATGGAGTGTGGCTTTGGCGCAACCTCCGGACTCTTAGGACCCAGGCATCATTTAAATAGCATACCTCCAAAGAGACACGAAGCAGCTTTATTCTGGCAGTCTGTAACAGGCCAATGAAACTTTTCCTTCCACATTTCTAGTCTTCCAGAGGAGACATGGGATGTTACTGGACCACAGTTCACTCAGAACGGTCTCCATCTAACTTCAGAACTGCCTGGACTCTACACCAGACAATGAATGATAAATGGAACATAAAGGAAATAGTATCAGGAGAATTTTAGGCTCAAAGTTTGGACGGGGAAGGATTTCAGGGACCTCTGAAGTTGGAGGTTTGGCTGATTTGCCATCCAGTAGCAGAAAAAACGCTACTGTCTCTCCGGCTAATATTTTGTTATTCTCCTTCCTCTTCTCCCCTCAACAAAAACCACAAGCTCCATTCATCGGAGCTTAAATATTTTTTTGCAACATTTTCAGAGGGCTAGAGGAGCTGCCATAAGGAGGAGTGAAGTCTACTTCTGGCAGCACAGTTGCACGCACCTGAATCTGGATCCAACCACACATTAGTGCTGGTCTAACCCTCATATAAAATTCAGAGCCCAAGCTAGAAAAATATTGACCTCTCATTGAAGAGACATGCAGTGCCTATTGCTACCTCTCTAATTCTACAAAACCAAAACGGCTACAAACACCCTCCTTGGACAACAGTAGGACAACATGACATAAGAATTCAGACTCAATGTGATGTGGAATACAACACTTTGGAGGAGATAAAGAGAGTGTGTGAACACATACCGTATTTTCTTTCAAATAACTCTTCAACTTGTTTCCTCAAGTCTGTGATGCGAGCGTTCCACTTCTCTGAAAGGAAAAATAATGTTAGCCCAGTAGAAGATATATCAAGCTTCCCATATATTAACCATGCAATTATGGATTCTGTAATCCTGTTTTCCATGCATAAATATCAAAGGTAAACCCTTTAAAGGAAACATTCTGGAGACTTTAAAAATCTATGGCCTGTTAACAGACTGCCAAAATAAAGCTGCTTTGAGTCTCTTTGGAGGTATGCTATTTAAATGATGCATGGGTCCTAAGAGTCCGGAGGTTGCGCCAAAGCCACACTCCATTCCTAAGCACTGGAGGGCAGCTTTGGTGCAGCTTCCGGATTCTTAGGATGCATGCCTCATTTAAACAGCATACCTCCAAAGAGATCCGAAGCAGCTTTATTTTGGTAGTCTGTAGTTCTTCATCTTGAGAGTCTAAGAGCCCATACAGACAGGCCAAAATAAAGCTGCTTTGGGTCAATTTGGAGGTATGCTGTTTAAATGATGCATGCATCCTAAGAGGCCGGAAGCCAAGCCAAAGTCACGCTCCAGTTCTTAAGATGCACGTGTCATTTAAACAGCATACCTCCAAAGTGATCCGAAGCAGCTTTATTTTGGCCTGTCTGTAGGGGCCCTAAGTATACGCAACAACATTTGCACCCACCTGAACTGGCTGAAACTGGTCCAGCAAAATGGGTAAGGAGGAGAAATGAAGGGCCACGTCACCCTAAAACTTACCGAAATTGAATTCCCTAGCTTTTCTTCTTCCAGCGTTGGCAGCATCGTTGATGACTTCTGTGTTCTTTGTTTTCTTATGGGGCGGCAAGTAGTCATCATCGTCTTCAGACAGAAAAACACACAGATGCATCACAGCTGCTGTTATGCCATGGGTGAATGTCTTTCAAGATACCATGGCTTCAATTCAAATTCTCGGATGCTGGAGTAAGCTATTCCACAGCTAGGAATGCGGCATGCATTAGGTTTAATGGTCAGAGCCTGGCATCTAACTTACTCATTCAACATTCGAATTATGCAAAGAGAATGAAAACATGCAATGTAAGCTCCACTTTCAAGGAGGCTCTCTTTTAATCGTAAGAGACACCAAGCAACTCTACTGTGGAGCTTCGGTACTAAATAAATCGAATTTAACCAATTTAACGAAACGAGATGAATTTAGAAAAAGAAAATAAGTAACACGATGAAGCATCTCCCAGATCCAGCAGTTCAATAATAAAAAGGGCTGGCTAAAGAATATAGCGTGTGACTGAGAATGAGGAGACAGAAAGCTGGTTTCTATTCCAATACCAAACACAGAAACAGAAATTGCAAGCAACAAGGAAAAGACGGGAAAAAGCTGAAAAGACTTTTGAAATGGGTTTTATATGCAGAATAATACTAATGCGTGGAGTTAAATCTGCTGAGATGAATCATTCATTCCAAAAGGAAAAGAAAATGGAAACCTATGTCGGCAGGGAGAGTGTTAAACTGCACATTTAATGATACAAACATCAGCTCTAAGATTACTGTGAAGACAAATGCATCTGAGGAAGGAGACCCAAGTCTACAAAAGCTCATGCTGCCAACTTCTTTCTTTCAGTTAGTCTTAAAAGATGTTAGAAGATCTCTCTACATGTGAAGACAAAGAGAAAGTTGGATGCCAAAGGTCCATAGCACACACTGGATGGTTCTATCAGTTTTGCTTTTGGGTCTCTCCTTGTTTAGACCCCAAACATTGCCATGTTTAAAGAAAGAGCCAAAAGACTACTGAAAGCCAGATGGAGAGATGCTCCAGTGAATGGGGTCAGTCAACAAAACAGAGAACTGCCATCACAGGACTTGCACTCTTATGCTTCAATCGGTTTATTCTTTAAAACAAATTAATGGATTGGCATAAAACTGAAAAGAGACAGAAACATTTACAGGCTATGGATCCTGAAAGTGAACGATCTGGCATTGCTATTCCACTCCATCATGCCTCTTCTTCTATCAGCACTTCAAACAGATAGTGCAAGGGAGATAAGCAAACAAGTGTCCAAGGGTCCAGTCTCACCAACTTTATTCACGAAGTCCGTCATGATATCGAGGCTGTCGTCCCTTGGCTACTCATGCCAGAAAAGCTATCCACAATCTTACAGGGAGAAGCATGCTTCTGAAATACCCCACTACATAAGCAAGAGTACTGGCAACTCACTTCCCAAAAGCTCTCTCAAGGGTCTTTTCGACAACCCTGAACTCAGCAGCAAAATTTAGTCCAAACATAAATGAAGCTTTGGCAGAGGGCTTCCCCGAATTTTCTCAGCAGAGTTCAACCAACTTGGCCGCTCACTTTGCAAGCCCTAGTACAGAAACTATGAGCATGCACCAGCAACAGCCAACCTGAGAACCATTTCTAATTTAACCATCTACTTCGGTACTTCAGCTGCCTTCATCTTGCTTGCTTTGTTTCTCCTTTTGTGAGACTAACGTCACTTTTGACACCCATCTACTACACTCATCCCTCCACATTTGCAGCTTTGACTTTTGTGGATTTGGTTATTTTTTTAAAAATATCTTTATTCAAATTTACATAGACCATATTAAAACATACTCGCCTCCAAAGGAGACAGAAACATATCTATAATTCAAAAAATCTTACATAAAACTACCAAACCTACGTTTCCATTCCTTCAACCTTACATTCAAACTCCCATTCTTTTAATCCTTTTCTCTATCTTCATTCTCATTCCTTCTCTATACTTTCTATCCGTACTTCTCCTTCCTTATCTCTTCCATCTTTAACCTTCTTCCTTTCCTTATTTTCTCCTCCTTCTCTTCCTTTCATATCTCTGTCTAACCCTACTCTTCCCATCTCACCCTTCCTCTTCCTTCTTTCTTTCCCCTTCACTTTCTTTACCTTTCCCCTTCACTTCCTTATACATTCTTCACATACTTGTACCTTCTCCCACCGACCTCTTCCATCATCATCTACTCTCTTCTATACTTGATCCCTATCCATCTCTTACCCAAAAAACCTGAGTCGACTTACCCCACGGGTCAATATAAATGCAATATAAATCCCTTCACATTTGCGGCTTTGACTTTTGTGCATTTGATTATTCACAGATTTGATTAATATGTTATCTCTAGGAATATCTAGAACCTCCGGCGCATCTGTATAGCCAACTTTAAGCAAAATTCCCAATGAAGGACCTGGAGATTCCTAAAGAGAACAATCTACTAGGCCTTTGTAGCTCCTCCAGCACAATTCCATGGTCAACGTCTGGCAGATCATAGAATCCTAGAGTTGGAAGAGACCCCAAGGGCCACCCAGTCCAACCTCATTCTGCCATGCAGGAACTCTCAATCAAAGCATCCCTGACAGATGGCCATCCAATCTCTGCTTAAAGACCTCCAAGGAAGAAGACTCCACTACACTCCGAGGAAGGAGTGTGTTCCACTGTCGAACAGCCCTTACGGTCAGGAAGTTCCTCTTAATGTTAAGGTGGAATCTCTTTTCCTGTAGCTTGCATCCATTGCTCCAGGACCTATTCTCTGGAGCAGCAGAAAACAAGCTTGCTCCCTCCTCAATATGACATCCCTTCAAGTATTTAAACAGGGCTATCATATCACCTCTTAACTTTCTCTTCTGCAGGCTAAACATACCCAGAATCACCCTAAGTCTTTCCTCATAGGGCTTCATGGTTTCCAGACCCTTCACCATTTTAGTGGCCCTCCTTTGGACACATGGCTCCAGTTTCTCAATGTCACTCATCTGTTCTTCTACCACAAAATGATATTGGAGATTTCAACTGCACAACAAAGCATATCCAGTTTAAAAAAAAGGCCTACCTCAAAACCACAATACTAACCAGTTTTACTATCTACAGTGTTGTAACCAGATTGTCTGCCTCACTGAAGACCTAACACTGCTAAGAGAAATCTTTCTGAGCATGACAGCTTGCTTCCAGTATTTTGGAAGGATTAGCTTGCGCAATAAAAAAATAAATGCTGTGATATGAGAAGGATGTGTGTTTTTTTCTGTAGGGAGGGGAATGGAGGAGATGTACACAACGCCACACAACTGAGATTCTTCTGAAACAAGTGAGCAAAATAACATTAGCTGAGAAAATGGCCAACCTTCAATGGTCACTTCCACTTCAGGATCCTCACTTGTTTCAGAAGTGGCATGTTGAGAAGAATCTGAAAAAAGCAGAACAAAACACCAAGTCTGAACAAGCGCAGGCACACTGTAAGAGTGGCTTCAGCGCCACAATGGCAAATTGACATGTGTGTTTGCACTATGGATAAAACGCACCCACAAACACATTGCTCAAGTACTTTTTGTCACAAAACGATGGAAGGAAAGTGGGAATTCCTAAGCACTACGTTAGGCAGACAGCGGGTACCGAAAGCTTCCTTCCTTTAGAGTTAGTGGGATTTGTACCATCGCAAATTTTCTCACTCTTACAAGGTGGTCGACACAAGACAAAATTACAATGGCACACGCAAAGTATAAAAATTGCAATACGATAATATGGAGAGGGGAGTGCATTAACACCAAACAGCCAAAATGTTCAGGCTATATCTGGAAAAGGGCATCTTCTTTAAGAGCTCAGGTTAATTCCACTATCTTCTTCGCCTACTGAGTGAGCAAATGTCTTATTTTCAGGTACATTTCTTCCATTTTCACCACTTTTTCACAACATGACAACATGCCAGTACAAGGATGGCGTTCCCATTACGTAAATGCAGACTTGGGAGGTGTGGAAAGTACTACATTATGGTTCTGTCATCCTGGAACATGTTGCTGTTACTCCTTTTCTTAGCCTTGATGCCAGCCAAAAAGAGAGAGAGAGATGAAACCACAAATGACCAGACGACTTTCAAGATACTCGAATGGCCCAGAGGAGGATACAGGTCCCAATGTGGAGATCGCACCAACAATTAGAATCTGGTTCTATTGCCATTATTGCTGGCTCTATCGAAAAGACATGAAGCCACAAGTATCTAGAAGAATGACTCTCCAGACACTCAAATGGCTCAGAGAAGGATACAGGTTCCAATGTAAGATGTCACATCAACAATTGTATCCTAGCTCTATTGCCGTTATTGCTGGCTCTGTCAATGAATCGGATTGCTCCGTCCATTTCTAAATACGCATCGTTTTGCCAGGAGAGATGGAGCATGCAACATTCCAGGATCCATCTTCATTATGAAGCATTACTCAAGAAAGCTCTGGCAAAAAGAAGCAGAGGCAGCGTGGGATGTAGTTTGCTTCCATCTCTCCATGGTGACATAGACAAGAAAGCTCAAACGACTTCTCTAATGGGATTTTTGTCTCCACCACATCTGCCCTTAAAGTTCAGCAAAGGCTGGTTCATGTCACGACTGCAAAAATATTTGCAATGGAAGAAAACTGGGTTCAAAAGCAAATGAACCCAAGAAGATGACTATCCTTCAAAAGCGGTGAGAAATGATATGAAAGCTGTAGCTATACAAAGCCCTGTTTGGAGAGCTCCCCTTGTACTACAGTTTGTCTTGTCCTTTGAATGGGTTTTCTGGCAACGTAATTGACTATATGTACCGTTTCCAGCACCTGCTATAAATGTCATGAAGAAGAGCACAATTGCGTAAGTTATGAAAATCTACAGGGGCCTGTTACGGACTGCCAAAATAAAGCTGCTTGGGGTCTCTTTGGAGGTATGCTGTTTAAATGATGCATGCATCCTAAGAATCCGGAAGCTGCACCAAAGCTGCCCTCCAGTGCTTAGGAATGAAGTGTGGCTTTGGCACAACCTCCGGACTCTTAGGACGCATGCATCATTTAAATAGCATACCTCCAAAGAGACTCAAAGCAGCTTTATTTTGGCAGTCTGGAACAGGCCTAAGACTCCTTCTCATAATACTAAATGGTGGGCTGAATCAGTTCAGTACAAGTCACACACCAATGAGGAAAGCATCTATACATTCATGATCTAGCATGCTCAGAACAGACTCAAGACACAGGAGATACCTATAGAAAAGGAATGTTTAATATAGTAAATGAAATGCAAAAAAACCCTAGAGAACATCCAAGGCATCTGGTCAAGATCCTATAAACGAAGGTTTATTACTGAAAAGACGTACACATTAATATTTCGGGGTACTTGGCAGCAATGTGTGCCTCAATGAAAACAAGCCTGCACAAATTTGTAATGAAAGCCTGTTACAGACAGCCAAAATAAAGCTGCTACGGATCTCTTTGGAGGTATGCTCTTTAAATGATGCATGGGTCCTAAGAGTCCGGAGGTCGCGCCAAAGCCACACTCCATTCCTAAGCACTGGAGGGCAGCTTTGGTGCTGCTTCTGGATTCTTAGGATGCATGCATTATTTAAACAGCATACCTCCAAAGAGACCCAAAGCAGCTTTATTTTGGCAGTTTGTAACAGGCCAAAGAGTCTCTAAAGTCTAATACTGGTCAGTGAAACATATGTCCCTTTCATGCATGAGCCTAAGGCAGTAAACTGTTGCTTTCTATTCTGCAGGTTCCTCCATCCGTTTTCTAAGAAGGCATATTCTCTAATGCATTATTTTTAAAGAATTAACCCACCAGCCGAATGGCTAATCTTGCTCACCGTTTTGGGAATGCAGGTGGATTTTAAACAAGGCTTTTAGTCGATCCCATCTGCAGAATTTCCATTTGCAGATGCAAATCAGGTATAATGTCATTCGTTTCCAGATGCAGCCCAGCGAAAGGTTTAAAAAACGGCAACAACAAAACAGAATTCTGGACAGAACACAGAGATGTTGGGACACACACACACACACACACACACAACTGTTCAAAAATACGGCTGAATGAAGCGGAAGCAGCACAACTGATCAAGCGGACATCTTCCTTATCTTGATATTTTCTCAAGCCCAAGACAGAGACATTCCCAGGGTTCATTTCTAGCGCATAGGGTCAGCTCCATAAGCACCGTGCATGCCAGAAACTAGCCTAATTTTCTGCAGAGGTTTTTCATACCAATAGCAATAGCACTTACATTTTTATACCATTTCTATAGTGCTAAGCACTCTCTAAGCAGCTGACAATCTATAAGTCAATTGCCCCCAATAAACTGGGTACTCATCTTACCAATCTATGAAAGGATGGAAGGCCGAGTCAAGGATCGAACTCACAACGTCTTGGCTAAGGTACCAGTATTTAACCGCTGCGCTACCAGGACTATAAAATAGAAATGATGGCTCACCAAGAAGTCCCTGACCCATACATTTCTTAAATCCATTCTTCATACAACTGCACTCAGCAGTGTGCTAATTCATGGGCTGTTTCATGGAAAGATGCTTCTGAAACACAGTTCATACCCAACCGATTCAGAACCGCTAAACGTTAGGCAGCCTAGAGCTGCTAACACCGCTGCTTTCAAAGCAACTGAAGAGTCGGCTTCTTCTTTTACAAGGACAGAGATGTATTCCCAGGTGCTGCAATGTCCTTCACTTCAATAAGCATTCAAACTGGTTATCTTAAACATTTTTCCCCTACCATACTGGGCTAGCAAACTCTTAAATTATGAAGTCGTCCTTAATCTGGGGCATTTAGGCCTGTTACAGACTGCCAAAATAAAGCTGCTTCGGGTCTCTTTGGAGGTATGCTGTTTAAATGATGCATGGGTCCTAAGAGTCCGGAGGTTGCGCCAAAGCCACACTCCATTCCTAAGCACTGGAGGGCAGCTTTGGTGCTGCTTCTGGATTCTTAGGACCCATGCATCATTTAAACAGCATACCTCCAAAGAGACCCAAAGCAGCTTTATTTTGGCAGTCTGGAACAGGCCTTAGTCTCAACCTTAACTTCAAAACCACAAATTATTCCTTCTGTTTCTAAACTTATCGGACTGTGCAATAGTGTTACCTCCTCGGAGATGCTACATACTACAAAGTAAAAACCACCACATGTCATGGATGCAGAAACAGAAAGGAGAAGGCCAACTTTGTTAGTTAGCGCTTGTTTCTGTGGCTTACTAGGAGATATCGGAAGAGAAAAAAAGATCTTATTTCAAATGCTTCTCAGTAGTTATTTACAACAAACATGCAGGGTCACAATTCATGGGAGGAAAATAAAAACACAACCATGTGGAATATGGGGGGAAAAAAGAATACAAGTCACAGATGCAATGGATACGTTTTGCACTAAGGACTCCTTTAAAACACCTTCCCGGAGATTATTTTCTAGAATTTAAAAAGATGTACGTATCTCTAACCTTCTATTGGCAATTCCACATCTGTTCCTTCACTGCAATCGGAACCCTGGTTGTTCCCTTTATAAACATAAATATAAACATACCATCATACAAAAGAGGAGGATGCTAGTTAAGACGAGAAATGTCAGAATCAGTATCTCAGTCGAAGCGGAAATCGTATGACACTATGGCCTGTTCCAGACTGCCAAAATAAAGCTGCTTGGGGTCTCTTTGGAGGTATGCTATTTAAATGATGCATGGGTCCTAAGAGTCCGGAGGTTGCGCCAAAGCCACACTCCATTCCTAAGCACTGGAGGGCAGCTTTGGTGCAGCTTCCAGATTCTTAGGATGCATGCATCATTTAAACAGCATACCTCCAAAGAGACCCCAAGCAGCTTTATTTTGGCGGTTTGTAACAGGCACAGGAGTCCATGCGCAGGGGCCATGCTAATCTCTCCACTCCCTTATGCGCTCTCATATAAAACTGAAGGATGTCGAACTCTCCGCAGACGGTGCCCGTTGTGAAATGAAAAAGCATTGATTCAAGTTATACACACAATTTGGACAGTACGGTGCTTGGAAGCAGATGACGCTGGAACAAAATGCTTCCATTTTCTGACATAACGCCATCAATCCTTTTATTACATGTAAAAACCTTTCTCCTGCCAGACTTACCGAGGTGAACGGTTACTCAAAAAACTAAGATACGTGATTCAAAATACCCCAAATTTGATTCTGATAAGTAACTGTATGCCTGTATGAATTTTCTCAGATCACAGGATCCAAAGAAGGAAGGTATCTCTCTCTAAACCAAGTCTCAAGCTAGGCAAGGGAAAAGACAGGGAGGAATCACACGTCTCTTTCTCAAATCTGGACCATGGATGTCAAAACAAGTTTGGAAGTACCCCTGGCTACTGAGGCGTCAATGTTGTTGTGAGAAACAGCACTGGGATGATGAACAAGTGAATTGCTGTACCTGTGTAAGACTTTGCCATGGCGATTTTCTCATCAATCGCCGAAGTTTGGGAAGGACCTGCTTTGGTAAACAAAGACAGCCATAAAAAAAACACTTTCCAAGACTTTCCTCTTGCTATTATGAGAGAGCATGCTCAGCTGAACCACCAAACTGGAGAAACAAATGACTGTTTCACAGGATTACAGCAAGAGGATCTTCCAGATCTAGGTCATGGAACGGCAACTCAGCGCAGACATACCGCCCAACTCACCGTGTTTGAGTTCCTAAAGGTATATCACAGCATAGAGCTGCTTTGTCTGCTTTTATTCCCATGCGCTCGGCGTTTC
This sequence comes from Sceloporus occidentalis, assembly GCA_023333645.1. Classification (NCBI taxonomy): domain Eukaryota; kingdom Metazoa; phylum Chordata; class Lepidosauria; order Squamata; family Phrynosomatidae; genus Sceloporus; species Sceloporus occidentalis. The sequence continues at coordinate 3,740,357 of JALMGF010000064.1, read as the reverse complement.
AGCTCTTAGGCATGTATTTCTTGAGATGCAGCAACTGCCATAGACAGGTTTGTCAGCCCATCACATGGAACCATAGCTCAGAATGTGTAAGTAACTAGTTTCAAAATGTGAGTTATTTGTAATTAATCCATTTACTAATAATGAAGGTATGTTTATGTACCATAATGACCATAGCATAATGACTTGTTTCCTCTTAATCAATAACGAGAAAACAGAATGATCAACTGCTGGTGTATTTATCTTCCAATACAGAAGATTTAAAAAGAAAAAGGAAAAAAAGCCTGTTCCAGACTGCCAAAATAAAGCTGCTTGGGGTCTCTTTGGAGGAATGCTGTTTAAATGATGCATGCATCCTAAGAGTCCGGAAGCTGCACCAAAGCTGCCCTCCAGTGCTTAGGAATGGAGTGTGGCTTTGGCGCGACCTCCAGACTCTTAGGACCCATGCATCATTTAAAGAGCATACCTCCAAAGAGACCCCAAGCAGCTTTATTTTGGCAGTCTGGAACAGGCTCACAAAATGAATACACATTAAAGAACCATGACAATTTCTTTTGTAGTAAGAGAATTCTCCTGTTCTTTGAGAACGAATTCTCCTATAGAATAGGCTTGTATTTCAGAAGTATTCAAGGTATATTTTTTCATGTTTAAAATACCCATACCTGTATATTATTCTGGAGTATCAGAGGTCTGGCCATACAGTGATTCTCTCGTTCATCCAACCATCTGTCAGATTTTCTCTTATTAATCCTATGGATGTGAAGTCGAAGGCTTTCATGGCTGGCATCCATAGTTTTTTGTGGGTCTTTCGGTCTATGTGACCACGTTCTAGAAGAGTTTGTTCCTGACGTTTCACCAGCATTTGTGGCTGGCACCTTCAGAGAATGCTGGCATAGAAGAGAGTGGGGTACATTCCCTGAAGATGCCAGCCACAGATGCTGGCGAAACATCAGGAAGAAACTCTTCTAGAACATGGCCACAGAGCCCCAAAAACCCACCAAAAATCCTATGGGTATTTTTTGTCATTATATCCTCTGTGCTTCTTTGTATGTGAAGTTTTAATACTACCTCAGTGGTTTGTACCACAGGTCAGCAGCTTGTAACATTTAGAAGCATCAGGCAAGTAAAAAGATAGTTTAATAAAAACCGCAACTATGCAAGTCGGTGGCAAATCTTTCAAATATAACTTACGTCTATAAGTAGGCCATGCTATATGCATACTCGATATTCCAAAGCAACCTGTGACCAGCAATTTGTGTATCCAGTTTTGAAAAGAAAGGGGAAAAAACCCTTTAAATTGGACGTGTGAATTGGGTTTCAACTGCTTTTTGAAAATGACATGCCACGTTGCCCCACTGTCAGCCCATGTTATAGGTCAGTGATGGTGAACCTTTTAGAGGCCGAGTGCCCAAACTGCAACCCAGAACCCACTTATTTATTGCAAAGGGCCATGTCCCTCTGGCTTTCTAGTAACAAACTCTGGCAAAACCTGAACTGGGGCAACGGCACATGTGCCCACAGAGAGGGCTCTGAGTGTCACCTCTAGCACGCGTGCCATAGGTTCGCCATCACTGTTATAGGTTCACACTTCCCACTTCAAACCTGGCGTTTCGAATTTCAAGTTTCATAAGTGGTCACAAACTACAGCTGTTAGTTCAGTTCTCATATCAAACCGCTGTCAAATGTCTAGTCTGACATGATCTCTGAACTGAAGCAAAGAGTGCCTCTATTCCCCCCCCCTTTTAAATACAAAGACCAAACATCCTATCCATTTACAGCCGCCTCTCTGTTTTCATGGGGGATCCATTCCAAGAAAACGCAAACCGCAATATTCTAACCCCACTGTCTTGGATGGTGGCGTGTGGTCATAGGCACCCACAGGCATGCGCCCCATTTTGTGCCCCTCCATTTGATGCTTGCGCAGTGAGGGACGCGGACCCCAAGTCCGCGAAAATGGAGTGGCAACTGTAAATTGTGACCAATTTAGATTGCAACAGAAGGATTCCTTCTAGCAGACTCTTCCCAACCAACAACTACCACTGCGAACAGAATTCAGACTCTAAAAACAATCTTGCAATACATGCAATATAATCTACAGGAGGCTTTCTTCTCACTGTGCTGCCAGGCCACCTCTCTGTTAAACACATCCCACATCTGCAAACAGGGTTCATTCACAATCCCAAATAACCTCCTAATCCAAGCTCAGGATTTATCTGAATGTGAAGGAAATCACACTGGAAAGCAACCTCTGGCCGACCAATAAGTACCCCTTGACACTCTTCTTCATCTTAAGGTTAAGGGATCAGGCAAAACAAGAGGAGCATTGTCATTCACATGAGGGACCACAGAAACATCTCCCACTGACAACCAACCATAACAAAAAAAGAAAGCAGAGTCCATCAATTTGGTGTTGTCTGTGTATTCCTTTTCAATAAGGACAATAATCACACCAGCACTAGATTATAATCACACTTTCTATAACACTTATCAGTGAACTCACACTCCCTAAGCCATTTGCAATGTGTAAGTCAATTGCCCCCAATAAGCTGGTTACTCATTTCACCGACCTACAAAAGGACGGAAGGCCGAGTCAACCTTGGAGACCTCCTCTAGGATCGAACTTACAACGTTGTGGGTGCAGCATTGGCATTTAAACACCACACCGCAAGGGCTCCTTAGGAATCCCACTAGGAATACACTTTCAGGTGTCTGCCTTCTCACTTGTGTTCCAGCCCTCTTCTTCACCTTTAAGGATGCCAGAGAGTGCACAATCCCTACCATCTGCTTTTGACCAGCGACACTGCCACAACGGAAGGCCTCAACAGCAATAAAGCAAGGACATTTGCTGAAGAATACGTCCTCACCATCTTAGGACAAAGAGCAATGTGATGTTGTCACCAAGGCATAGGAAGCCAACTATCAGGAAAGCATTGTAAGCACAGTTAGCCACCGACTACCTAAATAAATCCAAGCATGCTTCTGCGAGGAATCACTGAGCCTTGATTCATTCAATTTACTCTTGGTTCTCTTCCACATTAGCCATTAACATCAACTGCTTTTGGGCATTCCCACCATTCGGTGTTCACTTGCACTTGCGCTACTAGTACGAGGCGACGGGTCGTAACACTGGACTGGCGCCTATTTCATCATTCATTCTCTTTTGGCAAAGCGTACTTCGTTCCCTTTTTCCTATTCCGTTCCCTTTTGGCAAAGCAACATTCATCATTCAAAACTCGTCCAAAGAAACGGAGGGGAGGAGAAGTGAAATCCTGACCATATTCTGTCGCATTCAGTTTGAAGCCCAGAACGACGAAAGGTGATTTCCTTCTCAGTTAATAAGCCACCACAAACTGAACAGGGAAGGCAGAAGATAACAGTTTGGTTTGATTTTTTTAAAAAGCAGTTATTGCTCTGTGACAAACAAAAAGAGGGATAAGACTATCATTAAAACGGTTATAAAGCATTTCCATAAGAGAATTCAACGTGGCACATAGATTTCCAGACAGACTTTGTCCAGGCCCCAATTGGGCTCAGACCTGTTTGACATCATGAACCATGGGCTTTTATTACAGACCAAACCGGGACCCATAGGCCTGTTCCAGACTGCCAAAATAAAGCTGCTTGGGGTCTCTTTGGAGGTATGCTATTTAAATGATGCATGGGTCCTAAGAGTCCAGAGGTTGCGCCAAAGCCACACTCCATTCCTAAGCACTGGAGGGCAGCTTTGGTGCAGCTTCCGGATTCTTAGGATGCATGCATCACTTAAACAGCATACCTCCAAAGAGACCCAAAGCAGCTTTATTTTGGCCATAGAAACATTAGTAAAGGCTGGGGTCATTCAGCAAAGAGGCTGCTCTGTGAAGAAGCTTTGCAGGATGTCTGCATATACTGAAGACAAAAGATAATCAATAATACATGCACTCTACTGACCTTTACTTAATGTGGCCAGCTAGGGCTACTTCCACTAAACATTCACATGCTGAACTCCGCAGTTAATTTTAAGGGGGATTAATAGGGATTAGTTAATTTTAATAGGGATTGGGGCTGAGATCAAAGATGTCTTTATCACATTTATTTGGTTTATCCGGTGTTTGTACTTTATATTAACAACAGCCACGCAAAGAACTGTGCATCTTTAGTGTATCAGTCGGTTACCCAGGCCCATTAAACTCAACAGTCACTCAGTGTGTAGAACTTGTGTAGATAAAGAGATGGAAAGGAGTTTGGGAGGAAGGGATAACTGCACATAGCTGACACTTGCGTCTCCTCCAAAGCCATCCATTTAAAACACTAACATAGGAGCCGTTTTGCTCTCAAATGATACTGATAGGTTACTTATTCCACAGATTTTTAAGATACACGTGTTTTTTCAATGCCTAAAATCCATTTTCCAAGGCCACAAGAGATGAGAGGGTGAAATAAAGGGAAGGGCAGAGGCACAGATAACGGCAGACCAAATGCAGCAGACAAAAGAGTAGAAGCCATGCACAGGGGTCCCCTTGGAAAGCAAAAACCTGGCTTGAATAGCATCACGTTCAAAAAGAAACTCGGTCCCCAGTCAATTTTATATATTTTCACTATCTTTTACCCCATTTTTAGTACTTCAAATTTCAGCCTATGTAGCAGAAGTCTTACACTCAGTGTTACCTGGAATGTTAAACTGATAATATTCAGGATCCTCTGATTCTTCTTTGACCGTTATCATCTCGAGTCCTGAAGGAGAGTAACATTTAATAGACAACTTCAATGTTAAAGGAAGGTCCCACACCCCAGCATTACGGATGCAGCCGAAACAAAACCAAAAACAGATTCTTTTTGCGTACAAGGCAATGATCATATACTCCATTATAAGTTGATCTCATGCATATGTCAATGCAGGTTTGTTTGAATTCCTCTTTGGATATTTCCCCCCTTTTCCATTTCTTGTACATGCCCTTTTTAAATCTTAGCTCAGTTGGTAGTTCTTTAGACATCCATCCTAGTTTCTTTAGATATCTCCCATTTTTTTGGGAACCATTTGAGATTGTGCCTTCAGTATTTCACTTTTAAGAAACTCCCATCCATTATGAACTCCCTTCTCTTTCATGGGGTCACCCCCAGTATTTCCCCAACTTTACTGAAGAGTTCAAGTTCATCTTGTTTGCTCAACAGTGTAGAGACACCTAAGACCATGGGCCATTCCTCCTAACAGCACAGACTCTCGCAGAATAAAGATATAGATATTTAAAAAGAAAGATGACATACCAGAATCTTCACTGGGCTCAGTCTTCACCTGGATTGAAGCGCTGGAGAAACATATCAGACAGAACATGTAAAACACATACAATAGGTGTAGCAGCAACAACAATATGGAGATGCCATTTGTATATGGGACCTTCTGTGGATAGACCATACACTTTAGCTATGGGATGGGCAAAGCTGTCCAAATGCAACTCCTAGTAGTCCTAGTCCAGTGATGGCGAACCTATGGCACGCGTGCCAGAGGTGGCACTCAGAGCCCTCTCTGTGGGCACATGTGCCGTTACCCCAGCATAGAGTTTGCCAGAGTTTGTTACTATAAAGCCAGAGGGACATGGCGCTTTGCAATAAATAAGTAGGTTTTGGGTTGCAGTTTGGGCACTCGGCCTCGAAAAGGTTCACCATCACTGTCCTAGTCAGTATAACCACTGGGAAAAAATACAGTACTTGGAATTGCAATCCAAGATCATCTTGAGGACCATAAGTTGTCCAACTTGCTATCATTCAGTGGCCTCCAAACTTTGGTCCCCCAGATGTTCTGGACTTCAACTCCCAGAATTCCTGACTGTTGGCCAAGCTGGATGGGGATTCTGGAAGATAAAGTCCAAAACACTTGGAGGAACAATGTTTGGGAACTACTGTTCTAGTTGGTCCTCATCAGCCAGGAAGCAATACAGAAATCCCAAAAGATACAAATCCTGTATAAAGCCATGTTCATAACACAGCTGAGCACTAAGATGAACTCTAAAAATAAGAGTATTGGTGGAACCTCCCTTAAGCAAAATGCTTGGGATCAGAAGCATTTTGGAGTTTTACGTTTTTCAAATTTGAGAATATCTGCAATACTTAATGAGACGATGTTTTGGAGATGGGACCCAAACCTCAATCATATGCACCTTATACACATAACCTGAACGTAACTTTATACACAATATTTTTTAATAATGTTGTTCACGAAACAAAATGTGTGTACACTGAACCATCAGAAAGCAAAAGAGTGACTGTCTCAGCCACTCAAGTAGACAATTTTGGGTGTTGGAATATTTCCCATTCCAGGTAAGGAATGCACAACCTCTACAGTAAACATTTGGCTCTATTAACACAGGATTGGTTTCATGCTTTTCTCCAGAATCAGACGGAATGGCAATTTATATTATTATTATTCAAAATAGCATCTTTGATTCTCAAAACTAAAAAAATCCTCATTCAAGCAAGAATGGAAGTGGCCATGCCATATATATTCGGTTTGGTACCTACTTTGATGGTCTGTAGACACTAAATAAAAACCGCTCTTTGGGCTTTTAATAGGATTGATCTTGCCAATTAATTAAGCTGTTAATGTCTCTGAACATGTTTTAAAATATTGTTTTTAATAAGCTTTGTATGCAAATGTGCTAATTATATACAGAAGGTAAGAAAAAATGTATATAAATGGAAAAGTACATCAATGGATATCATCTCCCCTCTGCTCTGTTAGGAAAAGAAAAACCCTGCATTTCTGATGCCAAAAAGATGATGAAAATTTTTTAACATCCACAAAAAGGGATAAAATATAACCAACCTTCCGCTGGAGGATGTTATTGTGTGTGATGAGTCCATAATACGAGGTCCTGGAAGGGAAGAAATACAGCTTAGCAATCATAATGTAACATCACTGGGGAAAGCAATTTGAAAATGAATGAGGCAACGTATGACAGGGGAAAAACCCATTATCCCAGATGGTACTGTCAGCACTTGGTGTATGGCATGGAACAGCACCTGGGGCACTTTTCCCTTGAATGGATTATATCCAGAAGCAATAGGTATAGTTAAATAGGTATACTTGACATAAGAGTAATACTGTTCCCCTTCGGACTCATACTAGGGACAGTGCAAGACCACAATCAGAAGCCAGGTGCTTCTACAGTCTCGGACCTACGATACTAGTATCTAAAAACCAGAAGACTAAAGGGATACTGTCTCAAATCCAATTTTAAAATGTTTTGATTGAGTGCAGGCAATTGACGACTTACCTAAATGTTTTTTTGGCTCGAGGAAAGGCCTAAAATAGAAGAGAGAAAAATATGTTATTTTAATAGAACACACCAATGTAGTAGAGTCTGAGTATTCCAAGTACCTCACATACATTCTCTTATAATCCATACTATTACCCTACAAAGCAGGGGAGTACCCTCATGCCCATTTTAGACTGTGGGGTGAATTGAGGCCACAGCAAAGGCAACATCTAAATCAGGATTCACAGCTCAACCATAAGCTGAACATCAGTTGATACAGTTACTTATGCAGTTAGGATAGTTAGTCCTATTCTTCTGGACACTTAACTATGGGGACCTCCTAGATGCCTTCAAAATACTAGTGAGAGGTATCATGCAACATGCACTCACTGGGCATCATCACTCCCTTTATAATATATACCCTATATATTTGATTATAAGTTGACCTCCTGTATAAGTCAAGGGCAGGTCTAGGGGCCAAAACTATAGATTATGATATGGCCCATGGATAAGTTGAAGGTAAAACTTAGAGGCATGTAACAAAGGATCTAAAGGATAAAGCAACGGAAAACAATGCCGAATAAAATTCCAGCAGACATAACTGTTTGTGCTCACAGTAAAGACTAGATGGATGAGAGAGTAGAGGAGGATCAGTGCTTTCAGGACACATGACACTCTGGCCTTTCCCTTTGACTGGACATTTTAGTCAAAAAATGGACTCAATCAACCCGAATCAACTTATCCACAGGGCAATGTAAATACTGTGCTTTAACTCATATATATACATACATATATATATATATATATATATATATATATATATTGTACAGTACTTGCATTGACTCATGCGTAAGTCAACCCAGTTTTTTTGGGTCAATTTTTTAACTTAAACTTCTGGACCACAGCTAACAAAATGAACTTCAACACGGAGAAATGTAAGGTACTGCACTTAGGGCAGAAAAATGAACAGATATAGGATGGGTGGCACCTGAATGAAGGAGACTTATGTGTGTAAAAGGAATCTGGGAGTCCAAGCAGACCACAAATTGAACATGAGTCAACAGTGCGATGCGGCAGCTAACAAGGCCAATGCGATTTTAGGCTGCATCAATAGAAGTATAGTGTCTAGATCAAGAGAAGTAATAGTGCCACTCTATTCTGCTCTGGAATGCTGTGTCCAGTTCTGGGCACCACAATTTAAAAAGGATGTTGAGAAACTGGAGCATGTCCAAAGGAAGGCGACTAACATGGTGAAGGGTCTGGAAACCATGTAGTGGAGTCTCCTTCCTTGGAGGTCTTTAAACAGAGGCTAGATGGTCATCTGTCGGGGATGCTTTGATTTAGTCTTCCTGCATGGCAGAATGGGGTTGGACTGGATGGCCCTTGCGGTCTCTTCCAAATCTATGATTCTATGAATTCCTGTTTGGTGAGGCTCAGGTTACCAGAACGTCAAGTGACATTGGTGAGGGACGAGGGCATCTTTCTTTTTAAGGATTCTGGTTGAGTGGAGAATATGTGCAGCCCTGTCCTCCCAGACATTACGTGATCTATTTCTGAATTTGCACTTTCAAGAAGGAGTGACAGGGAACACTGCATCCATTAATGGGGTATACTCCAAGAAGCAGCAAACACAGTCTACTTCTTGTTTACATGTAGAAGACCTACATGTGAAAACCTGCCCTTGCAGAGACTACAAACTGTGTGTAAACCACTTTTTAGCATACTTTGGGAATCTTTCGTTGAAAAGCAGCATCCCCATATTCCAAATAAACAAATCAAAGTAAAAGGAGAGAACTACAACACCTTTTGATGACGAAGGAGATTCCAGATTTGTTTTCCAGAATCCACTTAAGAGTTGTGACATCGTAATTGGTGGGGTGTTTAAACGTCAGTCCTTCTGGGAGGCCATGTACCACCACAGCAGAGGGGTCCCTCTGAATCTTATCATACGGCACAGGAACGACAGTTGACTTTCCTAAAGCTTTGCCTAGATGGGAAAAGCAAAGTCTGTCAACGAGGGACAACATTTGTGAAAGAAAAAACTGAATTAGGTGTACTGTATATCCCCTTCTTCCTTGCAAACTCTAATTCTGCCTTTGTTTCCCCTAAACTTCTTGTGCCAGTCTTCTAAACAAACATTCATTCCAAACAGATATCAAAAAAAGGAATCACAGAATCACAGAGTTGGAAGAATGAAGGAAGAAGCAGAAGGAAGTACAGGTCCAAACACACTGCAGAAATAATCCAGTTTGAGACTGCTTTAACTGCCTTGGCTCAGTGCTAGGAAATCCTGGGATTTGTAGTTTATTGTAGCACCAGAGCTCTCCGATAGAGAAGGCACAATGTCTCACAAAACGACAGTTCCCAGAGCTCCCTAGCATTGAGCCAGGGCTGTTAAAGCAGTCTCAAACTGGATTATTTCCGCAGCCTGTTTTGGACCTATGCTTACTTCTGCTTCCCTCCAAACAATTAATTGTAGTTTTGTCATATTAATTATTAGCTTTTCATTTTATAGTAACCAATTTCATCATTATCTAAGCCCATTATCTAAGCCCAATCGCAGTATAGGACAGAAGTTCCATATCATCAGTATACAACAGAAAAGACATTTTAAAAGAGAATGGAGTCAAAGCTCTGTTATTCCATGGGTTTCATCAACCCAAACGGATAACGCAATTTTATGCAAACTGCTTGTATCTTTTATGTAACCGTTCCATTTTATATGGTTTTAAGTTACAGCATGCTTGCCGGGTCTATTGACTGTAAATAAAGATTGACTCTATTAATACTCATTATTATGTGGCCTTCATTGATAATATCATTAATACAGAATTGAAACTACAGTATCTAAATTATATTAGGTTAGCTGTCTTTCTGTGAAGTGAGCAGAAACTCACAATGCAAACTAATCTAGTTTGAATGATTTGATATTATATCTTATGTAACTGTCTTCCTCAAAGTGAGGCCCAACCGCATCTCAAATCAGGATTCAACACGGCACAGTCTTCCTGCAAACAGCAACTTGGTATCGTAAGATAAATAGTTACCGTAACAAATGCAGAAGTAATCCTCCACAGACTTCCTGAGGACTTCCATTTCCACAATATCCACGGTCATCCGATTGTCAAGCGGTGTTGACTTTATTTTCTGCAGCTCTGCAGCCTTTGCCTCTTCATTAACACCTACAAAGCATGAACTAGAAATCTTAGACACAGTTCCTTTTTAAAGGTCAAATTGCAAAAATATATCCCATAGGAACCTACTTGGATGTTAAGACTCTTCCCAAAAACTTTGCTGCACCTACTCACAACATAAAAATGAGACCAAGTGTAAGGTCTTTTAAAGAACACTCTTGTATTTTGCTCTGGTCAGACCAAACCTGGAATGCTGTATAATGTTCTGGGTACCACAGAGCAAATATACATATACATATACATAAATATATACATGGACAAGCTGCAACAAAGGAGGGTAACCAATATGGTAGAAGATCTGGAAACCAAGACCTCAGGGAGGTGGGCCTGTTTAGCCTGGTGAAGACTGGCAGCCATATTTAAACATCTGAAAGATGTCATGTAGAACAGTGCTTCTCAGCCAAAGATCTAATGTGCCAAAGATCATCATTAAATTCATGTCTTACTGCTATGGATGTTTCTTCCTTTCCTGGAAATTTGACAGGGGTCTGGAACCAAGGGCTCATGGACTAGCAACTACTACTTTAGGTAGTGCTGGGGTAAAACACAGAGCGTGCTTGGCTTCTCTTCTTCCAGGTATCAGAACATGAACCAAAGGATTCAAATTTTAGGAAAAGAAATTCTGTCTAGACATTAGGAAGAACATCCCGAGGGCAAAAGCTGTCTGATGATGGAATGGACCACTTTTGAGGGTGGTGAGCTCTCCTTCTTTCGGGGTTGGACAGACATCTCTCAGGTGTGCTTTAGTTGTGTCTTTCTGCACAGCAGAGGAATATCTAGTTCACTCATAGAATCATAGAATTGTAGAGTTGGAATAGACCACTAGGGCCATCCAGTCCAACCTCTTGCCATGCAGGAACTCACAATCAAAGGATCACCGACAGATGGCCATCCAGCCTCTGTTTAAAGACTTCCAAGGAAGGAGACTCTACCACACTCCGAGGGAGTGCGTTCCACGGTCGAACGGCTCTTACTGTCAGGAAGTTGCTCCTAATGTTGAGGTGGAATGCTTGCATCCATTGTTCCGTGTTCTAGTCTCTGGAGCAGCAGAAAATAAGCTTGCTCCATCCTCAGTGTGACACCCCTTCAAATACTTAAACAGGGCTATCATTTCACCTCTTAACCACCTCCTTTCCAGGCTAAACATACCCAGCTCCCTAAGTCATTCCTCATAAGGCATGGTTTCTAGACCCTCATCCCTCCATATTTGTGGCTTTGATATTTGCGGATCCGATTATTCGTGGATTTGATTAATATGTTCTCTCTAGGAAAAGCTAGCTCCTCCAGTGCAACTCTATGGTCAACTTTAATTAAAGGTTGCACTGAAAGACCTAGAGATTCCTAGAGAGGATACTCTATTAGGCCTTTGTAGCTCCTCCGGCACAGTTCTATGGTCAGTGTCTGTCGGACGTTGACCACAGAGTTTCCCTGGAGGACCTAGAGATTCCTAGAGAGAATACTCTACTCGGCCTTTGTAGCTTCTCAAGTGCAGTTCTATGGTCAGTGTCTGTTGGATGTTGACCACAGAGTTGCACTGGAGGACCTAGAGATTCCTAGAGAGAACACTCTACTAGGCATTTGTAGCTCCTCCAGCGTAGTTCTATGGTCAGTGTCTGTTGGATGTTGACCACAGAGTTGCACTGGAGGATCTGGAGATTCCTAGAGAGGTAAAAACATGGTCTTTTTGTTATTTGATTTTTTCCCCAAATTCATGGGGGTCTTGTGCCCCTAACCCTAGCGAATATGGAGGGACAAGTGTATTTATATCCAGCAGAGTAATGCAGAGCCAGTGTAGTATGAGCTTGTGGTAGAAACTCAGGATGCTCTTGTAAGGTAAAAAACAGAAATTTACATTTATTGTTTCAAACAATCTTTTTTTCTTGGGATAGGAAAAGAGACAGGCAAGAGAGGTTGACCTCAACTTTGTTAGAAGAGCCCCTAAAAGCTGATTTTCATGTATGGATGTTAGCTAGCAACCATTATGCAGCTGGAGCCTCATGACGCTCCCTTCCCAGACAAAAGGAGAACAAGGACTAACTAACTTCTTGAAAGAAAGGGGAAATGATCTCTGCAGGAAGGCAGGCAGGAAGCAAAAAGCCTTGGGTACTTATATCGAAGAAATAAATAATGGCAAAACAAAAGGGCAGGCCTACTCTCTGGAGTTCCCTCTCTCACTGATCGCTTTACAAAGCCTTGATGTCTCTTTGCTTCCAACATTAGATAGCCTCCAGGATCCCTCCCAATGCTTTGATTCATCCAGCGAAGATGTTCAGTGTGGTCCACAGGCTAAAACCAATGCCTAAGCAGCAATTTTGGTTCCCTGTTAGGTACCTAGCTAACTGGCACTGATAGCTGCTTATTAGCTACCAGTTCAAGGTCTTGTTGCTGACATATAAAGCCCTTAAGACACGATTTCAGGCCATTGGGCAGACTGTGCTCTTATCATATATATATATATAGAGAGAGAGAGAGAGAGGGAGAGAGAGAGGGAGGGAGAGCACTGTTCTCTTATCATATATATTATTATGTTATAGCTAATGTCATTGAGGGAGATCTTGCTGGCTGTGACCTGCAGATTGTCATCTAACAGAAACATGGAAGCAAGCCTGACCAATGGTGGCCCCTGTCTTTTGGAATACCATCTACTACCAACTGTGGCATTTTATACATAAATATTTATTCCAATGTGCTAAAATTAAAAACAAAACTGCCGGATGACTCTATTTCCAAGAATGTTCTCGAAGCCAGCACTTCTCAGGCTATCTGATGCAGCGGACTGGTAATTCGTTTTTTGCAATGTGCCAGAGACTGGCACTATATTTGTTGTGCCCACTGCCTATAATTATTATTTTTTCGTGAAAACTCACCAATGGCTCAGGTACTGGCATCAGTTTCTGGGTCAACTGAGTAGCACTGCTCTAAGCAACTCAAAGGTTTACCATGCCAACAGAGTAAATGGACATCACACCTGCACAAGTCTTTTATGGGCCAAGTACAGGGGGCCAGTGGTCTGTGAGCAATAACAGTATGATTCAGACTTACAGTACTTCACAAAATCCTTCTGAAAATCTTTTCTCGTATTGACAAAAGCTCTTCCTCTCTCAGTTCCCACAACAAACACATCTGTCTCATACACGGCAATGCAGGCGACTTCTGCTTTGGACTTGGCAAGCTCTTTGCACTGCGGAAGAAAAAAGGTTGTTACTCAGACTGGCAGCAGTAAGACACACAGTACAAAGCAAAATAGGTCATTTTTATTGATATCTTATTATCACATACTTTCACAGTAACATTTAGTATTTGAAATACTGAAAGTATGTTTTCCCAAAGCTGTAACAGAGTTATGGTTTATAAAGGGTCACACATTTCAGGGGAAAGGGGTAGAGCGCAAAAGAAAAGCACCTGCTTTGCCATAACATTCTCCTAGATGTCATTATTGGAACTGTCAGTTAAAAGAATCAGACAGTAAAGAACTCTTCCTCAGACATCAGGGAGCTATGATCAGCCAAGTATACTCTGCTAGGGTTAGTAACCTTGTATATGGTACTTTCTGACAATGTCTTGCTGACTGTGTGGTAGGTCAAACCTATTCCCTGTGGAATAAAAGGCTGCCACTTCTACTCCTGGAAACTGCCACATTCAAGGCAGTTCTTATTTTCAGCATCGCAAGCTCTTACAAAGCAGTACAGAGATAAAAGGAAAGGAAAAATGGGGGTAACAGGAAAGCATACTAAAAGGAAATGAGTTGGGACCCAGTCTCCGAAGTTGTTTTTATCAAGACCAGTTAGCATGAAACAATTAAAGAGAGAAAAGCCAAAATTATTAGACTCTCAACTGAGCTGCATGGTACATGGTTTGAGCACTGGACTAGGACTCTTGAAGAGCAGGCTTCAAATCACCATTCATCTACGGAAACCCAGTGGGCGATACTGGGCAAGTCACACTCTCACAACCTCAGAAGGTGGCCATGGCAAACCTAGCAAGAAAATGCTAGGACAGGCTCGCCATAAGTTGGAGTTGACTTGGAGACACCTAACAACCACAGCTGGGCAGAGAAAGTGGCCCTGCTTCCTGCCTCTCCTTCTAATATATCCTGATGCAACTGGAAACCACTGGTCTAACGTTGTCACACTTCTGGCAAGTGAATTGAAAGGAAACAGACACACTGAGCATGTGTATCTAGACATCTACAAAGATACAGCCATAGGCACATTATAATAAACATCAACATCACCTTACCATGGATTCAAGGGCCGACATGAGGAACGTAACCACCATTCTGCTTTCAGATGAGTCCTCATCATGGCTGGATGCCGCCGCCATCGCTGCCTGGGCCATTTTTGCTATAAGTGAATGACAGACAGGACCAAGATATATCCAAATTAATTTACACACATGGAAGAAATTCTTTATTCCTCTGTGGCATGGAAAACACAGTCAACAGGAAAAATAAGCTAGTGGTTCCCAAACTTTGGTCCTCCTGGTGTTTTGAACTTCAAGTGCCAGAAGCCCCTTCCAGTTTGGACAACAGTCAGGAATTCTAGGCGTTTCTGGCAGTTGAAGGACCAATGTTTGGGAGCCACTGTTGTAGACAATCTCATTACTGATAGTAATGTAATTCCATCATTCTCAAGCCATCTCAAGCCATTACTAAAGAGATCTGGGCAATTGTCACATTAGATATAAGCTCTCTTTCTGAGGCCCTTACTAATTTCCCGTTAGGAAAAAAGCCTGATTGGAAAACATGGCTTAGATTTCAATGTAAAATGTGTAACTCTGTGCCTACCAACTATGTCAGGAGAAAACTGAAATCAAATTTAGACTATTACCTTTCCCCCCTCTTCGTTGCTGCCTCTTACACATAGCCCTTCTCATTACAAGGCATAGGAACCCCTCATCCTTTCTGATGCAAATGCAAGAACTGAGAAGCAATGTATGTTTGGCATATGACCCCTGTAGTTCTTAGAAGCTCATTCAGGCAGCAAAAGGGCCAAAATGTTCCTCAATAACCTTTTAGCAATACCATGCCCAAGCTCTCACCCCATCCGTCTGCAAAGATGGCAACGTATTATTGGCTTAATTTTTGATAGCTAACCGAATTCTAGTAGCTAGGAGCAACAGTGAGAAAACGCCATTGCACTGACTTTCCAAGCTTCCTGGAAACATCTGTCTGGCTTTTGGGGGAAGGTGATAGATGAACCTTTTTTAGACTGATCCAACTGGATCCTTTTGTTCCCTTTCAGCAGTGTGAGACGTTCTCTTTAATCCTATTATCTGGCCTCCAATACAATAAGGACCAGTGTGACATAATGATGAAGGTAACACTAGTTTTGAGGAAACACAGGTCCAGTACTTCTTCCCCCAGCCTTTAAGTTCTTTAGGTCTTCTTGGGACGATTGCTCTCTCAGACAAATCAAACCGACCACACAGAATCATTGAGGGAAAAACCAAACGGACCAATGTTCACTGCCTTGAGCAGCGAAGAGCAGAATATAAGCAAATAATGAAATATGTATGTTCTCCTGTATCATTCAGGCCTAGTAGGTCTCTCCCATCCAACCCAAATAGGGTTGGACCTCTGCACACGACATGTAGCTTGTTAAATATGGACATATGAGCACATCCAAATGAGCAGAGAGGAATGCAAAAGGCAGCAAGGCAAAGAATCTCTCTCCATATTCCATGCCTCAGTTTAGCATATATTGTCTGTACAGCCACTTACAAGTGCAACTGCACCTGGCAAAAACAAACGCATGGCTGCAGGGAAGAGCAAAAGCTCAAGGGCAGAGATGGTAGAAGATCCTAGGGTCAATCCTCAGTATCTGTAGGTAAGGGCTAGGAAAGGCTCCCATCTGAAATACTTCCAGTCAATGCAGACAATACTAACTAGATGGCCAACAGTCTGACTTTGTTTAAGGCATAGTTTTTTGTGGGGTTTTCGGGCTCTGTGGCCATGTTCTTGAAGAGTTTATTCCTGACGTTTCGCCAGCATCTGTGTGTGGCTGGCATCTTCAGAGAACGCTGGCATGGAAGAGAGTTGGGTACATTCTCTGAAGATGGCAGCCACCGATGCTGGCGAAGGCTGGAGTGTGGCTTTGATATGGCTTCTGGCTTCTTCGGATGCATGCACTTAAACAGCATACCTCCAAAGTGACCTGAAGCAGCTTTATTTTGCCCTGTCTGTTTGGGCCCTAACTTTGTCTAAGCATGGCACAGTAGATTAAGATTCACAAGCCCATTTCTCTCTCTTTTCCTCCTCTCTCTCTGAAAACCTGGACCTTTTCTGTGCATAGGCCTACGATCAATAAAATGCAGAATTATTTTGCTCTCTCGCATCATCCCATTTTGATGTCCCATACCCACCCAATGCGTTGGAGATACACTCCCAGACGTTATTCTCAAGGACTACTCCGAGTCCAGTTTGTGTCTTCTTACCTATTCTCTGCATTACAAGGATTCGGCACGGCTACAATGGAGCCTGAAAGAGAAGAAAAGCACAGTTGAAAAATGATCATATTTTCTTTTTAAAAAGAAATAAATACAAGCTTGAGGCATTATTCTTAAACACTTGGGACTTTTCCAGGCAGACACTTGTGGGGGAAGAGAGGGAAGACAACTACAATTCAAATGTGATGAGTTATACTCACATTTGTTTCATGGGACACACTATTCATTCCTACGAGGAGGAAAAAGGAAGGTGGAGATAGTACACTGCAGCTGTACACATCCACATAGCTTCTTAAAATTTTGTGTGTACCTGTTATCAAATAAACCAAGCCGAACACTTCCCTAATCCATTTTACCGACAGTCCGATCCCATGCATGCTTACGCACAAGCTTCCACTTAGTTCAATGGAGTTTACTCCCAGGCACGCATGTTTAAGGCTGCAGACTAAAGTTGTAATCCTATACTAATATACCTGGGAATAAGCACTACTGAACACAAGGAGACTACTGCCTTTGAGTAAACATGCACAGGGTTCGTATGTCGAGAGATCTTGCAGCATCTTTGAGACTAACTGAAGTTTTTATGTGGGTTTTTCAGGCTATGTGGCCATGTTCTATTGTCAGTAATATGATTTCACAGTTCCTGATCAATAGCTATCTGAGACATTCCTATTGATGGGGTTTACCTAGAAATTAACATGCCAAGCCTGGATATGCAACTCAAGGAAACAGTTAAGATCAGAACCTATTAAAAATCAGAGAATGCTTTCAAAAAGCAGATGGTTTAGTACTTTCTTTCTTTTTTTAGCACAGAATGCTATTCTTGGGTTAGCAAGATCTGGGCTGAAATGTCGGTTCAGGCCATGAAGGTGTCACAACGTCATGTTAGGTCTGTCACACAATTATGTTCTGTCGAATTATGGACAAGCCATTAATTCCATAGGGTTGTTAAAAGCAAGGAATGCTCAGAGGTGAGTTTGCGAGTTCCTTGACAATTCCTTGGACGGCAGTCTCCGATCTCCCATCCAAGTACCAACCAGAACTAACCCTATTTAGCTTCCAAGATCACACCAGATCTGGCGCATTGAGGGTATTTCGGCAGAATGTGCCATATGTTCACTCTTAAGAATGGCAGGAGATGCAGCTGACATAAATAGGTTTCCAAAACGGCACCAACGCAGAGGACTTTATAAGAGAAGACAGTGACCTGTAGAGATTTCTGTTTGAGAGGAAACTCTTGACAAAGACGTCGCTTCCGACGTTCCCTTGACAATGAAACATCTTTTAAGGTCACAGTTATAACAGTGTCTTATCCTTTTGTTTGTTCTCATTATAGATCCAAGCTATATTCAAAAGAAAAACAAACAAGTGGGTAATAGGCTAAATGCTTGAAGGGATGTCATATTGAGGAGGGAGCGAGCTTGTTTTCTGCTGTTCCAGAGAATAAGACAAGGAGCAATGGATGCAAGCTCCAGGAAAAGAGATTCCAGCTCAACATTAGGAGGAACCTCCTGAGAGTAAGGGCTGTTTGACAGTGGAAGATGTAGTCTCAGAGTCTCCTTCTTTGGAGGTCTTTAAACAGAGGCTGGATGGCCATCTGTCAATGGGGATGCTTTGATGGAGAGTTCCTGCATGGCAGAATGGGCTTGGACTGGATGGCCCTTGAGGTCTCTTCCAACTCTATGGCGGGGTACAAACCGCCGCCGGTAGATCCGTGGGGGAGCCGGAGCCTTCAGACGGCGCGGCTCCCGCGCGGACCGAAAAAGAAGCTCCAAAATGGAGCTTCTTTTTCAGTCGTGTTTGTGACGTAGCAAGGCGCCAGGGGCGCACTCGCTACGTCATAAAGGCTGCGACACGTACGGACGCTCAGCGTCCGATACGTAAAGATGGTGGCGCCCATGTGGAAGGGGCGCCGCCATCTTGTACGTATAGGATACGTACTAGGGTTAGGGGGGTGCGGAAGCACCGCCCCTTCCTAACCCTAGTACGTATCCTATACGTACTATATGGCGGTATGTATCCCGCCTATGATCCTATGGCCTGTTCCAGACTGCCAAAATAAAGCTGCTTGGGGTCTCTTTGGAGGTATGCTGTTTAAATGATGCATGCCTCCTAAGAATCCGGAAGCTGCACCAAAGCTGCCCTCCAGTGCTTAGGAATGGAGTGTGGCTTTGGCGCGACCTCCGGACTCTTAGGACCCAGGCATTATTTAAATAGCATACCTCCAAAGAGACCCCAAGCAGCTTTATTTTGGCAGTCTCTAACAGGCCTACGATTCTGCTGTTACCCAGTTCATATATAGTCTTCCTATTAATCTAGTATTTCCCTTCTAGTTCACCTTGTTCTGAATGCCACATTTTATTACAGTTATAGTGCTACCATATTAAAATAGATTAATTATTATTATTGTTATTATTATTGTTGTTGTTATTATTATGTTTATAATTATTTGGGACAGATAGATAGATAAATAAATAAATAGTCCTTATTCATTTCTCTAACCTAAAATAGTGATTTCAAAAACTGCCATATCCCAATATATGTGGGGAGATGGCAGGTAGATTTATACAAATGTTGGTGGAATTGCAAAGTTAAAGAGGGATTTTGGAAACAAGTGAGGAAATATTGAAAACCAAATCAGAATTAAAACCAGAAAGCTTCTTACGGGGTACATTTGATCGTAAAAACGAAAGGAAACATGGAAAACAACTTTCCTATATGACAACAGTAGCAAGAATATGAGTTGCACAATCATGGAAGGCAAAAGACGTCCCGAAAATAGAACAGCGGACCTTAAAATTAATGGAGATAATAATAGCAATGGACAAAATGACTCAAATAGTAAGAGATGAACGGAGAGGGAATAGATCACGGAGGGCACTGGCATTCGAATATATGAGGAAGCAATATGGAGAGGTGATGGTTTGAGCAATAGGATGGTTGAATTAATGAAGTTTGTCTATTGATGATGATCTGATTTGTGGTTTAAAATTGTATAGACTGGGATATGCTGAGAAAAGCTTAGCATTCGCAATGAAGAAAATGATATAAGTATGGTAAACAGCAAGTAGGTATCGATAGTTAAATGTTCTAGATAAGAGATACATAAAGATACATAGTATTTAAAAGGGAAAGGAAGTCAAAAGGGATGAATGTAGGTCATGAGGGAAGGTAGCAATGAGGGAATGAATGGAGTGGTTTGTGAGTAAGGTATGAAGGGTTAGAGGTGTGTGTATGTGTGTAGATAGATAGATAGATAGATAGATGTGAGTAGGTACTTATATATACTTTTTTTGCTTTCTTTTTTCTTTTTTGTTCTTGTTTTTCTTTGTACTTTTGATTTAGGTTATTATTATTATTATTATTATTATGTGTGTTTATGTGGGGGGGGGGAATTGCTATATCCCACCTTTCTCTCATTATTGGATTCAAGGCGGGTTACAATATATTTTTTAAAATAATAATAATAATAATAATAAAAAAAAAATAAGATGGATAGAAATTAAATAATAATAATAATAATTAAAAAATAAGATGGATAGAAATTAAATAATAATAATAATAATAATAAAAATAAGATGGATAGAAATTAAATAATAATAATAATTAAAAAATAAGATGGATAGAAATTAAATAATAATAATAATTAAAAAATAAGATGGATAGAAATTAAATAATAATAATAATTAAAAAATAAGATGGATAGAAATTAAATAATAATAATAATTAAAAAATAAGATGGATAGAAATTAAATAATAATAATAATTAAAAAATAAGATGGATAGAAATTAAATAATAATAATAATAATTAAAAAATAAGATGGATAGAAATTAAATAATAATGATGATGATAATTAAAACATAAGATGGACAGTAGTAATAACGATAAAATAATAATAAAAAATAAGAAGAATGATAAGAATACTGTATTTCTTTTTAAAAAACCCAAAAAACAGAAGATAAACAACAACAACAACAACAACAGCAATAACAATAACAGTGGGGGGATGGGAGAGATAAATGTACATCAATTAAATATAATGAAATGTATATGAAACAAATAATGTCTCAATCTATAAAAGCGCTGAGGGCCCTCAGGAAGGAAGGAAGGAAGGAAGGAAGGGAGGGAGGAAGGAAGGGGCTTCTTCCCTCAGGGGCCCCCAGAGGCCCTTGCGCGGCGGCGGCGGCGGCGGCGGCTCCTGGAGGGAGGGACCCCCCTCGGCCCCCTTCCTTCCTTCCCTTCCTTTTCCTTCACTCACTGGCTTCTTTCCAATCGCCTGGCTGCTCTCCGCCAACCGCCGGGCCTTTGTTCCCTGAAGTCCGGGGCCTCCTTCTCCTTCTTCCTTCGTCTCGATTCTCGAACCCTGAACCCAGGACCCAGAAAAAGGAAAAGGAGGAGATCAGGGTCCTCAATATTCCCCCCCAACAGTTGGGCCCATTTGGACGCCCGTGCGCATGCGCACAAAACCCCGCGCGCACCTTGGGGCTTGTAGTCCCTCGCGCCGCCTCCCAGCGTTTCAGGGTGACGCGGAGGGACTACGTTTCCCGACAAGCACCGCGCGCTGCGAATAAGGCCTACCTACGACGCCAGTGGAGGCCACTCTCTCTGGCTTCTCCTTCAGGGAGGCTGAGGCAGGAAATATGGCTGAGGGGAAGAAGGAAGGCCCGCACAGAGACACAGTCACACAGCCCCCTCACAAATATAGATAGATAGATATATATCTCCCATCTCTCTAAATAAACGAATAAACAAAATAAATATCTCTGGGTCGTGGTGCTTTGGAAAGGGAAAGGGCTGAGTGAAACCCTTCTTCCTTGCTCTGGTTGGGTCAAATATGAATAAATACATAGAAATATATACTGTATATATATATATATATATATATATATATATATATATATATACACACACACACACACATAAATATTATATACAAATACAATGTTTATACACACACACACACACTTTATATATTTTATATATTTAGATATTTCTGGCTGGGCCAAAACAGAATAAATACATATAAATATTATATAAGCCAGGCAAAATATTTTATATATATATATACACACACACACACACACACACACACACACACACACACACATATATATATATATTTAGATATTTTATATATTTAGATATTTCTGGCTGGGCCAAAAAAGAGAATACATATAAATATATATATATATATATACATATATATATATGTATGTGTGTGTGTGTGGATGGTAAAGAGAAATAGACATTATATATATATATAATATTTATATATATTGATATATTAAAATATATAAAACATATATATAAATGATTGAAAATTATATTAATTTATAATAGTAATATTATAAATTAATATTTATATATAATTAACTTGCTGGGATAGAAAAAGAATTTACATATATATATATATATATACACATATATTTACACACACACATATTCTAAATATATGTCTGTAAACATATTGCTAAGAATTACACACACACACACACATGTATATACACATTGTGTGTGTGTGTATATATATTTACATTTTGTTGGGATAGAGAAAGAGAATATATATAAATATATATACACACAATACATACACATACAATATTATGTGTGTGTATATATATATATGTGTGTATGTGTTCTTTTTACCTTTTGCTAGGACAGAAGATACCATATGTGTGTGTGTGTGCATATACATACAGACACACACTCAGAATATCTATACACACACATTCTGACTATGTGTGTGATGTAGTCTTTGCCTCTTGCTGGGATAAAGAATATATATAAACACACACACAGAGTCAGATTATATATATAATATAATTGCCTGAGTGCAGATGGGGTGGGATATAAATATTATTATTTATTATACACACACACACACACATATATTGAGTGTGTGTGTGTGTGTGTGTCTACACACACACACACACACTATCAGCATATACAGTGTATAGAGATTCCAGATTCTTCATTCTTCCCAGATGAAAAAGAGACGGTTAAGAGGTGATACTTAAGTATTTGAAGGGGTGTCACATTGAGGATGGAGCAAGCTTGTTTTCTGCTGCTCCAGAGAAATAGGTCCTGGAACTAACAGAGGCAGCAAACTACAGGAAAAGAGATTCCACTTCAACATTAGGAGCTACTTCCTGACAGTAAGACAGTGGAAGAAACTCCCTTGGAAAGTGGCGGTGTGTCCTTCTTGGAGGTCTTTAAGCAAAGGCTAGATAGCTGTCTTTTGGGGGTACTTGGATTGAGAGTTCCTGCATGGCAGAAAGGAGGCGGACTAGATGGCCCTTGTGGTCTCTTCCAACTCTAGCATTCTATGATCCAGTGTGTGGCCTATATTGATGCTATGCCAAATGTGTATAGGGTCTTGGCCAATACATTTAAAGTGATTATGTTTTGTTGGTGTGCTTCTTGCTTCATGGCCATTCTCTATCCACGTTTTAAAATCCCTTCGCTGGCTGCCTGTTAGTTTCCAGGCCAGATACAAAGTGTTGGTCTTAACCTTTAAAGCCCTGCATGGCTTGGGTCCTGGCTCCTTGTGGGAGCGCCTTCTCCCAGATCCTCCTCCTCCCGCACTCTTCACTTTGCTGGGAAGAATCTGCCTCAACCAAAGGGGACTAGACTTTCGGCAGTGACCCAGCGCTCCTTTTCAGCAGTTGCCCCTAGATTCTGGAACAACCTCCGGATGAGATCCGTCAGATCACCCCCTTGGAAACCTTTAAGAAGGCTATTAAGACGGATCTCTTCCGGCGGCAGGCCTTTTCAGACTAGGTCCACCTCTATTTACACCCCCCCCCCTCCACTTCTCTCTCCTTTTCTCCATCCCTTTCTCCATCCTATCTGGTCCCCAACTTGGCCAATGGTCAGGAATTCAGTCCAACACATCAGGAGGACCAAAGTTTGGGAACCACCGCTGTATAAGTTCACCAGAATAAAATAAAACAGTGGTAATAAACACCTTTCGACCCACCATCTTTGTTCCCCCTGGACACTGGGGCAAAGTAGGGCCACCAGTGCTGCCAAAAACAACCCCCAACCTATCAATAAATCAATTTATTAGTCAGTTAACTATAATACTGTAATACTGTCGTGCTTTTGGGAGCTGTCAATTGTAACGGCTGGGGTTTTGGAGAAGTGAAATCCAACAAGGAACGGTCCCAGAAAGGACAGAGAACATTAATTCAATCTTCAGGTCTGTATTCCGCATTAACAGGAGTGTGATCCCCAGATCCATTTTGTTCTGTGTGGGCCAATTCTGGGTGTTGCGTTTGGAGAAGGAGGTTGCCATGTATGGATATGTAGTGAGGATTGCCAGGCGAAATAAGGCACAGGGCTCCTGTTCCTTTCATGGTTGTGGAGAAGAAGGAATTCAACGTATAACCGCTTGTTCTGAAACGTGGGATACTAGTGTGAGGTGGGTTCAATCTCTGCCCAAAACCGACTTAGAGTAGCCACAGCGCTGAGCGTCTGTTCAGTCGTCTTTAGTTGTTTCCATCTGTTTTCATCAAATATCCAGTCTAATTCCCAGTCCTTAAAAAGACTGACTCAGGCCTGTTCCAGACTGCCAAAATAAAGCTGCTTTGGGTCTCTTTGGAGGTATGCTGTTTAAATGATGCATGGGTCCTAAGAGTCCGGAGGTCGCGCCAAAGCCACACTCCATTCCTAAGCACTGGAGTGCAGCTTTGGTGCAGCTTCCGGATTCTTAGGATGCATGCATCATTTAAACAGCATACCTCCAAAGAGACCCCAAGCAGCTTTATTTTGGCAGTCTGGAACTGACCTCAGAAAGGTGTTTCTATTCTATCGACTCGCTATTCAAAGGCGTGCGCTGGGTGCACAACTGTGTTCGGTAAGAACTGGAAAAACGTCTTAACTTTTCAGAGCAAGGCAACACTTCCTTTCTTTTTATTATTCAAAAAGGCCCTGGCGGCAGGAATATAGTGTAAAAATCATTGGAAAAACTAAAAGGCATCAATACATATTGGAATATACACTTTATACAAAAAAATTACAGGTTGTCAATGATTTCTTTTCTTTTCTTTTCGTTTTGTTTTGTTCCGTCGAGGTTCGGATTCAGAAGCGGAGGTCTCAGTAATTCATGGGTCCCGGGATCTGAACGTTGAGGCTGCCGTAGTCCAACATGTACATGGGCCACTGCTGGAAAAAGGCAAGACGGGAAAATAAAGGTAACTTATGACAGATTGGGAAATTTAAGATGTACTGTAAAGTTATCAAGCCCACCAAGGACAAAACTACTTTTTAAGAATTCAATATATCCCACCTTATGCCAACAAAGAAGGACGGATCTGACTTTTGCGGATTTGGTTATCTGAGGTTTTGATTAAAATGTTCCCTCTAGGAATTTCCAGATCCTCCGGCGCAACTCTGCAGACGTTGACCATAAAGTTGTTCTGGAGGATCTAGACCTTCCTCAAGAAACACTTCTCTAAGCATTTGTAGGTCTTTTTTGTGGGTTTTTGGGGCTCTGTGGCCATGTTCTAGAAGAGTTTCTTCCTGACGTTTCGCCAGCATCTGTGGCTGGCATCTTCAGAGAACGCTGGCATGGAAGAGAGTTGGGTACATTCTCTGAAGATGCCAGCCACAGATGCTGGCGAAACGTCAGGAATAAACTCTTCTAGAACATGGCCACAGAGCCCGTAAAACCCACAAAAAAAATGGATGCCGGCCACGAAAGCCTTCAACTTCACATTTGTAGGTACTCCAGCGCGATTCGATGGTAAACCTCTGGCAGAGGTTGACCACAGAATTGCACTGGACGACTTACAATCATACAATCATATAGTTGGAAGAAACCGCAAGGGCCAACCAGTTCAAACCCATTCTGCCATGCAGGAAATCTAAATCAAAGCATCCCCAACAGATGTCCATCCAGCCTCTGCTTAAAGACCTCTAAGGAAGGAGACTCCACTACACTCCAAGGCAACATATTCCAGTATGGAACAGCCCTTTCTGTCAGGAAGTCCCTCCTAATGTTGAAGTGGAATCTCTTTTTCTTGGAGCTTGCATCCATTGCTCTGTGTTCTAGTCTCTGGAGCAGCAGAAAACAAGCTTGCTCCCTCCTCAATATGACATCCCTTCCAATATTTTAAACAGGGCTATCATATCACCTCTTAAATTGGAAATTTCTAGAGAGGTGTTCTCTTAGGTAAAAATAATAGTGTTTATTATTATTATTATTATTATTATTATTATTATTATTATTATTTGTGGTTTTCCCACATTCATGGGAGCTCTTTACCTCTAACCTCAGCAAATGTGGAGGGACCATTGTAAATTAAAGAACATTGTTTTGTCTCCTCCACTTACATTATGGCACTCATTACCATGAAAAGAACTGAGAAAAGGAAACCAAGAGGCGATGTGAAATACTGTGAGCCTTACCCAAAAGCCTCCTTGCAACATCGTTTTTAGCAATAACGTGGGCAGGTAAATACAGCTGTCCCTCCGTTTTCGCGGGGGATCCATTCCAGACTCAAGCCCCATAGTCTTGAATGGGGCGCATGCCCATGCGCTGTGGGGCGCACCCTGTTAAAAATAACAGGACGCCCCTCCGTGAATATTCAAGACCACAGACCTCAAGTCCGCGAGAAAGGAGGGGCGACTGTATGAGACATCTTAGCGTTTTTCTGGGTTTTTATTTACAGGATGGGCTTCACATCATTATCGGTGCCCTAAGCTAGTGACTGCGCTTTCCCAAGATCAGACAGCAGCCACCATAGAAGGTACACAAAACCTGCTGGCTCCAAGCAGTTTCTTCCTCCAAGGTCTGACGTCTTCCATGCTGACTGCCCCATATGGGTTTTCCTTCTGTCACCATAGCCTACGCTGGCATGGGGAGGCCAGTGCAGGACCCCAGCATGATCTCAGGGTTTCTCAGGTTGACCCCTCTCCCATCTCTCCCTGCCCACTGACCAAGTACGCCACAATGTCACTATTTACCACAAGTGAAATCTGATTGGTGGACGACGTGGACTCCAGATTTGAAGACGAGGAAGAAGAGGAAGAAGAAGAGGAAGAGATGGAATTCCCTTCGGAGATCCTCTTCCGCTTCCGTTTGGGAACCGTGCTGTCATTTTCTAGGAACAGTCAAAGGGAAAGAAGGGTATGAATTGGAATGGCTCCCTCCCCATCTCTCTATTTTCCCCTGCAGTGCTTCAAACAGGACTTCCAGATGAGCCGCTGACATGTCCGAGAAGCTCCTTAAAAATCAGAGCGGCTCTGAATGCGTTAACAGGAACCACAGAACTCTTAGGTTCTCAGGAACGCAAACACTACGATCAAACTCCTGATATAAAAAGCACAAGCCCTTTGTCCCAACCCATTTTTTTGGAGGGCTTACCTGGTTGTTTGGCTTCGGCGCCCAGATCAGCAAATGGCCTGTGTTGCAAAAGAAAGACATGAAACAAAATGTGGTATTGACAAACTGACAAATTGAAATGATGGTGGCAATTCTAAAGACAAATAAAATAGCCCCAAGTTGCACCCCCCTAAAAACCTCCCCAGCTGGGATTGGGATGGTGGGATTTGTGGTCCTCACATTTCGATAGTCCTTGGCTATGAAAGGCTGGACTGGACAAATCTTAATTTGCAGACATAGTCTTCTCGTCTTGATTTTTGTGGGTGCTGAAATTTGTATTATTTTGTGACACAACTGCAACTGCACAATGCTCTATTTTCTCCTTGTTGCCACTGACAGCTAGAAGTAAACACATCGCGTGCTCTATCTTATTCTTGACCAGAGTCTCCTAAACCGTCGATCCTTTTCCATTCAGTTACATACTTAGATTGGTTTATCTACTCTTGGAATATCTGCCTGGTGGAACTCTTGATTTTCAAAGACCCGCTTTGCTCTTGTGAGGAATCCCCTTGGATATCTGCACAAGGCAGTGTGGCGCAACAGTTGAATCACGAGACTTTTGCGGATGGAAAATCAGAATTCGAATTCACTCGGCCACTTTCCCCCTCTTTTTCTGCCTAGGCAGAAAATAAAGCCAGGTAGCCCATGAACACCACCCTAAGCTTAAGAAGAGAAGGAGAGAGACTCAGAGGGGAATACTAGTTGTATTAGGTTAGCTGCAAACACCTGCCCTAATTCTACATTAGCCTCACATTCCATGGTCCTCCCTTGACTTATGTCCTACATGAGAAGCTGATTTGGATCTGCATGTGGTCCTCTCTGAGCGATGAAACTACAGCTCATTGGTAGATCACAAGGAGAAGTTACTGGAGATTGAACCTGGGAACTTCTCCTAATCTAAGTATGTAACTGAATGGAAAAGGATCAACGGTTTAGGAGACTCTGGTCAAGAATAAGACAGAGCATGGCTAAGAAAGAGCTCTGCCTGAAGCCCTGGAGAACTGTTACCCATCAGCACTGCTAAACTAAAAGGGCTCAGTATTAGGCCGCTTTCTCAGTGAAGGCCATAGTTCATTGTTAAGAGTCCATATAGGCAGGTTCGTTCCCTAACATCTCTAGGTAGGCTTGAAAAAGACCCCTGCCTGAGACCCTAGAGAACCTCTGCCTATAACTACTAAGCTAGATGGACCAAGGGCTTGACTGGATTCCTCCATTCTGATAGTAACTGAAATAGGACTTGTAAAACCTGTGTGTTGCATGCAGAAGGCTCCCAGGTCCAGCTTGTAGTAAGGCCAGTGAGAACGGTCTCAGGTAACAAGAGATGAAACCCTACCTAGGTCCTTGGAAAGTCAGAGTATTGTCCATATGTTCTGTAGGACAACTCTCATCAGGCCCGGCTCCCAGTGTTCAAAGCCAGATGGGCCAATGCTCAGCTAGATGGACCAAGAGTATGATAGCACTAGGCAGCTTCACATCAGCATGGACTCCAAGTTTCAGAGATCCCCCATTCAAGACAGCCATAGTAAAGTCTCTCCATAAGTGAGCGTTCTCTCTTGAACCAGTGGCAGCTCCCATTTTAGTGGGGAGATACATTCACTTCGGGTTTTAATCCAAACTATTCAAGGTGCCATACCCTACTGCAAAAAAGGTTGAGGACTTTGGATAGCTCTTTTAAAGCTATCCAAAACCTGGAGTAGATCCACTGCCCAGCTGACATGGGAACCATCAATTGTCAATGCCCTTAACTATATCACCTCTCCTCACTTCCTTGCCTGTTCTCCTTGGTCGCAACCCACAGAAGGAGGGAGAGAAAGAGAGATGAGAGAAAGGGGATATTTTTATATCTCCTCCCTTGTCACTGGTCAATCTTTAATATGGAACACATAGCAAATCCCTAGCAGACGTGGACCTTAGCAGATGCTCTGTACATTCAAACAGGATTGCTTATATCATCATAGGCATTAAGTAGTTCTGATTTAACACCAGCAGAGGACACTGTGGCATTAAGGATTTAAAATAAATACGTAGAGAGACCTTGTAGCACCTTTGAGACGAAGAGAGAGAAAGAAGATGGCAGCATGAGCTTTCGTAGACTACAGTCTACTTCCTCGGATGCATTGGGCGCATGACTTAAGTCTACAAAAGCTCATGCTGCCAACCTCTTGCTTTTAGTTAGTCTCAAAGGTGCCACAAGATCTCTCTACAGACTGATTCTACAGACTAACATATCTCTATCTTTGAATTCTGCCACCACAAAGAATGTGTAGAAAGGCCATGGAGCCCAGCTTACTGAAGCTGGTTGGTCACCACCATCTGGATATGGTCGCGTGCTTTGAGGATCTTCTCCAGCCGGTGGATGTCATAGGTGTTGGGATTTCGAAATGGGATGTCGTCCGGCAGTCCAGTTACTTCTATGGCCTCGGGGCTGTCCCGGATCAGTTTATATGGCACCAGGACAGGTCTATTCAGGCCCAACGCCGCTCCTGAAATAACACCAAATGGCCCCAGAATGACACTGAGACCCATCACACGAGGATAACATTGGGCCCATACAGAAAGGCCACAATAAAGCTGCTTTGGGTCACTTTGGAGGTATGCTGTTTAAATGACACATGCATCTTAAGAGGCCAGAAGCGGCACTAAAGCTGTGCTCCGGTCCTTAAGACTGGAGCATGGCTTTGGCGCGGCTTCTGGCCTCTTAGTGCGCATGCATCATTTAAACAGCATACCTCCAAAGTGACCCGAAGCAGCTTTATTTTGGCCTGTCTGTATGGACCCATTCTCACCATATTATAAGACACAGGTTTTCAAAAAGAAAAAGGATACCACATTTCTTCTCAAGCCTACTCAGCATCTCCAAAAACTTCATGCAAATGCTTTTGGAATTTATATTACTTTTTAATATTTTCAGGCTTTGGATGGTTGAATCTGGCGGATTTTAAAAAATCTGTGGATACAGAGGGCCAACTGTATTTTACCTCTTTCAATCTGTCTTTTTAACTTGTTAACTTGTTTCATATTTGGAACCTTTTAATACTGTTTTATGATGATTGTTTTACACTTGTCAGCCTAGTTTTATTGAACGCTGCTCTGAGATCTATGGAGACACGGTGGGATATAAATACTTAAAGACATAAATATAGATCTCTCCGATCCCACTCCCGCAGCCTGGTCAAGGAACAGTCAGACTTCTTTACTCTTTCTTTCATTTCATCTTACCTTTCTCTCATTCGTTCTGCCAGCCTTAGCTTCCCCTGAGGTCATGTTGGCTCCCTTCCCTCTTATCTTTCCAGGCAATTCCAGATCTTGGAACCAACAAAATCCCAGATTAAGATGATGGGTTCCTCGCCCTACCCTTGCCCTCAGTCATATGTTGGAAAACTTCAGTTCTGCGTGCAAACGGTGGGTACAACTCACCATATTTTTCATTGAACAGTTCTTTCACTTGCTCTCGCAGAATCACCTTCTCGCCCAACCTATTAGCATCATCGTCATCTATGCAGAAAAAGGAGAAAGCCCGGAGCCATAGCATTAGTAACTTGCTCTTTCTCATCTCCCAAGGATGTAGTTACCAAAAACTAGTTTACACAAATGAGATCCTAGGGTTGGTGTCCCCTTAAGGTGGATCTCGAAGAAGGAGTTCCAGGGCGTATTTCCAGTCAAGGTACATACTGTACTTTCCCTGAACATTTCTTCCTTGAGAACCAGCAAGTGTGTCAGACAGACAGGAGCAAAGGTACCCAAGGGTCAGATCTCCATCAACAGAGAAGGATTTACTGGGTGACCTTCTACTATTCACTATTTGCCAACCTAATCTGCTATTGTGAGGATAACACAGGTGAGGGAACCAAGTGTATTGCCTTGAGGAAAAGAAAGGTGGAGAAAGGATGAGATAGAAATGCAATATATATATATATATATATATATATATATATATATATATAATGCATGCAAGCAAATTTCTAAATGTGATACAAATATGAAGTCGAAGGCTTTCATGGCCAGCATCCATAGTTTTTTTGTGGGTTTTTGGGCTATGGGGCCATGTTCTAGAAGAGTTTATTCCTGATGTTTCGCCAGCATCTATGGCTGGCATCTTCAGAGAAAGATGAAGATGCCAGCCACAGATGCTGGCAAAACATCAGGAATAAACTCTTCTCGAACATGGCCCCATAGCCCAAAAGCCCACAAAAAACTAATACAAATGATTTTTTAAAATGCATTTAGGCCACCAGAGCACAAACTGCAACTGGATCTCAATACTAGTAGACTGTAGTCAGTATTAGTAGTCTGTGATGGAATGGAAACAAGGAACGGAGAGCCCTGTGGTTAGACTGTTAGGAACTTATTGGTATTATTATTGTTGTTATTATTATCATTATTATTATATTTATTTATTTTCCCAGGACTGCATTAAAAACAGTACAATTAAAAACATTTTAAAAACCCATGTTCATTAAAAAGGAATTAACAATTTAATTGTTAATACCAGAATAATTATTATATTATTATGGTAGCTTCTAATTTGCCAACTGAGTCTCAGACTGGATGAACTTGTCATACAAACCTTGACTTACAATTTCTGTGGTTACAACGAGAATTTAAAATGGTTTTAAACACAAGTTTTCCAATTAACCTTCCCCCATGGGTGCAAAAAAGGAACCCACCCCAACAAACACAGGTTTAACACACACACCACACACACACCGTTGCCAACAGTGTTGTCCAATCCCTTTTCCAAAGACCTAGGAACCTAATCCCTCTGCCTAGGTGGACCCTAGCTTCCTATGATCTTTCTCAGATCTTGCTCACTCAGACCATAGCATTAGTCCGTTTACACCACAGATCTCTCTCTCCATCTTCTAACCCCCAGAAGCTACTCCTGGCTAACAGAACCCAAGTGCGAGTCAATGTCAATCAAGATTCTCCACTTTCTCACCTTCCATTGACTGTGGATGTCAGAGGCAATCAGATCTCTTCACTTCTGCACATGCCACTGGTCATCATGAGTTAGCCCTTCCTACAACCCAGATCCAGAGGCCTTCCAGGGTCATTGCAGCTACAGAGACAGAATCTACTCTAACTAAAATCTGCCAAAAATTATGAAGAACAAAAGAATGGTCCATAGGTTGGAAACACTCAATATGCATCCCAATCCCCAAGGAAGGTAACACCAGGGATTGCAGTAACCACAGAACCTGCTGTATTCATTTCCCATGCAAAAAAGGTGACACTCCAAATTCGACAACTAAGTCTCTCCTCATATATGGAGCAAAACAAGCCAGATAGCCAAGCTGGGTCCAGGAAAGGAAGAGGCACTAAGGATCATATCGCAAACATATGCTGGATAATAGAACGCACTAAAGAACTTTAAAAGAAAATTAGCTTGTGCTTTATAGATTACAGGAAAGCTTTCGATTGCATAGATCGGCGGTCCCCATACTACTAGTAGAAAACAGCAAAGACTTGGAACGACTGCTGAAGAAAGCCAAGGAAGGAAGTGTAAAGTCCGGTTTACAGCTAAATGTTCAGAAAAGAAATGACCGCAGAAGATTTGCCATAACTTTAAAGCAGATGAAGAAGACATTAAAATTGTTCAAGATCTTCCATACCTTGGCTCAGTCATGAATCAGAATGGAGACAGCAGCCAGGAAATCAGACGAGGACTAGGACTTGGAAAGGCAGCTATGAAGTACCTAGACATCCTGAAGTGTAAAGATGTATCATTGAATACTAAAGTTAAGATTCCCTATGCCATCTTATTTTCCATTTTTATGTTCATGAAGAAAGCTGACTCGTTTGAAATGTGATGCCAGAGAAGAGTCCTACGGATACAACTGGCTGCTAAAGAGACAAATAAATGGATCCTGGAGCAAATCAAGCCTGAAGATGACTAAATTTTGACCACATCATGAGACATGACTTGCTGGAAAAGACAATAATGTTTGGTATTGCTTGCTATGTGATGCTTTAATTTTATAACATTGTTTGGTTTGTAGATTGTACGCCATTAGGCGTGTTTACTTCTATTTTAACTCCTGTAGGTAAAGCGTTGTGTAAAATGTTACAGCACTATATAAATGATGATGATGATGATGATGGTAAGATAGAAGGCAGTAGGATGGTTGAACTCTCAAGAAAGCCATGGCCCTGAGTCTGGAAGACATGAGCAAGGCTGTTGATGACAGATTGACTTGGAGGTCTCTCTTTCATGGGGTTGCCATAAGTCGAAGTTAACAACAAGAAGTATCTTGTTAACAACAAGAAGTATCTGTGTTTTCCTTCCCTGTTTGTGCGGAGGGAGCATTTGATTAAAAAAAAAAAAGGGAGACAAGAAAGATAACCTGGACTAGAACCTGGCGAAATTCTTCTTCTGGACTGCAATACTCACATTTGATTTGGACAAGTCCCAGAATCCCCTATCCAGCTAAAACGAGGACGTTGTACTTTAGACATATTATGAAGTGAGACAAGAGGAAGAATGCATTATAAGCGGACAGACTCCAT
Organism: Sceloporus occidentalis; assembly: GCA_023333645.1. Classification (NCBI taxonomy): domain Eukaryota; kingdom Metazoa; phylum Chordata; class Lepidosauria; order Squamata; family Phrynosomatidae; genus Sceloporus; species Sceloporus occidentalis. The sequence continues at coordinate 3,706,591 of JALMGF010000064.1, read as the reverse complement.
CAGGAAAGCTATGGCCCTGAGTCTGCAAGATACTGGGGCTCTTGGAGGTCTCTCATTTATAAGGTTGCTGTATATTCAAGCCAGCTTGATGGCAAATAACCACAACAAAGTCAAAATAAAGACATTTTCCAGTGTCTGTATTAACATAACCAATGCTAAGAGTCCCAATATAGCGCAGGGTCTCAATTATTCCCTTTAGGAGTGGGATCAGAAATGCCAGGAGAGTAAATAATTTCCAATTTTGTCCTTAGGTCTCTCTCCCAGCATCTGAAAAGGCCTTTTGTAATGAAGTCTCCACAGAGAAACCCCTGCTCTACTACCATCCTTCAAGCTATGGAACTGAATCGATGGTCCGGACGAGAAGGAGATGGAACTGAATCGATGGTCCGGATGAGAAGGAGATGGGGATGGAGAAAGAGAATGGGGCTTGTTCCCTCAAGCCTTACACTGTTAATGCTCAGTCTGACAGATTGTGGCGGTTGTGCAGATGGTAGCAGACAAAGAAAGGAAATCCACGATACAAAAGCCAGATCATCTTCTAAATGGCATTGACCAAATTGTCCTTGCAGTGAATCAGAATCCAACTCAAGAAACTCTAGTTTGCATCCCTTGTTCCAGGTCCTGTTATCTGGAACAGCAGCAAACAAGCTTGCTCCCTCCTCAATATGACACCCCTTCATATCACCTCTTAACCTTCTCTTCTCCCGACTAAACATACCCAGCTCCCTAAGTCTTTCCTCATAAGGCATGGTTTCCAGACCCTTCACCATTTTGGTGGCCCTCCTCTGGACACATTTCAGCTCCTCAACATCCTTTTTGAATGGTGGTGCCCAGAACTTGTTAACATCAACATAGCCGGGGGGGGCTGAGAACTTTGTGGACCTTTAAGACTCACATTTTAGGGCCACAAAGGTTGCATGGGGTCCGCAGACCATACTTTGCCCATGCCTGATTTAAAGTGTTGGAACATCAGACTCTGGGGTGAATTTGGCCCTTCTAGGGCTCCTGATCTCTACCATGCCTTTTCCATATTAACATGATCTAGTGTGTTCCTTGCTTTAGCACAAGACTCTCTCCATTCAAAGAGTCTGAGGCACCTCTCATAATTCTTAGATACTGGCATTACGGGCTGTCCATTAAAATGTGTTGGTATTTTGGGGCCTTGTATCAATTTTACCTTTCTGCCTTTGGCCCCATCCAGCACTCAAACGTAGCCCCCCAAAACTTGTTTGAATTTGGTATTTGGGTTGAAAGAGGATCTTTACCTGGTTAGCTTCTTGTACACCACATGCAGAGCGTATGATCCGCCAAGTTCATGGTAACCCTGATAAATCTATTCATGACTGTGCTTCAAATCCCCCATCATCCACAAAGCAGAGCCACCAGGCAAGGAACCCTGGTCCAGTCACCATTTCTCTGCCTAATCTACCTCCCAGAGCTGTTATAAGGATAAGCGGAAGAACCAGCAATCCACTTTTAAGGGAAACACAGAATATAAATAGGGGGTTATGAACCTGTGGACCTAGAGATGTTTTGGGACTCCCAGGAGCCATCAGTCGCAGCCATAAGGGCCAAACACTGGGGATGGTGGAAGCTGTAGTTCAGAAACATGAGAAGGACAACAGGTTTCCCCACCCCAGTACAAATGTATAAAATACAGTGAACCGTGCCGCTGGAAAGTACAGAAGAGAGAGAGAGAATTATGTGTCTCCCTGTAAGTATATTTTTAATTCCTTTGGGAGTTGCTACATCACGGTTGTTATTGCCATTGTCACTGTTGTCAATGTCGTTGTTTAACTATACCAAACGTTTCTTGTCTGCTACCATCTATAGCACATCCTCTGAGCAACATACCGTTCAAAGCAGCGTAAGCTTTTTCCAAGGTGGATATCCGTCTAGGGGCTATAGCGGTCATTGAGGAAAGAAAAGAGAGAAGTGTGAGTGAGTAAGTGAGTGAGGTTAATTCTTTACACAAATACCCCACCCAAAAGCAGCAGAAAACCAGGGCGCAACGTTGTGACCAACAGATGCACACTCTCACCCATAAGTACTCAGCCAGAGATAAGCGATAAAGCTGGAGAGTGACTCATTTCTTCTTCTCATGATTATATTTATATCCTAATTTCCCCCCCAAAAAATTGGGTGGTAGAGGTATCCCTGACTCACAGCATGCAGGTCAATTGCTTCCATGCCATTACTTTTCTGACCAGGCACATGTTTTATAAGATGATCATAGTCATAGCTTGGAAAGGTTACTCTTTCGGACTGCCAACTCCAAGTATGCCCAACCAGTATGGCCACTGACGGTTGCACTGCCAACTCCAAGTATGCCCAACCAGTATGGCCACTGACGGTTGTACTGACAACTCCAAGTATGCCCAACCAGTATGGCCACTGATGGCCGCTGATAGTTGTGGCCAGTTTGGTGAAAGAGGTACCAATGTGCAATCCAACAGTAACTTTTCCAGACTGTGGACATAGTTCAGTTGGGGGAGCACCTGGTTAGCATCCAGAAAGTCCTAGGTTTGATCCTCTGCATTTCCAAGTAAGGCTGAGAAAGACTCTAGTCTGAAACCCTGTGGAAACGTTGCCAGGGAATTGTGGGAATCCTTTATGGGTCAAGGGTGGGAAGTGAACATCCCTTGTCCCTTGGATGGCCATCTGTCGGGGATGCTTTGATTGAGAGTTCCTGCATGGCAGGGAGTTGGACTGGGTGGCCCTTGTGGTCTCTTCTAGCTCTATGATTCTATGTCCTTCAGTGTAACCTGACAAGACCCTTTGTTCATGCACAGGCTTCTTAGATGCTCCAGAGTCCCAGCCTATGACCATTGAACTTCCAGAAATGTCCTGGTTGGGCCAATCTCTTAATGTTACTCTCCTCTTTAAATTGTTATTATAACCACAATAGAAAACAACAAAGAAACACCATCATAGGCCTGACAAGATGTCTTCAGAGGTGTGCTATCTTCCTGGGGCAAAAACCTGCAATGTAACGGAGAGGCTGACGAAGTTCATCAAGTCCATTGAACATTACTCCTTCCATTTGGTTCATGTGGTAACCAATGACATTGTAAGGAATGGCCTAGAGTATCACAAGGGATTATAAATCTCTGAGTAGGAAGCTGAAGAACCTGGATACACAGGTTGTCATGTCATGGGTCTCACAGTTGTAGGAAGGGAGAGGAGAAGAAGAATGGAGGTGAACAACTGGTTCTGCACATGGTGCCACTGGAAACCATTTGGCTTCTTGGACCATGATGTCCAGTTTCATAAAGACGGACTTCTGGCAAGGGATGGGTTGCATCTCAGAGCAGTGGGCAGGGATGCTTTTGCTAAGAGGCTCACAAACCTGATCAGGAGGGCTTTAAACTGAGTTATGTGCGGAGCGAGACAGTATTCTTGAGGGCCAGGAGTGCATCAAGTGCTGCAAAATAATAGCCCAAATGTTATAGAGAGACTAAGAACCCAACTGTGGGAAGGGGGAAAAACCCTTAATATGAAGCTCAGTTTAAAGAGAACAGCCCATGGTGTTAGATGTCTCTATGCTAATGCGCAGAGCATGGAAAATAAAGAAGATGATCTTGAACTGTTAAGACAGTAAAGCAAATATGATATAACAGGCATCACTGAAACCTGGTGGGATGAGTCTCATGGTTGGAATGTAGTAAGAGAGGGGTATAATCTATTCCAGAGACACAGGAGGGGAGGAGTAGCAGCATTATATTCTAGGGATATTTACACTTGTGGGGGGGAAATCCATGATTCAAATCCTGGAAACCATGTTGAGAACATCTGGGTAAAAATTATGGGGGAGAGAAACAACAGGGATGTCATTGTAGGGCAGTGGTTCTCAACCTTTGGGCCTCCAGAAGTTTTGGACTTCAATTCCCAGTAGTCCCAGTCAGTGTGCTCATTTTGTTGTACTTTTGTCACTTTATTTCACATGGGCGCCAACTGAAGTTGTACTATCTGACTATCTGAGTACTGTCCGCTGACTCTGTGGGCCAATTCCTGCCTCTCAGAATTGGCACCTCACTTGGGCAGCTGTGCTTTGCTCTTGAGGAAGCTCATTGAGCTCCTGTGTCCTCGGATCTTGACCTCATTTTGCTTCTATCCATGCATTGTAGCTGTTTGCTAGCTGTTCGGGAACTTGGCCGTTGCCTATTTTGGGCTGCACAACTGCGCATGGAAAACAGAAAGTTGGAAAATCTCCATTAACTGGAATATGCACGCGGTGATCATGAGTATAGAACTGATGTGCTTTGTAAATTATGTCTGTTTGCTAAATTTTATATTTTGTGATTTTAGATTGTACGCAGGTGTTATGTTGTTTTGATGACGCTGTAAAGCGCCGTGCAAAACCTATGGCACTATATAAACAAACACTCATAATAATAATAATACACTACATAACTAGATATAATGCAATGACAAAGCAGCCACCGGGCCATTTAATCCTAAGGCGCTCCCTTGCACATGGTTTCTGTGTAAATCTACAGCGCTATATCAATAAATAATAATAATAATAATAATAATAATAATAATAATAATATGCTCTAATATAATATAATATAATATAATATAATATAATATAATATAATATAATATAATATGCTATAAGCATAATAGTAATAATGGTTTGTTATTGTGTTATATCTAGTTCTGTATTTTATTAGTACAAAGCACATCAGTTTTATACTCATAATCGCAGCGTGTACATTCCAATTAATGAGATTTTTTAACTTTCATTCTTAAATTTTAAAGTGCCATCTTTGTTTCAACTATTTTCCTGGATATTCTTTGCATATAAAAGCAGGTTTAAAAGACCTATCTGGTTTCACAAATGCAATGGGAATCTGTCATGTGTGTGTGAGAGAGTGAGAGAGAGAGCAAGAGACGGAGAGAGATCTTTCAAGACGGGTTTGTAATTCATAGTACAGATCCAAAAGTGTGTGCCAACGTCTAGAACTGGCATCAACCTCATTAGCTAGAAATACCCCCAAAGAACAAACCTGGCAACGTTTCCCTGCTTCAGGGACGCAAGCATGCTGCTAAGGCTCATATCACAAGACAGTTGGGAGAATATCTTAGAAATCAGTTCAGTAGTGCTGCTCTTCATGTTCTTCAAACAGTCAGCAGAACGTCATCATCATTTATCATTCCCAAAATATATTCAGCAGTGTTTTTTGCCAAGGCATGGGCACTTACCAGGTTTAGGAATGAGTCCTTGGAAAGGTCTGCAAAAGAAAAAGAAAAACAGAATTGTTCATGGAGCAAAGGCAGAATATGGGACAGACCCAGTGAGCAGCTTCTGCAAGTATTGGTAAGGCTCAGGGCTGCACACACCACAAAGATATAGTCAGACTCTGGGCTAAGAGACTGGATTGTCTGTAGATTATTCAGGACAGCCACCATGGCAAAGTGGTTTGAGTGCTGGACTAGGACTCCAGAAGATCAGTGTCTGAAATGTTCCTCAGCCACTGAAAACACCTTGGGCAAGGTGCCTCTTCTCAGTGCCAACCAGTGCCCCCAAATAAATCTTGCCAAGAAAATCTGGCAATAGGGTTGCCATGTCAGAGTAAAATTGAAGGCAGGTAACAAAAATGGATGTTGGAATCTGGGATGTTATTGGACATTGGCCCCGTCCGAGTCAGTCTTTGAGCTAAACAAGACATGACACCGATTGCATGGCAGGGGGTTGGACTGGATGGCCATCTACAATTCTATGGCCTGTTACAGACTGCCAAAATAAAGCTGCCTTGGGTCTCTGTGGAGGTATGCCATTTAAATGATGCATGGGTCCTAAGAGTCCGGAGGTTGCGCCAAAGCCACACTCCATTCTTAAGCACTGGAGTGCAGCTTTGGTGCAGCTTCTGGATTCTTAGGATGCATGCATCATTTAAACAGCATACCTCCAAAGAGACCCCAAGCAGCTTTATTTTGGCAGTCTGGAACAGGCCTATGTTTGTAGTAAAATAATTATTGTGCATGTTTAGACATGTAAGTAGTTGCTATGAAGGTATGAAGGAAGCAGGAATCAGACTGTGGTAGATTGGGAATAAAGTTTAACCGTTTTCCCCTTGCTGTAGTCCCACCCAATAATAACAAAAATCTTCTTCCTAAAGAAGCTATGAATCCTCCATTGCTTCCTATGAAGACCTCACTTCTCATATAAATAGTAGCTTTCTAATATATGTTGAGGGTGCTTTGATTGTGAGTTCCTGCATGGCAAAGGGGTTGAACTGGATGACCCTTGAGGTCTCTTCTGACTCTACGATTCTATGATGTGCATCTCTTCCAACACTATGATTCAATGATTCTGTGTGTATGTGTGCCGGGGGCAGTTTAAGTTTTTCATTATGGGCTGTAGTGATGGTGAAAAGGGTGAACCTACGCTCCTTCCCTCTTGCAAGAATCCTAACGCTGAAACACAGTGCCTCGGCTTGCTTTCCCCCTCTTCCTTCCTAGCTTTCTCTTTGTGTCTCATTCTTTTTTAGTCCGTTCATTCTCAATGGTTCCCACACCCCTGTAAACCTTACTTACTGCTATCAGTAAAGCAAGAATAACAGAAATACTAAACAAAAGGGGGAAATCCAATTTGAGTCCCAACTAGAATCAATGGCAAATTGAGACACAACTAGAAATCAATGAAAATCGGGGTGGAGGAAGCCTGTCCTGCAAGCCATGCGCAGCTCCAACCTCTTTCTTGCCGTTCCAAAGCCTCCAGGGTGGGAAGGTTAAATCAGCTTGAAGGCATCCAGGAATAAGGGGGCTGGATGATACAAACACAGGAGCACACACAAAACCACAACCTGCCAAGCATCCCTGAGGAGAAATACCTTGTTACCGTGAACTTGATCTTGTCTGCCACGGCTAGTATCCTCTCTAGATTCTGGGAGCCGAAGGTGCAAGGTTTCCGAAATGGGATTCCCGGGGGCAGCCCTTCTATGATGACCGATCCTGGGTTGCTTTTGATGCGTTTATATGGCACTTGTACCGGGTATTTGATGCCCAAAGCCTCGCCTGGAAAACACAATGCAATGGTTAGCATACTGGGTTTGGATACGGGTGTCCCAGGTTCATTTCCACAAAGGTTGCAAAGTGGCTCAGAGCGTAGCAGGGTTTACTAAAGTTACTTTGCAGTGGTGGAAACTCTCTTAACAGTGGCATAGACTGCCTTGGAGGCTGGACTCTCCATCTTTGGAAGTCTTTAAACAGAGATTGGATGGTCATCTGTTGTTGGTACTGCTTTAGTTGAATGGTAGAGATAGGGATTGGACTAGGTATAGTGCCCTCCAGCTGTAAGATTGTATGACAGTAGGTGCTTTTTTGAGAATGGTAACTGAAAAATGCATCTTTCTCAAGCTTCGCACAATACTCACCATACTTCTTATTGAATAGGTCTTGAACCTGTTCCCTTAGTGTGTTTGCAATATCTATTCTTGAAAGGCGAGTGTCATAATTTTCTAAAGAGGAAGGGGAGAAAGAGACTGCATTATAGAATCCATCCTATTACATTTTTGGGAAAATAATGGCATCCTTTGATAACAAGAGGGAAAAACCAGGCTATCAATTGACATATTCTGGTCTACCTGGTCTGTTTTATTTTACTCTTTTAGCCTTTCAGGGTTTGTGAACAAGGCATCCCTACTGTTTTTGCAAAATTGTAGACAAAATGCTGCATGCATTTACCCACTAAACAAAATGATATCACATTCAGCATACTACAATCCTAGTAAACATGCGTAGGATGCATAGTTAGGCAGCCAATTGAAAAGACTATCAGACCAGGGGTATATCTCCTCTCCTCTCCTCCTGCCCTTTCTTGGCATACCCTTCAAGACTCGGAGTCAGGAGCACAGTCACCACTAATGCTTATTTTCTTTAGAGGCAAAGAGTTATCACAGGTTGTAATAAAAAACTTAGGAACTGCAATAGCATTTACATTTCTATGCCACTTATCAGTGAACTCAGCACTCTCTAAGCGGTTTACAATCTGTAAGCCAATTGCCTCCAACAAGATGGGGACTCATTTTACCGACCTACGAAAGGATGGAAGGCTGAGTCAACCTTAGAGCCCTGGGATTGAACTCACAACCTTGTGTCTGCAGTACTAGCATTTAACCACTGCGCCACCTGCATCCCCGAGGATAGATAAACACAAAAGGTATTTAGCAGTGCAAAGATGTCCCTTTTCCTAGAGGGACTAGGTACTACATCCTCTCCCCTGAGTTCCCAGCACCTTCTCAGACCTTTCCCATTCTGTCTTTCCGTTACCTTCGTAGCCTCGTCTCACCCTCCACCATTTCCCCTTTGTCTTCAAATAACATTCCCTCGCAGGCCTTGTCCGCTTCCCAGGGCATTGGGCATGCCCCTAGCTATGGCACATCAACTCAATTTCTCACTTTCACCATTCTTTTCTCCTCCCAGTCCTTCTGGAACTTCTTCCACTTCGTTGTGTGGTTGGGCATGCCTCCTCCTTTCATATGTTCAGGGACTGGAGGGTCTTCCCCCTTCCTTCGGCCACCGTCGCTTTGTCCCTTTGCCTTGTAACCCAGCCACCTTTCCTTTCTTTGTGAAGTCGAAGGCCTTCATGGCCGGCATCCATAGTTATTTGTGGGTTTTTCAGGCTCTGTGGCCATGTTCTAGAAGAGTTTATTCCTGACGTTTCGCCAGCGTCTGTGGTTGGCATCATCAGAGAATTCAAAGATGCCAGCCATAGATGCTGGCGAAACGTCAGGAATAAACTCTTCTACAACATGGCCACATAGTCCAAAATATCCATAAAAACTTTCCTTTCTTTTCTTGTACCCCCATCTCTCCTGTGTCTCTAGTCTTCCAGCTGTCCCCTGTGCTTCTGACCACTGACCCTCTTTCTTCCTCAGGTCCCTCCCAACTTCCTCTTGTCCGTCTACCTGGTTCTCCAGTTGTCAGTCCTTCCCTATTGTCCTACAACACTTGATATTCGCTGGCATCTCACCCTACTTAGCTTCCATGGTTAGAGAAGCCCCTTCCTTGGGTCTCTCCATCCATCTGCCTCTCAGCTTCTCTCTATCCTATCTGCCTCCCCCTCCTGGTATTTCTCTCCCTCTTTTAACTTTCCTGCCTTCTCCCAAAGCTCTAGCCCAGTGATGGCGAACCTATGGCACGCGTGCCAGAGGTGGCACTCAGAGCCCTCTCTGTGGGCACATGTGCCATCACCCCAGCACAGAGTTTGCCAGAGTTTGTTATTAGAAAGGCAGAGGGACATGGCACTTTGCAATAAATAAGTGGGTTTTGGGTTACAGTTTGGGCACTCGGCCTCTAAAAGGTTCACCATCACTGCTCTAGCCCTTGCTCTTAGGTCTGGCTGCACCACCTTCCCCAGTGCAGTTTCTGGCCATGCTGGAGAGTCACCAGCATCCTTCACTGGTCTGTTGCCATTTGTGGCATCCTTGCAAGTCGGGGTTTGGGTATTGGGTGGAGCGGGACACCCCAACCCAGCCCTGAGTCTGTCACACAGTGTTACTGGGCTAATTTATCCAGAAAAATCAATAGAGAAATGCAGAACAAACATATAGTGTCAAATCATTCCAAAACTAGATGACATTGTGATGGTGGTGGCCCTGGACCAGGCCATCTGAATTCTTACCTTGAAATCCTGGTCTTTTTACAGGTTCTTCCACAAGACGTTCACTGGAGTCTCTCTCATGAACTGGCAACACAAGAGATAGAGTCTTACTCATTTGTCTTCCTTTTTAATGTGTTTCCAGAACTGTTCAGACACTGTTTAAAGACGCCTCCTCTTTCATTTATTTGTAACACAGCAATCACATCTTTATTACATTGTTTACTGCAGACATTCTGTTGCGACCTGATACTGAAAGTCTTGTTTTTCTCCAGCCATTATTCACTATCTTGCCAATGCTGAAGCTGCTAAAAATGTTCAGCTAGAATATGAAAAGGAAATCAGGGTTGGGGCATAAAACGAATGTGTGAAAAGGAGCTTCTCTGTCAGAGGCTTTGGTAAATGAGGCATGTATGCACCTGCCAGGCATCTGATGAGTGAGCTCTGGTCCATAAAAGCTTATGCCATAATTAAAATGTCAATCTCTGATGTGCCACAAACGTCTCACTACTTTTCTTTACCTGTTGCTCCTGAGCTGTCAGAAGCCGTCTCCTTCACTCCTTCTGCGAGAAGTTCTGGTCTGAAAAATAGTCAACAACATAAAAATGGGAAAACGTATGCTAAGGCAGATCGATGATTCATTTAGGTCTGTATCATTTTCATGGACTGGCAGCATGACTTTCAAACACTTGGCATTTCCCAGCCCTGCCTGAAAATGCCAAAGATTAAGGCTGGGACGTTTGTAATTTTATTAATCTCACGCAGAGTTGGTTCTTTGTTTAAACAGAGGCTGGATGGCCATCCGTTGGAAGTGCTTTGATTGTGAGTTTCTGCATGGCAAAATGGGGTTGGACTGGATGGCCCTTGGGATCTCTTCCAACTCTATGATTACGTAATCCATTCCATAACTGCAAATCCCAAGACTAGGAACTTTTGTAAGTGAAGGACAAACATAACCTACAAACCAAGTTATGCCCATTCCCGCGAAAAAGGAGAGCCTTATGTGATCAGACCATTGATCCATCTAGGTCAGCATTGTCCATAATGATTGGTAGTGGCTATCTAGGCTTCCAATGAGACCTTTCGAACCAGAGCAAGAGATGCTGGGGACTGGACCTTCCAAAATAAACTGCAGAATTCTTTCTGGCTAATAAACCAAGGCATCTAGAACAGTGATGGTGAACCTTTTACAGGCTGGGCGCCCAAACTGCAACCCAAAACCCACTTATTTATTGCAAAGTGCCATGTCCCTCTGGCTTTCTAGTAACAAACTCTGGCAAAGTCTGTGCTGGGGTGATGAGACATGTGCCCACAGAGAGGGCTCTGAGTGCCACCTCTGGCACACGTGCCATAGGTTCGCCATCACTGATCTAGAATATTGCTTGTAACATTCAACATTCTGCAGTGAGGGGGAAACACACATTTAGGTCTCTTCCAACTCTTCGATTCTATGACTCCATAATTTATTTAGAAAAACGGAATGACTTGAGATGCAGGGAAGTGGAATCTTTTTAGAGTGTTCAAGAAGGCATTAGAGAGGCTTTGTTTATGTTAGAAGATCTGGTTGTTAAAGTCTTCTTTGAACTGAATTAGGTTTCTGGCCTGTTCTTTTAACTATCCTGTTTCTCCAAAAAATAAAACATACCCATAAAATAAGTCGTAGCAGGATTCCTAAGCTTTTGCGCAATATAAGCCATACCCCGAAAATAAGACATAGTGATAGGCCTGGCACAGAAGGGAAAGGAGCAGAAAGATTGGGGCCAATGGTCCTAAAGGAAACAGAGTCGCAAGAGATTCAGGATGGAATTCCAGGTTTGGAGAGTTATGACGATGTTCCCGAAGACGACGACTTAACTATATTTGAATAAATGTAGATTGCTGTGCCATACTTAATAAAAATAAGACATCCCCGAAAATAAGCCATAGTGTGTCTTCTTGATATGTGTGTGTGTGTGTGTGTGTGTGTGTGTGTGTGTGTGTATATATATATATATATATATATATATGTCAGTGTCTTGTTTTCAGGGAAACACGGTATTTATTTGAAAGCCTCCTACTGTAGGTGGCCTTCAGATGTTGTTGCCCTACGACATCCATCTGTCATGCCTAGCATAACAGGAATTGTGGGAGTCATCATCCAAAAACATCTGAATGGCCACAGCTGCCCAGCCCTGTTTGAAATGGTAATTTCACATTACAAGATTTCAATTGCTGGAGGGGCTTGAAATGGAGTTTTCTATGCTGTAGTGTCTTTTTATTACATGTGAGAGTTTCAGAGCATCAGAGGTGGGACAGTGATGCCAGGGTATGAAGGTGGGCTCCTGATCCCTCGACTACATATATCAAGGAAAAAGAAGATTGACTAAGCCAGAGCGGGAAGCAAAGTTGGTGGTTTCGACCTTACCGCTTGATGACAAACCGGATGCTGCTGCTTGCTTGGAGAATCTTTTTTAGCTTTGCAATCCCAAAGCAGTTTGGCCGCCGAAGTAAGATGCCATCTGGCAAGCCTACGACAAAAAGGTCTTCTGGATACATCAAGAATTTGGAATACGGGACTTTGACCGGCTCAGAAATTCCTATGGCTTTAGCTGCAAAAGCAAGCACACAACGTCAGCAAGAACATTCCACATGACCTATCCCTTTAAAGAAAAGATGATCAGATATCGATGCACATAACCAGAAGACTTGTGGCCCTTTCACACCACAACGTTCTAGTGCTACGATTCTACTTTAATTGCTATGGCTGCATCCTATGGAATCCTGGGGGTTATGGTTTGGTGAGGAACTAGAGCTCACTGGCGGAGAATTCCAAGTGTGTTGCTGTTGTTGTTGTTGTTGTGTGCCTTCATGTCATTTCAGACTTATGGCGACCCTAAGGCGAATCTATCATGGAGTTGTCTTGGCAAGATTTGTTCAGAGGAGGTTTGTCGTGGCCTTCACCTGAGGCTGAGAGCATATGACTTGCCATAGGTCCATGGATGAGCTGGGAATCAAATCCTGTGTCCTAGTCCGACACTCAAACCACTACACCACACTGGCTCTCATAAGATTTCTAAGTATGTCCCCTTAACCTATGAATCCCAGGAATTCATAGGACGATGAAATCATGGTAGTGGTTTGAGTGTGGGTCTAGGACTCTGAGGAAAAAAGGGATCAAACCCCCATACAGCTATGGAAACCCATCGGGTGCATAAAGCTTGCCAACAAAACCCTGCGATAGGGTCACTATAAGACAGCGCTTACTTTTAAAAATGTATATTTATTGATATTGATATTGATATTATTATTGCTATAAATTCCATACATTCATTCATATTCATACTTACAAAACAATGAGCAATCAATACTATTATATCACAATATAGCACAATGTATCATAATAGGTTAGTCTCAAATTAGTTTATTGCGATCTGATTGATGTTTAACCATTTATATTTCTATCCAGGGAAGTCTTTTGTTATTCCACATCTCCCATATTTATCCACCTTTCATCGTCAGTATATTATCTACGACTTACTCGTTAGTTACTTGAAAGTACTCCCATCTTCCATTACCACTACTTCCACATTTGACCACCTATCTCCTACTCTTCCTATCCTTCTAGCCTCTCATTCCTGACTATTCCTACCTTAATCTCGTCTACTGTTTCTTCTTACTGTCTTCTTATTTCTTATTTACTACCTATCCGACTTCTTCATTATGCCCTCCTCTTATCTTCAAACGCTTACTCTCAGCTAAGAAAGGGCTTACTTGAAGGTACACAACAACAACAACCAGAGTCTGAAGGGCCTTTTAGGTCATGAAATCCAAGCCATTACTCTTGGTAAGATTTCCCACTACACCAACACAACACATGAAACTCCGGACTCTTCTTAACTGTTCCTGGTGAAAGAACTCTACTCTGAATGGCTGGTGGAAAACTTTAGTAACAAGAAGCTCCTAAGAGGGATGGCAGAGGGAAGTAGGCAGGGAGGCCGAGTAGGGAATTCAAATATAAGACGCCAAGTATCTCACCGTATCTTGCATTGAACAAAATTTCGACTTGTTTCCTCAGTTGACTTAAAACATCACCTATGCCATCTGGAAAAGAAAAGGAGCCAACACAGAGATTTGTAAAAATACAGGCCTGTTACAGACAGCCAAAATAAAGCTGCTTCGGGTCTCTTTGGAGGTATGCTGTTTAAATGATGCATGCATCCTAAAAATCCAAAAGCTGCACCAAAGCTGCCCTCCAGTGCTTAGGAATGGAGTCTGGCTTTGGCGCGACCTCCGGACTCTTAGGACCCATGCATCATTTAAACAGCATACCTCCAAAGAGACCCAAAGCAGCTTTATTTGGGCAGTCTGTAACAGGACTATTTGTTTTTTAAATTTAAATAATTTATTTAACATATTTTCAGGGTAGCTTCTAACTAACAAAGAACAATACAGAAAACAACACTTAAAAAGCCATGGAAAGTAAAAAATAGGTAAGCATGCAAACTTAAAATCTAACGGTCGTGGGCAGAATCATGGCACAGAGAGACCAAAAGTGTGAATGGTGTATCGGCACATGGATTTTCTTTTCTTTTAACAAACTAGTGTCCTCTTTTATACTCATGCCTGACACTGCTTATGTGATAAGTCTTACGATGAAAACCACCTTCAGAAACCAGATACACTCACCTTTGTTGTCCACCTGGTTCTCCCCATGTTGCAGGTTTTTGTTGGCTCCTTTCTCTGAAACCAGAAAGAAAACCGCTATTTAACAGGGAGCTAAAGTTCATAAAGCTTTTTTTAATCATATTCCTGCTGCTAGAGGAAGCATTCTGTGTAAGTTTCAGGCTTCGTAAGAAACTCTAGATCGGTGGTTTTCAAACTTTGGTCCTCCAGGTGTTTTGTACTTTAATACCCAGAAGGCTTAACCAGCTTGGCCAACCATCAGGAATTCTGCAAGCAGACATCCAAAACATCTGGAGGATCAAAGTTTGGGAACCACTGCTCTGGATGGTCCGAATGGAGATATTTATTTTGCAGCTCCTGAGAAATCAACGCTACAGCTATCCCCCTGCTCCCTGTTGTCTGTAACACATAGGGCAGTGATGGTGAACCTTTTACAGACCGAGTGCCCAAACTGCAACCCAGAACCCACCTATTTATTGCAAAGTGCCATGTCCCTCTGGCTTTCTAGTAAGAAACTCTGGCAAACTCTGTGCTAGGCCAACAGCATGTGTGCCCACAGAGAGGGCTCTGAGTGCCACCTCTGGCACGCGTGCCATAGGTTTGCCATCACTGACATAGGGGTATCGGGAAGCCATGTCCAGTTAAAACGGTTTTAAAAGGAACAACCCTCTACAGATAGAATCTGTGTGGTTTTCCTCCAAAGCGTTCACTATGCTGGGATTCTCTCAAGGGCAAAGAGGCTTAAGCCTGTCCATCCAAGGGGTCTCTGGGCAGCTGGGCAGATGTGGCGTTTGAGAAGACCAAACCGCGGAGGAGTGACCAATCACCTGCCAGCCTGTCGCGCACATCCAGATTCACGTGATTGGCTACCGCGTCGCGCATTTCATCAGAACGGGGCGATCGATCTGTTAAGGGGAGAAAAACCAAGACTGTCCAATGATACTATCCCTGGGTGAATGTTATGCTTTCCTATGAGCAGGCGGATGGTGTGGAGGGAGATGCTTTTCACCTTCATTCTCTAGAGGGGAGGACTGTTGTCATGCTACGAAGCTGGGAAATTCAAGAAAGCAAAAGGATGTAGAGTTGGACCACCACATTCACTGGGGTTAGGGGCACAGGATCCCTATGAAAGTGGAAGAACCGCAACTAAAAAAAGGCTACGTTTTTACCTGAGAGAACACCTCTCTAGGAATCTCTAGGTCCTCCAGTGCAACTCTGGGGTCAACATCTGCCAGAGGTTGGTTGCAGAATCACGCTGGAGGACCTACAAATGCCTAGAGAAGTGTTTTCTCTAGTAACCTCTCAGTCCTCCAGCACCACTCTATGGTCAATTTCCAGCAGAGTTGCGCTGCGGACCCCAGAGATTCCTAAAGAGGGCATATTATTAATCAAATCTGCAGATGTCAAAGCTGTAAATGTGGAAAGACAACTGTAATTTCTTCACATAGCAAAAAAGTAACAACTGGAACTCACTACAACAAGCTGTGAAAGAAGGCATTAATGACTTTACAAGGGAAGTCATCAAATTCACAGAGACCATGGAATCCCCTTTGCCCACCTCTGATGCCCATTGCGCACATGCACTTGTGGCTTGAATATTATATTCCATGCGTCAAAGAAAATGGATCGCGATACTTGAAAGCGCAGCCTAAAAGAAATCGTTGAGTCTTAAAGGTGCCACAAGCGACTTGGCTTATTCTCAGTTGTTCTGGATCACAATTCCCATTAGCCCCCTGCAACCCAGATAAGGTGGGTATAATGGGAACTATAGTGCAACCATCTCCAGAAGGCTGCCATAAATCATAATGTGACCAGAATCTGCAACTACAAGACCTACAGATCAGAGATTTTAACGCACGAACTCCAAAACTGTCCAGCTGAGCTGCCCCAAACCTTTGCCCAAATGTTTCTGTTTTAAGGAGCAAACCACTCAGAGATCGACTAGAAGTTTCTAAATGTCCTTCTGGATCAGAGACACTGAAACTTGCTGCAGAAATACCTCTTTCCTTCCAGGGCACTCTAGTCAGATACTTGTAAATCAAATAAATATCACAAAGAGGTATCTCTGCCATCCAATACAATCTTATCCCAGTGTGGAGAATGCTCCTGCTCAGGCTTCAAATGAGCCAACCATACCCGCTTCTGGCATGTTCTGTCCCATCCTCCTCTCCACAAGCGACACTGAGCAATTGGCGCCACTGGGTATGCATGGGGGTGTTTCAGATTTGCCATCTCATTTAGCCCCCAGATCCCTAGATCTTCTCACCAAGCTTCACTGGTTTCTGATGGTACAAGCCTTGAAATTCCTCCCCTCATTTCTCAATGGCCCCATTTTGCTTCCACTCCTGTTGCCACTCACCGCTAGAGTCTGCCATTTCTAGCCGGATCCTACGCAATGTAAGACACAGCCTTGCATTCCACTGGTGTCATATGCAGAAAGCATGGATCTACCATGAAATACACAGACTTCTCCGTGATATGCTAGTGCAGGCTTGGAAAAGATCCTTTTGGGGAACAAATCAAGACATCTGCCTTTGGATGCGAGAATGGTTTCTGGCCTTATTCAGGCCGCTCTGCTATTTCCAGTCAGTACTGTTGCTCAATTTACTCCAATCAACTTGAATACCCTTTGTACTAGCTGCACTTCTGGAATCCTATAGGTTAATCCCACTAGAGTAAATCCATTGAATTAAATGCTGAATGCTGAATCAACATACAGATAAATTCAATGGCTCTGCTCTAGTTAGGAATAATTATCTACTCCAAACTGTGGTAAAGGCTGACAAGAAGTTGGACATGATCTTACAAAGAATGATCGGCTAATAAGACATCAGAGTGGTCAAAACCAAAACCCTCGGTTGGCTATGCTTGCTGAGGGATACTGAGTAGAGTTCCCAAAAAGGAACTTTTCCAAACTCTACTCAGGACACAGTTTAGGATTTGTGACTTGATCCTTTGAGAAGAGTGTATATTTCAGCCCAAGATGGATGTCTGGATGAAACAGCCTCTGTGCTCAGAGTGAAATGCAGCACTGACAATACCTAAAGGGGTAGTGGGAACCATGCAGACCTCCTCCCCAAATAATATTATTAGATTGCAATCCAAGCATTCCTCTCTACTGGCTATACTTGCTAAAAGGTTGCTGGGAAATGTAGTCCAACAACATCTAGAGGCCCGCATAATCCCCACCGTGGCCTAGATGCATTGGCACATCCAGGGTTTGGGGCACAACAAGCACTCAGAGGAATGCAACAGGTTTTTTTATTATTAATCGAAACATGGTCTTAAATCTTGACAGCATCACCAGAAGATACTTGCAGTTGATACCTGGAACAGTGATTTGAATGATGTCTACTTCATCTGGTTCTATTTTGATGCGTTTAATGCCTCCCAGTTCTCCTGAAGTACCTGCCAAGGAAAAATGAACCAGCAATAAGAAAAGTGAACCAACTACAAGAAACATAAGAAGCTGCCTCAATGATCCCTCTCTTTTGGGATTACCTCATGTAGGGATGCGAAAAGGGCATCCTATAGCTGCGAGTGGCACATGACCTTCTGCCATGTTTTGGGGGCGATCAGACAGCTTTAGGGCAAAGGAAAGCCTTTTGGTAACAGGAAGCAAACTGGTATTTAATGTCTAGGTAACTCCTTGTTGCAAGAAACGCCTTTTTGGGGACTGAACTGTTCAGTAGGATAAACCGTGGCAAAATCATACCTGTGTCATTGAGAGGGCCTTGGTGGTGGCATTTTAAAAAGTTTCACCAGAAGCTATGGATGGCATCTTCAGAAAATGCTGGCATGGAAGAGAGTGGGGTATATATATATGTTGGTATATACAGTACATTGGTGTGGTCTCTTCCAGCTCTATGATTCTATGTTGGTATATACCAGTGATGGCGAACCTATGGCATGCATGCCAGAGGTGGCACTCAGAGCCCTCTATGTGGGCACACATGCTGTCACCCTAGCACAGAGTTTGCCAGAGTTTCTTACTAGAAAGCCAAAGGGATGTGGCACTTTGCAATAAATAAGTGGGGTCTGGGTTGCAGTTTGGGCACTCAGTCTGTAAAAGGTTCACCATCACAGGTATATACAGTATATATACCCCACTCTCTTCCATGCCAGCATTCTCTGAAGATGCCATCCATAGCTTCTGGCATAACATCAGGAATAAACTCTTCTAGAACATGGCCTCATAGCCCAAAAAACCCACAAAAAAACTATAGCTGCTAGCCATGAGAGTCTTCGACTTCACAATGATCATCTACTTTCTCTGCCATTAAAAGAGTACCTAACAAGAGAGCAGTCGTTGTTCATAACTTACCTGGTTCAGAGTCCCCAGCGACAGTGCACTTTTCAGACCTGGCAAAGGAAATTAATATCATCGACTTTTCACTTATAAAATGCTTCGTGCAACATTGCTAGATGCTGCACAGTCAAAGCAGGGATGAAAGACATAATACAACAAAAGGGCACATCATTAGATGATAGTAAAACACATTGCTATATTCATTTTCCCCCCAAAGTGCAGAAATAGTGAAATATTTATACTGCTTGTCCTCAAGTACATTTTTGTTAAATGCTATGTTAAATGCCAGTTTTGCACATGTAGTGTGGTGGCTATCAGGTTCAAGGCTGGGCAACAGTGTTATACCTGGTTTATCCAAGTCTAATTCACAAAGGCTGATACTGGGATTGAACCAAAGGTCTATTTTATCAAAGGCTGCACACACTACACCATTACAGCAGCTCCATATTGCTTTAACTGTCATGGCTCCATCATATGGATTTGTGGGATGAAGAGATACTTAGAAATGTCTGCTAGAAACCTAACACATACAAGGAAAGAGATTCCACCTCAGCATTAGGAACATTAGGAACAACTTCCTAACACCAATGTAAGAGCTGTTCAATAGTGGAAGATGCTGCTGCCTTGGAGGTTCATAGAATCATAGAGTTGGAAGAGACCCCAAAGGCCATCCAGTCCAACCCCATTCTGCCATGCAGGAAATCCCAATCAAAGCATATCCAACAGATAGCCATATAGCCTCTGTTTAAAGACCTCCAAAGAAGGAGACTCCACCACACTCTGGAGTGGGGTGAAGGGGAAGGAGAGGATAAAATGACTTTTTTACCTATGATTCGTCTGTGAAGTCCCTGCTAGATCAAGAAATGCCATTCTGTGCGGTTCAGGAGAGATTTCCCCAGAAGGGCTGGATGGCTCAATCTTTGTTGAATCTTTGGTAAATTTACTTCCTATTTAAGAAAATCGGGAGCCATAAGGAAATCGGAAAAGGACATAAAGAAAAGAAGTAAGGAAAAATGTTTGTCAGGTATCATTACAGAAGAGAGTCCAGGAATTATCAACGTAAGGATGCCATCCGCTTTGCAAACGCCAGCCACTTTGGCTCAGTTTCAGCCATGTTGGCCTTTGGCTCTGATCCCATCTACTGTTGGTATTGGCCCCCAACAAATTACAAATTACAACGAAACAGGGATCTTCACAGCAAAATGGTTTCCCATCTCTCACTTAAGAGGCAAAATTCCTCCTCTCCCAAAGGTGTCATTTCCCAATTGTTTTAGTAATCAATAGAGTAGTCAATAGAGCAAGTAGGAATTGCCCCAAAGTTGCACTGAAAAGTGATATGGGCATCCAACCCAGCATTAAAAAGCAAAAGGCCAAATCCTTTCCACCGCATTTCACACACTTCATTGGCCACAGATGAGGCTCTAAATATCCTATTACATTGCAGAAAAAAAGATGAAATTTGGTATTTGGGTTACAAACTGGATGTCATTCGAATATCTCAGCTCTTCTACATTAAGCTGGTCTGTTGCATAATGTTGTTAACTTAGTGAACCACAGTAATTTCTGATTTTACGCATTTTCCTCTTGCACACCCATAGGATATCCATTATTATTATTAAGCTTTATGTATATAGTGCTGTATATTTACACAGCGCTGTACATAGAATCAATTAAAATAGATAAAATAGACAAAATAAACCTGCCTATGGCATACATTCTATGAAAATGATTAAATATCATACATATTAGTACATGTTGACATTCAATAAAACAAGGCAGACAACCAATTAAAATAACATTCGATAACAATCATGTAACGCCTGGGAACGCTTCCTTAAAACCTATGGCCTGTTCCAGACTGCCAAAATAAAGCTGCTTCAGGTCTCTTTGGAGGTATGCTGTTTAAATGATGCATGCATCCTAAGAATCCAGAAGCTGAACCAAAGCTGCACTCCGGTGCTTAGGAATGGAGTGTGGCTTTGGCTCGACCTCCGGACTCTTAGGAGCCATGCATCATTTAAATAGCATACCTCCAAAGAGACCCCAAGCAGCTTTATTTTGGCAGTCTGGAACAGGCCTCAGTTACCTAGTTCTGATTATATTACATTACCCAAATCCAACCAAATATGGTTCACTCTAACAATAGCTTAATTGTAACAGGGCAACTTCAAATATTAATTCTGAAGGTGGTTTGTGCCACCAAATCACAGTTAGGATTAAGCACAGTTTAGGATGTGGGTAAAGGTGTGTAAACTGTGGTTGATCTAAAATGGAAGAAGACACTTCCAATCTTTTCTTTCTGACCACATGAAAAAGGGAAGAGAGTGCATGAGGTTGGAGCGCTTTGAATCCAGAGCTTCCAACTATAATGGTTTTCTGTTACATGTAAAGTCTCCCAAACGAAGGCTTTCATGGCCGGAATACATAGTTTTTTGTGGGTTTTTCAGGTGTTGTGGTCATGTTCTAGAAGAGTTTATTCCTGATGTTTCACCAGCATCTCTGGCTGGCATCTTCAGAGAATGCTGGCATGGAAAAAAGTTGGGTCACACAGTATGTATATGTATACACCCCACTCTCTTCCATGCCAGCATTCCCTGAAGATGCCAGCCACAGATGCTGGTGAAACGTCAGGAATAAACTCTTCTAGAACATGGCCACATGGCCCCAAAACCCCCACAAAAAACTATAGTAAATAAATACTTCACATATATAATTCTCTGTTTCACCAAGATACACAAAAGTGTGCCAGGAAGCATTTCCCCCCACAGGCGCAGCAGAATTCAAGAAAATGTCTCACCTACCTGTAAAAATTCTTTCATCAAACATCCTGTAAAGGAATACAAAACAATTCAGATGGAAGGAAGAAGAGTGGGGGAGATGTTAAGAACACTAGTCAGGGGTATATTCATTGCATGCCATAGTCAGAGATATACAGCCTGCAAACATGGAGGTTCTATCCAGATCCTGTGACCACCAGCTGCAGATTGATCTAACCTCCTTTACAAATTTAAGTAATTTCTTTTAAGGTTATGTTAGGATCAAACTACACGTTACGTTAATTATAGGTAACTTTTCCAATAACTGGTAGTCCTGAAATGACTATATAATACCACACCACTTGCATGAAGCTTGACACCTTGTGAGGGGTGCTGGCTTCCATGTCAATGGATCAGTGACTCAATTCCAAGTTCTAACCCAAACTTTAAAGACACTATCTTTAAAGATAACTAACGCATTTACAGTTTGGGCTAAAACATGGAATGGATTCACTAACCAGCTGACATAAGAAGCATCAATCTCTACTGATGACAGCTGACTATACTTTTAATATGTCTACATATAATATACACAAATTTCATACCAATGTATGAATGAATGAATGAATTTATCATGACACTTGGCAGCACAATCTTAAACCTAAATCTATCTACATAGATAAGTATATACCTAGAAATTTAGGTAAAAAAATTGACCCCCAAAAAACCGAGTCAACTTATCCACGGCTCAATGTAAGTACTGTATCTTAACTCATATTTAAAAGAAGGAACTATCTCCTGGTGAAAAGCAAGATTATAATATGTGAAGCACTGACCCCCTCTACTCTCTCATCCATCCAGTCTTAAGAATAAGCACAAAGGCCTGTTCCAGACTGCCCAAATAAAGCTGCTTGGGGTCTCTTTGGAGGTATGCTATTTAAATGATGCCTGGGTCCTAAGAGTCCGGAGGTTGCGCCAAAGCCACACGCCATTCCTAAGCACTGGAGGGCAGCTTTGGTGCAGCTTCCGGATTCTTAGGATGCTTGCATCATTTAAACAGCATACCTCCAAAGAGACCCAAAGCAGCTTTATTTTGGCAGTCTGGGACAGGCCAAAGAGTTATGTCTGGTGGAATTTTCATAAGTTCTTTGACATTGTTTTGCTTTGCTTTATCCTTTAGATCTTTGTTATATGCCCCTAAATTTTACCCTCAACTTATCTAAGGGTGGTGACAAAATCCATAATTTTGGCCCCCAAACTTGCCCTCGACTTATACATGAAGTTGATTTGCAGTAGAGTATATACAGTATACACACACAGAGAGCATTTCTACTCTGCTTCTCAGGTAGGACGCAGTGGCACAGTGGTAAAGATGATGACCTTGAAGGCTGAAAGATCGACAGGTCAGCAGTACGAGGCCCGAATGCCATAGGATGGAGTGAACCCCTGCCACTAGTTCCAGCTTCTGCCAGCCTAGCAGTTTGAAAGCACATAAAAGCGCAAGTAGATCAATATGTGCTACTTTGATGGGATGGTAACAGCATTCTGTGTAGTCATGCTGCCCACATGATCACAGAGTCGTCTTTGACAACGTTGGCTCCTTGACTTCGTTACAGAGATGAGCACCATCCCCTACAGTCAGCCACGTCGACCTCATGTATAAGTCGAGGGCAGGTTTGGGGGCCAAAGTTATAGATTTTGATATAATCCATGGATAAGTCAAGGGTAAAATTTAGGAGCATGTAACAAAGGATCTAAAGAACGAAGCAAAGGAAAATTGTGCCAAGGCATTTACCAAATCCCAACAGATTATACTGTTTGGTGCTGAGCCATGAAACTTTATTGGCTAACCTCTGGTCAGTTATTACCTTCCACCTCAATCTCCTGCACAGGACAGGTGTAAGAAAACAGTTACTTGATGAAGAAATGGATATGTAAGAATACAGTGGGTCCTCCACATTTGCCGGAATTAGGGGCACAGGACCTCTGTGAAAATGGAAAAACCTCAAATAAAAAAGCACTATTTTGTTTACACAAGAGAACACCTCTCTCGGAATATCTAGGTCCTCCAGCGCAACTCTATGGTCCAGGCCAGCCAGAAGTTGACCATAGCATTGCAATGGAGGACCTGTGAATACCTAGAAGTGTTCTCTCTAGGAATCTCTGGGTCCTCCAATGCAACGTCTGGTGGACATTGACAGCAGAGTTGCACAGGAGGACCCCGAAATTCCTAGAAAGAAGATATTAATAAAATCCGTGAATAACCCAATCTGCCAAAGTCAAAGCTGCAAATGGGGAGCGTTGACTTTATATATTCCAACAGATAACCACGTTAATCCGGAAAATCAGTATGCAAAGGGATCTTGTAGCACCTTTGAGACTAGCATAAGCTTTCGTAGACTTGAGTCTAGTTCCTTCCCAAGGTGCAAACTCCAGGACACTGTTGCATGTTTCCATGGCAGTTAATCTGGAATGATAGCACTGTAATTGTATAGCAATGTAAAAGGGTCCTAGGTTCACTTACGAAGGCTATTTCAAAACCAAGTGGGGTTTTTCTGCCCATTGCCGTCTGCATCCCTTAAACAGCTCAGGTTATCCAAGTACCTTTTAATTACAAAGTGGATGTGGTGCCTCTCCTCCAATATTCGCTTGAGCTTCGGGACTCCATAAGTGCATGGCCTTTTGAAGGGGATTTTGTCAGGAATCCCAATGATTTCGACTGCCTCCGGGTCACAAGCAATTTTTCGGTACGGGACAGGGACCATGTGATCTAGACCCAAGGCTTCGGCTGAAAGAAAAACCACATTCAATGTTTAGGAGTAAGACGAGTCAGAACTTGATTAACTGCAGCTTTGCAACTTGGTCTTCTGTAAAAACCTTCTTGCAAGTTATTATTATTATTAAGCTTTTTTTATATATGTAAATGTATACAACTGCAACAGCAGAAGTCTCTGTATTGAGACTATTCATGTTTACAAAACAGCTTTCGAAAGCAGGCGCAATACTCTTATATAGTGCAAGTTGGTGGTATATAGCAAAGTACACAAAGAGAAAAACTAAGATCTGAAGCTGTATCCAAGATATCCAGTTCCACCTCCCAATCTCCCTCAGAGAGTCAAAACCTAAAATAGGAAGGGGACAATACTATCTTTATGCACAGAGAAAGCAACGCCCATGATAAAGGCCAGTAAAGAGGACAGGGTCCTCATGGTGTAGCACTTTGGGATTGAAGCAGCCCTGGTCGCACAGTGGTTAAATGCCAGTCCTCCAGCCACAAGGTTGTGAGTTGGATCCCAGGGGCTCCAAGGTTGACTCAGCCTTCCATCCTTTCGTAGGTTGGGGGCAATTGGCTTACAGAATGTAAACCGCTTCGAGAGTGCTGAGTTCAGTATGAAACGGTATAGATATGTAAATGCTGTTGCTATATTGGGGTAGCAATCATATGTTATTTCAGAAGTAGAGCAGAATGCATAGGTCTTCTCCTCGGAGTGTGGCAGAGTCTCCTTCCTTGGAGGTTTTTAAACAGAGGCTCAGTCGGAGGTGCTTTGATTGAGAGTTCCTGCATTGCAGTGGGTTGGACTGGATGGCCCTTTGGGACTCTTCCAACACTAGGATTCTATGATACTTGGCTCAGTTAGGAGACTGGGAATCTATGGCCTGTTCCAGACTGCCAAAATAAAGCTGCTTTGGGTCTCTTAAGGTATGCTGTTTAAATGATGCGTGCATCCTAAGCATCCAGAAGCTGCACCAAAGCTGCCCTCCAGTGCTTAGGAATGGAGTGTGGCTTTGGCGCAACCTCCGGACTCATAGGACCCAGGCATCATTTAAATAGCATACCTCCAAATAGACCCGAAGCAGCTTTATTTTGGCAGTCTGGAACAGGCCTATGTCTCCAAAATGGTGAGCAGCACGCCCTGTGTATGCGGTATA
This sequence comes from Sceloporus occidentalis, assembly GCA_023333645.1. Classification (NCBI taxonomy): domain Eukaryota; kingdom Metazoa; phylum Chordata; class Lepidosauria; order Squamata; family Phrynosomatidae; genus Sceloporus; species Sceloporus occidentalis. The sequence continues at coordinate 3,681,327 of JALMGF010000064.1, read as the reverse complement.
GAAATGTATATGCTATCGCTATTGCTCTGAAACCACAAAGGAGGAATGGATAATCAGCCCTCGCCAGGGCAAGGAAGTTCGGAGTTGTAGTCTAGACAACCTCAGGAGGACCACTTCCAATGCAGGGTACTGTTTTCTTCATGGATGCCATCCTAACAGTTTTGGCTGCCAACCCTCCATGGAGGAGGGTTGGCAGAAGGTGTCACACATCAGGGCAATTATCAATTGACTGTTTGATAAAAGGGACGTTCAAAACCGAAGAAGACTACCTTAATTAGAAGCTGCATAACTCAAATGCGCCATGCCAAGGAAGCAATTAACAGAAAGGACACATAGCATATGGCATCTACTTGCGTTGGCAGCATTTAAACAAGAAAAAAAGCACCTAAAAAAAAACACCCACTTGTTCGTTCCGCAAAGCCATGCAAGCCATAAGCGCTGCAGATGACAAACAGCCGTTTCGCGCCCACTCACCATATCTGCTGTTAAACAGAATTTGCACACATTCCCTCAGGGTGTTGATATCTTCAGTTTCTTTTATAAAACTGTCCCATTTATCTGGCAAAACAAAATAAGAGAAGTTTCCACACGGCAACAGATTCCCCCCCCATCGCGCTTCACCGCAGGGCCCAGGATTTGCTCCCCATCTCTGCCTCTTCCTCCCTTTGTTATTACTAATAGTACTACTACTATTATTATTATTACACTTTATTTATACAGCACTGTAAATTTACACAGTGCTGTACATGTCAATACAATGGCGCTAGAGAGAAAGGCTCTTTCCTTCCTTGGAGGTCTTTAAGCAGAGGCTAGATGGCCATCTGCTGGGGATGCTTTGATCTGGATTTCCTGCGTGGCAGAATGGGGTTGGACTGGATGGCCCTTGTGGTCTCTTCCAACTCTATGATTCTATGATTCTAAGGCAGAAGGATTTTTTGGCGTGACAGCCACACCAAGTTCAAAATCTCATTGTTGAGTGTTTTCTAAAAGCTCTTCATGGACTCCTCTCTGAAACTCTGGAGGGCAGCTACCACTCTGTGTAGACCAGTGATTCCCAAACTCTGGCCTTCCAGGTGTTTTGGACTTCAGCTCCCAGGATCCCAGGACATTGGCCAAGATGATTGAGGCTTCTGGGAGCTGAAGTCCAAAACATCTGGAAGGCCAGAGTTTGGGAATCAGTGGTGTAGAGTAGACTATACAGTGGGCCCTCCACATTCGCTGGCATTAGGGGCACAGGACCCCCATGAAAGTGAAAAAACTGCAAATAAAAACATTGTTGTTGTTTTTACCTGAGAGAAGACCTCTCTAGGACTCTCTAGGTCCTCGAGCACAACTCTATGGTCAATAGCTGCCAGATGTTGACCATAGAATTGTGCTGGATGACCTACAAATGCCTAGAGAAGTGAAGCTTTCTGCTACGCTGCAGGGACACAGATACCACACCACACTATTAACATGGAAATCACTCTTCCCTAACCAGCGTCACAGAGTATATATATACCCCACTCTCTTCCATGCCAGCATTCTCTGAAGATGCCAGCCACAGATGCTGGTGAAACGTCAGGAATAAACTCTTCTAGAACATGGCCACATGGCCCCAAAAACTATGGATGCCGACCATTCTCTGAAGGTGCCAGCCACAGATGCTGGCGAAACGTCAGGAATAAACTCTTCTAGAACATGGCCACATGGCCCCAAAAACCCACAAAAAACTATGGATGCCGGCCATGAAAGCCTTCGACTTCACACCTAGAGAAGTCTTTTCTCCATAAATCTCTAGGCACTCCAGCTCGGTGGATGTTGACCATAAATCAGCATGGAGGACCTAGAGATTCCTAGAGGGAACATGTTAATCAAATCTGTGAATAATCAAATCCGCAAAAGTCAAAACTGCAAATGTGGGGGGTCAACTGTACTTAGCTAGGTGGGCCTGAGGGTTTTATAAAGCAACTTCTTTAGGAAAGGACCATGGCTCACAGGCACAGAACAGTAACCTTCAATTTTTCTGTTCTTCGACCAGTCAGAGATGCATGAACATGGCCACATACCCCAAAAAACCCACAAAAAAACTATGGACACTGGCCATGATAGCCTTTGACTTTTTAAACCGCCCTGAGAGTCTTTAGGGCTGAAGAGTGGGATATAAATACAGTAAATAAATACATTTAGAATTTTCAGCTAGAGAGTTTTAGTCTCCCACCAAATACAAATCGCATGGTTACATAGGATGCAGACATGGGAGATCACATAGAATATAGTGCTATAACTGCATAGTGGGAAAGGAGATGGATTCCTTGACCTACTGACATGAGCGTCACCAGATGCCACAGGTTGTTTCCCACCCATGCATGGGACCCATGTGGAAACTGGACTCCTATCTTACTTTATTATTCAAAGAGTCATAATGCACATAATAATGTCCTAGTCAGCAACTCCAATTGGCCCGCAATAGATTGAAGTTCTGCTCCATGCAGCTCTCCACTAACCTTTTTGCTCTGCAAATCCTAAAACAGAGATTTCCCTGCTCCTCTCACTCCCTGATAATTTAAAAGTAAGACATCTAACACCGCTTTTGAAGGACCCGCAAGCAAAACAATACCTGATTTGTCATGGACAATGGAGAATAGGATGCGTTTGGAGGAATGGACATTTTGGATGAGCGGACCACCCGGGAGGCTAGATTTCTGTCCTGGACATAAGAAAGGAAAAAAGAAAACAAGCATGAGTACAGGGCTGAGAAAAGTGAGAGCGAAACTGAGATTAACACAAGGTGAGAGGGCTGGTACATCATTCAGTGAAGTAGCTGGACAGGTGAATTTAAAGAATGAGTGAGGAAGAAAGGGCACATCGAGGTTGTCACAGAAGCTACAGTACAGTGCTTCAACCTGGGCAGGCTGTATTGCTGTCCTCAGACTCCAGTGCAGAAACCTAAGCACATCTATGGTATCCCCTAGAATGGCTTTGTTTCCATCCAAGAAACTTTGCCAACAGAGGTGGAACTAGTTACTTAGGCAGAGCTGCAATTCTGTTAAGCTCAAGCTTAAATTGAGCACATATTTAAAACACTGTCCATTTAAGTGCTAAAAGACATCTCTTTGTCCTAGTATGTGCTTCCTTTCACACTGTATCTTGCATTTCAGCATGCTTTGCTTTGTTTTGCGACTGGGCTTTGCTAATTTGCAAAATCTGGCTGCTGAGGCATGCACTTGTAAAAAAAAGAATCCACTTTTGGAGTGAAAAATGTGTTGAATTGCTGGGAATATGAAACCCCATTTGTAGGAGAATTTTTCTTGCATGTGCTGGGAGACCGTTTTAAGTCCCCATCACATTTCTTTGTTCCAGGACCATTTTGGGAAATCAAAATTGAGCCAAGGGGCCTCCCACTACTAGTAGTCTCAGAGACGTCAATGTTAGGTGGCACGTAGTCCACCCTCCAAAGGGACAGAGTCAAGATCAGTAGGGTTTTTTTTTTTTGGGGGGGGGGGGTTGGTCTATGTGGCCATGTTCTAAAAGAGTTTATTCCTGCCATTTCACCAGCATCTGTGGCTGGTATCTCTAGAGAAGGGAGAGGGCCAAGATCAGTTTACCTGGTAAGAGAAATAGGTCCCATTCTTGACAACCTTCTCTCCTTTCTCCTTCCTTCATCATTACCCTAAAGCAGTGATTCCCAAACTTCAGTTCTCCAAGCGTTTTGGACTTCAACTTCCTGAAGACCCAGCCAACTTGGCCAAATGTCAGGAATTCCAAGAAGTCCTAAACATCTGGAAAACCAAAGTTTGGGGATCACTGCCCTAAAGTAAGTTCTTCCATGACCATTATCCTCCAGAAGACCTGGGGGGGAGCTGGGAGAAGGACATGTTTGGTGCTCATAGGAACCTAGGAGTGGTAGACCCATGACCCTGTCAACGCCATCACTTATATATTTCTATTCCCACCCAACTTGAGCTCTTATCCAAGGCATATCAGGGCCTTTGCATAGGATCTGATCAATCACTTTTTGGACAGCAAACATTAAAGTCATTACCACAGCAGTCACCGAACTCCTGTGGCGAAGGCACCTTCGCTTCTCCTGATGAGCGAGACCTTAGCATCTCGCTGACTGCGCTCATCCCATGCCGACCAGAGGGACCCTCCTGCTTTATTTCCATGGCAATCTGCGTGGGAAGTGGCACGCCGTACAGGAAACTGTTGGTGGTGACCCCAGAAAGAGCATCTTGGTTGGCCAGTTTAGCATGCACATTGTTAAGGCCTGGTTCTCGGCTCCCCTTTGACATCAGGGTAGGAGAGTTCAACTCCGAAGTAAGGTTGGGCTCCCTGACGGAGTCCTCAGGTGGCCTAAATGAAGGAGGAAACTGCAGGTAAATTACATGAAAATGTGAAAAGTGTGCTGCTGGATCATGCTAAACAGTTCTGGGCACCACAATTCAAAAAGGATGTGGAGAAACTGGAGTGTGTCCAAAGGAGGGCAACTAAAATGGTGAAGGGTCTGGAAAACATGCCCTACGAGGAACGGCTTAGGGATCTGGAGATGTTCAGCCTGGAGAAGAGAAGGTTAGGAGATGATGTGATAGCTCTCTTTAAATATTTGAAGGGATGTCATATGGAGGAGGGAGCAAGCTTGTTTTCTGCTGCTCCAGAGAGCAGGACTTGGAACAATGGATGCAAGCTACAGGAAGAGATTCCACCTCAACATTAGGAGAACCTTCCTGACAGTAAGGCTGTTTGACAGTGGAACACACTTCCTTGGAGAATGGTAGAGTCTCCTTCTTTGGAGGTCTTTAAACAGAAGTTGGATGGCCATCTATTGGGTATGCTTTGATTGAGAGTTCCTGCATGGCAGAATGGGGTTGGACTGGATGGCCCTTGGGATCTCCTCCAACTCTGGGATTCTATAATACTATGATTCTACTGGACTATACAGTCCATAGTCCAGCATTGTGTTTCCACGGTGCATAACCAGATATTAAGTCCACAGGTAGCGCAAGAGCAGTGAAAGAAGGAGAAGTGGGCATCAATTCCCAACAACCTCCCCCTTTCATCTCTCATTGTGATTAGCACCCTCCTATTCATGTTGCCAAGCAAATGGTACTGAAATATATACTATATCTGGTGCTGGAAGGAATACAGAGCCATCAGAATTTGGACGTTAGTGGGACAGAATAGTACGTATACAACAACAACAAAAAATTGGGGAGTAATTGTAACCATAAAATTTAAAAGAGAATAAAGTATCTTTTTTTTCTGAAGAGGGATAGCTAGTAAAAACAAAAATGGTGTTTATTTAAAGGGATAGATATGTACATAGAAATTGGGTTAAATTATATATATCACTACACGGAAATGTAAGACAAACTAAAAGGATAGTATAGTGGGTCACTGGTATCCGCTGGGGTTTGGTTCCAGGATCCTCCTTGGATATCAACATCCGTAGATGCTTAATGACAAGTAAAATGGTGTCCCTTATATTAAATGACAAAATCAAGGGTTGCTTTTTAGAATTTATATCTATTTTTAATATTTTCAAATCATGGATGCTTGAATTCGTGGCTAAAAAAATCCGTGGATAAGGAGGGCAGACTGTACATATAGATAAGAAGACAGAAGGTAAAATAAAGAAATGAAGAACCCACCAGAATTGAAGAAGAAAAGGTAGCCATGTATAAAGAAGGAGGAAGAGGAGGAGGAAAAAGGAATAGAGAATCCCAGACTATTGGCCGAGATGATTGAAGATTCTGGGAACAGAAGTCTGAAACATCTGGAGTACCAGAGTTTGGGAATCACTGGTCTCAACAGTCACTTTCCCAAGCTCTGCTTATGATGATACAGAATTGGGAGGGTGAACAGGGGAGAGAAAGAGTAAGTATAGAGGTGAGATGAAGGCTTTACATTGCAAGGCCCATCCATCCTTGGGGTCTCAGCAGGCCCTGATCTGAGAACAAGAGCCACTGCCCACAAGCCAGGAATCATCCACAGAGCTTACTCTTGTTCCCCAAGCAGGCAAAAGTCCCGCTCTGAACAGGAGGCTCAACACTTCTAACTTCATCTTACCTTTTTAGCCTGAAGCGCATGTGGTGACTGTGCTCTAAAATGGCCATCAGAGACTTCGCATCGTACTCAGTGGGCTTCCTGAAGGTGAGCCCATCGGGCAACCCAGCAACCGCCAGCAAGCCTGGCTCTTTCAGGAATTTCTCATATGGCAGTGGTACCACACTGCTCTTCCCCAAGGCCTCACCTAGGATAAGAAAGAAAGACCATCAGCTGTGAATGCAGGCTAGAAACAGAGTTCAAAGCTTGTTGCGTTTGGTCGAAGGAGCTGTTGAGTTTTGTCTCATGGTCACATTCTGTCATCACCAAGAAATAGACTAACTGCATGGAGGTCAATCTTCCACTGAACCTCCCATGAGCTGCACCTTCAACAGAAAATTCAAATGCATCCATTTCCCTCTGTAGTCACCCTGAAAATGGCAACAGATCACAATGTCACAATCTGGAGAAGAAGTGCGGAAGAAAACAGAGGTATGAGAGTTGTTTACGGATGTTGGTGAGAGTATTTTTCAAATATTTTCATGTATTGTGGATAGTTCTGCATAGTTTAGGGCAAATTTGACATCATGGCAATTTGTTTTAATGGGGAGTTGTGGCTTTAGGGGACTAGTAGGAGGCTTCAGAGGACTAAAAGTGGGCTTCAGATGCCACATACTGCCCTTTTGCCAAACCTGAAAAAGACATCAAGATGGGACTAAGACGATGAAGGAATGGTACTCCACACTCCAATAAAACAAAACATAAAACAAAGAAGAAATAGACTTCTGACAATGCCTAGTTTTGACTTTTTAACATTTGGGGGCATTTCTTAGGGTGGCTTGATCAGCAGTGGGCACAAAAACTAGCCCCAAGAGTCATATGATCAACTTAGATTGCCAGAAAGGAAAGCTGCTAGTCTTCTGTGCTTGGGCCACCACAGCTGAAGATGGGCAAAAAGTGGCATTCATGAGCTTAACACATCAGACCAACTGGGTTGCATCAGGTCTTGCAAAGCATCCTGACTATGATGCGTCTCTAACTCCTTTGGAGTGGAGAATGGGTAGTGAACCTGTTAACAGTCATCTGTTCATGACAAATACTCTTCATGCATTTTTCAAATGTGACTGCATTGTTAAACGTATTTCTTTTGCTGGAACATATGGAAAGCTCAGAAACGTACAGATTTATAGTCACAAATTGTGTTGGGTTCCACATTCTGCCCGGAGATGTACAAAAGAGGCAGACCCAGTAAAGAAGCTGACAGAGCAAATGTGTCATCCATTTTAAGATGAAGTCCCATTCCCATCACTCTGTGTTTTGCTAGCCTAACAGTATGCCAGCTCACCTATATGCACTGTTTCCTCTCTTCTAAACTCTTCCAACGTACCTGACATGCAAACTTGAATCTATCTATCTATCATCTATCTATATTACTGGAGTCACCAGAATCCCCAGCCACAACTTGCAAATGTTATTTTTTTGGGCTACGGTTCCCAGAATCAACCACCTAGCATGGCTCATTTCCAAACTGACCGGCGGATGCTGGGAGCTGTAGACCAGAAATACATTTTACAAACTCAGTTCAACAGGTCTAGGCAATTGTCCTGGAATAATAAACCCACAAGTGACACAGAAGGCAAACTCAACAGATGCAAAGCGGAAGCAAACAAAGGTTGTTCCTTACTATAAAGCACATCGAAAACTTCTTCCACCATCTTCCTGAGGAGGTAAACATCCGATCCCTGATCCGGGGAGATTCGGGGAATGGTCCGGCCAAAGTCCTTGATCTTCCTCTGGCTGTCCAGATCTTGCTCTTTCCTCTGTTGAATTCCTGCCACCAGGAGCAGAGCGGGAAGGCGAGAGAAAAGATGATAATTTAAGAGATGCCTTCTTAGTATCAGTGGCTTGGTGATGCCACTCCTGCAACTCCAGCTGACTAGACCAGATAATTGAATCTTCAACAACGCTGATAGGTTGACATTCTCCACTGTACTTTGAGTGAGCAGGACTGACCAAGGGCACAGGGCTGGCTCACATAGAGTCTTTCAGAATGTGTGAAAGGGATCTAGGAGTCCAAGTAGACTACAAGTTGAACATGCGTCAACAGTGTGATGCGGCAGCTAACAAGGCCAATGCAATTCTAGGCTGCATCCATAGAAGTATAGTGTCTAGATCAAGGGAAGTAATAGTGCCACTATATTCTGCCTTGGTTAGGCCTCACCTGGAATAATATTGTATCCAATTCTGGGCACCACAATTCAAAAAGGATGTTGAGAAACTGGAGTCATGTGTCCAAAGGAGGGCGACTATAATGGTGAAGGGCCTGGAAACCATGCCCTATGAGGAATGACTCAGGGATCTGGGGATGTTTAGCCTGGAGAAGAGATGGTTAAGAAGTGATATGATATCCCTGTTTAAGTACTGAAGGGATGTCATACTGAGGAGGGAGCAAGCATGTTTTCTGCTGCTCCAGAGAATAGGACATGGAACAATGGATGGCAAACTACAAGAAAAGAGATTCCACCTAAACATTAGGAAGAATGTTCTGACAGCAAGACCTGCTTAACATAGATACTCCCTTGGAGCTTATGGTGGAGTCTCCTACTTTGAAAGTCTTTAAACAGAGGCTGGATGGCTTTATGTTGGGGATGCTTTGACTGTGAGTTCCTGCACGGCAGGGGTTGGATTGGATGGTCCCTGTGGTCTCTTCCAACTCTATGATTCTATGATTCTGACAGTGGGAGGCTGCTGCTATATCTAAAGAGGCTGGTATTGGTCCTGGATTAAATTAATCTTATTTTGTGTGAAAGAAGGAGTTGATTCTGTCCGTCCTACTAATCAAAATCACTATTGAGTTACACAACTGGAGAATCCCTACTCCATCTGCTTAAACCTTTGAGGGACCACTTGCAATGCTGAGGGTGAGGAAAATGTATGGAGTTGGTTAAAGGATCCAGAGACCTTTCTGGATTCCTTGTGATTGGGCGGGCTATAAATACATCATCATCATCATCATCATCATCATCATCATCATCATCATCATTATGGCGGTAGAACTGGAGGAACAGATTTCACCCAGGAGGTGGATGTAATTGGTCAGCCATAGCCAGGAGATGAAATAGACCATAGATGGAGAATCTCTTTGAGCCCCAGAAAGTTCGAGGTCACATTCCAGTAGTGGGACAGGGGAAAAAGGTGGATCCTAAAATGCCAGATGATTTTAGCACAACGTTCTTATTATCAGTAAGGGGAGTAATTTCAGCCTTTTGAGAATGGGGGAAAACACACAAAAGCTGAGAAGCCACAGCAGAAGGGCATCACAGGAAAGAGAAGCCCAAAGGGACAGGCTGGAACCCCAGAAACTGTATTTGACCCCAAAGTCTGAGGGCTTGCACCCTAGGAACAGACGAAGGACCATGGACAGCTTTAAAAAGCTAGGGAGAAGAACGTCACATAACGATGACGATGATGTAAAATCTAAATCTAAAATAATGTAATCCCCATGAATAGGATAACCATAACCACAATGACAAAAAGTGACAATTCCTGGAACATGCCACATTAGGTGATGATACCTCACTGATTCCTAGCTTCTTGCAGAGAATTCGAAACATTACCATCCCCAAAGCCCAATGGGTAACATCTGGTAAACTGTAAAACCTAGATGATGAGGATGAATACGATGACGATATAAGAAGCTTCACAGCAAGCTGCCCTTCAAGCAGAAGCCTCCATGCAGTACCTCCATCTCTATGAAGGAAGCAAAGAGAACAATGTACCAGCAGCAATATGTATTTGCTAATGCTGAATGCTCACAAATGGATTAGGTTTAGGGCAAAAAATATACAGCTGGCGTGTACTCAGCAGATAATCTAAACAGGCATTGACCTTGACAGCCTCGCAGGGCTAATATTTGCACGGGAATGAACTGTTCATGAGCAGCCCCAGCAAGGGGATTAAACGCAAATATGCGCTCTCCCAGCATCCAGCAAGACAACCGTCTCCCGCCCCTTGTTTTTTCCTATTGCAGCAAAAACCTCGGAAGTGTACCTAAGCAAAAAGGTTCTCCTTGAACCCAACGCATCCTAAGGGAAGGCTTGGCTAGTTCACAAGCGTGGCTCCAATGTCCGAATCTCACATACAGTCAGGAGTCTCCATTGTATAGGCAGCCGAAAGGCTTTTCAACATATAATCAGGACAGGATGGTTTTTATATGGGGTATCTGTTTTAGTTAGGATTTTTAGCTCTTGTATGGTTTTGTATGAATTTTATACAATTTTAACATGATGGTTTTAATTGTTTTTCATAGAATCATAGAGTTGGAAGAGACCCCAAGGGCCATCCAGTCCAACCCCAATCTGCCATGCAGGAACTCTCAATCAAAGCATCCACCTCTTAACCTTCTTTTCTCCAGGCTAAACATCCCCAGCTCCTGCAGTCGTTCCTCATAGGACATGGTTTCCAGACCCTTCACCATTTTAGTCGCCCTCCTTTGGACACGCTCCAGTTTCTCAACGTCCTTTTTGAATTGTGGTGCCCAGAACTGGACACAATATTCCAGGTGGGGCTTGACCAGAGCAGAATAGAGTGGCACTATTCCTTCCCTTGATCTAGACACTATACTTTTATTGATGCAGCCTAAAATCACATTGTCCTTTTTAGCTGCTGCATCGCACTGTTGACTCATGTTCAATTTGTGGTCTACTTGGACGCCCAGATCCCTTTCACATGTAGTTTCATTCATCCAGGTGTCCCCCATCCTATATCTGTGCTTTTCGTTTTTCCACCCTAAGTGTAGTACCTTACATTTCTCCCTGTTGAATTTCATTTTGTTAGCTTTGGCCCAGCTTTCTAGTCTATTCAGGTCATCTTGAATTTTGATCCTGTCCTCTGGGGTATTGGCTACTCCTCCTAATCTGGTGTCATTTGCAAATTTGATAAGTATGCCCCCATTTCTGTCCTCCAAGTCATTGATAAAGATGTTGAAAAGCACTGGGCCCAGGACAGAGCCCTGTGGGACCCCACTGGTCACTTCTCTCCAGGATGAAAAGGAGCCATTGTTCAGTACCCTTTGGGTTCGGCCGGTCAACCAATTACAAATCCATGTAACAGTTACTTTGTCTAGTCCACATTTCACTAGCTTGTTGGCAAGAATGTCATGGGGAACCCTGTCAAAAGCCTTACCGAAATCAAGATACACTATATCCACAGCATTCAATTTTCAATTTGTATCACAATGTTTTAAGAAGGTCTTATCTTGTGAGCTGCCCTGGGTCCATTTTTTGGGAGAATGGCGGCATAAAAGTGAAATAAATAAATAAAATACAGGGGCTTCAAGGTCTACTGACAGATCTCTGCATGGCTAACAGTAGATCAATAAACAAAAGACCAGCAGATCAATAAACAAAAGACCAACTCACCAGTTCAATTCCTGAAATTAGAAAGGTTGGGAGAAAGAATACATTTTGTGGGCCGCAAGCTCAGTGCTGGTACTGGAAACAAACTGGGGCGAACATGTGCTAAAAGGCACTTTGCTCCACAGTCCTATGTCTAATGTCTAATTTCACTACCGACTCCAACCAGTGAACCTTGGAGTTTAAGAAAACAATAACATTACAATGTGAAGTTGAAGGCTTTTATGGCCAGCATCCATAGTTTTTTGTGGATTTTTAGGGCTACGTGGCCATGTTCAAGAAGAGTTTATTCCTCCCTTTATATCCATCTCTCTTCTATGCCAGCATTCTCTGAAGATGTCAGCCACAGATGCAGGCGAAAGATCAGGAACAAACTCTTCTAGTACATGGCCACATAGTCCGAAAAACGCACAAAAAACTATGGATGCTGGCCACGGAAGCCTTCAACTTCACATTATAATGCTATTGTTTTCTTAAACTCCAAGGTTCACTGGTAATATTACAGTCGATAGAAAACTCTGCACTCTGCCCACCTGTGTGTTACGTATGTGATCAAAATGGACCCATGGAACTGTAGCCATTGTGGCCAGTATTGCCTTGAACTGATTCCCGGCTCCAGGGTTGGAAATTGTTCAGATGTTGTTGGAATGCAAGTCCCACAAAACTGAGCCAGCAGAGCCACTGATGGGATCTGCAGTCATTCTGGAGGACCATGGGATCCCCACCCTTGCTCTGGGGAGATAGCACATAAAATGTCTGGAGCCAAGGGAAAGATGTTTGCGTTCCAAAATCAGGTTTCTGAGACAGCAGAAAGTTGAAGGGTGAGGATGTGCTATCCATGATATTTGTGAGCAAATGGATGCCTGCCCTAAATAAGACGTAGGACTCATGCATCCCTCCAGATGTTGTTGGACTCCTAGCATGTCTCGCCACTGGTTACGCTGGCTAACACTGCAGGGTTTCCATCTGTGTTCTACCTTCAGTCAAGCATGAAGCAAGTAGGCTCTGACTTCAGACCCCTGCAGCCTCCCAACCTTGCCAGGCCAAGAAAACGCTGCAAATACAGCCCTGCAACACAAACAACATATTGGCTTCCTTTCGGCTGTTGCCAGGCTTGATATAGCTAAGAACTGGAAAGTTGAACATTGCAGAATAGTGGACTAGACTTTGTCACCTGTGGTTAATGGAGAAAATTGCAGATAGTAATATCAGAGCAAGAGGCTTGACTTTCCGCACGGTTTGGCATCCTCTTATTGAATACATCCAGCAGGACTTGGTTTCTAGATATCCCCCAATTGTATCTAAATTTTGATGGAAAGATGTCTTCCAGGGTCTCTGAATGCATCTTTTGTCTGTAATGCCCAGGGCATTATTTTGGGGTTATACTTTAATTTCTGCTTTTTCAGTGAAATAACCACATTTGAGGGTTTACTGTCACTGGCATTCTTTTTATTTGTTGTTGTTTTAGTATACCGTTTGTTGTCATGTTTTGTTCGTCAATAAAATCATTTTTTTAAAAAAGGAAAAAGAAAACTCAGTACTTACTGCAGAACTTCTTGAAATCCGCCTGGACCTCTTTCCTTGCGTTCATGAAGAGCCTCCCCTTTTCTGTCCCAACAACAAAGGTATTTTCATCGTGGACCGCAATGCAGGCAACCTCAGCATTGAGTTTAGAAAGTGCTGAACACTGGAGAGAGAGGGAGAGAGAGATTGAGAGAGAGAATGAGTGAGAAAGAAGGGGAGACAAGAGTCAAGTTAGAGTTAATTGACATCCTAGAATCATAGAATCATGGAGCAGGACTGGACCACAAGGGCCATCTAGTCCAACCCTCCATCATGCAGGAATACACAACTAAATCAGTCCTGAAAGATTCCTATTGACCCTCTGACATAGAATCTTATTGTTGGATGAAAAGCACACGTTAATATCACTGCTTCAAGGTATCATTTGTTTGTGATAATGACAGGTTATATACCTGTAACTATAGTTCTTCAAGTGGTCATGTGCACATTCACACAAATGGGTTCTCCTGCACCTGCGCGGAGCACCATTCGGAACCTTCTAGAATGGTATGTAAGCATTTTGGCAGCAGTCCCACCCATCTCCAGTAATCCTATATAAGGAGCCTTCCCACCAGAAGTTCCAGTTCCCTGGACGCCAATGCAGCCATCCATAGGGATCAGAAAGTCACTATGAGCGGAGGGTGGGTGAGATTGTGTGAGTGTACAGGTGACCACTTGAAGAACTACAGTTAAACAGGTATGTGACCTGTCTTTCTATGTGATCTCTGCCTCACACTAAAGGGGGACTACACACAAGGAGGAATCATAGAATCAGAGACCCCAACCCCCCTGTCATGTCTGTCCTGGGCCCAGTGTTATTCAGCATCTTTATCGGTGGCTTGGATGGAAGAACAGAATAATAGAAACATGGAATCATAGAATCCTACAGTTGGAAGAAATGACAAGGGCCATTCAGTCCAGTCTCATTCTGCCATGCAGGAACTCACAATCAAAGCAACCTCTGCTTAAAGACCTCCAAAGGAGACTCCATCACCCTTTGAGGGAGTGTGTTCCACTGTCGAACAGCCCTTAGAATCATAGAATCATAGAATCGTAGAATTGGAAGAGACCCCAAGAAGGGCCATCCAGTCCAACCCCATTCTGCCATGCAGGAAATCACAATCAAAGCATCCCCGACAGATGGCCATCCAGCCTCTGCTTGAAGACCTCCAAGGAAGGAGACTCCACTGTCCAAGTGGAGACTCAACATTACTGTCCTAATGTTCCTCCTAATGTTGAGGTGGAATCTCTTTTCCTGTAGGTTGCATCCATTGTTCCGGGTCCTGTTCTCCGGAGCAGCAGAAAACAAGTTTGCTCCCTCCTCAATATGACATCCCTTCAGGAGGGAGTGTCGTTGCCAACAAATCAAAACTTTACTGAACATTAAGTGAAATGTAGACCATCAAACATGAAACATGCCTCCCTCCCACAGTGAGCAAATGGTATTGGAAGCGTTTCGAGGAACAGAACTCTCTTGAAACATCTAAGCGGAGTACAGAATTCAAAGTGCCAAAGAACATGTGAGACAATCTGTAATGCAATACATTCAACGAAAACTGGAATGCAGAACAGCTCTCTCAAAGGCAGTGTCTGTGCTAGCCCTTGAGTCCATTACTTGGTAATGAGTAATGAATGTCATAGGCTGTGACCGGGTAGCTGCATGAGAAGTGTCCCCAACAGCACAGCCGCCAGGAAGGCAGAACATGCCGCCATGGCCCATACGGAGTGGGCTCAGATGCAAGCCGGAGGGTCCTTTTCAGCCAGTTCATGTGGTTGGCCTACATCACCCACTTTGCGGAGCACTGCAACGAGCCAGGCAATCCTTTCTTCAAGGAAGAACAGCATATGCAAAGTCTTTGTGAAGTCCCAAAGGCCAGAGTTGTGTTGCCGTAGAAAGTCAGGGCCCTCCACATGTCAAGACAGTGCCAGTGTCTTTCAGCGTCCAAAGACAGATTCAGCAGAAAAACAGACAAAACAACGGGAATACCAACACTATCCTTGGCAGAAAAGTGATATGAGGTCTGAGGACCGTGTTTTTTCCACAACAATAGTGTCATGGGTTACATGGGTTGGAAGGGACCCCAAACTCATCTAATCCATAGAATCATAGAGCTGGAAGAGACACCAAAGGCCATCCAGTCCAACCCCCTGCCATGCAGGAACTCACAATCAAAGCATCCCTGACAGATGGCCATTCAGCCTCTGTTTAAAGACCCCCAAGGAGGTCTCCACCACTCTTTGAGGAAGTGTGTTCCACTGTTGAACAGCCCTTATTGTCAAGAAGTTCCTCCTAATGTTGAGGTGGAATCCCTTTTTCCTGTAGCTTGCATCCATTGCTCCAGGGCCTGTTCTCTGGAGCAGCAGAAAACAAGCTTGCTCCCTCCTCAATAAGTCATCCCTTCAAATATTTAAATAGGGATATCATATCAACACTTAACCTTCTCTTTTTCCATCTGGGAAGAATGAAGAATCTGGAATCTCTTTTCTTGTAGCTTGCACCGATTGTTCCAGGTCCTGTTCTCTGGAGCAGCAGAAAAGAAGCTTGCTCCCTCCTCAATATGACATCCCTTCAAGTGTTTAAACAGAGCTGATCTCTTGCTGATACAGGAAATCCACAACTAAAGCATCCCCAATGGATGGCCACCCAAGCTCTGTTGAAAACCCTCCAATGAAAACAGAGCCTCCATCCTCCAAAAGTTGTCTTTAGAGAGAAGCAGGATGCCAAATATAGAGGGAAAGTACACAAAATCTGGACAATCGGGAACTGTGTTCAGTTTCTGGAGATAAGCAGTTAATCCCCAGCCCTCTCCATACAAAACGATGGGAATCCACCCCAAATGAAACAGTTCCAGACGTGAAAGCACACAACAACAAGCCCTCCAAGGTCCTCCATGGGGTCAACAGAGTGCCCTAACTCCTGACAGTTGATCACTCCAATTGAAATTAATCATTTTGTTGTCGCTGTTGACAACGTGTTGCAAATGCATATACACCTGTCCCTCCATATTTGCTAGGGTTAGAGGCACAAGACCCCCGTGAATATGGAAAAAACACAAATAACAAAAACAGCATGTTTTTACCTGAGGACACCTCTCTAGGAATTTCTAGGTCCTCCAGTGACAGACACTGACCATAGAACTGCCCTGGAGGAGCTACAAAGGCCTAGTAGAGTATTCTCTCTAGGGATCTCTAGGTCTTTCAGTGCAACTCTGTGGTCAATGTCCAACAGACACTGACCATAGAACTGCGCTGGAGGAGCTACAAAGGCCTAGTAGTGTTCTCTCTAGGGATCTCTAGGTCCTCCAGTGCAACTCTGTGGTCAACGTCCGACAGACACTGACCATAGAACTGCGCTGGAGGAGCTACAAAGGCCTAGTAGAGTGTTCTCTCTAGGGATCTCTAGGTCCTCCAGTGCAACTCTGTGGTCAACGTCCGACAGACACTGACCATAGAACTGCGCTGGAGGAGCTACAAAGGCCTAGTAGAGTGTTCTCTCTAGGGATCTCTAGGTCCTCCAGTGCAACTCTGTGGTCAACGTCCGACAGACACTGACCATAGAACTGCGCTGGAGGAGCTACAAAGGCCTAGTAGAGTGTTCTCTCTAGGGATCTCTAGGTCCTCCAGTGCAACTCTGTGGTCAACATCCGACAGACACTGACCATAGAACTGCACTGGAGGAGCTACAAAGGCCTAGTAGAGTGTTCTCTCTAGGGATCTCTAGGTCCTCCAGTGCAACTCTGTGGTCAACGTCCGACAGACACTGACCATAGAACTGCACTGGAGGAGCTACAAAGGCCTAGTAGAGGGTTCTCTCTAGAGATCTCTAGGTCCTCCAGTGCAACTCTGTGGTTAACGTCCGACAGACACTGACCACAGAACTGCGCTGGAGGAGATACAAAGGCCTAGTAGAGTGTTCTCTCTAGGGATCTCTAGGTCCTCCAGTGCAACTCTGTGGTTAACGTCCGACAGACACTGACCACAGAACTGCGCTGGAGGAGATACAAAGGCCTAGTAGAGTGTTCTCTCTAGGGATCTCTAGGTCCTCCAGTGCAACTCTGTGGTCAACGTCCAACAGACACTGACCATAGAACTGCACTGGAGGAGCTACAAAGGCCTAGTAGAGTATTCTCTCTAGGGATCTCTAGGTCCTCCAGTGCAACTCTGTGGTCAACATCCGACAGACACTGACCATAGAACTGCACTGGAGGAGCTACAAAGGCCTAGTAGAGTGTTCTCTCTAGGGATCTCTAGGTCCTCCAGTGCAACTCTGTGGTCAACGTCCGACAGACACTGACCATAGAACTGCACTGGAGGAGCTACAAAGGCCTAGTAGAGGGTTCTCTCTAGAGATCTCTAGGTCCTCCAGTGCAACTCTGTGGTTAACGTCCGACAGACACTGACCACAGAACTGCGCTGGAGGAGATACAAAGGCCTAGTAGAGTGTTCTCTCTAGGGATCTCTAGGTCCTCCAGTGCAACTCTGTGGTCAACATCCAACAGACACTGACCATAGAACTGCACTGGAGGAGCTACAAAGGCCTAGTAGAGTGTTCTCTCTAGGGATCTCTAGGTCCTCCAGTGCAACTCTGTGGTTAACGTCCGACAGACACTGACCACAGAACTGCGCTGGAGGAGATACAAAGGCCTAGTAGAGTGTTCTCTCTAGGGATCTCTAGGTCCTCCAGTGCAACTCTGTGGTCAACATCCGACAGACACTGACCATAGAACAGTGCTGGAGGCGTTACAAAGGCCTAGTAGAGTGTTCTCTCTAGGAATTTCTAGGTCTTTCAATGCAACCTTTAGTTAAAGTTGACCACAGAGTTGCACTGGAGGATATTCCTAGAGAGGACATATCTATCAAATCCATGAATAATCAAAACCGCAAATATGGAGGGACGAATGTACTTTCTCTCTCTCTTTTCTTTGCCTGATCTTTCTCAGTTAACGAAACAATACATTTGGCCATGGATACCTCCCCAGGTAGATATGGCACAATGAAGAAAAGAAAAACAGACTTGTGTAACATTGCTTTCAGCATTTCCTTTTTTTCAAAAAGAAGCAAAAAAAGTCAGAGAAACAAGAGAAGCTATTTTTGAAAAAGACATCCATACAAATTATTTTCTTTGTCGCAGGAGATCAGAACCGTCGCCGTCTTGTTGGGGAAAGCTCACACTGTGGTTGGCAACACACGGGGGATGATCAAAAACAGCAGATGCTGACATAAAGGTTAATAGGAACGGCAATATGTGTTTTTAAAGATTGACTTCAAAACCTTTTCTGGCTGGGGATGTGAGGAAGCAATTTTCACTTCAGAGCCGAAGCTCTTGAAGCAGCTTCTTCCATAACGGCAAAGTAAAGTAACAGGAGCTCACTGTCCCTTCCTTGACAATACTGTCAACATGTCTTCGAACGACACTCTTTCTGCTCATAATACCTTGTGCAATCTTTTTGTAGTAGCCATACTGAGCCTCCAGTATTTAAGGGAACACCTAGAATATCTTGGTTTTTAATGTATGATAGATACAGCTATTAATGGGAGGGGTAGGTAGTGCTTTTATTTTGTCTTAAGTGTCTTTTAATGCTGTTTTTAACTTAGAAATGTAGTTTAATTGTGTTTCAAGTTTTGTATTAACCTGTTTTTTAAAATACTGTATTGGGCTCTTACAATATTGTATGGGTCCCATGTTGGGAGAAAGGTGGGGTAGAAATTAAACAAACAAATAAGCCAGAAAAGCGGGTTAAAAAAGAAGTACTTCAACTAGATATGGATCCTTCACAAGTTTGTCTAGTCCTGGGTTGTTTAAAAATAAAACATTTTGTGCTGTTCACTTGCCCTCGTTGCATTGATAGCCACCAACATCAATTGTTGTTGTTCTTGTTTTATGTTCTTATATACCACCTTTCTCGCAATATAGGGACTCAATGGACAGTATTGAAGAGGGAGCAAGCTTGTTTTCTGCTGCTCCAGAGAATAGGACCCAGAACAATGGATGCAAGCTCCAGGAAAAGAGATTCCAGCTCAACATTAGGAGTAACTTTCTGACAGTAAGGGCTGTTCAACAGTGGAACAAACTCCTTCCTCGGAGTGTAGTGGAGTCTCCTTCCTTGGAGGTCTTTAAGCAGAGGCTGGATGGCCATCTGTCAATGGGGATGCTTTGATTTGGATTTCCTGCATGGCAGAATGGGGTTGGACTGGATGGCCCTTGCAGTCTCTTCCAACTCTATGATTCTATGATAGTGACTTGCCCTGAAAGTTAGCTGGTGCTGAAGTCCATGCAAACGTGCCATTCCTACACTCTTAAAGCTAAGAGTTCACTTTACTGATGGAAGGCAACAGAGGCATCTGGTGAAAGCTCTAACTCTCCCGGAGACTTGTGAAATGATACTTTTCATGGACCACGGCTTCCAGAATCCCATAGCCGATAATGTTTCTAAGCTCCGTTCTAGATATGCCCCACTCCCATCCCCACCAGCGCCTGACTCTTTGAATGGGAGCATCCCATTTTGGGACTACAACTTCCAGATCCTACAACTGTGACAACCAGTGGAAGCTGCAGTCCAGAAAGTACGTTTTTCATGTTCTGAGACGATATCAGGGCCTGTCCAGAGGAAATCCCACATTCTTTCATCCCAACTTGGTAACAAAATACGCAAACACGCTTACCATAGAATCTAAGGCAGATATTAAGCTGGTGATAACTTCATCTTTTTGAGAGAACACCAAATGCCACTGGTCTGGCCTGGAGTTGTTTTGCGGGCCGTCCGAGGGCTTCCCCAGCAATGCCATAGTCACCTGAAACCAGTAAGATTGAGCATAGTTAGATGCAAGGACTTCCCACTAATGGAACACCAAGAACTGAAACTAATGTCTCCTTTAAATGCTATTATGACACTGCACTGCCAGGGTTCATTCTGGCATTGTTGTGCTGGATAGTAAAACACCAGTTTTATAGCAAGGGTTGAAGTGGCAGATATAGACCACCCCTGTGTTTTCCCTTCCTAGTCTTTTCTAGTTCCATGTAAATCTCAATGCTTAGGATGTATTTCCTTCCATTTTTCTCTAAGGTCACCTTCTGTTTCTTCTTCATCTAGCTTCATAATGGCTGCCTGAGCATACCTTGCAGCCTTCCAGGTGTTGTTCAGCTGCAACTCTCAGCCACCCCAACACAGCTAATGGTGAGAAATGATGCGAGTTGTGTTCCAACAATAATCTGAAGGGTAAACAATTCCCATCCTTCCTTCAGGAACGGCTGTCACCTGGTTTGGGGACTTGTGCACCGTCTTAGATTGATGTCACGAAAAGCAAACGACGTTTACCCTCCTTTTTAGAGCATTAGGAACATCCAGAGAGGTTACTCGTGTTTAATAGTCATAAGCTTAAAGCACTAGACTGCTGTACCCTGTTAGCATAAATTCAAAACATCCTTACAGTGGATCTGTTTGAAGAATGAAATCACACAGACAGGACCATTGCACAGAATGAATTACGAAGCCAGGAGATGTCCAAAGGTACCCATCGCCTTACCTTTTGGAGCGGCTCCTTAATCACTGCCAGAAGGCTATGGAGTGGGGCACGGTAACCATGGCATCCCCTGCAAAAAGGAAACAAAAACATGTGTTTGTCCCCACATGCTATTTAAAGGGTATGCAGCCATTTTTGTTATGTTTCGAGGGGCCTTCCAAGTCATTTTAGGATCAGGGGAAGCCTTTAGGATCGCCAAGGAGCCCTGGTGGTGCAGTGGTTAAATGTCGGTCCTGCGGTCACAAGGTTGTGGGTTCGATCCCAGAGGATGGCTCCAAGGTTGACTCGGCCTTCCATCCTTTCGTAGGTCGGTCAAATGAGTCCCCAACTTGTTGGGGGCAATTGGCGTACAGATTGTAAACCACTTAGAAAGCGCTGAGTTCAGTATGAAGCAGTATAGAAATGTAAATGCTATTGCTATTTATTAGCAACAGGATTTGTGAGCTGGTTTGGGTCCCTTGGTGGGAGAAAAAGGATATAAAAATGAAATGAATAAACATGAAGTGACCATCAGTCATTGCTTTGTTAGCAAAAGGAACTGAGGCACAGTTGATATAAATCAAATATTTTTATTTATATATTACCAATTTAAGATATAAGTCGAAAGATCTTGTAGTGCCATTGAGACTAACTGAAAGAAAGTCATTGGCAGCATGAGTTTTCCTAGACGTAAGTCTACTTACTCAGATGCATTTGATGAAGTAGACCAAATGCATCCGAGGAAGTAGAGTTAAGTCTAGGAAAACTCATGCTGCCAATGTCTTTCTTTCACTTAGTTTCAAAGATGCTACAAGATCTCTCTACATACTGATTCTACAGACTAACACGGCTGTATCTTTGAATTCTACCACTTAAGATACATGGTTCTCCTCCATGTTCTTGTATATAAATATTCCGTTAGTAGTGTAAAAGAACATAAAGATTCAGTTTCAGTTCCCTACCTTGCTACGTTAGCTTCTGTTCTCCTCCCCAGCCAACATGGAAGCTTCTCAAATCGAATATATCTACATGTCACCATTACAACAGTTTTGAGATCACCATATTTATCATGGCTCCAACCCAAGGAATCATGGGGTGAGTAGTTCTAGTTACAGGCTGGCGAGGTGTAGATTTCCCATCACCATTACCATAAACACACATACATACACCACCAGCAGCTGTGGTTTTCCTCTCAGTCGGATAATAAATTCTTCCATGTTTTAGTGGAGTTCTGAACCTATGTTGAAGATAGTTGAGGATGAGATTTAGAGGATGTTGAGAAGCTGGAGTGTGTCCAACGGAGGGCAACTAAAATGGTGAAGGGTCTGGAAACCACGAAGCCCTATGAGGAAGGACTTAGGGAGCTGGGGATGTTTAGCCTGGAGAAGAGACAGTTAAGAGGTGATATGATAGCCCTGTTTAAATATTTGAAGGGATGTCATGTTGAGGAAGGAGCAAGCTTGTTTTCTGCTGCTCCAGAGAATAGGACCCAGAATAATTGATGCAAGCTCCAGGAAAAGAGATTCCAGCTCAACATTAGGAGGAATTTCATGATAGTAAGGGTCGTTCAACAGCGGAAGACGCTCCCTTGGAGAGTGATGGAGTCTCCTTCCTTGGAGGTCTTTAAACAGAGACTGGATGGCTATCTGTTGGGGATGCTTTGATTGAGAGTTCCTGCATGGCAGAATGGGGTTGGACTGGATGGCCCTTCTTGGGGTCTCTTCCAACTCTCTGATTCTATGATAGTGCTCAGCACCTGGGATAGCTCCTTTACAGCCTGGATTAAAGCCCACACTGCCCCATTGATTGAAAAGCCACCACCTGCTGTCATCAAAGAGACACACATATATATACACTATGCAGATAGTGGGACTATTTAATTTTCCACCTATACATTATTGTATATCCCATGCTGACTGAGAGAATCTCAAACTGTAATCCCAATACACACTTCCAGTCTCTGATTCGTAAATGGCGAAATGTTGTTAGCAAGATGAGAGAAGGAACATTTAGTGTTGGCTACTTGCTTCGTGGAGGAGTGGTTTGAGTGTTGGACTACGATTCTGGAGACCACGGCTCAGTTCCCAGCTCGGCCATGAAACCTACCGGGAGACCTTGGGCAAGTCACACTCTCTCAATCTCAGGGGAAGACAATGGCAAACTTCCTCTGAATGAATCTTGCCAAGAAAACCTCCTGGCCTTAGGGACTAACTGAAAGAAAGAAGTTGGCAGCGTGAGCTTTCATACGACTTCAGTCTACTTCCTCAACTGAAGTCTAGGAAAGCTCACGCTGCCAACTTCTTTCTTTCAGTTAGTCTTCAAGGTGCTACAAGATCTCTCTACATACTGATTCTACAGACTAACATGGCTAGATCTTTGAATTCTAGGGTTGCCATAAGTCGGAAACGACCTGAAGGCACACAACAACAAACTTGCTTCCAGAGTGGAGGGTGAGCTCTGATGCTACAAGGATTGGAGGGACGGAGGAAGCAAACTAAGCTAACTATGAGGGGAGACCTAGGGAACTGGGTATGTTTAGCCTGGAGAAGAGAAGGTTAAGAGGGGATACGATAGCCCTGTTTAAATATTTGAAGGGATGTCATATTGAGGATGGAGTGAGCTTGTTTTCTGCTGCTCCAGAGAGTAGAAAACAGAGCAATGGATGCAAGCTGCAGGAAAAGAGATTCCAGCTCAACATTAGAAGGAACTTCCTGACAGTAAGGGCTGTTCGACAGTGGAACAAACTCCCTCGGAGTGCAGTGGAGTCTCCTTCCTTGGAGGTCTTCAAACAGAGGCTGGATGGCCATCTGTCAATGGGGATGCTTTGACTTGGATTTCCTGCATGGCAGAATGGGGTTGGACTGGATGGCCCCTGCGGTCCTTTCCAACTCTATGGCTCTATGATACTAAGTAAATATACAGACTGTCTCTCCCCAAGTCTTTGCAAGTTACAAGAAATCAATTGTCAAAATATGCCGCTCTGCTCGCTGAGCTGAAGATTTGCCCATAGCCCTTTCCTTTTGACCAGAGCTAAGCCTTCCCCAAACTGAAGAATCTGCACCCTTGTCTTCCATTTGGAGATGACCCCTGAAAGTGGAGAGTCCTTCCTTGTTGTAGAAAACCACAATAGATAAACTAAGAGCACAGCATGCATGGCAAGGACAGGATCCTTCCTGTCATGTAAGTATGATCCTTTTTATCAGGGTTGCCTGCTTTAAACCAGGTTGGTTTTACTTTGGGATTCCCTTCTCTTACCTGCATTGTATTCTAATTCTGAATCCCCTGTTTCGCCATCCTTTTCTTTCTTATATTGAGTCGGGATCACTCACGTTGAATCAATGTTTATTGACTACCTTTTCACATTAAGAAAAAGGGGGGGAATACAAAAAAATTCTTTTACGCACCCTTCAAACCCGAGGTCCCCCGATTTTTAAAAACACTAATTCAAAGCAGCTCCCAGGCCATCTTAACTTACATCTCTTCCGGAAATCAATAATTGGTCCCACATGCCCATTAAAAGCGGCGAAGCAAACTAAGCCGTAGGGGAGGATCCGTCAGGTGAAGAAAAACGCAGCGGTCCCGGCATAGCCTTTTGCTAGCAGAATATGTTTAAATGAAAGTTTTCATCAAATCGGGAAAAGGGAGGGCATGGCAACTTGGACACAAAGCTGAGAAAAATGGCCTATATCCTCCAGCAACTCCGATCACAATGGAAAATCTTATTATCCAAAAAGAAGGGGGGAAAGGTCTGTTTGAAGTACAGCCAAGAAGCAATTAAAGATTAATCGCTCTCTCTCCCGTTCAACCGCCGCCGCCGCCGCCGCCGCCATCACACAGATCCAACCCAAACTCAGTAACAAAGCTCCCATTGATTTCAAGGAGGGCAGGATTTGACCTTCACCACAGACTTGCTGAGAAGCATGCGAAGAAAGCCATGGAACGGCTACCATTTTGAAATGGACGCCCATATAGCCATCCTCATACAATCAAGGCAACCTATGGAGAGCAATTATGGAAATGACCGCTGGTCAACTGATGCGATTGTGGGTTTCTGCTAAAAAATTAAAGACAGAAAAACACGGGTTGGTTACAGGGATCATACAGGGCCACTGGCTGCCAGTCTGTTTCCGGGCACCGTTCAAAGTGCTGGTTATGACCTGTAAAACTCCGTACATCAGTGGTTCCCAACCTTCCTAATGCCGTGACCCTTTAATACAGTTCCTCATGTTGTGGTGACCCAAAACCATGAAATTATTTTTGTTGCTACTTCATAACTGTAATTAAATAGGTGTTTTCCAATGGTCTTAGGCGACCCCCTTGAAAGGGTCATTCGACCCCCAAAGGGGTCCCGACCCACAGGTTGGGAACCACTGGCGTACATAGATAGCATCATAGGATTGGAATTGACCATAAGGGCCATACAGTCCAATCCCCTGCCATACAGGAAAACACAGTCAAAGCACCCCTGACAATGGCCACCCAGTCTCTGTTTAAAGACCTCCAAAGAAGGAGACTCTACCATACTTTGAAGCAGCCTATTCCACCATCAAACAGCTCTTGCTGTCAGGAATTTCTTCCTAATGTTTTGGTGGAATCTCTTTTCCTGGAGCTTGTATCCATTGTTCCAAGTCTGGTTCTCTGCAGCAGCAGAAAACAAGCTTGCTCCGTCCTCAATGTGACACTCCTTCAAATATTTAAACAAGGCTATCATATCACCTCTTCTCATATCCAGGATAAACATCCCCAGCTCCCATAGTCACTGCACATTGGGCATCATGGTTTCTAGATCCTGCACCATATTACTTGGCCTCCTTTGGACACATGGCTCCAGTGTCTCAACCTCCTTTTTGAATTGTGGTGCCCAGAACTGGAGACAATATTCCAGGTGAGGCCTGACCAAAACAGAATAGAGAGGCACTATTACTTCCCTAGATCTAAACACTATACCTCTATTGATGAAGCCTAGAATCGCATTGACTTTTTTAGCTGCTGCATCACAATGTTGACGTGTGCTAAAATTGTGGTCTATTAGGACTCCTAGATCCTTTTCACCCGTAGTCTTGTTGAACCAGGTGTCCCCCATCCTATATCTGTCTATTTCATTTTTTTCTCCTTAAGTGCAGTATCTTACATTTCTCTCTGTTAAATTAATTTTGTTAGCTTTGGCCCAGCTTTCCAATCTATTCAGGTCTTCTTGAATTGTCCTCTGGGGTATTAGCTACCACTCCTAATTTGCTGTCATCTGCAAACATGATAAGCATGCCCTCTATTCCTTCATCCAAGTCGTTGATAAAGATGTTGAATAGCACTGGGCCCAGGACAAACCCCTATGGGACCCCACTGGTCACTTCTCTCCAGGATGAAGAGGAGCCACTGCTGAGCACCCTTTGGGTTCGACCGGTCAACCAATTACAAATCCACCTAACAGTTGCATTTTCTAGCCCACATTTTACTAGCTTGTTTCCATCATATTATGTTCTAGGCCACCCAACAGACTGTATTTTCTCCTATGGACCTGCCGAGATCCTGAGATCTGCAGGAGAGGCCCTTCATTCATCCCATCGTCTGTTATGGTTGGTGCGGACATGAGAAACTATATTGTAATTTGCAAGCCACCTTTAGTCCCAATCTGAAGGAAAAGGCAGAGTATACATTAACCACGTCACTCACACCTGACACTCTCCAAATTCTTAACGCAAGTGCGCAATACTTCAGATCTTGTTGAACTGCAACTCTCAGCATTCTTCAGTAATAGTACAATATGTGGAGGAGTGAACAATTCTCAAACTCGTTCTGCATCCCAGTTTGCAGAACAGGGCCAAGCTTCATTTATCTGCATGTCTTTCATGTTTTCCAGGTGTAACCAAGTGCTCTAATTTTTTATCAGATGCAGACCTTAGTTTTCATTACTTTTCCCAGGCAAATCCCTTGTCCTTGTCTTGACCTTCAGTGGAGTGGAGAGAATGGTTTATTAAAACATTGGGAGTGCAGATCAAGTTGTCATTCTTTGAGGCTAAGCTTGCCAGCTCCTTTAGAACTGGGTTAGGGAGGGACTTTTTCCGCTGGAAGGCCGCTTACGAATACAGAACTTACATGACATGTAGATAGTGGGGAGATACTACACAACGGCTGGTGACGTACCATTATGGACTCGCCAGTAGCCTTCAGTTGAAGACACAAGCAGCCGGTTGTGAGTGACTCTGCAACTGCAAACACCCACCACCATTTTTGTAGCCTGTGCCTCCATTGGGGAGACAAGAGGGACGCAACCTGCTTGAAAGTGAGATATGGATGCCTCACGTGGTTTGCAACACCTGTGATACATGTGCACAGCTGAGCGTTCTAGCTTGATAAATGGAGAGGTGAGAAGTTGAAAAGGAGACAGCACCTACCTCCTGAAAAGAGAACCAAGCAGCCATGATAAGAGGAGCCAGGCAAGGCTAAGGACTGAATGGAAAAGACCGCAGGGCTGGACGGGGGTTCACAAGCCACCTAGAACATGGATGGGCAAATTCTGGAGGCTGATCTTCCGTCCCCTAAGACTCACTGCAGCAGCTTTAAAAATGGGACGCGATAAATGCCTTTCGCTGAAAGCTATTGTGGTGTACGGCACACCAAAGCGGTATTATAACCATTACCTCATAAACACTTTAGAACAGCGATGCAAAGGACTATCTAATCCAGCATTCTGTTTCCACAGCAGCCAAACGTAGGGATGTGGAATGCCCACATGTTTCAGGGCATGAGTGGGATAGTCCTATATGATTATTACTATATGTTATGTTTCTATTACCCAGCAATAGTAGTGACCAGTGGTGTCCCACAGAGTTCTGTCCTGGGTCCAGTGCTATTCAACATCTTTATCAATGACCTGGATGACAGAATTGGGGGCACACTTATCAAATTTGCAGATGACACAAAATTAGGAGTAGCCAATACCCCAGAGGACAAGATCAAATTCAAAATGACCCGAATAGACTAGAAAGCTGGGCCAAAGCTAACAAAATGAAATTCAATACGGAGAAATGTAAGATACTGCACTTAGGGCGGAAAAATGAAATGCACAGATATAGGATGGGGACCCCTGGTTGAATGAAACTACATGTGAAAGGGATCTAGGAGTCCAAGTAGACCACAAGTTGAACATGAGTCAACAATGCGATGTGGCAGCTAAAAAGGCCAATGCAATTTTAGGCTGCATAAATAGAAGTATGGACTCTAGATCAAGGGAAGTAATAGTGCCACTCTATTTTGCTTTGGTCAGGCCCCACCTGGAATATTGTGTCCAGTTCTGGGCGCCACAAAGGAGGGTGACTGAAATGGTGAAGGGTCTGGAAACCATGCCCTATGAACAAAGACTCAGGGAGCTGGGGATGTTTAGCCTGGGGAAGAGAAGGCTAATAAGTGATATGATAGCCCTGTTTAAATATTTGAAGGGATGTCATATTGAGGAGGGAGCAAGCTTGTTTTCTGCTGCTCCAGAGAACAGGACCAGGAACAATGGATCCAAGCTGCAGGAAAAGAGATTCCACCTCAGCATTAGGGGGAACTTCCTGAGAGTAAGGGCTGTTCGACAGTGGAACAAACTCCCTTGGACTGTAGTGGAGTCTCCTTCCTTGGAGGTCTTTAAACAGAGGCTGGATGGCCATCTGTTGGGGATTCTTTGACTGAGATTTCCTGCATGGCAGAATGGGGTTGGACAGTCTGGCCCTTGGAGTCTCTTCCAACTCTATGATTCTATGATTCAATATAATCTTGGAGATGATATACAATCATTATGACTAGTAGGCAGTGATAACATTAACTCTCCTACTCACCCAAGATAGCTACTCAGACTCTTGTTTTTCTAGCCTCAGGCTATACTGGAGGCTGTGGTCCAAATTTCAGCTAGAGTTTAGAACATAGATGGGAATGCTGAGGCCTTTCAGATGTTGACGACTGCAACTCCTAGCATTCTTCACTGCTGGCTATCCTGACCGGGGCTGTTGGGAGGTTCAATTCAACATCTGGAGGGCCACATGGTTTTTACCCCAATCTAGAATCCCCAAAGCTTAGCGACTGCAGCAGTACAGAGGATTACACAATAACCACAAACAACCGTCAAACAAAACTGGAGCCTCAGAAGGGGAAAAGACCAAGAAACCACAATGTTATTCTTTTAAAAAGCAAGAAAGACTTGAGTTTCAAACTGTATTTTCCCCCCTAATCGCTTAGGCAAACACTAGCGTCATACTGCAGACAGGAACTAAGCAAGGCTACGTTCGTGGGCAAGCAGCACAAAACCACTATACTGGGAAGAGCCAAAATAGGGTTTATTTTGTTTTGTCTTGTCGGGTTAAACACATCCCAGAGACAAACCTTTCAACACCGTACGGACGCTGTCTAACAACCCAGTCCAATTTGTGAGTCACATCACGCTCCAGTATTACACTGTTGAAGATCTCTTCGAAGTTAAAGACAAAAAATATGCACGCAACACAAACACAACTGTCCTACAAAACAAAGCTGATGGCACTGCTATAAAAATCCTGTGTCTGTTCCAAATGATTCCCGTACTCGCAACGGAAATACCATGTAAGACTTGGTGTAGAGACATCTCAGTATTTAATTTGGAAAGGAAAGAGTACGACTAAAGATGCTCTAAGATGCAAGAGAATTTGGAGAACCAAACCTTAAAAGCGCTCTTCAAAGCATGCTGCTTCTCTTGGTTAAAAGAATGGGTAATGTTGGAAAACAAGAAGTTGCTGGAACTTGAAGGTGCTGAATTAAGATATGGCTGGCATGCCTACTTAGGCTATGATAAAGACAAAGTTAATAAGGGCTTTAACAATCATTGTGTACGTACAAATTAATATACAGTAGAGTCTCGATTATCCGACGTAAAGTGGCGGTCCCATAGGTCGGATAGTCAAAAAAGTCGGATAATCCGGAGGGTTATATGGGTGGCGGTGCTGGCGCTGCTTACCGCTTGCGGCCTGGTGGTGGTGCTGGCGCTTGCGCCGCTGCCGCCTCTGCACTTGCAGCCTGGTGCTGCTTGCCGCTGCGCTGGGGCACTGGTGGTGGTGCTGGTGCTTGCGCCGCCTCCATGCTTGCGGCCTGGTGCTGGTCACCTCCGCGCTAGGAGCCCTTTCCAGCTGGGGGCGTGGTAAGGGCTACAAGCCATGCCTACTGACCACTCCAACGTCGGATAATCCGGAATGTCGGATTAACGAACGTCGGATGATTGAGACTTTACTGTAATAAATATATAAATTTCTATATATAATAAATAAAAAAATAAATAAATAGGTATATTCCACCAGATAAGATATCTAGAATGTACAGGATTAAAGACAACAAATGATGCCAATGTCAAGGTGTGCCAGGGACTTTTTACCACCGTTGTGCACCAAAGCAAAACAATATTACAGCTAAATGCACAATATGATAACAAGCATCCTGGAAAGGGAAATTCAAGTGAAGCCAGAACTCTGTTCCGACTTTTTGAAGACAAACTGGAAAGAGAATTTGGAAAGATTATGTCCTATATGGCAAGAGCAGCAAGAATCGCGTAGGCTCAAGAATGGAAGAAAGATGAAATCCTGGCATTAGAAGAATTGATATCGAAACTATATGACATAGTTGAAATGGATAAATTAACTCCGCTAATCTGAGACAGAAGGGTAGGAAATTTTAATGAGGAATGGAATCCGATCTTGACGTTTTTAGAGCAAAATGGGGAACGGTAGCAACTTTGGAAATAAGATATGCAAGCTGATAACTGAGAATCCTTTAGATGTGAGAAGGAAAAAGAGGAGAAAGAGAAATTATAATTATAGCTTAGCCTAGATTTATAAGTGTATATGTGCTTAATTAAAAGAGGAAATATTGGGAGCATAGTAAAATAGTCTAGATGAGGGGAGGCATATGGGTAGACTGACAAGGAGGAGGTTTTTGTTAATGGAAACCTATGTGAGAAAGCGAGAGTAAGTGAATAAGAAAGGAGAAGAGATTGAAGATGTAGGGTAAAAGTAGGAGCCGTAGGAAAGGAGATGAAAGAACAAAATGATGAAAGACATAGGACAGTATGACAACTGATGATACAGTATCTTGATGTGAAAGGCTATGAGCTGGAGAATGAGAAGGTTTATTATTATTAGTAGTAGTAGTAGTATTAGACATAAAAAGTGATATATAATCTGTTTGCCAATTTTTGAATGAAGAAATGAGAATAACGGAGAATTTGTCTATTAAAAAATTATAATAATAAAAAGGGTTACGAGGTGTTCAAAATAATGTATGCCTTAGCAGTTGCACTGTGTGAAATGGCATGGTCCACCTTACTATCCTTGTGCATATGTTTAACTGCCTAGATATGAGATGCACCCATGCGCTGCTCAAGGCACTTTGAGCAGAAAACCTCTCTTATTTGCTCAGAACTTGATGCCAGTTATATTAAATTCTAAGGAGACGTCCAGCGCACCATCGATGTTCTTGAGATCAGTTTCAGTTGTTGTAGCCTGATAACATGGACAAGGCCCACCGCTTGTAGTCTTGACCATTGCTGGTGTAGTCTTGGCTGTTAAGATCTAGCAGATGTGCAAACGCAGAGCATTATATATGATGACAATGACGATGATGATGTGGATTAATTGGGTGGGTCTGAGGAGTAGTAAATGCCGCATTATGTGTACTGACTTGAAGGAGGCTGTAATATACTTTCTTCTGAATAGGACCTCCCTAGACCCAGAGGTATGGAACAACACCCACCCTCTCCCTAATAAATATCCTATATTTGGGAAAGGTGCTTGGATGTATGGTGTCCCAATAGCTTCAGATATTCCTGGAAGAAATATATTATGGGTCCATCGACGCTGTAGAATTATTGCAGCTTGGCCATGGCTCCGTCACACCGAATCCTTGGAATGGTAGTTTGATGAGGCAGGTGGCTCAAGACCTTGTACAACTACAAATGCCAAGACTCCATAGGACAGAGCTACGGCCCATAAATTGGTGCCAAACTCATACAGTGCAGATGCACCCTATTTGAACCCGTTTCAAGTTGGTCTCAGGACAGGATAATTTTGTTCTCACTGAAAACCTAACCAGACGGGGAGATCAACAGGACAGCACTTTCTTGGGAGTACTAAACTGTTAATCCTCTTGGATCTCTCCAACATTTATTATAGTATCCTACTGGGCTGGCTGTGGAGGATGGGAATAGGAAACACTGTGTTACAATGGTTCCAATACTATCTGCAAAGCCGAGTGGCTTTGGGGGACTTCTGTTCAGCCCCATGGCCTTTGTGCTATGGCCTGTGTGCCACAGGGTTCACTCCTGTCTCCTAAGGTCTCCAACATCTACATCAATGGTTCCCAACCTATGGGTCGGGACCCCTTTGGGGGTTGAATGACCCTTTCACAGGTGTGACCTAAGACCATCGGAAAACACATATTTGCACGTAGCAATGAAAATAATTGCATGGTTGGGGGTCACCACAACATGAGGAACGGCATTAGAATGGTTAGGAACCACTGATCTACATGAAGCTTTGGGGAAGCTCACTGGGGTGGGATGACATCAGTATCCTGATGACACTCAACTCTCCTTCTCCTTGTCATCTTCTACTTCTATGCAACTGTGGGCAAAACAGATATGTGCCCCAATTCTACAGCAGTCCTTCTCAACCTTTGGCCCTCCAGATAGTTTTGGACTTCTGCTCCCAGAATACCTG
Organism: Sceloporus occidentalis; assembly: GCA_023333645.1. Lineage (NCBI taxonomy): Eukaryota > Metazoa > Chordata > Lepidosauria > Squamata > Phrynosomatidae > Sceloporus > Sceloporus occidentalis. The sequence continues at coordinate 3,649,112 of JALMGF010000064.1, read as the reverse complement.
GTTTTGGCCATGATAGCTAGGGCTTCTGGAAATTAAAACTCTCAAACATCTGGAGGACCAAAGGCTGAAAACCAATACTCTCCGGAAAAAGGCTGCGTGAAAAGACAACATTGCCACCAATAATTATACAACAAAAACAACTGTAACAGGCCCCTGGGCGAAATGATTTACAGCCTAAAACACTACAGTGGAAAAACTAGAGAGGGAGACAAGCGTCAAAAATCTCAGCAGACATTTTTCGCAGTAGGGTTTTGGGGCAAGAGAGACAGTTCTGGAAGATCTGTGGGGGATTCAGTTCACTAGAGCTTCTCTCTCACAAAAGAGGGGCACTCCCTGGGGTTCAGTTTCCCTTTTGTGGTGGGAGATACGCATTTGAAATCAAAGATGCCATCTCCCTTGTGCAATGGCAAAGAATTATAAGTGGGCAGATGCACATTCTCCCCTTTTTTTCCTTACGTTTGAACCATCTCAAGGGAATGGGGAAGAAGATGAACATTTGTCTTAAGAACTAACCACAAGCTTGGAAATCCTCATTTTTGAGTCTAGGTAGCAAAAGGAACTATCCCCTGGTGAAAGGGAAGAGTGAAATCTGTCCTAGAAGCACTAAACCTCTTCTACTTGCTCATCCATTCAGGCTTTAGTGTGAGTACAAACAGTTTCGGTTGCTGGAATCTTGTAAATGATTTGGCATTGTTTTCCTTGCGCCATCCTTTAGACTCGTTGCTACATGTCCATAGGTTTTGCCCTCAGTTTATCCATGGATCATATCCAAATCCTTAATTTAGGCCCCCAAACCTGCCCTCGACTTATTCATGAGGTCGACTTATACGGTAGTCATTTTATATGGATAGGCCATCTTGAAATGCATCAGCAAAATTGTTTCAGATTTTAAGAATGGTTTAGCCTCTTGTTTGTAGATCTTGTTGGATTGAGATTAAAGAGAACCAAGTTTAGATCCTGATCCATGAACCCAGGTCCTTCTCTCAGACTGGGATACTCATAAGATTTTTGTTATAGGTATATTCTCTAATATCCCTAAGTTCTTATGGAAAAGGAAAAGCAAAAATGTTAAGAGCCCTGGCGACACAGTGGTTAAATGCCCGTCCTGGAGCCACAAGGTTATGAGTTTGAACCCGGAAAGCTCCAGGTTGACTCAGCCTTCCATCCTTTTGTAGGTCGGTAAAAGGACCTACATGTTGGGGGCAAATGGCTTACAGACTGTAAACCGCTTAGAGCAGTGATGGCGAACCAATGGCACGCGTGCCAGAGGTGGCACTCAGAGCTCTCTCTGTGGGCACATGTGCCATCGCCCCAGCACAGAGTTTGCCAGAGTTTGTTACTAGAAAGCTAGAGGGACATGGCACTTTGGAATAAATAAGTGGATTTTGGGTTGCAATTTGGGCACTTGGCCTCGAAAAGGGTCACCATCACTGGCTTAGAGGGTGCTGTATTCACTATGAAGCGGTATAGAAATGTAAAGTCCTATTGCTATTGCTATTGCTATTGAATTGTGCATTTCGTCTACATCTTAGGAGCCCTGGTGGCCAGTACCACAACGTTGTGAGTTTGAACCCGCAGGGCTCCAGGTTGGCCCAGCCTTCCATCCTTTCCGTAGGTCGGTAAACAGAATAATAAAATTCCTACAGAAAAGAGGAAAATACAACTATGAACACACTGCAAGGTCCTCCTTTAACATGATTTATGGACAGAGGATGGCAAAATCTGGATTGAAATAGGATTTCAGACCCCCTCTAGCTTAGTTGCTGTCAGAAGACTAGCCAAAACTGCGAAAACAATGGGTGTCTGCCAATCTTGCTTTGCTTTGGAAGCCAAAGTCCAAAGCAGGTCTGCTACCCAGTTCTGCCACGCGGCTGAAAGATTGGCCTCCCTTTTGCCACTCCGTCGGAAGGATAACAACAAAGTCCAACTACTTAACGGGAAAGGGGTCGGGGTTCCAAGTGCGCTTCACAAAGTGAACCGTTTCGGGAGGCTAAAATTAGCAAGGCGCATTTGTGAAATAAGCTGAGCTCAATTCAAATCAACAGCAGCCTACTCCCTCCCCATTCGCCCCCACACTTTGCTAATCACAAAGATTGCTTTCTGCGCTCCCTTGAGAGGCTGTTAAATTCCTTCTTAATCACAACGTACCTTCCAAAGTCACCGACAATAAAAGTCTGCATTTGGAAATTGCTAGTGTTATTGGAATATATATATATATATATATATATATATATGCAGCAGGCAAGTTTGGGGATCGCATACCTCTCCTTGAGGAAAGGGCCACAGCAAAAAAATATTAAGACGTCAATGCTTTCATTAAGCCTAAGATTAGGAATAAAATGACTGTTCATCTATCAGTTATAGAGATCACAGAATCATAGAGTTGGAAGAGACCACCAGGGCCATCCAGTCTAACCCCCTGCCATGCAGGAATTCACAATCAATCAATGTTGAACAATGCAAATCTTGTAGCACCTTTGAGACTAACTGAAAGAAAGAAATTGGCAGCATGAGCTTCCGTAGGCTGAAGCCTCCTTCCTCGGATGCATTTGTTCATCTCGTCATATTTTATATTGTTTATGACATATATTTACAGTTATATTCACATCTTATTGACAGCCGTAGGTGTGCGTATCTTACTAATGTTCATCATATGTATGTATTTTATGGATTTGTATGAATTTTGGAATATGGTCATTCATTATAGTCACTGACCACAATAAAACGATTGATTGATTGTTCAATATTTTTGTTTTTCCTACCAAAGAAACCTTAGCATTGAGATATATATATATATATATATATATATATATATATGTTTATTAAGATCATTGAGATATCTATTCAACTTCTGAAAGTAACTAAACTAGGAAATTGAAATCCTAGTTCAATCCAGTATCAATTTTGCCAGTCTCTGTCCTTAAATCATGTGCAATGAGGACCTTGTAGTGTGCAGAAAAGATCATATGCACAGCAGGTTCTAGACATGGAGGAAAGAGGAATGAAGATGGGAGGAATATCAACAATCTAAGCTAGGCAGACAACTCCATACTACTAGTAGAAAACATCAAACATTGGAAATAATTACTAAAGAAAGTAAGAGAGGCAGGCTTCCTGTTGAACATAAAACAAAAAGAACGCCAGTGGAAGAGTTACAGGAATTCAACATGGACATAAAAGAAATTGAAATAAGGATTTTGCATACCATGGATCCCAAACCATGGATTAATCATTGATCAGAACAGGGATTGTGGTCACGAAATCAGGATAAAACTGGGATTGGGAAGAGCAGCTGTGAAGGAACAGGACAAAATCAATCAATCAATCTGTTTATTCGGTCACTTGACCAATATAAAATAATAAGAACCAATAAAATAATAATTGTACAACACAATTATTAATGATTATTAAATAACTATTTATTATTTATTATTATTAGTTAATATTATTAACTATTTTTAAATAATAAATTCAATTCGAAGAACATATAAGCAGAGTCAAACTCTATCTATTATCGTCGACCAATTGCAAAGGTATCTTACATAGGACATAACAGAATTTAGCTACCTTAATTACAAAATCTGGGTAAATAAAAGGTATCAGAGTGTCCAGGATATTTAATTAATAGAGGAGTAATCATCTGATGGCGAATGTCCTTATAGAAATGACAATACAAGGGAACATGGGCTGTAGTTTCTATAGCACCATTGTCACAAGAACAGAACTGTGAGTGGTAGGGTATTTTCCTGTATCTCCCATCTAATACTGCAGTTGGGAGAGCATTAAATCGAGCTAATGATAGAGCTCTTCTGAATTTGGTTACAGTTACACAGTACAGATAAGACGCTGGAGATGATAACGACAATTGATTGTTTATCACTAAATGTCTAGAAAAGGTAGCAGTTTCAGCTTGACCGTCAATGTCTAGAATCCTTTGCCTTATGGCTAGTTTTGCTTGCTCTAGTCCCATCATTAACATGGTGTATCTAGATAGTCCAAGAAGATTCGATTTCTTATAGATGGCAAGATCTTAAAGTATAAAGAGATTACACTGAACGCCAAAATGGGAATGTCCAAGCCATCATGCTTCCCATGGCCATGTGCGGATGTGAGAGATGGATAGCGAAGGGAGTTGATAGAAAGGAAATTTGAGCTGTGTGCTGGAAAAGAGTCCTAAGGATACTAGGGATGGCCAAAAAGACAAGCCAACGGGTCCTAAAACATATCAAGTCTGAACTCTCTCCCTGGAAGCCAAGATGACGAAACTGAAGCTGTCATAATTCGGCCACATCATGAGAAGACATGGCTCACTAGAAAAGGTAGAAGATAGTTGAAGGAGATGAAGATCATTCCAGGAGGCCATGGACCTGAGCCTGCAGGACATTGAGCAAAGCAGTTTTGGACAGGGAAGGTTTGGCGATGTCTCATTCATGGGGTTACAATAAATCGAGGCAGACTTGAGGGCAGTTAACACAACAACAACAACAACAACAACAACAACAACAACAACAACAGCGGGATCATTGTACCTCAGTGCTGGAACCAACATTGATCTACAAGCTTTTACAATACACCAATGATGCATATGTTCAGAAGGATGGTAGCTAGCGTTATCAGGCAAAAGGCAATGGTGCAGATACACTGTTCCTCCTTAACAGATACACATCCTTCGCAGACTTCTATGGTAAGACAGATGGAAGATGCGGAGGAACTGGTGTAAAAATCGAAAATGGCAGCATCAGAGTCCCCTCCTCATGAAATTCTGTGAACAAAGCAAACACCGCGCAATAAAGGTCTCATCTGGGATTATCCCCTAATACAGTAAATAGAGGCAAACTGCATTAGAACAAGTGGTTCCTCAAACCGTCAGGAATCCCCATAATCATCTATCTAAATCCAAAAAGAAAAATTAACCCCCCTTCCCCAAGAAAGACCGACATTTTTTTGTGTTACCACCACAAAGATCGTATCCCAAGAAACAAACTTCTAGATTCCCAATGGAAAGAACATAAACCTTAAAACCTAAGTTAGATACACATGTGTCTTAGACTCCTCTCCATGCTTGAAGTTTTGTGCTTGGCTCTTTAAAATTTCACAAACAGGGACCCCCCCCCCCCAAAAAAAAAAAAAGTACTGAATGAGAATCTTTTCCAGTTTCCATGCTTCTTCTTTTTAAAAAAATCTCTGAGAAATTGTAGCCTCGTTTTAAAATTGACTTGGATCCCAGAGATATGAGTTTGAATCTCCCATCTTCAAACGGAGGCTGGATGGCCATCTGCTGGGGATGCTTTGATTTGGATTTCCTGCATGGCAGAATGGGGTTGGACTGGATCAGGGCCCTTGCGGTCTCTTCCAACTCTATGATTCTATGATCTCAAGCAAGCCAAATGCCTAGATGTAAAATAGGAAGGCTAGCTAGTTACTTTGCAAACCTTTGAGGAAAGTAAGCACACACCAGGCAATTGTGTAAGTCGTTTTTTTACAAAACAGACTGTCAACACATTTCATAACATTGAAAGAAAACTGTACTCGGAGGACTAAGATCGCCAGAACTCATTAGATGGAGACTTGCTTTGACAGCATTCAGCCAGACTGCTATTTTGATCGTCTTCTTCAGAGCATGGAATATATATATATATATATATATATATATATATATATATAATTAGTTGCAATATTAAGCGGATAAAAAGAAAATCAATTTATTTGAGACGTGGTGCTTGAGAAGAGTGCTGAGGATACTGTGGACAAAAAGATGAACAAATGGATCGTTGAACAGATCATGGAAATCTCCCTGGAAGCCAAGACGATGAAACAGAGGCTGTCGTACTTTGGACACATGATGAGAAGACACAACTCATTAGAAAAGACAATCATGTTTGGAAAGCAGAAGGTAGAGGAAAGAGACCAGACACTAGATGGAGGGACTCAACTAGGGAGGTCACGGGGACGAATTTATGGGACTGTAGCCAGAGCAGCGGAGGAGAAGGAGCCTTGGAGATGTCTCATCCTCAGGGTAGGCATGAGTTGGGGACAACATAGAATCATAGAGTCATAGAGCTGGAAGAGACCGCAAGGGCCATCCAGTCCAACCCCTTGCCATGCAGGAAATCCAAATCAAAGCATCCTCGACAGACGGCCATCTAGCCTCTGCTTAAAGACCTCCAAGGAAGGAGAATCCACTACACTCCGAGCAAGGAGTGTGTTCCACTGTTGAACAGCCCTTACTGTCAGGAGGTTCTTCCTAATGTTGAGCTGGAATCTCTTTTCCTGCAGCTTGCATCCACTGTTCTGGGTCCTGTTCTCTGGAGCAGCAGAAAACAAGCTTGCTCCCTCCTCAATATGACATCCTTTCAAATATTTAAACAGGGCTATCATATCACCTCTTAACCTTCTCTTCTCCAGGCTAAACATCCCCAGCTCCCTGAGTCGTTCCTCATAGGACACGGTTTCCAGACCTTTCACCATGTCAGGTATGCTTCGACTGAGAGTTCCTGCATGGCAGAAGAGGGTTGGACTGGATGGCCCTTGGGGTATCGTCCAACTCTAGCATTCTATGATTCTATGCAGTTGAAAAACAACACAGAAGTTACAATTACAGTCGAAAGATTTTTTTTAAATTACATTTTTTGGAAAGTAACGGTTTGCTTACCCCATTTCCCAAAAGCAACCAAAACAGTTGTTCTAAGTCGCTTTTAAAAACCCATATACATCTTTGCTGAGGAAGAACCTTTTAAGTAAATAGGGACAGGACTAGGAACTATTGATAAAGAACACAAGGAAGGAATGGGGTCCAACTTTTGTAGGAGGGTTAAATTGAGATGAAAGGATTTCAGAATATATGATGAAAAATGGCTTTATTATAGTTATGGTGCCAAATGTTTGTACATTCCCGATGTATGATAAAAGTAGCAGAAGAAGACAGAAGATGCCAAGAGAGCAGGAAGGACTCTGCCATGGTGGTGGGATTACATGATTGTTTTAATGTTATGTTGTTAAGGTATTTCGTGCTTTTAATGTTAATTAAAAAAAATTAAAAACCCATAGACATACGCATCTAATAAACTACTAATCTCAGACGCCAAATGCACTTGCTTCTGTCACTGCAACAACCATAACAGAGCATGAGACCACAAAGACATATAGGTCAGCACTTGCAGCAGGTTATCTTTTTCCTCTACACAAAGTTAAGTCACACATTCACACCTGTAAATTACACCATCACGCAACTAAGGGGGTAGGGTTACCCCTCACTGAGTAACAATGCCAATGAAAGCCAGCCCTCCTTATCCACGGATTTTTTTTATCCACGGATTCAAGCATCCACGACTTGAAAATAACTTTAAAAATACACAACTTCCCATAGGCAAATCTTGATTTTGCCCTTTTATACAAGAGACACCATTTTACTATGCCATTGTATTTAATGGGACTTGAGCGTCCACAGATTTTGGGTTCCTGGAACCAAACCACAGCACATACCAAGGGCCCATCTCTGAGACTAACTGAAAGAAAGAAGTTGGCAGCATGAGCTTTCGTGGACTTCAGTCTACTTCCTCAGATGCATTTGGTCTACTTTCTCAGATGTTACTTCATCAAATGCATTGGAGGAAGTAGACTGAAACACAGAATCATAGAATCATAGTTGGAAGAGACCCCCAAGGGCCATCCAGTCAAATTCCCTACCATGCAGGAACTCATGATCAAAGCATCCCTGGCAAATGGCCATCCAGCCTCTGCGTAAAGTCCTCCAAAGAACGAGACTCCAATACACTCCGAGGGATCGTGTTCCACTGTTATACAGCCCTTACTGTCAGGAAGTTCTTCCTAATGTTGAGGTGGAATCTCTGTTCCTGTAGCTTGTATCCATTGTTGCGTCTCCTGTTCTCTGGAGCAGCAGAAAACAAGCTTGCTCCCTCCTCTATATGACATCCCTTCAAATACTTAAAACAGGGCTATCATATCACCCCTTAACTTTCCCTTCTCCAGGCTAAACATACCCAGCTCCCCAAGTCCTTCCTCATATAAGGCATGTTTTCCAGGACCTTCACCACTTTGGTCGCCCTCCTTTGGACCAAGCTCCAATTTGTCAACATCCTTTTTGAACTGCGGGGCCCAGAACTGGACACAGCATTCCAGGTGAGGCCTGACCAAGGCAGAACAGAGTGGCACTGAAGTCTCGGAAAGCTCATGCTGCCAACGTCTTTCTTTCAGTGAGTCTCAAGGGTGCTACAAGATCTCACTACGTACTGATCCCACAGACTAACATGGCTATATCTTTGGATTCTAGGGCTCTCTAGTGTCCATCTAACGCCACTCAAAAGTGATGGTCCAGGAACTTGTCCTGATCTGCGAACCATCAGCTGCGGGTTTCCAGGAAAGAAGCAAATAATTGTAGGCAATGGGCACAAATAGGGTAAAAGTCCCTGGCACAGTGGTAAATAAAATAATCCCCACGCATATTACGGCATGGAAAGCACTTTTGCTAGCAAAAGGATGAAACTCTGCAACCAATGGAGTAGTAAACGTCTTCTCTACCTCTGCTTTCCCCCCATCTCATTCTTTCTTCCTTTCTTTCTTTCTTAAACCGAAGGCACACAACGCGGCGGCAGTTCGGCGACTGTTTGCGTGACCAGGGTTAAAAAATCCTCAATCTTAATTCCAGGCCCCATGGTGCCTATGGCAACTGGCATCCGTCGCCTTGGAAACTAATCTCGTGGTATTTGAACAATGTAACAAGGGCCTTTAATCTCCCAAACACTGTAAATCTTTATTCTCGCCTGCCTGCCTAGCTAGGACCAGGAGCGCCGATATTGAAAAGGCTGTTGTTCCCCATCTGGTAAGGGAGCTCCCCTAACCAGAGTTTGGGACGTGCGAGTTGTTGTTGTCGTGTTAATGCAAAAGGTGGGCTCCATGGCCTACAAGGGGCCTCTCTAGAAAACCTAAGTTGTCTAGGGACTCTAGGATGCATCAATAATAGTGTCTAGATCAGTGGTCTGCAAACTGTGTTCATTAACGGATTTTGGACTTGAGCCCCCAGAATCCAGGACTATTGGCCGATACGAGGCTACTGGGCACTGAAGTTGAAAATCTCTTAAAGGGCACAATTTGGGCAACCACTGGTCCAGATCAAGGGAAGTAATACAGTAGTGCCACACTATTCTGCTTTGGGCAGGACTCACCTGGAATAATCCAGTGTCCAGTTCTGGGTACCACAGTTCAAAAAGGATGTGGAGAAGCTGGAGCATGTCCAGAAGGATGGCCACCAAAAAGGAGAAGGGTCCCTATGAAGAGAGACTTAGGGGTCTGGGTATGTTTAACCTGGAAAAGAGACGGTTAAAGGGTGATACTGTATGATAGCCCTGTTTAAGTATTTGAAGGGATGTCATACTGAGGATGGAGCAAGCTTGTTTCCTGCTATTGCAGAGAACAGTTAGTACATGGAGCAATGGACTCAAACTACAGGAAAAGAGATTCCACCAAAACATTAGGGACCACATGCTGAACCATAGACTGAACAAGAATGAACAATATTATGTGGCAGCCAAGAAAGCCAATGCAATTCTAGGCTGCGTCAATAGGAGTATAGTGTCTAGGGCCTGTTACAAACTGCCACAATAAAGCTGCTTGGGGTCTCTTTGGAGGTATGCTGTTTAAATGATGCATGCGTCCTAAGAATCCGGAAGCTGCACCAAAGCTGCCCTCCAGTGCTTAGGAATGGAGTCTGGCTTTGGCGCGACCTCCAGACTCTTAGGACCCAGGCATCATTTAAACAGCATACCTCCAAAGAGACCCCAAGCAGCTTTATTTTAGCAGTCTGTAACAGGCCTAGGTCAGTGATTCCCAAACTTTGGTCCTCCACGTGTTTTGGACTTCAACACCCAGAAGCCCCAGTCAGTTTAACTAACAGTCAGGGATTCTGAAACCTCCTGAGAGTAAGAGCTGTTCAGCAGTGGAAGATGCTTCCTCGGAGAATGGTGGAGTCTCCCTTTTTGGAGCCTGGATTCATGGCCTCTTCCAACTCTGTGATTCTATCATTTCATCATGAGCTTTCATGGGTTTACTATGCCATTCAAACCACTTCTTCAGATGGACTGACAGAATACTTTTTAACAGGCCTTTAAAAGTTAAAACATGAACACTCGGAAAGGCTTCCAAAAGCCACTCTATGAGGCGCCAGAGGCATCTTTACAGGAACTGTTCGTGTTTCATGCCATCCTTTTATCAACCCTAAGGGTGTCTTTTAAAGACAAAGTCACAGAAAACAAGTAAGACAACAAGCAACTCATTCAGCATTATAAGTGACAAGGGACTGTCTAACGCTACAGTAAGCAAAGGGAAGGAATTGTTTTGAAAAAGGTGCTTCCTAGGCTTTGGAATATAGGGTTAGAATCATAGAATCGTAGAGTTGGAAGAGACCACTAGGGCCATCCAGTCCAACCCCCTGCCATGCAGGAAATCCACATCAAAGCATCCCCGACAGATGACCATCCAGCCTCTGTTGGCCTTCCTTGCCATGAGTCTCCCAGAGAGAAAAAGGGAGTGTTAGTAGGGAGCAGATCTCTCTATTCCTAGTCCACATCCATTTTGTTTGGGTTGCTTCCCGTGGCAGTGGATGTCACTGATAGCAATGAATCTGAACTTTTGAGGGTCCGTCTCAGGTGCTGAACACATTTAGGGGACAGGATTCAGTACCTTGCTTCTCTAAAGTTCAGACCAAAATCCAAAGCATCGACACAGAAGCCACTACTGGTTCCCTCATAAGTCCATGATGATCCATTTCTGCATCATCTTACTATGAGACTACTAGTAAGTAGTCTCACTCTTACTATGAGACACTCTGAGACTATCATCTTACTACATAGAATCATAGAATTGGAAGAGACCGCAAGGGCCATCCGGTCCAACCCCATTCTGCCATGCAGGAACTCTCAATCAAAGGATCCCTGACAGATGGCCATCCAGCCTCTGCTTAAAGACCTCCAAGGAAGAAGACTCCACTACACTCCGAGGAAGGAGTTTGTTCCACTGTCGAACAGCCCTTACTCTCAGGAGGTTCCTCCTAATGTTGAGGTGGAATCTCTTTTCCTGGAGCTTGCATCCATTGTTCCGCGTTCTAGTCTCTGGAGCAGCAGAAAACAAGCTCACTCCATCCTCAATGTGACATCCCTTCAAATATTTAAACAGGGCTATCATATCACCTCTTAACCTTCTTTTCTCCAGGCTAAACATACCCAGCTCCCTCAGTCGTTCCTCACAGGGCATGGTTTCCAGACCCTTCACTTTTTAGTTACCCTCTTTTGGACATGCTCCTCATGACATTTATACCTCATGAGAGTGACAGCCATAACCTTTGGTCCCCAGACCAATAGACGGACCCATAGTGATAGCTCTAGTTTACCAAAATGTCCATCCTTGGGATCATTCTTTAACAGCCATAGCAGTTTTCAGATTGACTGATTGATTGATTGATTGATATTCCTTTCTTTTAAAAACAAACTTGATGTGCGTTCCTCCTAGGAAAAAAAAAACCTGGAACAATAAATAAAAATAGACATTATCCCTTTTTTAAAAAGAAGAAATTTGGTACACCGACAAATGCCGCCTAATCTTATCCCGACAACTGCATAAAGCTTCCAGCTCTCTCAAGAGCCCTCGTATCTTATCACATCTTATTTGCATATCACATAAATATTTATTTGCTTCTAATCCTGCAAACAACAAAAAAAAAACCCATGCCTTCAGGAAAGTGATGGGGGGAGGAATAAAATTGGGGTTGGGGCGTAAGAAGCAATGACTCTAATCAGAAATTGCAGCCTTTCAGAAAATGCAAACATGTCAGTCATGGAAGAGGGAGGAGGAGGTGACAAAGATGCATGCAGAAGATGCTCCACCTAGCGCCTATGCATCTCTATCTGTTTTTCTCAATCGAGTGCACAGGTTCAAAACTGGTTGCAAAATACAATCACATTCGCTGGGGTTAGGGGCACAGGACCCCCCCCCCATGAAAGTCGAAAAACCACCAATAAAAAACAATGTGAGATAACACCTCTCTAGGAATCTCTAGGACAACTCTGTGGTCAACATTTGCTGGAAACTGACCATAGAATTGCACTGGAGGACCTATAAATGCCTAGAGAGGTATTCTCTCTAGTGCGACTTTTGGTGGATTCCATGGCTCAATGCTGTGGGATTCTGCGATGTGTCGTCTTGTAAGACATTTCGACTTCTCTGCCAGAGAGCTCCGGTGCCACAACAAATGAGTTCCCCAAATCCCGCAGCCTTGAGGCATGGCAGTTAAAGTGGTATCAACCTGGATTATTTCTGCAGTGCCGATGCTCCCTGAGCAATCCACACCAGGATTCCCTGTCAATCCAATCCCTGGCTGCAGATGGCTGCAAAGATCTGGGGAGCACTGTCAAAAGGAAGTCAGAGAGGTGAGCTCTTTGTCTATAACACACAGCCACAAAGTGAGTAAATACAATGCTACTCCTGAATGCAAAAGGTAAATATTGAAATAACTGCTTTTCCCTCACGGATTCTTCCCTGATGCGGTATCAACTCCTTCGTTCTAGCAGAAGTCTTTTTTTATTACAACGGGAGTGCATTTGATCCAGCCACCATTAGTTAAGTTCTAAGTCACAGAAACATCTCCGCCTCCCACCACCCCTACCTTCTATTTCTTTATATTTTTGTATTTGCAGTTAAAATGGTTATTAGAATCATGGAGTTGGAAGAGACCCCAAGAAGGGCCATCCAGTCCAACCCCATTCTGCCATGCAGGAACTCTCAATCAAAGCATCCCCATTGACAGATGGCCATCCAGTCTCTGTTTGAAGACCTCCAAGGAAGGAGACTCTATCACTCTCCGATGAAGTGTCTTCTACTGTCGAACAGCCCTTACTGTCAGGAAGCTCCTCCTAATGTTGAGGTGGAATCTCTTTTCCTGCATCTTGCATCCATTGCTCCGGGTCCTATTCTCTGGAGCAGCAGAAAACAAGCTTGCTCAATCTTCAATATGACTTCCCTTCAAACATTTAAACAGGGCTATCATATCACTCTTCTCCAGGCTAAACATCCCCAGCTCCCTTAGTCATTCCCCACAGGGAATGGTTTCCAGGCCCTTCACCATTTTAGTCCCCCTGCTTTGGACACGCTCCAGTTTCTCAACATCCTTTTTGAATTGTGGGGCCCAGAACTAGACATAGCATTCCAGGTGAGGCTTGGCCAAAGCAAAATAATGGTACTATTACATCCCAAGATCTAGACTTGATCTAAAATTAATTGATTTTATTGATTTTATATTGTAACTCGGTCACTCATTCTCCTATCCCAGACAATGCTACACAAAATTAACTTTCAACGAAATTTCACAGTCCTGACACCGAAATAAAAGATGTCAAACATGTTTCCGTACACAGTCAGCCCATAGGATTTTAGTGCCTTTTAAAGTACAACATTATCTTTCTGTTCTCACATATAATTAAACAAACAAACAAACACAGTTCCAATTTACAGTAAAACTGAGTCTCTTTCTTTCTTTCTTTCTTTCTTTCTTTCTTTCTTTCTTTCTTTCTTTCCCATACAAATCAAAGGCAATGCATAGCTGGTCACCCTGGAGAGTAAGCACCTTCCAGATTTTACTGGACTACAGCTCCCAGTGAAGTGTAGTATTTGAGTGTTGGGCTATGACTGGAGACCAGGGTTCGAATCCCAGGTCAGCCATGAAACCCACCGGGTGACATTGGGCACGTCATACTCTCTCAGCCTCAGGTGGCAAACCGCCTCTAAAGAATGCCAAGAAAGCCCTGTGATACGTTTGCCTTAGAGTCACAGTTAAGTCGGAAACGACTTGAAGGCACGCAACAATAACAACAACCACAACTCCCAGCATCCCCGCCATTACCTCTGCTAGCTATTCCACCGCTGATCCAGTGAACCCATCTGAGCAACTGCAGAACCAAACCATCACAGTGCAAACAACTGCCTGCAGTATCGAAACCAAAGAGGGAGAGAGGCTTTAGATGCATCAAAAGTTGACAGTGTTCATGTTTCGATCATTTTTCAAAAACAGGCACCTTGAGAGAGTCATCGCTGACTTCAAGGGGAATGATAATGTTTAACATTGAATAAAGATAATATTACTCGGCTCTTTGCTTGCTGACAACTGAGGCAGGCAACTATTTCAATACAGCCAAATAGGGGTGCCATGTGGTTCTACTGACCAAACAACATCAGAAGCTCCCAGGTTCAAGGTTGGAGGCTGGAGAATGGACCACTGAGAGACAACAAGTGGAAGCAATTCACAATAAAACAGAAGTACAAAACCTGTGTCTCCAAATGTAAAGACGGGCAAAGCAATTCACGTTGCACATTGCCAGTGTGGTGTATCGTATCTACTCGACTATAAGTCAACCTCATATATAAGTCAGGGGCAGGTTTAGGGGCCAAAATTATGGATTTTGATATGAGCCATGGATAAGTCAAGGGTAAAACTTAGGGGCGTGTAACAAAGGATGCAAAGGATGATGCAAAGGGAAAGGGTGCCAAAGAACTTAGAAAATTCCAGCAGACGTTAACTGTTAGTGCTGATCCAAAAGGTCGAATAGATGAGAGAGTAGAGAGGATCCACACTTCTTTTGTGTTGAAGCAACATCAGGATGTGGTCAAGATGACAAAAGTTAAGAACATGGCCACATGAAAAACCCACAAAAAACTATGGACGCTGGGCATGAAAGCCTTCGACTTTACATGGCAAAAGTTACTAATGAAGAGGACCAGACAAGCTAGGAGAGTAGTCTGGAGCTATTTGCTTCAACCTCCTCCTCGCTTCTCCCACTGCTAAGATAACTGAGCCCAAATTACATTTGTATTTTGAATTCAGTCTGCGGCAACTTAAATGAGCAGAGGGCAAAGGGGGAAAGTGGAAGGCCAGCAGGACGTTTTAAAAGCAGCTGAAAAAGTGGGACGGTAGAGATTTAATTACACTCGCAAATGTCGGTTTGTATGTAGTCAGATAAGTTATCCAACCCTGGAGAAGGAGAAGAAATCAGAGGCACTAACTGTAGGGAGGAGAGTGGGTATGTAGAGCTCTTGTAGCACCTTTGAGACTAACAGAAAGAAAGACGTTTGCAGCATGAGCTTTCGTAGACTTTAGTCTACTTCCTCAGATGCTTTTGAGGGAGGAGAATAATCTGGTGAAAGAAGGCAGCACCTGGGAACACCCCTTCCAAAAAGGAAACAAAGGCCTGTTCCAGACTGCCAAAATAAAGCTGTTTTGGGTCTCTTTGGAGGTATGCTGTTTAAATGATGCGTGCATCCTAAGAATCCGGAAGCTGCACCAAAGCTGCCCTCCAGTGCTTAGGAATGGAGTGTGGCTTTGGCACAACCTCCGGACTCTTAGGACCCATGCATCATTTAAATAGCATACCTCCAAAGAGACCCAAAGCAGCTTTATTTTGGCAGTCTGGAACAGGCCAAAGAAAGACTCACTTGAACATTTTCTCCTCTGTTTGCAACAGCCTTCTCTGCACCAGCTGGGCAGCCCTCTCAGTCTGTCCTCCCTGTTAATCAATACCGTTGAACACTAATTCTAATGGTTTTAATCAAAGTTTAATATCTTAATATCAGCCGCTGCAAGATTTGTATTAATAACCCTCTGGCTTTAAATGCCATATCACCTGGATTTGGAAAACGTTTGGCCCAGCCATAATAGAAATGCCCAGTGATGTTGAAGGAAAGCAAAAAATATACACATATTCAGACAGGCCAAGGGTTAATGGAGAAGCACTTGATGTAGGCCCATGCTAGGAGTGCAAAGGGAGGGAAAGAGATGCTATTGAATCATTTATTTCCACACTTCTGCACACCTAAAGCATTGAGCCCAAGCGCAGTAACAACCATAGGAACACAGGAAACTATTTTACACCAACATCAAAGGGTTGGTCCAACCAGCTTTGCATATACACCAGCCTCCTCCCAGATGAAAAACGACATTGACAAACTGGAGCAGGTCCAGAGGAAGGCAACCAAAATGGTGAAAGATCTGGAACCATGAAACCTTATGAGGAACGCCTTAGGGAGCTGGGTATGTTTAGCCTGGAGAAGAGAAGGTTAAGAGGTGATATGATAGCCCTGTTTAAATATTTGAAGGGATGTCATATTGAGGAGGGAGCAAGCTTGTTTTCTGCTGCTCCAGAGAATAGGTCCTGGAGCAATGGATGCAAGCTGCAGGAAAAGAGATTCCACTTCAACATTAGGAGGACCTTCCTGACAGTAAGGGCTGTTCGACAGTGGAAGACGCTCCCTCAGAAAGTGATGGAGTCTCCCTCCTTGGAGGTCTTTAAATAGAGGCTGGATATTCATCTGTTGGGGGTGCTTTGATTGTGAGTTCCTGCATGGCAGAGGGGTTGGACTGGATGGCCTCTGGTGTCTGTGAGATAGAATATAATCCATCCTCCAGGTGTACTGGACAACATCAACTCTATTCAGCAAGCCTAGTGACCATGCTGGCGGGGGATAGTGGGAGTGACCGTCCACTATGGAAGATGGCCAGTGGGGACATGGCAATGGCCCCTAAGAGGACCCTTTCACATGATGCTATTATTGTGTTTCGATTTCATTTTAACCACTGTGGCTTCTTCCTATGGCATCTTGGGATTTGCAGTTTACGGAGAAGTATTCCATAGTTCCAGCCAGAGGATTTCAACGACTCACCAAACGACAAACCCCAGCATTCTACAGAATGCAGCCATAGCAGTTAAAGTAGGATCAGAGCACTATGGGTGTGTAGTGTGAAAGAGCCCCAGGTATCAGGTAAGAGCTTACCCAGGCCTGCTTGGGACTGCGCCGACAAAGCGTCCTGGATCAAAGAGAGCCAACGTCAAAATCCTTTCTCGGCCATTGAACTCACCTCCCAAATATGAACCAGTCCCTTTCTTATTCTCTCTATCTCGGGCTAACTTACTCTGGAGGATTTTCTAGGGGGGAAGAGAGAAGACAGGTGTAGAATTAAAATGGAATACAAGCACAAATGCCTTTGGAAGGCAAGAGAGGAGCAGGTAAAGAGAGGAAGACAGACCTGACCTGACAACAGAAAGTCAGCGGTAGACTCCTCCGGCTAATATCCTGATTAAAACCACCCAGCAAAGTTCCCTGTGACCCAGATATGGTCACAGAGGCCTCTACCTTTTCCGCACTGGAAAACAAGTGGAATTTAAAACCCGTGCCTTATCAGAAAAGGCTGTGAACGCCAAAAAGGTTTCAGAATACACCTTGGCTCTGGATAAATATCTCGCGCCGTCACCTGTTAAGTGCTGAATAACAAAAAGGGACACACACACACACACCTTCCACCTGCCTTGCAAAGCTCAAATGTAAAATAACCATGGCAGGTGCTAGCCTGGATGCACTGGGCGGTGTTGCAATGTGGAAAGATGGAAAAAGAAAAGGGCCGGGTGGAGGAAGGAAGATTCAAGCGCATGAAATGTGTGCGTTTACCCTGTCAAAATAATTTCACTCACAAGAATGATGGAGAGAGCATTATGATGTGGTTATTTAAGGTGTGAGTTTGAAAGTAGGAGAGTCTCCACTCCTGCCTGTAGCTTGCATCCATTGCTCTGTGTCCTATGCTCTGGAGCAGCAGAAAACAAGCTTGCTCCCTCCTCAATATGACATCCCCTCAAATACATAAACAGAGCTATCGTATCACCTCCTAACCTTAATCTTTTAACTCAACATATAAAGTACAAATCTAAATTGAGCAATTAATTGAGCAAAACTTAGTGATGACCTTCTGAATTTCCATCTCGCAGCCCTTGGGAATCCCAGCTAGACAAACAGGAGCCAAGCTTGCAACCACTGGTACCGTATCGACTACACCGGTGATCTTCAAACCTTGGCCTTCCAGATGTTTTGGACTTCAACTCCCAGAAACCCTACAAAAGCTTGACCGATAGCCAGAAATTCTGGGGGCCAAAATCCAAAACATCTGGAGGACCAAAGTTTGGGAACCACTGAATGACAGCATCCAAGTTGGAGTGGACCTAAGCGCCTCTATTTACAAAGTGGAAATGCCTGCTACGTTGCACCAAATATTGATCCATCTAATCCTTTCGCATTCTATTATATAAGTCTACCCATATTTAGAAATCTTCTGGAGGGACCCTGGTCATGCCATTCTCACAGGTACATGGTTGGGATATAGGAAAGGGCTTTCTCCATGGCTGCTCTCCAATTCAGGGAAGCTAGACTGCGTCCCTCATTTGCCCTTCTCTCAGAAGGTGAAGACATTGTAGGAAATTGTTGGTAAGGAAAGGGTGTATAATGATGGCTGTACTTTTTGTGTGCATTATTAATTGATATGATTTAAACAGGTGATAGATATAGATAGATAGATAGATAGATAGATAGATAGATAGATAGATAGACCGACCTATCTTGCTGATGGAGGATGCAGATTATCGGCTCTAAGCACTTTTGCAGCACAGTCAGGAACATGCTGCCTGAACTATGGCCAACCTTCTCCCCAGACATTTCTGTCACCGCTTGTTTGCGCTGCTTGTTTTTTCCTAGCTCAGCTTTGTAGGGCATTTGCAACTTGTAAGATTAATAATAGTTGTTTAAAAAGTTGTTATAATATGAGTTTCTGTTGCAGAAGAACTGCAATATCGTGATAAAGGTGGCAAAACCCATCGCCTTTGATTTCTCCTGCATTAGGATGGCTTAAAACTCAAAAGTCGCACCGAAGGGCCTAGAGATTCCTAGAGAGAACACTCCACTGAGCATTTGTAGCTCCTCCAGCGCAATGTCTGGTGGATGTTGACCACAGAGTTGCACTTGAGGACCTAGAGATTCCTAGAGAGGTGTTCTCTTGGGTAAAAACATTGTGTTTTTGTTATTTGTGTTTTTTTCCATATTCACAGGGATCCTGTGCCTCTAACCCCAGCGAATGTGGAGGGACAAGTGTATTGTATCTTAACTCTTATTTAAAAGAAGGAACCATCCCCTGGTGAAAAGCAAGAGTATAATCTGTCCTGGAAGACCGAACCGCTCTCTCTCTCATCCATCCAGCCTTAAGAGTAAGCTAGAATTTTGTATGTTGTTTGACACTGTTTTGCTTTGCTTCGTCCTTTAGGTCTTTTGCTGTATGCCTCTAAGTTTTATCCTCAGCTTCTCCATGGGTCACAGCAAATTCCATAATTTTGGCCCCAAAACCTGCCTTCGACTTATTAATGAGGTCGACTTATATATGGTACATGCATGTAAGCTGCATTTGCACATGCATAATCCACCAACAGGACGCAAGCCACTTAGTGCTAAGCATGTCACCAAACTACAAATCTCAGGATTCCATAAAGTGGAAGCTATCATAGTTACAGTAGCATTAAATTGATGCAGCTATGTATTGTAGACTTACACTAGTCCAGCCCAGTGTCCTAGGTATTCCAGTCACTGCATGCACTCAGCAATCGTGACATACACAAGAGCAGGATTTGTCACTGTGCGCATAAAGGAATACAATCTTTTGTGACATCAGGAGAGCAGGCAATTGCTCTGATGTTGGTGTAAAGCAGGGTCATTCAACCAGGCATCCTTCATCAGCTGCGCGGATGAAGATGGTGGGAATTGTAGTCCAACACATCCTGATAGACACACGTAATGCAGAGAAATATCAGCTGAGATTGCAAGGATCAGAAGCAATGGTTCTCACAGCAGCCCCCATGTTCGTTCCCTAACTTCCGGCATCTAGCTAGAAGCAGCAGTGCAATTTAACCTAAGTAAATCGACTGTCATAATTTATGACTGATGCAAGATGCAGATTATCTGCTCTAAGCACTTTTGCAGCACAGTCGAGAATACACGGCCTGAACTCCGGCCAACCTTTCTGTCACAATCCACACAATTCCTCTGTTTTTGGTCTTTCCCAGCTCACTGTTATGCCACTGGGCTTCCGAGGTGGGTATCACAACCTCGACTTCCATGCCTCAGGCCACAGAATTTGGCGCATTCCTTAAATGACAATGCGCTGCCATACTGCACGCCACATCAAGCAGATGACAAGCAGAGAACTTCTTACCATTGGCAAGAACTGCCTGCTTACCCTCTCTGAGAAAAGTGCCACTTGCCAATGTTCAACAGTATATACATTCCCCCTGAGCGGTTCAAATGTTCTGTGATCATTTCATGGCATTTCAGGAGTCACTGGTGTGCCTATAGTCAGGAAGGCTACAGATTAGAGTTTTTAGTGCATTAGTTTCATGTTAGAGGATGTGGCAAGGTGAAAGGAAGTACAGTGGTCCCTCCACATTCGCGGGAGCACAGGACCCCTGTGAAAAGTGAAAAACCCACAAATAACAAAAACACTATTTTTTTTAACCTGAGAGAACGCCTCTCTAGGAATCTCTAGGTCCTCCAGCGTAGCTCTGTGGTCAACATCTGACAGAAATGGGTCATACAATTGCATTGGAGGATCAACACATGCCTGGAGAAGCGTTCTCTCTAGGAATGTCTAGATCCTTCAGCGCAACTCTATGGTCAACATTTGTGAAAGATTGATCATAGAATTGCGTTGGAGGATCTGCAGATGCCTGAGAAAGTGTTCTCTCTAGCAATGTCTAGGTCCTCTAGCGCAACTCTATGGTCAACATCTGTGAAGAGTTGATCATAGAATTGCGTTGGAGGATCTACAGATGCCTGAGAAAGTGTTCTCTCTAGCAATGTCTAGGTCCTCCAGTGCAACTCTATGGCCAACATCTGTGAAGAGTTGATCATAGAATTGCATTGGAGGATCGACAAATACCTGGAGAAGCATTCTCTCTAGGAATGTCTAGGTCCTTCAGCGCAACTCTATGGTCAACATCTGTGAGAGGTTGATCATAGAATTGCGTTGGAGGATCTACAAATGCCTGAGAAAGTGTTTTCTCTAGCAATGTCTAGGTCCTCTAGCGCAACTCTATGGTCAACACCTGTGAGACGTTGATCACAGAATTGCGTTGGAGAATCAACAAATGCCTGAAGAAGTGTTCTCTCTAGGAATTGCTAGGTCCTCCAGGGCAACTTCTGTCACAGAGTCACACTGAAAGTTCTATAGGTTCCTAAGGAGAACTTACTAGTCAAATCTGTGCATAATCAAATCCGCAAAAGGCAAAGCCACAAATGTGGAGGACTAACTGTCATTAAATACCACACTGAAGCACTTTTCAATGACTTTTAATGTTTAATGTTTTAACCTGACCAATTGTTATAATTGCTTTTCAGATAACTTTTTATTTATGCGTCTGTCCAAATGCCTGCAGAGTTTTTAATCTGAATTGTTTAGATATGTCATATGCCACCCTGAGACCCGTTGTTGGGAGAAAGGCAGGACATAAATGAATATCCTTATTCTTATTATATTATGATACAACCACCAGTAAACACCTTCACCAGTCAAGGCCTATAGGATTTTCTCTCTGAATGAGAATCATGCACCAAAAATCTGGTATTAAGCGTGACTCACAGAGAGCATGGAATCTGTAAAATGTTTTTCGCTCAGTGCTGTATTTTGTCCTCTCTGCAACATCTTGCGCCATAAACCTTTAGCAGTGATCAAATTGTGGAGGAAAGAGGTTATTAATTAAATCCACGAGCCCCACCTCTTCGTTTTAAATAATGTATAGAGAGATTCCAGGCATGCTCCTCATGCACCTAGCCCAGCACTGGGCCAGTCTTGTGGATCAAGCAAAGCATCGGGGGATTAAGGGACTCCCGCTCCTGCACACAACTGTAATTAATGCATCATAGAATTGGAAGAGGCCTTTTGGGTGCAACCAGTCAAGCAATGACAAGTCCCCTGAACAGTAGGACTATCTAGCCTGCCAGGGGAGCGTGTTTGCAAGAATATAATGGGAGACCTTTTCAAAGGCTTTTCTAAAATGAAGATATGCTACATTGACAGTATTCCCTTCATCTACCAAGTTGGTCATTCTATGGGAGAAAAAAGAACAAGTTTTAGATGAAATTGGCAGCTTGGTAGATGAAGGGAATGCTGTGGATGTAGCGTATCTTGACTTTAGCAAGGCCTTCAACAAGGTCCCCCATGATATTTTTGCAAACAATCTCGTAAAAAAAACTATGGATGCCAGCCATGAAAGCCTTTGACTTCACAAATCTAGTAAAAGGTGGGCTAGACAGTGCTACTGTCAGGTGGACTTGTACCTGGTTGAATCAAAAAGGTGAGCAACAATGGCTCCTCTTCATCCTGGAGAGAAGTGACTAGTGAGACACCATAGACTTCTGTCCTGCGCCCAGTGCTATTCAACCTCTTTATCAATTAGTCCGGCGCGACTTGTTTTTGAGAAACCCATGTTGACTATTTGCTATTATGGCATTCCTTTCTGAATGCTTACAGACCATTTGTTTAATGATCTGCTCTAAAATCCTTCGTGGTATTGATGTCAGGCTGAATAAGCACTGTTTGAATCCTCTTTTTCCCCCTTTTGGAAATGTCCTCCTCCTGTCTGCTGGGACCTTTCCTGTTCTCCAGGAATTCCCAAAGGTGACTCACAAAGATACACTTAGGCAGACTACTCTTCCGCAATGAAGGTGCTGCCACAGAAAAGGCCCAGGCTTGTGTACTCACCAGTTTAGCTTTTTACGGCGGTGGGACACGCAAAAGGGCCTCTGCTGAGATCTTTTTCGCTAGGCAGGCTCATATGGAAGGAGGCAGTCTCTCAAATAGCCAGCTCTTTGTTGGTCAAAACAAACACCTTGACTTGAGCTTGGGAACAAAATGGCAACCAATGAATTCAGGTCAAGAAGACCAGTAATTTGTGGTCTCTAAAGTCTATACGGCCTGGCATAGCTTCCAAACACTTTTCAAGGAGAAAAGACCACTGCAGTGGTCTATCTGGTGGAATATACCCATTTAACAGGTAAAAGATGAACCTGATACTAACACATTCAAAGTCATAAATTTCATACAGTCATAGAGTTGGAAGAGACCCCAAGGGCCATCCAGTCCAACCCCATTCTGCCATGCAGGAACTCTCAATCAGAGCATACCCAACAGATGGCCATCCAGCCTCTGCTTAAAGACCTCTAAGTAAGGAGACACCACTATACTCCAAGTGAGTCGAACAGCCCTTACTGTCAGGAAGTTCCTCCTAATGTTGAGCTGGAATCTCTTTTCCTGGAGTTTGCATCCATTGTTCTGGGTCCTGTTCTCTGGAGCAACAGAAAACAAGTTTGCTCCCTTCTCAATATGACATCCCTTCAAATGCTTAAACAGAGCCATCATACCACCTCTTAGCTGTCTCTTCTCCAGGCTAAACATCTCCAGCTCCCTAAGTCTCTCCTCATAAGGCATGGTTTCCATACTCTTCACCATTTTGATCCCCTTTGTCTGGACATGCTCCAGCTTCTCAAGATCCTTTTGTGAATTGTGGGGCCCAGAACTGGACACAGGATTATTCCAAATGAGGCCTGACCAAAGCAGAACAGAATGGCACTATTACTTCCCTTGATCTAGATACTATACTTTTATTGATGCAGCCTAGAATTGCATTGGCCTTTTTAGCTGCCACATCCCACTGTTGACTCATGTCCAACTTGTGGTCTACTTGGACTCCTAGATCCCTTTCACATGTACTGTTGTCAACTCAGGTGTCCTCCACCTTATATCTATGCATTTTCATGTTTTCTGCCTAAGTTACAGTACTTTACACTTCTCCCTGCTGAAGTTCATTTTGTTAGTTTTGGCCCAGCTTTCTAATCTATTGAGGTCATTTTGAATTTTGATCTTCTCCTCTGGGGTATTAGCTACTCCTCCTAATTTGGTGTCATCTGCAAATTGGATGCAGATGAAAAACACCTTTCAGCCATGCTACTTGGGACTTTGACGGACCCACAGCCCTACTGGGCAGAGGGATCACCTTGAGCAAAACATCTATTGATATACCAGTAACCAGGTGGAACTAAGACTGGAAATGCACCAACATCTGCAGCATCCCAAAAGGGATCTGATCTGATCGGAGCCTTCCCAATGATTCAGCCCTTTCTGACTCTTCTCTCTTTTCCTTACTGGGAAGTCCCAGTTTAGAAAAGGGATTGAACCTCCACAAGGGTTCAACCCTCCTGTACAGAGCCAGCGTTTGAACCCCACACCGCTGCCGACCCCCAGAGACATTTCCCTTCCGGAGGGCAAAAGCACGTTGGCCACATTTCCTTGCGTCTGGTGAGCGGTTTTGCAAAAAACGAAGAATAAAAACCAGGGAGTGCCTTGCCGGTTAAACCACTCGTTTCTATTTTTAAGCCATGCTGCTGTGCTGGGTTGATTCCTCCCTCCCTTCTTTCCTTTTCTCCTGCAGCGTCTCACTGCTGCTGATGGATAAATCTGTTTGGGGTGGGTTTCCCACCATCAGCCCCCCATTTACAAACCTGAAAGATGTCGCCAAGGGGTGCCATCCGTCTCAGTCCACGCAGAAGGAGCCTGGGCTGCTCCGACAGTGCCCGCAACTCTCCCTCCCAAGCACACACACATACGCATACATATACGCATACACACCTTTAAAAAGAACACTGTAGGTATCAGACACAAGAAGGGAAAGTCACAACCAGCCCACCAAAGCCGCAATTCTGAGCTATCCTTCGGCTAAAAGGTGCCCTCGTCTTTAAATGGCACTTGAATTGAAGCTAACTGCAGAAAACCCTGAACACGACAGTCAAGATGCTAGTTTCTGCGCAAAGGATTACCTCCCCCTCATCTGCAGAATGCTCTTTTCAAATGCTGTGAAAAACAGCACCTCTGAGCATACACAGATCGCCATTCCTTCACCACAGATCTAACTGCAAGCATACTGCAACCCAGGAAAAGGGGTTCCCACTTTAAAAGGTGCAGGGCCAATGTGGTTTTGGGGTACTGTATTATGACTCTGGAGACTTGGGTCTGAATGCAGGTTCAGCCACGGAAAACTTGTGGAGAAGAGAAGAACGCCACTGGAGACCTTGGTTCTATTTATGGCTCAGCCATGGAAACTTAGTAGGTGAGCTTGGGCAAGTCACACTCTCTCGGCCTCTGAGGATGGCAATGAAGAAGCTCACCAAGAAAACTGGGTGACCCTAAGTCGGAAATGACTCGGGCATGTTTAGCCTGGAGAAGAGAAGGTTAAGAGGTGATATGATAGGCCTGTTTAAATATTTGAAGGGGTGCCATACTGATAATGGAGCAAGCTTGTTTTCTGCTGCTCCAGAGAAAAGGACCCGGAACAATGGATGCAAGCTCCAGGAAAAGAGATTCCAGCTCAACATTAGGAGGAACTTCCTGAGAGTAAGGGCTGTTCAGCAGTGGAACAAACTCCTTCCTCGGAGTGTAGTGGAGTCTCCTTCCTTAGAGGTCTTTAAACAGAGGCTGGATGGCCATCTGTTGGGGATGCTTTGATTGAGAGTTCCTGCATGGCAGCGGTTGGACTGGATGGCCCTTGGGGTCTCTTCCATCTCTGTGATTCTATGAAGGCACGCAACAACAGCAACACTTAAAAAGTGGGAGATGTAGGCTCCCCTGATAATAATAAGATCCCCCAATAATAATACAGTGGAACCTCGCCATAGGTGGGCGCGCCATATGCGGCCTTGAGCATATGTGCTCAAGCCGCGGCGCGCGCATGGGGCAGAAGGGGCGGCGTGTCCCGTTCAGTTGAATGGGCGCGCGCGCCCGTTGCGCCCCGCGCACCTCCGCACCGCCGTGCACAAGCCCCATTGTTTACAATAGGCGGAAATCACCATACGCGGCGGGATCCGGAACGGATCCCCGCGTATGGCGAGGTTCCACTGTATGTAATCTACTGTCTCAGATTAGGACAGACATGTCAAGAGGGTTGGAAAGAGAAGGGATCTTCCCTTTTGAGACACCTCAAGGAAGAGGAGGAGGAGGAACTGACCAACATCAATGCTGGTCCTGCAGCCAAAATGTTGTGAGTGCGATCCTAGAGGAGGGCTCCAAGGTTGACTCAGCCTTCCATCCTTCCATAGGTCGGTAAAATAAAGACCCAGCTTGTTGGAGACAATTGGCCTACAGATTGTAAGCTACTTAGGGAGTGCCGAGTTCACTATTAAGCGGTATAGAAATTGCTATTGCTACTGCTATGTATCCCAAAAAAGTGACATACACACACAGTGTATGCATCAGTTGCTTGTTTACAAAATGTCAACAGAGTGCAGCACCTGAGATGTCAAATGCATGAAATAAGAAGAAAAATAGACATTTTGGTTGCTTTGAGTCGTGAAAAGAAGGCGAAAGGCTTGCTGGGTTGTTGCATGCCTTCGAGGCGACCCTAAGGCGTCATGGGGTTTCCTTGGCCAGATGTTTTCTGGTCCAGATGTTGTCCAGAGCAAGTCACTCTTTCTCTCGCTTGCTCTCTCAGCCTCAGGGGAAGGCGGAGGCTGAGAGAGTGTGGTCCAAAGGTGGGCTTCCATGGCTGCAAGGGGGGCATACAGAAGGAACGTGCCTTGGAAAGAGTTATATACCAAACGTACAAGGAAAGGGAAAGGGGTTGAATGCATCCTCAACTCACTTTCCTTCATCTTGGGGCTGGCTGACCTCATTCCCAAACTGCAGAAGAAAAGGAGGAGAAGAAAGCAGGGAGGACGAGGAGCCTCCATCCCACAAGAAGAAGAGAAGATGAAGACAAAGCCTCCATCCCAAGAAGAGAAGAAGGCTCCATCCCGCAAGAAGAAGAGAAGAAGAAGAAGAAGAAGAGAAACCTCAATCCCCCAAGAAGGAGAAGAGGAGGAAGATGCCTCCATCCCCTAAGAAGAAGAGGAGGAGGTGAACTCTCCATCCCCGAAGAAGAAGAAGAAGCCTCCATCCCCCAAGAAGAAGAGAAGCCTCCATCCCCCAAGAAGCAGCCTCCATCCCCCAAGAAGAAAAGATGAAGAAGCCTCCATATCCCAAGAAGAAGAAGAAAAGTTGAAGAAGAAGCCTCCATGCCTAAGAAGCAGCCTCTATCCCCCAAGAAGAAGAGAAGCCTCCATCCCCCAAGAAGAAAAGATGAAGAAGCCTCCATACCCCAAGAAGAAGAAGAGAGGTTGAAGAAGACCTCTCCATGCCTAAGAAGCAGCCTCTATCCCCCAAGAAGAAGAAGAAGTCTCCATCCTCAAGGAGAAGAAGAAAAGTAGAAGGGAAGAAGAAGCCTCCATCACCCCCAACGCCTCCCCAACATTTCATTCAACTGGTCTTAAATTCAAGTCTCCTGCCCCAGCCTCCAAAAACAACAAATATTCAAACGCAAGAGCAAAATGGTACCCAAAATTATATCTAGCTTGTATATGAGATGAGATCTATATCTTACATGTTTTAGACAGAGAGCGAGACAGCCTACATATAATATTATAGATTATCTATCTATCTATCTATCTATCTATCTATCTATCTATCTATATACATATATATATTATTTGTAAGCTATATATTTGTGTGTGTAAGCTATACATATATGTATATATATATATATATATACACTATATGTAAACTCTATATTTATATAATATGATATGTAAGCTATATATATATATATATATATATATATTTTATATGTATACTATATATAATATATATATATATTTATATAGTATATATATATAAGCTATATATATATTATATAATATTATATGTAAACTATAGAGATATTTATATAATATTATATGTAAGCTATATATATATAATATGTAAACTATATATAATATATATTTATATATTTTATATATAAGCTATATATATATTATATAATATTATATGTAAACTATATATATTTATATAATATTATATGTAAGCTATATATATATATATGTATAATGTATATTATTATATGTAAACTATATATATATATAATATGTAAATTATATACATATAATATTATATGTAAAATATATATATATAAAATATTATATGTAAGTTATATACATATTATATTATATGTAAGCTATATATAATATATATATATATATACATATACACATATATAATGCACAAACACACACACACACACACATATATATATATATAAGTAGAGAGGGGGAGAAAGAGTTTATATATAATATGCTATAAATCCTAGAGCTAATTCTGGGCATCCTTTTGCCCTTGCCTTTCATGTTTGTTGTCTTTGGAGCCCATAATCCTGAGGGAACATACATAAATATATATATATATGTATAGAGAGAGAGAGAGAGAGAGAGAGAGATTGAGGAAATCTTAATCTGCAGAGAGGCAGGGGAAGGGGAGGGTGGCAAGGAAGAGGCCTTCCCTCAGAGAAGGACCAGGGACCCCCACCCTTTTCTTTTAGCCCCCCCCCCATAAAACCCCTACAAACTTCTCCTTTGCAGACCCAGTCCCATTTCCTATCCCCCCCCCCCAAAAAAAAAGCCAGAGAACCTGGAGATCTGAGGGAAGGAGGGGGGAAGGTGAACAGAGAAGGCCATCATCCCCATCATCATCATCATCATTGTGCAAAAATGGGGGGAAAGTTTCTCTCCTTACCTGAGGGCTGAGCCTCCCCAGCGTCCAGCTCCTCCAAACTGGATTGCAGGGTTCTTGGATTAATCTGGGAAGAAGGAAGGAGGGAAGGAAGGAAGGAGGGAAGGAGGAGAGGAAGGGAGGGGAGGAAGGAGGGAAGGAGGGTGCCCTTGTGGCCCTGGGGCTGCCAAGAGAGGGCCCCCCATGCAGCCCAGCCCGGCTGCAGGCGAGGCAAAAGGAAGGGAAGGAAGGAAGGGAAGAAGGGGGGCGCCTCTTTGTTCTGTAATCCCAGTAAGATTGCCAGCGATTCGCCCCGGCCCTAATCCCAGCCCCGCTCAAGCGACGACGCCATTGGCTGCTCCCCTCAGCAGCAGATTAAGAGGGAAGGAGGGGCGCCCGGATTATGCCCAGGGAAGGAGGCCTCCTCCTCCTCCTGAGGGAATGGAATTATTATTCTGAGGTAACCATTCTGAGGGAATAAAGAATTCTGAAGGAAGAATTCTGAGGGAGTCACTCTGAGGGAATATTTGAGGAAATTATTCTGAGGGAATATCATCTGAGGGGAATAGTTGAGAGAATTATTCTGAAGGAATACCTGAGAGAATTATTCTGAGGGAATGAATAATTTCTCAGGGAACCATTCTGAGGGAATACCTGAGAGAATTATTCTGAGGGAATGAATAATTTCTCAGGGAGCCATTCTGAGGGAATTATTCTGAGGGAGTTATCCTGAGGGAATATCTGAAAGAATTATTCTGAGGGAATAAATTATTCTGAGGCACTATATGAGGGAGTCATTCTGAGGGAATACCTGAGAGAATTATTCTAAGAGAATGAATAATTTCTCAAGGAGCCATTTTGAGGGAATTATTCTGAAGGAGTCATTCTGAGGGAATATGTGAGAGAATTATTCTGAGGGAATAAATTATTCTGAGGCAATATCTGAGGGAGTCATTCTGAGGGAATACCCGAGACAATTATTCTGAGGGAATGAATAATTTCTCAGGGAGTCATTCTGAGGGAATTATTCTGAGAGAGTCATCGTGAGGGAATATCTAAGAGAATTATTCTGAGAGAATAAATTATTCTGAGACACTATCTGAGGAAATTATTCTGAGGGAGTCATTCTGAGGGAATACCTGAGAGAATTATTCTGAGGAGGGAACCATTCTGAGGGAATTATTCTGAGGGAGTCATTCTGAGGGAATATCTGAGAGAATTATTCTGAGGGAATAAATAATTTCCCAGGGAATTATTCTGAGGGAATAAATTATTCTGAGGCAATATCTGAGGGAATCATCCCGAAGGAGTCATTCTGTGGAAATACTTGAGGGAATTATTCTGAGGGAATAAATAATTCTTAGGGAGTCGTTCTGAAGGAATAAACAATTCTGGGGGAATATCTGAGGGAGTTATTTTGAAGGAATATCTGAGGCTATAATTTTGAGGAAATAAATAATTCTGGAGGTATATTCTGAGGCAACATCTGAAGGAATCATTCTGAGGGAATATCTGAGGCAAAAATTCTGTGAAAATAAATAATTCTGAGGGAATATCTGAGGCAAAAATTCCGAGGAAAATAATTCTGAGGGAATATCTGAGCCAATCATTCTGAGGGAATAGCTGAGGGAATCATAGTTAGAAGAGACCACAAGGACCACGCAGTTCAACTCTATTCTGCCATGCAGGAACTCACAATCAAAGCATCCCTGACAGCCTCTGTTTAAAGACCTCCAAAGAAGGAAAATCCACCATTCTTCAAGGAAGTGTCTTCCACTGTCAAACAGACCTTACTGTCAGGAAGTTCATCCTAATGTTGAGGTGGAATCTCTTTTGCTGTAGCTTGCATCCATTGCTCTGTGTCCTATTCTCTGGAGCAGCAGAAATCAAGCTTGCTCCCTCCACAATATGACATCCCTACAAATATTTCAACAGTGTTACCATATTACCTCTTAACCTTCACTTCTCCAGACTAAACATCCCCAGCTCCCTAAATTGTTCCTCATAGGGCATGGTTTAAGACCCTTCACCATTTTAGTCACCTTTCTTTGGACACGCTCCAGTTTCTCCACTTTTGAATTGTGATTCCCAGAACTGGTGGGGCCTGACTAAAGCAGAATAGAGTGGCACTATCACTACCCTTGAAGTAATAATACTATTATTTCACTATGCCTCTATTGATGCAGCCTAGCATTGCGCTGGTCTTTTTACCTGCTGCATCACACTGTTGACTCATGTTGAACTTGTGGTCTACTTGGACTCCTAGACCCCTTTCACATGTAGTCTCCTTAAGCCAGGCCTCCCCCATTTTATATCTATGCGTTTCATTTTTGCACCTTAAGTGCAGTACCTAAATTTCTCTCTGTCGAAATTTATTTTGTTAGCTTTGGCCCAGCTTTTAAATCTATTCAGGTCATTTTAAATGTTGATCCTCCCCTCTGGGGTATTAGCTACTCCTAGTTTAGTGTCATCTGCAGATTTGATAAGCATGCCCTCTCTTCCTTCATCCAAGTCATTGATAAAGATGTTGAATTGCACTGGGCCCAGGACAGACCCCTGTGGGACCCCACTGGTCACTTCTCTCCAAGATGAAGAAGAAGAGCCATTGCTGGGCAGCCTTTGGGTTCAGCCAGTCAACCAAGTAGCCTCTTGACCCAACCATTAGAAAAGAAAATAATGCTAGGAAAGGTAGATGAAAGGTAACAGAAAGAGAGGATGGCTTCAGGCCAGATGGTTGGACTCAATTGGAGAGACCATGAACCTGAAGGACCTGAGCAGAGCAGTACAGGACAAAGTCTTGGAGAATAGTTTTTTGTGGGTCTTTCGGTCTATGTGGCCATGTTCTAGAAGAGTTTATTCCTGACGTTTCGCCAGCATTTGTGGCTGGCATCTTCAGAGAAGGCTGGCATGGAAGAGAGATGCCCTCTTCCATGCTCTCTTCCATGCCAGTATTCTCTGAAGATGTCAGTCGCAGATGCTGGTGAAACAACAGGAATAAACTCTTCTAGAACATGCCCACATAGTCCGAAAAACTCACAAAAACGATGGTTCTGTTAATGCAGGTGTTTGCTTTCTGCGCATCACCCTTGAAGGCTCCTGTTCAACTTATGATTAACCATGATCCCAAGGTCCTTTTCAGGAATAAACTCTTCTAGAACATGGCCACATAGCCCACAAAAACTATGGATTCCGGCCATAAAAGCCTTTGACTTCACGGTCTCAGCTACAGGATCATCATGAGTCCGGGTTGAACTGAGGGCAGGTAAGAACAACAACAAACATACACAAAACAAAACCCCCCAGACTCTGCAACATTCACCGGAAAGTGACAATTCCTATCTTAACAGACTTTTCATTAGGTTTGTTGGTGCTGATTGTACCATATTTTCAAATACATCCTCTTCTCCTTGAGCCCTCTGTGCTTTCCTTTTGCTTTAGGTACCGCTGATATTTGGTTGCTGCTTTAAGAAATGGTTTGGTGCATTCATGTTTTTCTGGGTCATGGCGCATGGTTTGTTTTTCTCTTGTGCAGCTTAGGAAAAGGGCAGGATCAAAAACAAAACCAAACATCATCATGAACAACAACAAGTAGAAGAGCGTCAGGTCCAAATTCCCAGGCAGTGAGGAGTAACTTCGGGTTTAATCGCCTCCGCGGAGTCGTTGTCAAGTTGTTTGTGATACCCGCCTAAGCTTTTTGGATAAAAGGCAATAAACCCTTCTTTTTTAAACTTGCTCCTTGGGGAGGGAAGCCTTTAGTTACTGTTTGCACTGCTGTATTTGATATTTTAATCCTCTGATCCACATGGTGCTTCCTTTTGCTTTGTGTTTTAAATCTATGTTTTGTTAGCTGCTTCGGATACCTTTTCGGAGAAAGGCAGGTATTTAATATTTCTAAAAGAAAAGGCATAACTAACGTACGCTGTTCAATCTATACGCTGGTTGTATCTGTTGGAAAACACTCCTATACAATGTGCTGTTTTATCCTCTCCCCAAGGCTTACAATGCTATATGTTCTACCAATTTTATTTTGTTATTGGTTACAAATGTGGTTAAGCAGATTCCTTTTCTATTAATCCACTGTAGGAGCACTGAAAAAGTATTACTGTTTCTACTTCTTCTTCTTCTTCTCAGTAGTAGTAGTAGTAGTAGTATAACCTACATAAAATAGTATTTAAAAATATTTTTTACATAGTACCGTATTCCACATACACTATGTAATAAATCATATTCATTCTCCATTCTTATAGCGTACGTCTTTGGATCAGGACTCCACGGACTCCAAGTTCTTATTCTGCAAGATTTGTAGTCCAAAGATATGTTTCGAAAAGAGAAACAAAACCTAGGAGGTGAGGTCTCTGAGCCATACACTTGTCCTACCATTTTGTGAAGTTCTTATTCTGCAGTGACACAAATTTATGGTGCGTCCGAAGGACTTTTGGCCTCCTTTGTCAAACAGGAAGACTTTCGGAGCCACTTGCAAAGGTTAATAAGGAGAAAATGTAAAGCAGAGATTGAGAATTTGTTACTCTCCAATTGTTGTCTGAGTACAAACCCCGGCATTCCTAGAATCATAGAATCCTAGAGTTGGAAGAGACCGCAAGGGCCATCCAGTCCAACCTCCTTCCATGCAGGAACTCTCCATCAAAGTATCCCCGACAGATGGCCATCCAGCCTCTGTTTAAAGACCTCCAAGGAGGGAGACTCCACTACACTCTGAGGAAGTGTGTTTCACTGTCGAACAGCCCTTACTGTCAGGACGTTCCTCCTAATGTTGAGCTGGAATCTCTTTTCCTGTAGCTTGCATCCTCTGTTCTATGTTCTAGTCTCTGGAGCAGCAGAAAACTGCAGCCACAGCTTTCTATGTTCAGTCCTAGAGGAGGGCTCCAGGGCCCACTCATCCTTCAGTCCTTTTGTGGGTCGGTAAAATGAGTACCCAGCTTGTTGTGGGCAATGGCGTACATGTTGTAAACTGCTTAGAGACTGCATAGTTCAGTATGAAGCGGTATAGAAATATCCTTGCTATTGCTCTTCTTGTTGCCGTTCCGCACCATTGGCTGTGCTGGCTGGGGATGCTGAGCATGACAGTCTAACAACGTCTCTGGAAGGCCACCGCTTTCCTACCCTAATCTAAAGCTTACAGTCTAAAAAATGTAAAAGACACAAAAGGTAAAAAAAAAAGGTTGGAAGGGAGCAGGGGGAAAAAAGACAAACCCAGATACTATTCTAGCGACACAGCTCTCATAATAACCAGATGGAAAACGAACAGGTCAGAGGAGAAGAGGAACTAAACTGTTGTTGTTATTATTATTACACTCATCCCTCCATATTTGCGGATTTGATATTTGCGGATTTGATTAATATGTTCTCTCTAGGAATATCTAGGTCCTTCAGTGCAACTCTATGGTCAACGTTAACTAAATGTTGCACTGGAAAACCTAGAGATCCCTAGAGAGAATACTATACTAGGCCTTTGTAGCTCCTCCAGTGCAGTTCTATGGTCAGTGTCTGTTGGACGTTGAACACAAAGTTGCACTGAAAGACCTAGAGAAAATACTCTACTAGGCCTTTGTAGCTTCTCCAGCGCAGTTCTATGGTCAGTGTCTGTCGGACGTTGACCACAGAGTTGCACTGAAAGACCTAGAGATCCCTAGAGAGTTTACTCTACTAGGCCTTTGTAGCTTCTCCAGCGCAGTTCTATGGTCAGTGTCTGTCGGACGTTGACCACAGAGGAGGACCTAGACATCCCTAGAGAGGTGTCCTCTCAGGTAAAAGCATGGTGTTTTTGTTATTTGCAGTTTTTCCATATTCATTGGGGTCTTGTGCCCCTAACCCTAGTAAATATGGAGGGTCACGTGTATTATTATTTCTTTTCTTTTCTTATATATCTTATTTTTCCCGATACAGGGACTGAAGGCAGGGAAACTGTTGTATCCCAGCAAAGCCAATAAAGCAGACCTGCTCTTCTCCTCTCGCTCCCAGTGATGGCTGCTGGCTCCCATTTCGTGGGGTAAGGAAACTCACCTCTTGTCTAAAGGAGCCCTCCATTATGCTAAACCCAACCACTAAAGAAATCCAGCACCTTCGACAACTCCTTAAACCTAGCAAAAACCTGGACTAGATGCATCATCCCATTGGTGTGGAAACCACCAGCCACCTTGGAGTAAGAGCCACACTGTCCTATGGAGAACTGGGCAACTACCTGGCTTAACCAGAAAGCAGTTAGGGAGGATGTATATTAACAAAACAAAAGAGATTTCAGGCCATTTCCCTCTTTCTTTGTATGTGTCCAGAGTGGTTGGCCTCTTCAGCAATCTAGTCTTGAAGTCGCATGTTGGGATATAGTTTTCTGGATCCCTAGAAAACAGGTCTGTTTTACTTAAGACAGAATTCAATCAATAGACCTCACACATATTTAAATAAATATGAGATGCACACAGGGATCTCACACATAGGTTGAAAACCTATTTATTGGCGGTGGTGGTTATTACATGCAGTCAGTTTATGGCGTTGCTATGAGTGAGAGACTTTCATGAGCCTCATCCATCAGCTGCCCTGCTCAGGTCTTGCAAACTCAAGGCAGCCTTCCTCAATGGAGGCAATGCACTCATTCCTGGTCTCCATCTATTCCTACTGTCTTCCACTTTATCCATTCATATTGTCTGTTGCAGGTAGTCATATTGCGTTATGTATAGTATGTAGAGAGATTTTGCAGCATCTTTGAGACTAACGAAAGAAAGAATTTGGCAGCATGAGCTTTCCTAGACTTCAGTCTACGAAAGCTCATGCTGCCAAATTCCTTCTTTCGTTAGTCTCCAAGGTGCTACAAGGTCTCTCTACCTACTCATACTACAGGCTAACATGGTTATATCTTGAACTCAACCTCAAAGTACAGTATCCTTGTTTTTGCCTCATCCATGCTGGTCGCCTTTCTCTGGATACGCTCCATTCTTTAATGGAAAATCGCCCCTGACCCAAGACTAGTTGCTATCTCTCAACCTGACCTACCTCATAGGGTTGTTCTTAGGATACAATTTCCAGGGTGTGGGGAAACTGTTGCCTTGACCTCCCACAGTGGGGCAAGGAATAAAGCAACTTTTGGTCTTTCGTCCAACCTTTGCTGACTTCAGGCCGTAATACATTTGTCATCACACCCAGATGCAAGAGAAGCCTCTTCTGAGGAAAATGGTTTCCCTTATTTGTTTCCCTGTCTCTCTCTCTTCTCTCTCTTTCCCTGTTCACACTCTCTTTCTCGCAGCTCCCCTGGCTATTTGTAATCCCGATGCCTTATTGAGATTCAGAGGCACACTTCAAACCCTTCGTCCTTTGCATAATTCTTTTTAATTAATACTTCAAAAGGTTTAAATGCAAAAGTCGTATTATTCCTCTAGCAAAGTTTGACAGGATCTCGTGGAGCCCAAAGCCTTCCTCTTGCTCTTGCTCTTGCTCTTGCTGAGAATGAGACCTCATGAATATGTTTTCAGGCAAGAGCGACAACAAAAGCAGGTATGCATTTCAAAAATGGGGTTAGAATCATAGAATCATAGAGTTGGAAGAGACCGCAAGGGCCATCCAGTCCAACCTCATTCTGCCATGCAGGAACTCTCAATCAAAGCAGCCCTGGCAGATGGCCATCCAGCCTCTGCTTAAAGACTTCCAAAGAAGGAGACTCCATCACTCTCTGAGGGAATGTCTTCCACTGTCGGACAGGTCTTATTATCAGGAAGTTCTTCATAGTGTTGAGGTGGAATCTCTTTTCCTGTCGCTTGCATCCATTGCTCCGTGTCCTATTCTCTGGAGCAGCAGAAAACAAGCTTGCTCCATCCACAGTATGACGCTTTTTTAAATATTTAACAGGGCCTTCATAATATTACCTCTTAACCATCACTTCTCCAGTATAAACATACCCAGCTCCCTAAGTCTCTCTTCATAGGGGTTCATGGTTTCCAGACCCTTCGCCATTTTGGTTGCCCTCCTTTTGGACACGCTCCAGCTCATCAGCATCCGTTTTGAATACAATTCCAAAAAAAAGGGTTGCCCTGCCATATTTCCTCATCACTGAGTACTATGTATACCAGAGAACGTGGAGCACAAGATGTAGGACAACAGCTCCCATCAGGGACGTAGCCAAGGGGGGGGGGGTTCTTGGGGTCCGGACCCCCCCTTCCATTAGAAAAATGAATGGTGTGTGCTGCTGCACCACTGCACCCAAGCCCCAATATAATGGTGGCACTTAGTCTGGACCCCCCCCCCTCCTAAAATCCTGGCTACGTCCCTGCTCCCATCAACCATCACCACTAGTTCTGTGGGACTGATGGGAATTAGAGTCAGGGGGAGGCAACAGTTCCTCTTCCTCTGTTGTAAATCATCTAGCGCAGAGGTATATGGCCCTCCAACTATTGGTGTACTGCAGTCCTCAGCATTCCTCACTATCAAATCTTTCCAGCATGCTCCACCATTGGCTATGCTGGCTAGGATTGCTGGGAATTGCAGTCCAGCACCATCTGGAGGGCCACACATTGCCCACTAATAGTATAGACCTTTACAGAACTGAAGAACACTATCATGTCCATCTTTAGGCTTGTCTCCCGGCCAAAAAATGACCCTTTCTCTCCACCTTTTTCCACAGGATTTGTTTTCCACACCACTCACCATCTTTTACTGCCTGCCTCTGAACAAATTCTAATTGGTCTGTCTCAGAATGGACAACTCATGGTCCGCTGTGAGTCGCTAGACTAGGAGCCCTTTCACAATTACACAATTATAGCACTATGATTCCACTTTGATGCTGTGGATCCATCATTGTATAGGATCCTGGGATCTGTAGGCTGCAGGGCCACTAGAGCTTTCTGGCTGAGGATTTTAAAGCACCCCTTCCTAAACTGCAAATCTGATGATTTCATGGCACGGAGTCGCAGTGTTAGTGTTGTCCAAGTGCTATAGTTGCATAGTATGAAAGGGCCCTAGAACTCCTACAGAAAGAGTGGCTGATTGCCACAACTAGTTTAGGGCTTTATATAAACCATTTTTTAGCAGGTGAT
The DNA here is from genome assembly GCA_023333645.1 of Sceloporus occidentalis. Classification (NCBI taxonomy): domain Eukaryota; kingdom Metazoa; phylum Chordata; class Lepidosauria; order Squamata; family Phrynosomatidae; genus Sceloporus; species Sceloporus occidentalis. Next base: position 3,611,588 of record JALMGF010000064.1, on the reverse strand, counting down.
TTTGCACTGATGAACAAGGATTTCTGAAGATCGTAGGATTACAGCTGATGTATATGGGAGGGGACAATTCTTCCAATAGTCAGTTCTCAAACACCAACTTCGAAAGCTTGCAACAAGCATATTGTGCATTTCGGTTGGCCAGTAAAGGGATCACGGATGGATTTTTGTTTGTATTTGTTAAGTGGCCAACACAGCTATCTCTTCATATTTACCAATACTTTCGGTTTGGGGCTGGAAACAGACTGGAAATCAGTGCAGATGTCAAAACATTGGTATATTATGGTTGCTTTATCCTCTCTCCCCAAAGCTTATATTACTGCATTATATGTGCACTCATGTGCATGGCAGAGGGTTGGACTGGATGGCCCTTGTGGTTTCGTCCAACTGTACAATTCTATGATTCTATGATCCCTCCATATTTGCGGCTTTGATATTTGCAGCTTTGATTATTCACAGATTTGATTAATATGTTCTTTCTAGGAATATCTAGGTCTTCCAGTGCAACTCTATGGTCAACTTTAACTAAACGATGCACTGAAAAGCCTAGAGATTCCTAGAGAGAATACTCTACTAGGCCTTTGTAGCTCCTCCGGCGCAGTTCTATGGTCAGTGTCTGTCGGACGTTGACCACAGAGTTGCACTGGAGGACCAAGAGATTCCTAGAGACGTGTCCTCTCAGGTAAAAACATGGTGTTTTTGTTATTTGCGGTTTTTCCTTATTCACAGGGGTCTCGTGCCCAAAACCCTAGCAACTATGAAGGGACAAGTATATATATTTTTATCACTACGATTGGGTTTCTTTCATTTTTGATTTCCCCACCCCATATTTGCGTCTCCTCCACCCAACCCACCCAGACACCAGCCAACCAAGAACTTAAGCACACACATCTCTAAGCCGCCGTTCTTTTTGCTGGCGCAGAACTGAGTCACATCTTCCATCTCAGTTGCGTTTGATTGATGGATTGGATCCAAAAATAGGTGCACGTTCTTGTTTCTGTTTTAATATCAGTAGCATTTCATTTCTGTACTGCTTCACAGTGAGCTTCCTTGCCCTGGCGAGGGCTGGTTCTCCATTCCTGCTTTGTGTTCCATTGCGATAGCGTGTACATTTTTATGCCACATACACAGTGTGTGCTTCTCACCACTTTGGATACACAGCAATAGCAATAGCCTTTACATTTCTATACCGTTTATCAGTGAACTCAGCACTCTCGAAGCGGTTTACAATCTGTAAGCCAATTGCCCCCAACAAGCTGGGAACTCATTTGACCGACCTACGAAAGGATGGAAGCCCGAGTCAACCTTGGAACCCCTGGGATCAAACGCACAACTCGCTTAATTCAGAATATGGGTTCTTTTAGCAATCCAATATGGGACTCAGGTTATGGAGACTGGGTGCAACATATCCCAAAGGAACGTTCATAACCGTTCAACCTTCTGAGAAATAAAAGGCCTGTTAGAGACTGACAAAATAAAGCTGCTTAGGGTCTCTTTGGAGGTATGCTATTTAAATGATGCATCGGTCCTAAGAGTCCGGAGGTCGTGCCAAAGCCACACTCCATTCCTAAGCACTGGAGGGCAGCTTTGGTGCCACCTCCGGACTCCCAGGGTGCATGCATCATTTAAACAGCATGCCTCCAAAGAGACCCAGAGCAGCTTTATTTTGGCAGTCTGGAACAGGCCAAAGCCATCCTTTGGTGAGAGAAACTGGGTAGTCAATAGGTTTGCTGGAGTAGGAGGTATAAATATTTGACATCTTAATAATTTGAGAGGGCCAGACAGAACTAGTCATAGACAATGGTCATAGGTTAATTCCAGGAAAGGTGCCTTGAGCCAAACCGAAGCCATGGGTTTTCTCTGTGTTAGGACCACAGTGCCACCTAAGGGTAAATCTGAACAGCATTGGCATAAAAATATTGACGGGGTGCTTGGCGTCAGGATTGAATCAGAGGGAATTTTGCATGCCCAATGCAAAGTTTAAAAACACGAGCCACAAGAGGAGCTGTTCCTGCAGCTTTTGGGTTGCTGGACTCTCCCATGACAAGGTCCCCCATGATATTCCTGCAAACATGCTAGTAAAATGTGGGTTAGACCATGCAACCGTTAAATGGATTTGTAATTAGTTGGCAAATAATACTTCTAACTAATGATTAATAAGCTCCTGGCTGGCAAGGCAGGAAAATACAAAGAGAGAAGGTTGTGCTATCGATGCAGCTTTTAAAGGAGCTGTCAACAAAGTTTGACGTTTTCTTTTTAAAGCAGAGTTAAGGAAATCTTGGGCCGGATTGCAACTTCCATGTCTTTTTAAAACCAGATGTAAACAGTGCTGGGGGAAATGTGCCATTCCTGTTCGATTCAGAACTGGGAAACACTGGAAAACTGAATTACCCCCAAAGAAATATTTCCCATTTTATTTATATGTGGTCTTCGTTCTTTGAATTCATTTTTCTAAATATGCCCAATTAGATTTCGTGTTCATCTTTTACACGGGGTTGACATTTTAGAGGTAACATCAACCATGGTCCTACGTCTCTTGGTCAGTTGCTGAAAGTAGACATCCCATCAATGTATATGTGAATATATTTTTTTAACCCCAGTATCACCTTTCTTTTCTAGGAATTTTTAGGACCTGAACAGAGAGGCCAAAATAAAGATGCTTCAAGTCACGTTGGAGGTATGCTGTTTAAATGATGCTAAGCATCCTAAGCGGTTGGAAGCCGCACCAAAGCCATGCTCCAGTCCTAAGGACACATGCATCATCTAAATACCATACCTCTTAGGACACATGCATCATCTAAATAGCATACTTCTTAGGATGCATGCATCATCTTAGGATGCATGCATCATCTAAATAGCATACCTCCAGAGTGACCCGAACAGCTTTATTTTGGCCTGTCTGTATGGGCCCTTTCGTTACCAACTTAAAACCTATTCCTCCGGTCTACAGAGATCCTTTTAGGACTCTTTACAGTCTCCTACTGTTAGGGTGCAAAACAATTTATTGTCATCAGAAAATGTGGCCTGCCCGCTACAAACAACTAAATCCAGGTTTTGCATCCTGAGATGTTCAGTATCAGTACAAGGGAGAGAATGGAGAAGGGCAGATGTGATTTCACCTTCTTATGCTTTGTTTTAGTTACAGTAACAGGCTGCGAGGTCGAAAGCTTAATAGAAGTTAATTTTGAGCTTTCCGCTGCTTGGATGCTGGTGTTTATGATTTGCCTGCCAGACTACAGTACTTATAAAAGGGCAGCAAAAGATAAAGAGCTGGCAGTCTGCCTGGAAATGCTCTTCGGTGTGGAAAAATCACTTTCCCATCAATATACATAACAGTTGCAAAATTCTTCATCACTCCTGACCCTGAGTCTTGCAGCCTGGTACTAAAGCAAGACTGAAACCTTTGCAATATCTTGTCAACATCCAGCAAGATGATATAACAACTTTTTGCGTGTGTGTGTGTGTGCTTCAAAATGGTTTCTTTTTAACCAAGTTAAACAATCCAGTAACATTGGTTTCCTTGTAAATGTTAAAACAATGTCATCCCTCTCCTGATAAAAGCTGGTGATCTGTATGCACAGCTTCAACCATTTACGGCTTGGAAGTATTTAAAAACTACACCAATTCCAATAAGCACACCTTGATTTTGCCATTTTATATAATGGACACTATTGTACTATGCCACTGTATTTAATGAGACTTGGGCTTGTTACAGACTGCCAAAATAAAGCTGCTTTGGGTCTCTTTGGAGGCATGCTGTTTAAATGATGCATGCATCCTAAGAATCCAAAAGCTGCACCAAAGCTGCCCTCCAGTGCTTAGGAATGGAGTGTGGCTTTGGCGCGACCTCCGGACTCTTAGGACCCATGCATCATTTAAATAGCATACCTCCAAAGAGACCCGAAGCAGCTTTATTTTGGCAGTCTCGAACAGGCCTTAGGACCCATGCGTCATTTAAAGAGCATACCTCCAAAGAGACCCAAAGCAGCTTTATTTTGGCAGTCTGGAACAGGCCTTAGGACCCATGCGTCATTTAAAGAGCATACCTCCAAAGAGACCCAAAGCAGCTTTATTTTGGCAGTCTGGAACAGGCCTTGGGCATCCATGAATTTTGGTGCTTATGGAGGAACCAAACCCCAGCAGATACCAAGGGCCCACTATAGTAGTAAAGAGGATGAAATACACATCTTTAAGTCTTTGCTTTAACACTTGACTCAACATATGTGTACACACACACACATAAATACATACACACACACAAATACATACACACATCCTTGCTTTTCAGAGTTTTGCCTGTATCCTCAAGTCTCTGCCGCTTTAACTCCTTGAGCTAGAGGTGGGACAAAAAGAAAACATGGGCGCTTCTCTTCTGCCACAAGTTTTATTGGTTTAATATGAGCTCATCACACTTTACCAAGCCAGTCTTAAGGCCTGTGATACATGAATACATACTCTGTAGATGTAATTACACATAATAGACTCCCGTCTGTAAAGATTTTGTACAGAGGAAATGAACGAACAAACAAAACAAAAAAAAGCTGATAACAAAAATAGACATTAGCTGTCAAACCGATCTCCTTTATCTAACAAAATTGGATAGCCAAAAAAGTGACTAAAAACTACAAAACTGGAATACATACCACTTGGGTAAAAGGTTATCCATGTTCATTACATCTAGTACTGGTTCTAGTCCTGTACAGAGGTCCATTAAGCGGAGTTGGATTGTTTAGTGGAGTAATAGTTCTGTACAAGATTAAGTGCTGAATTGCTGGACCGATCCCCATTAAGACTTGCGTGGGTACCTTGGGTTTTTCTTTTGCCTCTGTGAAACTGGCATGCATATAGTTGCTTGGAAACCCAAAGAGCGAATGCAAAGACCTGTGGTTCTGGCTATCCGTTTGCAGGCTGTGTGGCCCAATGTGATGGTGCTCCAGAAGCGTACCGTTTATTTGTGCCTAAACATAGCAGAAACACACCAAACCTAAACAATTGCCAGGTTCTCTTGGTGCCTAAGCAATTTTGGCCTCTAGGTTTTGGGGTTTTTTGGCAGTGTGAGGAAGCATCTCCTGTAGACCACCATTCAGTCTTCTTTCTTTCATCCCTCTAAGCCTTGTCTAGATTAAAGAGCACAATGGGTAGACTATAAATCATATACATATCCCATTATAGATTCTGTTCCTCCCGTGTGGTCCATTTTTATTCAGTCCCTTACTTTCTGAAGAAAGCAGACAGACCTAGTACTGGCACATATGAAAAGTCCCTTTGTAATGCGATGCCACCCATGCGAATGGTTGGGAAAACGTTTTCCAGCGCTTAATCCCCAAAATGGATAAATTCTGCCACTACCCCTAAGAAGAGAGACCAACATGAGCAGACAAGCACAAGACTATAGATAATAAATATCATCGGACCCACTGTAATCTTTCATTTACGCCAAACAGCAAGGAAGAGTCTAGCGGTGCCATACGTATCATGAAGGAGATGCATAGTGAGTGAGTAAGACCATTCACTTCCATTCAGTCCCTCCTGCTAGCTGAACCAACCAGGAGCAGAAAGCTTATCGTGACCTCCAAACTAAGGAGATGCTTTTCTTCCCAAGCCACTATACTGACAGCCAAAATAAAGCTGCTTCGAGTCACTTTGGAGGTATGCTGTTTAAATGACACATGCGTCCTAAGAGTCCAGAAGCCGCACCAAAAGCCATGCTCCAGTCCTAAAGACTGGAGTGCAGCTTTGATGCAGCTTCCAGACTCTTAGGACGCATGCATCATTGAAACACCATGCCTCCAAAGTGACTCAAAGCAGCTTTATTTTGGCTGTATGTATAGGGGCTCAGCTAAGGTGAAACCTGGTTTGCAGTCTTGGCTTGTAAAGAGTGCAACAAGCCAGGATACCAGCAAGTTCCGCTTAGGAGGATCCAAGTGGGAGCAAATGTGTTGCACTCCACAACATGCAGCTTGCTCCCCCGAATCCCAGCTCTCTGGACAACAATAGTTGTTGCTAGGAAGAATGACACATTCAAAATACATGGGACATATTTGGAATTAATGCTCAAAGAGACCTTGTGGCTTTAAGGCCATTGGAAAAGCATCACGAAAGGATATTAACGAAAAGGAGGATGGTGGGGAAGAACTGAACATTTGCAGCTGTATCCACCCACTCACAAATCGAGGTATATTCGATCAAAGCAAAAGAAGGATAAGACCTGACACACCACCAATGCAGCGCATTGTCAGAGCGCCACTCAAAGGCCATTGTCTGCTTCCATATTTCACCTGCTGTTGACCAGTTTCTTAACCACTGAGGTATGGATGGGTCCGGGGAAAAGAAAAGACGATAGAAAAGGTCTTCAACTACCATCATTGCCATTTTCCAACAGGCAAGGTATTGCCCATCAGTTATTCCTTCAGCCATCTCCGTTGTGGAAAGGTCTGATGAGGATACATAGCGCATTAAAAGCAGAGGATGGAAACAAAGATGTTCAGTGAGTGGGTAGTGTTCCCCTTCCCTTCTCTTTGTAACACTCCATGCATACACTGGCAAAGCTTCTTTATTTTTGCTACGGAAACCCAATAATACTATGAAAGAAGTGTCCGTAAGAAATGTTGAAGGAGGACCATAGGGATGACAGTGATCAGGATGCAGCTATTGCTTTGACCTCGATGGGTTGGCCATCACTGAAAGATTGGCGGTGAAAGCCACAGATGGATTAGACTCGAACATGGGATGCTCCCACGACCATTGGAGGAAATGAATGGAGAGGGAAGGATGAACTTGAATTCCTAATATCATCAGAGTAGGTTGTTCACTCTGAGCCCTCCAGGGTTTTGCAACTCTAAGCAGCCTTTTCCTTTGGCCTTCTGCTAAGATCAGGAAGAGGTACATAGTGGACAACAGGGAGGGCTTGGGCGTCATCCAGAAGGCATAAACAAAATCCAAGTCCAAGTTGTTCTAGTTGTCTGGCATGACCAGAAAAACCAAAGTAGGGCAAATATTGGGTAGAAAAATGCAGCAACTGTTCTGCGTGCCTCTGGCAAGATTGAGAGGATCCAAATCTATCACAACTGTTCAGTGCGAAGAGAAGGAAGCATCTGCATCCAGATGGCACCAGCAACCTGGCTATGATCCTACCTCAGACTTTCTTAAAATGTGGGCTCCGCTTGTAATTACTTTGAGAAGCCATAAAGGGAAGAAGAATCATGGGGTTGCCCCTACAAGCCCCTCATTTTTTTGGACATCCCAGCACCATCCTTAGACCAACGGGTCACATAACTCTTCCCTTGCATTGGTCCTATGTCTATTTGTATTCCCGTTCTAATGTCGCACGGTAGCAAAGTGAGATGGGCTTTCTGCAAGTGGCTTCCATGTCAGGGGTGGTAGATGCACTGCAGATTTTGATCTCGTTTCTAAAGGAGCGATTCAAAGAGCTGAACGCCGTTTCCAAAATACATCCAGCGCATTAAAATTCAGGTGAAAACCCACATCAAATTTGCGACCTTGCCGGCGAGAGAGCCCCACAGCAGCCACCTTCCTAGGAAACATATGCGCATTGGGGAGCCAGGGGAAGCATTCACTCAAATACGTTTTGGCAAGCTGGAGGATCCGCGTTCAAGTCATGTTCACCAGGTGATGGTGAGTCTCTCTCTCTCAAGTCTCTTTCTCCTTAGTTTCAGTCCAGAGTTCTGTTCTGCTCAGTACCACTTCCTAGCATACTTTTTCCTAACCCTGCGCTTCAGATCTCTTTGCCAGGAAAAACGAGAAACATTTGGGAACGAAGGACAAACATGATGAGGGAGAAACCCACACAGCTACACTCTCTCTCCATTCATATATTAGAACAAACATACTCTTATGATTTATGTAGTCACCTTTTCCGACTACAGCTCCCTAAATCCCCCAGACAACCTAGGATTCTGGTACTTATAGTTCAAAAACAAGTGCTTCCCCCCCCCCCCAGCTCTCGATCAATCTTGTAGGTTTATGCAGACAAGACCAATGGTGATGCTTTGTCGAGAGCCAAGATAAGGATTCTGTAGCCCCTCAGATGTTGCCGAAGTCCATCTTCCATAAGCACTTGCCAATATGGTCAGTCAGCAACATCAGCAAGGCCACTGGTTTCTGATCTCAGACCCATGCTGCTAAACCATGATGCATATAGAAAAAACACACTGCCAGGAGAAGACTATGTTGATCCTTTTCCACTTCACATGTTAGCTTTCTGCACACAAGGAGATTTTCATTGGCCTGTTCCAGACTGCCAAAATAAAGCTGCTTGGGGTCTCATTGGAGGTATGCTGTTTAAATGATGCATGGGTCCTAAGAGTCCGGAAGCTGCACCAAAGCTGCACTCCAGTGTTTAGGAATGGAGTGTGGCTTTGGCGCGACCTCCGGACTCTTAGGACCCATGCGTCATTTAAACAGCATACCTCCAAAGAGACCCCAAGCAGCTTTATTTTGGCAGTCTGGAACAGGCCATTTTTTACTTTTTGGCCGAACCCCTGAATGCACCAAGTCACAGCTGAAGCCTAAAAGTAGCACAGCTTTTGGAGGCGAAGGAGACAGTCTCAATTCTAATGCATGTGTAAAACTGGCTAGAAAAATTAACCCTTGGGCTATAGGGAAAAAATGTTACACAACTTCAGATGCACGCTTGATGAAAGCCACAGGGAAAGGAAGACACGGAAGATCCCATCCTTCTAACAACGTCAAGCTTGGCTCTTGTTTCAGACTTCAGATGTGGGTTAAAGCAGAGATCTCTCCGAAGAGACAAGAGATATCATCAGCTCCGAACAACTCAAACGACTCAATAACTACCCAAGATAAAATAAGTTAAAAGTCCACCTCAACATTTGTATTCCGTTACATGAATAAGATTACGCGCAGTCTCCATGTTCTGGACCTCGGGAGTCTTTTATATAGGGAATAGATTATGTTCCAGTTGACATTTTGTCCCCCGTTGGCCATTGCCATTTTGCAGGCGCATCAAATATGGGAGAGGGGGAAAGAAATGAACATCCATCAGGATCCAGAGGGAGATGTTCCAACATCATGTGCAAACTCCCTGGGCTGAGAGTCTTGGGAATTTGCTAAGGAAAACAAAAATGTAAGGACACTGCGATGGCACATTTCTACCAGCCAATATATGAGGACAACACCCCTCATCGCCACACAAAAAACCCTTGGCAAAACGTAACCCACGTTATCGTTACGGCCACTGGACGCTGCAAATGGTGGCGAAGAAATTTCAACTACAAGCATACGACTCTTGTACCGCTTTCTTCGTGAGCCAGGCACAGCGGGGAAAGTTGGGGAGAACCATCTCCTTTAGTGTTCATCGAGCCAAAACATTTTTAGGTGGCACTTAAATTGGGGTCTGGGACGAAACAGAGGGAGGCATCCCTTGTCTGGCCTTTTTCTGACAAGCAAATCCTATCATCAGAGTCCTCTCCACCTTTTCTCCTTCATCAGTGCTTCTCCTGTAAGAAAGAAGATTGTGATGAGTATCGCTCTTATAATTTAATTGAATGATCCAAATAGGTTTCCCTTGCCCCAGGACAACTTTATATATCCCATTAACCAGAATCAGAATTCTATCTAATAGGATAGGACTTCTGAGAACTATATTGTTATTGCTACTACAGTCGGCCCTCCTTATCCACGGATTTTTTAATCCACAGATTTTTTAATCCACGGATTGAAAGTATTCAAAAAAGTTATAAATTCCAAATAGCAAACCTTGATTTTCCATTTTATATAAGGGACACCATTTTGCTGTGCCATTGTATTTAATGGGACTTGAGTATCCACGGATTTTGTGATCCGCGGGGGTTTCTCGAACCAAACCCCAGCGGATGACAAGGACCCACTGTACTAATGCAGAGGTAGAATTCAAAGATACAGTGGTGCCTCGGGTTACGAAATTAATTCGTTCCGCTGTCAATTTCGTAACCCGAAAGGCTTTCGCAAGCCGAATTCCCATAGGCGCTAATGGGGAAAAGCCGCGATTCCGTGTGAAATCGCGCAGAAAAGCACCAAAAGTTTTTTCGTAACCCGAAAAAACTTTCTTAACCCGGAACAATAATTTCCTATGGGTTTTTTTCGTATCCTGAAAATTTCGTAACCTGGGTATTTCGTATCCCGAGGTACCACTGTATAGCCATGTTAGTCTGTAGAATCAGTATGTAGAGTAATATTGTAGCATCTAACTGAAAGAAAGAAGTTGACAGCATGGGGTTTGTAGACTTCACTCTACTTCCTCAGATGACTATATGGATACTAATGCAGTGGTTTGCAAAATAAATAACAAAGTAAGAAAAAAATCAAGATTCTCCTGAAGACAAATCGCATCTAAATCAATTCCTACACCTCTAAAAACAGCCCTTGTATTGCTCTAGTAAGCCTGATGCCATCTTACAGCAGAGATAAGAAACTTGTGCTCCTACTGAAGTTGTCTGGCTACAACTTTTCTTACCCCTGCCACTGTCTATCCTGGCAGGAGCTGATGGAAGTTGGAGTCCAACAACATCTCAAGTTCCCCAGCCCTTGGAAGTCAATAGCCAAGCTGTCTTAACTGCATGGGGCTTAATACATTTCAGATTTAGTTAGCAAGAGCCCGTACAGACAGGCCAAAATGTTCTTCCGTACATTTCATATTTCTCATTTTATCCGTATGTCCGCATATATGTAATTGCATTCATTGCGTTTCCAGCTGCTGTTGGCATTCCAATCCAATTAATTATTTCTAATTCTTTTTCTTAAATGAAAACTTTGTTTCCTCTGTCTCTCCCCACTTGTTTTTTTTTTAAATATTCCATCAATATATACTCCATTCTCTTATGAAAGACTTATCTTTGAAACTAAAGCTTAGCTTGTCTAACACCGTCACTTCATATACTTTCAATTAGCCAATCTCCGACTTTGGGGATTTCCTCCTTTTCCCACATCTTTGCAAATGTAATTCTCGCTGTTGTTACCCTAACCCTAGCTCTAACCCTAACCCTAACCCTAGCCCTAACCCTAGCCCTAGCCCTAACCCTAGCCCTAACCCTAGCCCTAACCCTAACCCTAGCCCTAGCCCTAACCCTAGCCCTAGCCCTAACCCCTAACCCTAACCCTAAGTCTGCCATACAGTTTTTCCACATTACACATTGAATCTGCTCTGGGTTTTAGTCTGAAGCAGTTATCCACAGCGCTGAACCCTGACTTCCAAAAGAAATCCAACACCTTGGCTAGCTCTGTGCAAACTTGGATCCCCAGTCTCACTGAGATTGGAGCTATCGTCCCTCATTCGCTGATGTTATTACACCCAAGCGTTGCATCTCATCCATTCCTTGTTTACATGTCCAGAAACACCACCAGAAGAGCAAAGCTTTAAACGTCACCAACCTCTTGCTTATGAGATTTATCCTGTTGATGGATCCCATTCGCAGATCCGGAGTTACCAATGGTCTAGAATAGAAAGAGCTGCTTGTGACTGATGACTTATGCATTCACTGTGATCAGAAGTCATTAAAACAGATGGAACAACTGATGTCAGATGGAAGGGATCATCTCTGGTTTTGTATCAACAATTGCATTTTACTTGATTGATTGATTGAGTAGCTGAACAATGAGCAATTTTATGCAAAGCAAAAAGAGAGGGAGTAACTGGAAAGAAAAGCCATTAAACGACATAAACGAAAGGAAAGTTTCAGTGTTACGAGGAGAAGGAGGGCAAAGGGAGGAAATAAACTAGGTGTGGGGAGGCCCTGTTTAAAGAACTATCTGAGGTTTTAAATGGGAAAGTTACTTTTTAGTATCCCCTAGGAATGTATCTGCACTGCACCATAACAGCACTTTGATACCACTTTAACTATCACAGCGCCATCCTACGGCATCCTGAGGTTTCCAGTTCGGGGAGGCATTTAGAATTAAGTCGATCTGTATAGATTTAGTGTGAAGAGGAAGAAGTGACTAGTGAGATGCTAAAGCTTCTGGCTGGCTGGAAAATGAAACGCAGAGAGACGAGGGAGTCAGTGGTTGGAAGGAAGGAAGATAACAGATTCCTCCCTTCCGAGCTGATTCAGGGGAAATAACCCAAATCAATAGCAGATAACTAACCGCAAAACCAAGCATTCAGACTCCAAGAGGCAAGGGCGGCAGACAATTCAAGACTCTCATTGCTATAACAATAAGAATTCACACAGCGGTAAGAAGTCTTGCCTTTATCTGAGAGTTCCTGCATGGCAGGGGCTTGGGCTGGAAGGCCCTTGTGGTCCTTTCCAACTCTATGGTTCTATAAGATCTACACAACTCTGGCATGCCTACCTGTGCTTTTTCCGAACAAGTCCTCATTGCCTCCATGAGCTTTTCCATCTGCTGGCCCTGCTCCAAGGCGTTCCTCAAGACATCCTCGGTGCTGACCAGGCGATGCTGTAACCGCAGGACCTCTGACTCCGACGAAGGATCGATCAGGGAGTAGCGCCGCTGGTCCGTTACACCTTTCTCTTTATCCTTGACAGTGACATTGGTAAGAAAACCCACAACTAGTATTTAGCAGAAGAACTAAAATGTGCAAAAGCAACAAGAAGTTGGCAACTTGAGTTTTCGTTGACATCTGAGGAAGTAGACTGAAGTCTGCAAAAGCTCATGCGCCCAACTTCTTTATTTCAGTCAGTCTCAAAGGTGCACCAAGATCTCTCTACGGATTGATCAATATAATTCAACACATTTCACTATTCTCCTTATTAACTTCAATTAAAATCTCATACTTTCTAATCCTGAACCTTCTCAAAGCTTCTATTCTGAAAGCTTTATGCATTACATCAAGGTGAAGAATGTCCATTTTTCACCCAGCTACTCTTAGGATTGCAACTAAATTCAGAGAGAAGGCAGAAACATGACGAAAGGGTGTCCCTGCTAATCCAGCGATCCCAGCCTAAAATACAATCAAACAACACCACAAACCTCATATACCACAACACAAACATGTAAATACAACATTTACTACCTATATTCCAACTTTCGGTCCCTATCAACACTTTTCTTCTGTGTGGTTACTTTTCTTTTTATTGCCCCTGCAATAGAAGAGTTTATTCTTCTATACCGTATCTTTTGGATTGTCCTTATTTCTTTAGATATCTGTCTTTTAATTCCTAACAAAGAAGAAAACCTCTTTGTTTAAACCTTCTCTTTCTTGCTCATTTTGAATATTTTTCTTTATTATTGCTACCATATTCATCTTTTTTTTTTGTCCCATTCTAATTTCTTTTATTTTATGGGTATATCTTTTCCTTTTCCTTTACACATTTTTCCTTTCCAATATTTTACCACTAAATCCCAATCCTCTTCTATCTGTATTGTGTTCTTCCTTTATTCTTCTTGAAAGTTTATCTAGCTTTCTCATTTCTGTCCATCTCTTTAACCAGTTTTCTATTGCTGGTGTTTGGGAAGATTTCAATTTCTGTGCATATAACATCCTTGCAGTCGGTAGCATATATAATACCAATTTTGAGTATTCCTTCTCAGTGAAGTTGAGGATTTCACGAACGGCATCCATAGTTTTTTGTGGGGTTTTCGGGCGATGTGGCCATGTTCTAGAAGAGTTTATGCCTGATGTTTCGCCAGCATCTGTGGCTCACATCTTCCTAGAAGAGTTTATCCCTGATGTTTTGCCAGCATCTGTGGCTGGCATCTTCAGCGAATACTGCATGGAAGTAAGTGGTGTGTGTGTGTGTGTGTGTGTGTGTATACACACATATATATATACTGTGTGACTCAACATGTAAATCACTCCTCCCTACCCAGCGTCACACCTAACTCTCTTCCATACCAGCATTCTCTGAAGATGCCAGCCACAGATGCCAATGAAACGTCAGGAATAAACTCTTCTAGAACATTGTCACATAGCCAGAAAAACCCACAAAAAGCTATTTCTTCTCTGTCTCTTTTTCTCATTTTCCAAGGGAGAGAAGATCTGCTGGACTTTTCCCTTTCCTTACTGTCATTCCCTTCTCCTTTTGTGTCTTGTCCTTTTTAGATTGTAAGCCTAAAGGCAGGGAAATGTCTAATTAACATTAGCCTTGGCTGAAGAGCAGGGTATAAATAATTATTATTATTATTATTATTATTATTATTATTATTATTATTATATGTGTGTTATATTTAGTAGATATAGCTCAGTCTTCATGCAAAAATGTATGCCTAAGATTCCCGTTATTGTCATATGAATACCTTTCCAATACTTCCTAGCTCTGTTAGAATTCCACTACACATGGTATTATGAAATATCCTTTTTTTTACATTTCCATATTTGAATTGTTATATATCTTAGATGATGATGATGATTGGTATTTATACCCCGCCCTTCAGCCCTAAAGTCTATCATGATAACTTCATGGGTGTTAGATGCCACATGTAAAGCATTTTATAACCATTTTCCTTCCTATTCTCAGCTAAAGTAAATTTTGCCAAATGCATTTTTGAGTAACCGAAATCTCCATATCGCCCCATGTGACTCGATCTTTCACGGCAAAGGCATGTCGCTACGCACTGCTGTGCAACCTGCACCAAGGCAACCCATGCTCTCCAAGCAGACCTGCACTCACCAGGACTATCAGTTTTTCCCTTAGGCCCTTGATGTCGTCTTTGAGCTTCTGCTCTTTCTGCCTCCATTCGGCTTTGTGCACTTCGCGGCTCAAGTCCCGCTCGGGTCCAGGAGAGTGCCGGTTGGCTTCCATCAGCAACGCCCGCAGCTCATTCAGGTTTCTGGAAGGAGAGTTGAGGGAACATCTCACAAAGAGGTTTTTTTGAGGCTCTGTTGATGCTTTGCGGTTCTTTGGGATCATTGTTCCTGCCTGAATAAGGCTCAGCAGCTTCACTTCCAGCAAGGCAACCTTTCTCTGTCATTGAATAAGACAGGTAGTAGGTGCTTCTAAGGTCATCTACTGTATATACTCGACTATAGGTCAACCCCATGTATAAGTCGAGGGCCAAAATTATGGATTTTGATAAGTTGAGGGTAAAACTTAGCAGCATGGAACAAAGGATGTAAAGGCTGGAGTAAAGATCTTTAAAAGTTTTGACAGGCACAACTATTTGTGCTCACCCTAAAGACTGGATGGATGATATAGTAGAGGGGGATGATGCTTCTTTTAGGTGCTCCAAAGAGAGATTACGCTCTCACCTTTCACCAGGGCATGGTTCCTGTTTCGATAAGAATTAAAGTACAGTCCTTACATTGGATAAGTCGACCCAGGGTTTTTTGGGGTCAGTTTTTTGACTAAAGTTTCTAGACTTATACATGAGTATATACAGTATTTCACTCTCACACTTGATGCAGAAAATCTAGAGCTAGGGCTTTCAACTCGAAGATGACGATTTGCCCAATGCCCCTCTAAATCATTTAGTTGGTTTATGACCAGTGATGGCGAATCTATGGCACGCGTGCCAGAGGTGGCACTCAGAGCCCTCTCTGTGGGCACATGTGCCATCTCCCCAGCACAGAGTTTGCCAGAGTTTCTTACTAGAAAGCCAGAGGGACATGGAACGTGGCAATAAATACGTGGGGTCTGGGTTGGAGTTTGGGCACTCGGTCTGTAAAAGGTTCACCATCACTGGTTTATGACAATAAAGCACCTTTCTTATGCTGTAGGCTACTAGTTTATGTGCACCACTGAACCGCACAGTGTAAAGTGATGCTACTGTTAGCCAATATTTCCCCATCAGTTACCAAGTTTGCACACTTGGGCATCCAGGGAGTGGTGCTGGAGCTATATGTATGTCCTACACTATCCCTAACCCACATGATATGCATGTAGAAAAGGCCCTATCGCACACATAAGTTATGTCCTTGTTGTCAGCCCTGTTCGGTATTTCCCACACCTGAGTGGAGAGGAGGAGGAGAAGGTGCCAACCTTTCTTTCTTCAGTAGTTCCTGACTGATCAGAACCAGCTGACCAGAGGCATCGTGTGTTTTTCTGGACACCGTCTCCAGTTCCGCCTCCAGCCTTTTCTTCTCTTTCAATAGAGAATCTGCCTTCCTCTCAGTGCTTCTGCATCTGTTTTCCAATGCTGGCAGACAAAAAGGAGAAGAACAAAAAACACACATAGAGAGCAGATAAAGCAAGATTTTGTTCCCCAAGGGAGCTCTACGAGACAAAGAGAGATGACTATTTCTTTCTTGGAAATGGCTTGGTTTACACAGCGTTTAGAAAAGCAACTGTTTCGGACTAGAAATAGTGCCACTTTTGTTCTGCTTTGGGCAGGCCTCACCTGGAATACTGTGTCCAGTTCTGGGCGCCACGATTAAAAAAAGGATGTTGAGAAGCTGGAGTGTGTCCAAAGGAGGGTCTAGAAACAATGAAGCCCTATGAGGAGCTGGGTATGTTTAGCCTGGAGAAAAGATGGTTAAGAGATGATAGGATAGCCCTGTTTAAGCATTCGAAGGGGTGTCACACTGAGGATGGAGCAAGCTTGTTTTCTGCTGCTCCAGAGAAGAGGACCCGGAACATGTTCCCTCAGAGCGTGGTGGAATCTCCTCCTCTGGAGGTTTTTAAATGTTGGATGGTCATCTGTCAGGGGTGCTTTCATTGTGTATCCTTGCATGGCAAGGGGTTAGACTTGATAACCCTTGAGGTCTCCTTCCAACTCTATGATTCTATGATCCTCTGAAGCTGAGAGAGCAGAATCATAGATCATATAATCATATAATCATAGACATGGAAGAGACCACAAGGACCAACCATTCCAACTCCTTGCCATGCAAGAACTCACAAAGCACTCCAAAGAAAGAAACTCCACCATCCATCTTCCTTACCGTCAGGAGGTTCCTCCTAATGTTGAGGTGGAATCTCTTTTCCTGGAGCTTGCATCCACCGTTCCGAATCCTAGTCTCTGGAGCAGCAGAAAACAAGTTTGTTCCATCCTCAATATGACATCTTTTCAGATATTTAAACAAAGCTATTATATCACCTCTTAACCATGTCTTCTTCAGGCTAAACATATCTAGCTCCCTAAGTCTCTCCTCACTGGGCATAGTTTCCAGACCCATCACCATTTCGGCTGCCCTCCTCTGGACACACTCCAGGTTCTCATAGACTGAATGTGGTCCCACCAAAACAATCTGTGGTTATGTCTAAGGCAATTCTAAGGGAACTTACCACTTACTTGAGTCCTTAGCGTGTCGGTCTGGGAGACCAGGGACGAGACCTCTTTGTCCTTTTTACTCAGCTTGTCCTGAAGATCTGAAGGAAGGAAGAGCAGGCAGTCCAATCACCATTTAGAAATGGAGAGCTAAAAACACACATGGGGGGACGTGCAGGGTTTCAGTCCTATACCCCCATGTCTTTGGCACTTGAAGAAATGGTAGGAGGTTGGAGACGGAACGGTTTACAATCCTGAACAAAGCAGGGTCCATGAACACAAGCAAAGCTTTTAGCCATTCTGGAGGCTGACCATGGCTCCTTGGCCAAAGTGAAAGGGATGCAACTGACATTGCAGGGAGGCCCATATGGCTTGCAAGAGAATGGGAGAAGCACGGTCATAAACTCAAGTTTGTGTTCCTCCTCATTAATAACTGTTCCCATCTTAACCGTCTTCTGATGTTCCTGGGCTACATGTTTTCATTTCTGCAATGTTGGAGGGTACGTTAGGTAAACAAGCCAGGGTCTTAAGCCCTAGTTTGAAGGAAAGTTACTCTTCTGGGCAACCTGGTAGAAGGTTCTGGGAGCTGTAATCCAAAGAAGGGACTCCTCCAGCTCTGGAGAAGGCTCAAGTCTCAGCTCACTTACATTGCATTTAATTCTGATTTAGCATTATATCCAAGCCAGGTCAGTGTTCAGTTTTAAGCAAGGGCCCCAGGTGTTCAAATATGAGACTTCAGAATTCACTGTGCCAAATTCTGCAGTGGATTTTGAATACAGAATTCAGTGCAACTTTACCTTCCATGGTCTGCTTCATTTTGATCTTTTCTTCTGAAATGTCATTTGTTTCAATCATCTGCAATACATACATATATAGATTATCTCGATACGGCTTATGCGAGCAGTATGGGGAATGTGCAGAATGACCTGCCAATGTGTACATTCACTAGACATTATAAAGAATATAGCTATCTTTAGAGGAGGGAACGACGTACATAGCCCAGTCCATGTGCACAACGTCCAGTGGATGGGTAAACTCCTCAAATTGAAATACATGAATACTGACGGAAATGTGTGCAACATCATTCTGATGGTGGCACATATTGCACATTCTGACATCCTTTGGAAACTATGCACGTTGTCCGGACCGCCGATTCCCAACCTTTGGTCCTCCATTTGTTTCGAATGTCAGATCCCAAAAGTCCCAGCCAACTTGGTCAAGAGTCAGGAATTACGGGAAGCTGGAGTCCAAAACATCTGGAGGTCCAAAGGTTGGGAAGGACTGGGCTGGACAATATGTGACTCTTCTATAGATGATGTTAATTCTTGTACATTCATCGTAACTTCTGGTGAATGTTAAGCAATGCCAGTTTTTCTCCACATTCTCCATTCAGCAAACATTAGTTACAAAATATTAGATTTAGGCCTGTTGCAGACTGCCAAAATAAAGCTGCTTTGGGTCTCTTTGGAGGTATGCTATTTAAATGATGCATGGGTCCTAAGAGTCCGGAGGTCATGCCAAAGCCACACTCCATTCCTAAGCACTGGAGGGCAGCTTTGGTGCAGCTTCCGGATTCTTAGGATGCATGCATCATTTAAACAGCATACCTCCAAAGAGACCCAAAGCAGCTTTATTTTGGCAGTCTGGAACAGGCCATAGACACATAGGAAACATAGCTACCAATGTATATTAGTGTTGCTTTCCTTGTACTGCAGGAAGATTTCATGACGCTTCATATTTCCAAAAACAAGTGAAGTCACTGACTATGTCATCTGCTTAAGGCACATATCTCAGTTTGTTTAGGGTCTGTTTTTGGACGCCCATGCCCAGAATCCCCTAGCCAACATGGCTAGCATGGCTCATATAAAGGAGTACATGTATGGGCAGATTCTCAGCTCATATTTCGGGCTCATATTTTGCCTTAATGCTCATCCTCCAAACCAGACCCTGCAAAAGGTGAGATAGACATGGTGCCACAGCTTTACAGCAGTGCTGCGTCATGTGGATTCAGGACCAGAAGAGTGCTGTGATGATGTGCGCCATTTGGTGTGGCGTGCAACGTCACGCCGGCCTGGGGGTGGAGCCAGCACATGTGTCATGTAGGTGCTACCCCCCGACTCTGCTCCCAACCTGGCCAAAGATGCTGATGTGCACAGCCCCCAAATCTCCCTAATTCATTTAAGCAAACTCTCAGTATCTAAAACAGATTGTAAACCTTCTGGGGGTGAAGATCTAACGTGTTTCTTCCTATGCAACATTGCAATGAGCCAAGTGCCACAGAAGGCAATGTATTCATTAGTTAAACAGCAGAAACTAAGGGGCACCAAGAGCTTGCCTGGGCCAAAACCCAAACCCTAAAGTACATCTTGTGTCCATTGGCTTGTGTTAATTCAGAGAGGTTTCCAAATGGCTTGTTGTTGGCTGTTTTGGGGGGAGAATGGTCTAGCTAACATCTTAAACTCTAAAATCTTAAACTGCTAAATAGATGTTACTACTGTGTACATTCATCCAGGAGGTTACTTTTAAAACTATCTGGACGGACATATGAATAAACCTTACAGGTTCCTGATAAAAAAATTAACTATTGATCAAGAACGTTTAACTCAAACACATACATAGAGCTTTGAAATAATTGGTTAACAAATAATTGGTTACTTCCAGTTTGCTTTTAAAAATAGGCATTGATTTGAAAAACTGTCATTCGAATTGCTCAGTGCCAATACAATGGCTTGGGGTGACTGTTTTTGTGTTCTTTGTAGTAATGATTACTATGTCTATCACTATCATTTGTCATTTTTGACATTTCAGTAATTTCAAATGATTTTTTTAAAAGTAACTAACAATTCAATCTGCCAACGCTTCGTGTGTTAGCACTAACATTAATGCTTCCAAGCTCTGCACATACATTGGCATGCTGAGAAGGATGAAGTGGCTCCATAGACTGCAACTTGTTTTCTAACACCAGAATTGTTTCTTGCAACCGCTGGATCTCTTGTTTACTCTGGCTCTCTGGTTTCTGCGTCTCATAGTCCAGCATCTTTTTCTCAGCCAGAGATACCTGCTCTTTCAAAAAAGCAATGGCTTGTGCCTGATCTTTGTAGTCACTATGCAGCTTCTCCAGCTCATGCACACGGAGATCTGCATCTCGGCACTTCTCTTTGAGAGCCTGGATTTCAACAAGGTGTTGGTTGGTCTTGGTTTCCAGCTGCGTCTTCCAGTTGTTGTTGTTTTCTTCCACCTCATCCTTGGCTTCTTGCAGCTTCAACTTCAGGCTTTCCTTCTCTTTCACATGGACGGCCATCTCAATGTCATGCTTGGCTTTCAGGTTTTCTAGCTCCAGCTGGTGCTCCATCTTGATGCTCTCCACCACAGCTTTCAGCTCCACAATCTCCTTGTGCTGGGTATCAGGCCCCGTGTTCAAGGTAGCCTTGAGGTCTTCTAGTGACTTTTGATGATCGGATGCCAAAGTGTCCAGCTTGGACTTCCAGTTGTCCATTAGACCCATATTCTCATTGGTGGCCTGCTGGACTTTATGCTTAAGGTCCACAATTTCTTGGGAGTATTTGTCATTGAGAGCTTTCAACTTCTCAATCTCTTGTTGATGCTTCTTCAGGGTCCTCTCATGCTTCTCCTTCAGCTGGATGCTTTCTTTCTGGTGTTCCTTGTTGGCCGAAAGCAGCTGATCCCGCAGACGGAGGGCTTCGGTTTGCAGGCCAAGGCTGTGGTCTGGAGACTCTGGCTGATTGGAGGCCTTCAAACACTGTCTCAGGTCCTCCACCTCAGTTCGCGTTAAGGACAACTCTTCCTCAAGCTGACGAATTCTTGACTTCTCTGCAACAGTGGTCAGCTAAAATACACACACACACACACACACAAATACATACACAAAGTCAGTTCTTGCATTTCCATTCATCAGGTCCTTCATATGGTGGACAACCTTTGCTGGATTACAAATCCCAGCTTTCCTGGTAATTGACAGTACAGACTGGGACTGACAGGAGTTGGTATCTAATATCATCGGGAGCTGGGGAAGGGTACTCTAAAGCTTCTCCACACATTGCAGATCTTTCATATAGGTACATGAAACTCTCCCAAGATATTCTAAGTGCACCTCTACTAGTGTAGAGTAAGTGCAACAATGCATCTTTTGGAACACAATTGTCCTACAGGTCAGGGAACAGGGGAATTGCTACAAGCAACACACAACCCTATATCTGGTTTAGCAAGAAAAAGTCCTCTTGAGAATGGGACGGTAAGAGTTGTGAAATGGTAGAATGAATTGCACCACTTCGGATTCCCCATATGTAAATAATCTAGTACCGTGCGGCTAAAATCTTCCCCCACTGGGCTAGTTGTTGCTCTTTTGAAACTTACACAGTGCTCTTCACTGTTTAAAAAACCAAAACAGGGGAGAGAACTTGGGGCACCCTGAAAGGCTGCCCCAGGCCTGTCTGAGTTAGTACTGTCCACTCATCCTCATCGAAGTCCTGGCCGCCATTCTTCTGCATGCGCAAGCCAGACTTTGGAAGGCGACCAAGTTTTTATACATTTGGCCACACAGAGAGTATTCTGTCTGTAGACCTGTCCCAGCTATAAACACTGCCTTCTGATCAGAACGGCTGATGGATCGAGCCACAGAAGCTCATGGTCGAAGTCCTTGTATTCCAAGAACTGCAAGGTGTGTAGGGGGCTATCCGAACCCATGATAATAACATGTTTAAAACATATTAACAACAGATTTCCTTTTGCAATTTGCTATTATTTCATTGCTGACGACACCTTGAACGTCACGGTCTTACCCTGGTGTAAAAGGAAATTTACAAATACCCCAAACCCAACCCGTCCCTTTCACGCCACAAAATACCCACCCTCGGAAAACCAGTCAGAAGTCATCAGCAACATGTTTAAAAGGAATAAGGAGGGAAGGATGCTTGATGTAAAAGCAAAACCGCTGACCATGGTTAATGTTTAATGATGGGCTTGGAAGCAGCTGGGCTGATGGGGTGCGGCGTTTCTGGCTCACAAAATCATGGCGGGAAGCAATGGAAGGCATTGGAAGGGCTGGTACATTCAGAGGCAGGAAGTCTGGCCAAGGCTGGCTGTTCAAATAAGAGGGCACCTCAAATCGGGTCCATCAAATCCATCATTAAATGCCACCATCAAAAGTCCAGGGCTTAGAATCAGCTGGAGAGACACTGGAGGCCATTTGGTTTAAAGCCTTTCTTGTTGTAAGAAATCCAGGTCGGTGAAGATCTCCAGCCAAGGAGAGCTCACCCACGTCTCCAGGAAACGGATCCCATTCTCAAATTGCTTCTGCTATCAGTTCCTTCTACAGCAAAGGGATCTCATAGCACCTTTGAGAGAAGTTGGTAGCATGAGCTTTTGTAGACGTGAGTCTACTTCCTCAGATGCATGGGGCAGCATGCATGTCAAGTTTATGACAGTACATGCTGCCAACTTCTCTCTTTCAGTTAGACTCAAAGGTGCTACAAGATGCCTTTGCACATTGAGAGAGAAGTTGGTAGCATGAGCTATTATGGACTTGAGTCTACTCCCTCAGATGCATGGGGCAGCATGCATGTCAAGTCTATGAAAGCTCATGCTGCCAACTTCTCTCTTTCAGTTAGTCTCAATGATGCTACAAGAGCCCTTTGCACATTGACTTTCCAGACTAACACAGCTATGTCTTGGTATAGTTCCTTCTACAGTTCAACTAAAATCTTATCAACTTGCAATCCTAGCCCACTGAATCTAGGCCTGCCCTTTGGGTCGGCAGCAGAGGGCCCTCTTCTCCATGTGTTACAGCTCTTTGGGAGTTGGAAGAATGCTTTCATGTCCCCATTCAAGGTTCACAATAGGGACAGTCATGGGGAAGCGGGCAAAGTGCCACTTCTGGCTTTCTCTGAGACCAGATATGAACATAAACGGTTGTCAGATGTTCTAGGATGTTACGCCCATGGCAGATATATCAATATACAAGCTTTGGGAAGTACTTTTTTCAACATAGGATTCTGCAGGATGCCCAAGCCTAGACTCAAGGACCAAATCTGGCCCCATATGGGGTGCTGACCTGGCACCCTGGTTCTCCCCAGATAGTGACAACCTTCTTCCCCATGACAACACAAGTTGGTGCAATGAGCCTTGAGAATGCACATTTGGACTATAGGATTCTACAGAAGCCAGTGTGATGTAGTTTAAGCATTGGACTATGATTCTGGAAGCCAAGATTTGAATCATGGTTCAGCCATGGAAACCCACTGGGTGACTTTGGGCAAGTCACACTCTCTCAGACTCAGAGGATGGCAACGGCAAACCCCCTCTGAAGAAACTTGCCACCCTTCTCCTCTATATGCACATCTGAAAAAGTGGGCAATAGCCCCTTGTAGGATATGCTGAAACAAAGAGTTCCTCTTAGAGGTGCTACAAGACTCAATTTTCCTTACTCCTCCTCTTTTTGTATCACTACAGTTATGTGTGATTAAGCACGAAGCACAAAAATTCAACATCCAAGACAACTGACGGTGAATTCCAGAAATATTCCTAGATTTCAAAATGAGTTTCTATAAAAGGACCAAGATCTCCCAAACACCCTTCAAGGTGTTCCCCGCCTTCAATGCATGATGAGATCGTGAGCCACTGTTACAGGCCAAAGAACCTGTGTATCTACTGTGCCATTTTGGGCCAGTATCAGCCTCTTCATTCTCTCTCTTGGAGAACTCTGTGGGTGCAACAGAGAAGTAAGGAGAAAGTAACCGATTCTAGGACCTCATAGATTCACTGGTGGCTTAGTCAGCATCCAAAAAGGAAGCTCTCTGGGATTTCATAGAATCATAGAGTTGGAAGAGACCACAAGGACCATCCAACCCAACCCTCCACCATGCAAGATCTCACAATCAAAGCATCCTCAACAGATAGCCATCCAGCCTCTGTTTAAAGACCTCCAAAGAAGGAGACTCCATCACACTTCAAGACAGTGCATTCCACCGTCAAATGTCTCTTATCGTCAGGAAGTTCTTCCTAATGTTAGGTGGGTTCTCTTTTCCTGTAGCTTACATCCATTGCTCCTTGCCTTATTGTCTGGAGCAGCAGAAAACAAGCTTGCTCCATCCTCAATATCTCCCCTCTTTGTCCCCTTGCATCCCATGATGAAAGAAAGACAGCATATCAGTCCACTAAATCCAATCATAATAGATGCAAAGGGCAGCGTAGATGTAGAGTGCCCTTCGATTGTTCATCACAATCCCAGTATCAAACAGCATCCTTTTGAATGTTTCAGCTAGCACACTCTTGCTGGATCCCGTATTCCCAAAACCCTACTATGGAATTTGGTTTGGATGCAGAATTCCTGGGGCCCTGAAGGGTCCTGCAATGATGAGGGGTAAATACAGATTGCCATTGACCAAGTGGCAGCAGTGGCACATAGAGAACTGCTTGGCAAGCCATAGAGAGAGGGCATTTATAACTCAGACATTTTTTTACCCTTTCACTAATTTTAGATCAGGTGAGCAGCCCTGGGCAGCCAGAGAGGGTCAGGAGGCTGTGCCACCCCCTTGACCACCATTGGATTGCCATGGGCTGCATGCGCTCCTTTCTAGAAAAGTTGGAAGTGACCAGAATGTCTCTTCAAGTATTCCAAATTCACAAGGTCCCATATGTTATGATATGTTGCATGAGAACAACTTTCCCTCTCATCTCGGGTATAACAGATAGGAAGGCTTGCCGAGGGGGCTGCGTGCAAACACCACAAGGTAAAGGGCCCTCTTTATTTAGCCGATGGTTGATTACTAATTGGTTATATTGGATGGTGAATGGCGAAATATTATTACTCCCGTCGAAATGGCGTCATGTTGCATGAGAAGCTAGCGAACAGAAACCAAAAGAGAGCTTGGCCCCGGAGACACAAGAGGAGGCAAAATTTCCCGGCCATCTCCAGTCGACGGAGAAGACGGGGAATCGCAAAGTAAAATGTTATCATGAAATAATGAAAGCTCAGCCTCAAAGAGGGAGAGGAAGAGGGTTTGTTGGGGTTAAAGAGATGCAAGCCAGCAAGCAAACTGATCCACAGGCAACTGGCTAGCATGGAGCAGGGCAGGATGGAAAAGGGACTAGCGGTGATGGGAAGGTCAGTTGGGGGTTTGATGGGATTACCCTGGTGTCCTCCAACTCTTTGAGAAGCTTTTCGGCCTGCGTCTTCTCAACCAGGAGACTCTGCTCGAGCTCCCGTATTCGGGCATGCTCCAGCTGCGTCTGAGTCTGGTCACGTGTCGGGAAGAAAACAAAGAGCAAAAAAAAAAAAGAAGGAGAAAAGGAAGAACAAAATGGGAGAGAGTAGAAAACCGAGGAATACCAAACGAGAAGGAACCAGAGAAGACGGCAGTGTTGTTATCTACTTCAGTGTACAAGGCAACGGGAGACAGGGGAAGGAGAGGAGGGAAAGAGCAAGCATGGCTTGTGAGCTGAGCAGGGAGATGCCTCCGAACCATCATTTTGGGGGACGGCAGACCCCTGCCTGCTCCAGAAGCCTCTGCTGGGGGAGGGATGTGAAGTCTCAAAGGGCAAAGAAGGAGACCCAATGAAGACGTAACACACAAAAATACCAATCCTGCAAGAGAACTTTCACATGAGCTTTGAGAATGAATGCAAACACACTAACGCACATACACAAACTTCACACATGGATACAGACAGTCACTCATCTCCGGATCTCAGATGAGATCAAACTCCACTGCAAACATCGGTCCTAGGCCAGTAATTCCTAAGCGATCTATTTTGGAGGATCCACCATCTCCCTACTATGCTAAGGACTAGTACCAATGACTTAGGACAGTGATGGTGAACCTTTTCGAGGCCGAGTGCCCAAACTACAACCCAAAACCCACTTGTTTATTGCAAAGTGCCATATCCCTCTGGCTTTCTAGTAACAAACTCTGGCAAACTCTGTTCTGGGACGATGGCACATGTGCCCACAGAGAGGGCTCTGAGTGCCACCTCTGGCACACGTGCCATAGGTTTGCCATCACTGACTTAGGGCCCAAACAGACAGGCCAAAATAAAGCTGCTTCGGGTCACTTTGGAGGCATGCTGTTTAAATGGTATACGCATCTTAAGAAGCCAGAAGCTGCATCAAAGCTGTGTTTCAGTCCTTACAACTGGAGCATGGCTTTGGCGCAGCTTCCAGCCTCTTAGGACGCATGCAGCATTTCAACAGCATACCTCCAAAGTTAAGGCAATGTTTTTAAATAGAACCTGGATTTATACCCATTAAATAAATATACAATGCCTTCTATGTGGAAGCGTTTAGAAAGTATACTTCACATTCCCAATTACACCTTTGTTTAGAAGAGCTTAAAGACTTCCATTGCAATCCTAAACATGCTACCCCATAAAAACAAGTACTGCTTGGCTCAATGGGGCTTCGCTCTGCGTAAACAAGTGTACAGTTGCAACCTTTCCAAAATGTGACCTACAATACACGGGTTTGTACTACAGCTCCCAGCATCCCGACATTAGCCAGAATGGCTAGGACCGATGGAAACCCTAATCCAATATCATCTGGAAGGCTCTCTTGAACACAGCTTTTAGTAAATAAATCAATTTGAAGAAGGTTTTTCTTAAGCTTTTCTTTGCCAAGAGCATGGAAGGTAGACACCAGAATGTGACAACGTAAGAGTTTTCCAAAACATGTGTTTAGATGGGAAATAGAAAGGAAACAAAATTGAATGGGGAGGGGAAATGCTATGATACTTGGAGATACCTGTTATTAGGACTGCAAGTATTTTACTCTATGGAGAAAGATTTTTAAGAGATAAAAACCAAATCAGAACTACCTCCTTCGCTGACTATGAATACAAACCAGCAATGTCCTCTATAGCACATCCTTTGTCGGCAACACACACATCACCATTCAGCACGCTATCAACCACCATCCAGTCAATACATTGCTTCTATAATAGCATATTAAAAGTTGTAGACCAGAAGACAGCGAGAAAAAGGCCTGGGCCTGAAGATGTCAGCAGGTGAAGCCATACGCTTCAAAAAGGATAACAAGCAAACACAAACTTACCTCCAAGTCTCCCTTTGTAATAGATTCCTCCTCAACACGAAACTGCAAATCTTCTACTTTTCTGCAAAGAAAGGTCAAGGGAAAGATGTTGAAAAAGAGGCTGTGTTTAATCCGTATATACTCAACTATAAGTCAACTTCACGTATAAGTCGAAGACAGGTTTTAGGGACAAAATTATGGATTTTGATATGACCAGTCAAAGGTGCAACCTTGTGAGCCTGAGCAAACAGCTAGGCTGCATTTCCCCCAGCCATGTTCTACTTCCAACCATTTCTCCCAGCAAACTGATACCTTTTCTCCTCTTCTAACTGGTTGAGCAACTCCATTTTTTCCTTCTGGGCTCCTTCCAGCACTGTCCGTGCTCTTTGCAAATTGCCTTCCGCTTCGGTGATATACTATGGGAAACAGAAAGGAAAAGATCCCAATACATTCGCACTGAATCAACTGTATATAGGTGTATACATAGGCATTAGTCTATATGATGTATCATAATATGCTGGTTATATGGCACCACAGTTTGTCAGTTTGTTTGTTTGCATGCATTACAAATAAATAATGCATATAGTATTCTATGGTGAACTTGCCACGGGTTAAGAGCGTAAGAGGGGCGCCCCAAAGAAGAGATACAAGGACTCCCTAAAACAACATCTCAGGCTTGGCCAAACTGATCACCAACAATGGCCCTCCCTGGCCTCGCATCGGGAGGCATGGAGACGCACTATCCACGATGCTGCGGCCTTTTTCGAAAGCTCATAGCGAACGAGTCTTGAAGAGAAACGACAACGCAGAAAGAACCGCAACCCGGAAACATCACCCAAGGAGACTTTCCGCTGTGCTTTCTGCAACCGGACCTGTTTGTCCCGGATGGGCCTTTTTAGTCACCAACGCGCTTGTACAAAGCGCGGGATGCGTCCTTCCTGAATCTTTATTCGCGAAGCAAAGCCAGAGAGAGACATATTAATAATGATATGTAATGTTTACATTACATATGAATAATCATGGGCTGATGAAATGATGGATTGAAGGACAGAGACTGCAATGTCCACAGTACAGTTGGCCCTCCACATTTGCAGTTTTGACATTTGCAGATCTGATTATTGGCAGTTTTGGTTTTTCGCTAGGAATCTCTAGCTCCTCCGGCGCAACTCTGCCAGAAGTTGACCATAGAGTTGTGCTGGGGAACCTAGTTGTTCCTAGATAAAACCCTTCTCTAGGCATTTGTAGGTCCTCCAGCATGACTCTATGATCAACCTCTGGCAGATGTTGACCACAGAGTTGCACTGGAGCACTAGGAGATTTCTAGAGAGGTGTTTTCTTAGGTACAAAGAATAGTATTTTTTTTACTTGTGCTTTTTGCACATTCCCGGGGGTCCTTCACACCTAAGTAAAGTTATACAATGTGGAGGAACCATTGTACAACTTTGCTTTTGTCCTCCATTCCCTTGCCACTCTCCCAGCCAAAGAGAGACCAGAGTGAGACCTGGATCAAACTGAGTCCAGGATCAAACTAGAGATAGAAAGGGCACAAAATATGTAATCTAATCACTAGCTGTTTACTAGAAGGTCCGTTGTTGTCACTTGGTGAGATGTGTGTGTGAATACAAGATGAGAACATTGCCCCCTCAAACTAGAATTCAAGGATATAGCTGTGTTAGTCTGCAGAATCAGTATGTAGAGTGATCTTGTGCATCTTGGAGACTAACTGAAAGAAATAAGTTAGTAGAAGTCAAAGGCTTTCACTGCCAGCATCCATAGTTTTTTTTGTGGGTTTTTCAGGCTATGGAGTTTATCACACTAGTGAGATCCCACAGGAAAACGGGATTTAAACGAGAGTTAAATTAGAGAAAACCCAGAAATGCCCAAAGTTTATCACACGGTGCCGCTGCTAACGTGAAACAACGCGAAGTTAAACCGGAGAAAAACGGCAGCTTTTTACTTTCCGAAAGTAAAAAGGTGGCATTTCTCTCCACTTTAACTTTGCGTCATTTAGCAGCAATTCGGTGTGATACACTTCCCAAGTTTTCGGGCTCTGTTTACATTCGAATTTAATATAACTCTCGTTTAAATCCCATTTTCCTGCGGGGTCTCGCTAGTGTGATAAAGCTCTATGTGGCCATGTTCCAGAACTTTGGACTTCAAGCCCCCACCAACAGTCAGGAATTCTGGGATCTGAAGCCCAAAGCATTTGGAGGACCAAAGTTTGACGTAGAAGAAGGAGTGCCAGCAGGTGTTGCTTGTTACAACTGAAATTCCCTCTTCTACACAACCATCACAGGAAGAGGAGCCCTCTCCAGGTTTCACTCTGGCAACTCTCCTCCTTTCCAGACCACTGGGTGACCCTGGGAAACATGCACATGGGAGCACCATGTGCAACCAGAGTTCTCAATTACGAAATAGCATTGCATGTTCTTGTTTCTGTGGGCATGCCTACCTGCTCATGCTGGGCCTTCAGGATGGCGATCTCCTTCTCCACCTCGCAGATGCGGCTGGTTGCCTTTGCAACTTCTGCTCGCTCCAGGTCCCTCTCCGCCAGGAGCTGCTCGATGTGCTGCTGCTTCTCCTTCAGAGCCTCCTGGAGGGCCGTGGTGCCGGAGATCTTCCGGGCGTAGCGGGAGGAGGTCTCCGTCAGCTGCAGAGGGAGAGTGGCAAAGCCTTGATGGGAAAACCAGGTTGGCTCAGTTACTCATCCCCTCAGCCTGGCAACAAACCGAACATCCAAACAGAGTTTGAACACAGGGACGCATTGCTTTTGCTTTCCATGGGTCATAGATCATAAAATCATAGAATTGGAAGAGACCACAAGGGCCATCCAGTCCAACCCCATTCTGTCATGCAGGAAATCTCAGTCAAATCACCCCCGTCAGATGGCTATCCATCTGTTTAAAGACCTCCAAAGACTCCACCAGGGACATTTTACACTGTCAAGTAGTTCTTACCATTAGGAAGTTCCTCCTAATGTTGAAGCAGAATCTCTTTGCCTGGAGCTTGCATCCATTGTTCCAGGTCCTATTCTCTGGAGCAGCAGAAAACAAGCTTGCTCCCTCCTCAATATGGCATCCCTTTAAGTATAAGGGTGGTGCCCCCTCTTTCTCCAGGTGCCACCTCAAAAAAAACCCAACTTGTCCTTGTGAAGAAGCCTTTTCTTCCTAAATCTTCTCAGGGGAAAGCCATGGCTCAGTGATAGAGCAACTGATTTACTTGTACAAGACCCTCAGCATTTCCAGGTAGACTTGTCCTAAACCAGTGGTCCCCAAACTTTGGTCCTCTAGATATTTTGAACTTCAATTCCCAGAAGTCCCAGCCAGCTTGGCCAAGAATCAGGAATTCTGGGAGGTGTGGTCCAAAACATCCGGAGCAGACCAAAGTTTGGGAACCACTGTCTTAAACCCTAAGAATGCCAGTTAATAGAGAGATCGCGTAGCACCTTTGAGTTCAACTGAAAGGAAGAAATGGGCAGCATGAGCTTTCATAGACTTAAGTTTCTGAATTTGCCAGTCATACTCTGCTATATGCCAGCATTGGCTATATGGCTCAGATGAGTTGCTGACACGAGCCCCATTCATTTGAAT
The DNA here is from genome assembly GCA_023333645.1 of Sceloporus occidentalis. Lineage (NCBI taxonomy): Eukaryota > Metazoa > Chordata > Lepidosauria > Squamata > Phrynosomatidae > Sceloporus > Sceloporus occidentalis. Next base: position 3,580,835 of record JALMGF010000064.1, on the reverse strand, counting down.
GGGGCTTGAACATCTGTGGTTTTCCCCTTACACAAGTGGGGGGGGGGGTGTCCGGATCTGCTATATTATTTCTCCAAATGATGGCTTGTTAACCTATCTCTTTTCACAAAAACACATCACCGGTTTCCATTCTTTCCCCCATTTCTTAGTTGCCTGGAGGAGAGGGTTGGGATATGGGACTGTTTATAATTGTGATTTTTTATAATTGTGACCTTTGCATCAATTAACAGAAGTTTTCTAGTAATAATAAAAATAATCTGATATTTAAGGGCAAAGTTCGACGAAGGAAAAGTTAAAATGGAGAGAAAATCCCGCCGTCTCAGGTGCACCTCACCAGCAACTCATGGCGTTCTGCATGTGCTTGGGCTATTGCTCAAGACCTTCCTAGCAAAAGGAAGCATGGCTGTTCCTTGTACAGCACTATAGAAATAAACGCTAATAATAATAATAATAATAATAATAATAATAATGTTTCCTTACCAGTCCACTCCGGCTGGGCCGCCCCCCAACAGAGGAGGCCACGGAACTAACAGAGCTGATGGATGAGCTGCTAGGGCTGTGGGTCAAGGCAGATACCCCCATGGCCATCCGCTTACTCTTCTTGGCTTTGGCTGGGCTGGTGGAGGGGAAACCAATCCGGATCACCTTGTGGATAGGCGCAAAGAGGCCAAACTTGGGGGGGCACTGAAAATACCTGGTGCAAAAAAGGCAGACAGAGACGTACAGAGATTAAGTGCCAGTTCCTTTCTGGTATAAAAAGACTTCCAAGTCCGCACTCCATTCTTCTCGCACTTTATAACTAGCCCCAGTCAATAGTCTAGCCGTATCATTTTGGACCTGCTAATGCTTCCAGTTTGAAAAAGCTGCAGATGAAATGTATTGTGGCTGGATCTGACATCTCAAACAACAGATGTCACTGGCACACTAATTTTAATTGTACAAATGCACTCCTGGTCACCCTTGAAACCTAGGCTTCCAGGGCTGAGTCCAAGGGCGCATCCACACTCATTTTGATGCGCCGAGGAGATGCGGATCGCCGTGCTGATTCATATCATATATTTGTAAGTTTGCTTTTACTGGTTAATATTAATATATTTTTAGACACTTTAGTCAAAGACAGTAAATAATATTGATTGATTGATTGATTGATTGATTGATTCACATCAGGTTTGTGGTTCCCATTTAGTTTTGAGTTTGCGGATCTCTTTGAGTCATCGTAACTCCTTTGTTATTCACACATGCCATCGTTTCAGGGTAAAATGGAGCTGCCTCCATTCCCTTGAACGATACAAAGCAATCTGGATCGATTCAGAAGGTTATTGACACTGCCAAAGATGCGGATCGATGCGGCTCTTTTAGGAGAACTCAGGGAAAAACAGTATTGAATATCCCGGGTTAAGTGGGTTTTTTGCCAGCCCCTCACCAAAGTGCATCAGTTGCCTTCGGGACCTTTGCGAACAACAAGGATTCAACCTGGATTCATCCTGGATTATTCTGGTAGTGTGAATGGGGCCCAAGAGTATACCCAAGCTGCGAACCTAAGATTGGAGGGAGAGTGTAAGCGCATCCAATGCAGGCTGAATCCTCATTCCCTGACCTGCTTTCCGACTGACCAGGAGCACCTCTTGTCTGGATTTTCAATTAGTTTGCCTTCATCTAGACAACAGACAACAGTTTATAGTGAAACAACCTCCTTAGAGTTAGATAAAAAGGAGAGATAGGGTTGGCCATCATCAGCACATTGGAGACACCGAACTTTGAATATCCAGAAGTTTCATGTTTCATGGAGAGGCTTTGCAAGTTGCAGCAAGAAACCAGTTAAGGCTTGCAGATTATAGCTTCAGATGATCGGGAGTTTTGCACACAGCTTTTGCCTGAAGCTGTGCATTGTTCTCTGTCCCATAAAAACCAGAACATTTGCACTTTCATCTCCTGCACATGAAAGCTGGGCCAGGCCCTGATATCTGCAACTCTCGGTCTCCAACCCTTCTTGGGTTTTCTCTGCCTTTTTAAATTTCCATTTTAAATATTTGGAAGGTAAAAAAGATCAAGTAGCTACACAACACCTTTTTGAGTGGTAGCCCTACAAGCTGGAGCAAAGGACATTTTCTGGTGATGGTGGGTGGCAGTGAGGGCAGTGAAAGGGAGACGTCTCCAAGAGTTAAATGGTTGCCAGGAATGTCATCTCATCCAACTACCCAAAAGGCATGTTTTATAGGCCTGCGGAGTAGCTCGCCCAGATGTGAGCGGCTGTTCCAAAGCACCACCTCGAGCGGGAACAAAATAAAAACAGCTGGCAGCTGTTTCAGATTATTCAGCCTCGAGGGAGGTGGCATTCCATACTTCTGGAGGAGAAAATGAACCCTTGAGAGGCAGCTGCCCAAACTCATCCTTTCCGAAATAAACTTGTTGAGGGCAATAGTAGTTTTTAAAAAATGGTTGCATGGGCAACAGATCTGCTGAGATACCAAGGAGGTCAGTTGACCCCAATGATGTAGGCTTGTCCTATCTAGGTCAGCTCCTTCGTTCTGTGCAGTTAGTCAGTCCAAGAGCTACAGCAAGATATGGTTCTCATCTGAGGTTGGACTCCAGTATCCAGGGCGCTTGTTGCACTTTTGTGTCATCAAGTCTGTTTCATAAAGGAATTCATGTCCTTGATCTTGCAAGATCTGAGCAGGACTGTTAATAACAGGGTCTCTTGGGGATCCCTTCTGTATAGCGCTTATGGCAACCCTGTACATAAGGGATCTCCAAAAGATCCTGTTATTAACAGTCCTGCTCAGATCTTGCAAACTTGGGGACATGAATTCTTATCTGTGACATGGTGCTTTCATCTTTACCAAGCATTGCTCTCTGTACTTCATCTTTCTCATGTCATCTCACGTCACGTTCGAAGTATGATAGCCTTAGTTGAATCTCATCTAGGCTGTACCAATTCCGAATCCAGGTGAGGTCACTAGGTGGGGCGCATTGCACATCATCAAAAACAAGAGAGAAGACAATAGAGGTTGGGCTTTTGCATAAAACAGGTTGTGCTTTGCATAAAACTGTGTGTAGTACGGTAATTTATGGGCCCAAACAGACAGGCCAAAATAAAGCTGCTTTGGGTCACTTTGGAGGTATGCTGTTTAAAGGATGCATGCGTCCTAAGAGGCCAGAAGCCATGCCAAAGCCACATTCCAGTCCTAAGGACGGAGCACAGCTTTATCGCAGCTTCTGACCTCTTAAGATGTGTGTGTCATGTAAACAGCACACCTCCAAAGTGATTCGCAGCAGCTTTACTTTGGCCTGTGTGTTTGGGCCCTTATGTCTACAGGATTCTTGATTAGAAATTACTTTTGAGCCATGGTGGCGCATTGGTTGAATTGATTTATTATTATATTGATTTGTATTCCGCTCTTTTCCCAGGACTGGGACTCAAAATGCCAATACTGCAGGTTGTGAGTTCGATCCCAGCAGGGAAGTAGCCAGGATTTTAGGAAGTGGGGGGGTCCAGACTAAGCGCCACCATTATAATGGGGCTTGGGCGCGGCGGCACAGCAGCACGCACCATTCATTTTTCTAATGGAAGGGGGGGTCCAGACCCCAAGAACCCCCCCCCCCTTGGCTACGTCCCTGATCCCAGGAACTCAAAGGCTGACTCAGCCTTTCATCCTTTCGAAGGTTGATAAAAGGAGCCCCCAGCTTGTTGAGGGCAATTGGCTTACAGATTGTAAACTGCTTAGGGAATGCTGAGTTCACTGATAAGCGGTACATGCTATTGCTATTGCTATTTTACAATTTACACAGAAATACAACCCATCTCATCTGAAAGGGGAGCACCATGGATTTAAAATGGCAGGTGGCTCCATCACCCAGCTGCCCAGCATGAAGGAGGGCAGGCATCTTAGGGTTCTCAGATCCCTGGACTTGGCCCTTCTTCTCCAGTCTTCAGAATAAGGGTGAGGAATCTCACCATCAGAACACTACCTTGAAAACGATTGTATATCCTCATTCTGTTTCATCTATCAGACATTATGTCTTACGGCTTTAGTGGCCAGCATCCATAGATTTTTGTGGGTTTGGGGGCTATGTGGCCATGTTCTAGAAGAGTTTATTCCTGACGTTTCGCTGACATCTGTGCCTGGCATCTACAGAGAATGCTGGCATGGAAGAGAGTAGGGTATGTGTGTGTGTGTGTGTGTGTGTATATATATATATATATATACACACACACACACACACACACACACACACACACACACACACTGTGTGACACAGATTAACATGGAAATCACTCCTCCCACTCACTTCCATGCCAGCGTTCTCTGAAGATGCCAGCCACAGATGTCGGCAAAACGTCAGGAATAAACTCTTCTAGAACATGGCCACAGAGCCCGAAAAACCCACAAAAATCTATCACATCTTTTGATTTGAATGGCATACTCTTGTGTACCTGTGGTTGATGTTTAAGATATCACAAAGGGCTGGTCGTCGTAACATCCCCATTATCTTATCTCTAGAGCCCCATTCCCATGTGATATCCAGTCATTCCTAAGCCTTGGGTTTTGCCTGGGATTGTCCTGACCTAGGCCTGTTACAGACTGCCAAAATAAAGCTGCTTTGGGTCTCTTTGGAGGTATGCTGTTTAAATGATGCATGCGTCCTAAGAATCCGGAAGCTGCACCAAAGCTGCCCTCCAGTGCTTAGGAATGGAGTGAGGCTTTGGCGCGACCTCCAGACTCTTAGGACCCATGCATCATTTAAATAGCATGCCTCCAAAGAGACCCAAAGCAGCTTTATTTTGGCAGTCTGGAACAGGCCCTAGTAACCCTAGCACCATGTTTGGTCTTCCCTCAAACTACCCGAACCCCTGAGGGCTACCCAAAGGTGCGTCATGCTGGCTTCAGGCCTATATCCAAGCTCAAACATCTGACATCGGTGAGCCGTCTCCGTACCTTGTTCCGGCAACAGCTCCGTCGTTCTTCCCCAGTGGTTCATCCAGCTCCACCCCACACCATTCCCCTTTGGCAAAATCCGTCTCCCCCACGTAGCGCACGACGCCGGTTTTCGTTCCACCAACCTGTCGGAGGGAGAAAAAGGAAACCATTTTACAGGTGGCATCTTCAAAAATAAAAGGACAGGCATATTAGTACAAATCCAATCAAGCTACATGCTAAAAATATTTCTCTTGTTAGTGGTCAGAATAGCAAGATGGATCAGTTCCATACCAAATCAGGGATGAAAAAGAATCATTTTTCATTTCCATAGAAACTGGAGTTCTGGGTTGACATTATTGCTTAATAATTGTCATGAAAAAGATGCAGAAATATAAATTAGAGGATCTAATTTGATTGATTTAGGAGGGCAAAATGCCCAACTAACATTGACTTCATTTCATCCAGCATGAAAGAACCCTCCGCATATGCTCCGTATTTTATATTATGCCACTACTTGCCTGTTGTTATTGGTTTTAATAGTTTATTTAATAGAGTGGTGTTAATAATAATATGCTTAATAGTAATATGGCTTTTTTTAAGGGGGGTTATGATATATTGTGTTGTGTATCGGATGTTTTTATACTGTAAGCCGCTCTGACTGCCTTATGGTAGAAGAGCGGGATATAAATAAGAGGCCTGTTACAGACTGCCAAAATAAAGTTGCTTCGGGTCTCTTTGGAGGCATGCTGTTTAAATGATGCATGCATCCTAAGAATCCGGAAGCTGCACCAAAGCTGCCCTCCAGTGCTTAGGAATGGAGTGTGGCTTTGGAGTGACCTCCGGACTCTTAGGACCCATGCATCATTTAAATAGCATACCTCCAAAGGGACCCGAAGCAGCTTTATTTTGGCAGTCTGGAACAGGCTAAAAGCTTTATTTATATTCTTATTTATTTAGAGTACTGAGCATGGGGTTATCTTGGCAAGATATGTTCACAGGAGGTTTGCCATTGCCTTCCCCTGAGGCTGAGAGAGTGTGACTTATGGGTTTTCATATTCGAGTGCAGAATTGAACCCTGGTCACCAGAGTCGGAGTCCAACACTCCAACCACTACGTCATGCTGGCTCTCTCCTTATCAAACCGGATTATCCCTGCAGTGTGGATGCACCCATAGCTTCGAAATCTTCTAGATTGGTCTTTTTTTTCCTTTCCGTTAAATAACGTTCAGCCCCAAATCAGAGATAAGAATCCCTCTCTCCTTGTGATGGGTTTCCAAAGGCAGCTGAATGAGAGAGGGAGGGAGAGAAGCGGGTCTGAATCCTTGTGCCTTTTGAGCGGCGACATGAAAATAATCCCTTTGGGAACCAGAAGGAGAATGAAAACCTAGAATTATCGCATCTCATAATTGCAAGGCTGCCGTTCCTCTGAGACCACCCACGGGTTTCTTTCTACTACGGCCCACTTAAGCTTGCCGCTTGGATGAAATGCAAGAGACGGGGAGCCTTGAGCTCTGGGCACAGGGACGTAGCTAGGATTTTAGGAAGGGGGGGGGTCCAGACTAAGTGCCACCATTATAATGGGGCTTGGGCGCGGCGGCGCAGCAGCATGCGCCATTCATTTTTCTAATGGAAGGGGGGTCTGGACCCCAAGAAACCCCCCCTTGGCTACGTCCCTGCTGGGCAGGAGACTGCTGTCAATTCCAAGCCTGATTTTTGGCAAGGGTCAGCCCTAGAGAGTTGCTCCTCTGAGCATGAACAATGTGCCCCCTTTTCTACCTATGCTCCAACTTCAACTGTCCCATCTTCACTGAATTTTATTTTCACCTCTCTAGTAAATCACGCCTTACATTTTTGCCTTGAAACGTTGCGTTGAAACACAATGAGCAAAAGCGGAGGGTCTGGGGCTAATTTTCTGCCCCTGGGAACCTGCAGGGCCCTAAGGGATTTCCTAATATGCCAAAAAAAGAAGAAGCAGTGGACAAAGGTCTCCTTCTGGACTTGAAACTTCGGTATTGCTGGAAGTCACCACAATTCAAAAAGGTTGACCATTTCTGGGCATCACAATTCAAAAAGATGTTGAGAAACTGGAGCGTGTCCAGAGGAGGGCCACTAAAACGGTGAAGGGTCTGGAACCCACGCCTTATGAGGAAAGACTTAGGGAGCTGGGTATGTTTAGCCTGGAGAAGAGATGGTTAAGAAGTGATATGAAAGCCCTGTTTAAGTATTTGAAGGGGTGTCATATGGAGGAGGGAGCAAGCTTGTTTTCTGCTGCTCCAGAGATAAGAACACAGAACAATGGATGCAAGCTCCGGGAAAAGAGATTCCAGCTCAACATTAGGAGGAACCTCCTGACAGTAAGGGCTATTTGACAGTGGAACACACTCCTACCTTGGAGTCTTTTTCTTTGGAGGTCTTTAAGCAGAAACTGGATGGCCATTTGTCGGGGATGCTTTAATTGAGAGTTCCTGCATGGCAGGTGGTTGGACTGGATGGCCCTTGAGTCTCTTCCAACGCTATGATTCTATGATCTAAGGGAAAGTCCAGCAACTTGAGACCTGTGTATCTACTCTTCAGCATATTAAGACTCATGGGAGCAGAGGAGGCTATCCTGAATGAGTAAGAAGCCGGGGATGTCTCTGAGGAAGAGTTCAGTTTGCAAACACAGGAGGTTGTCACTCGGAGCAATACGATGCATAGAAGTTCAAGGGCCAGGGATCATTCTGTGAGTTTGGAGCAACAGAATTGATTCAAAACTCTCATCCTTATTAGAGATGACAAGTGATGACCAAAATGGCAAAGAGTCTGGAAAGCATGCCGTATGAGGAGCGACTTAAGGAAGAAAAGGTTAAGGGGTGGCATGATAGCTGTGTTTGAATATTTGAAGGGATGGAGCAAGCTTGTTTTCTGCTGCTCTAGAGAAATCCCCACTGGGCCATGGAAGCCCACTGGGTGACCATAGGCAAGTCACACTCTCTCAGCCTCTGAGGAAGCCAAGGCAAACCCCCCTCTGAATAAATCTTACAAAGAAAATCCTGTGACGGCTTCACCTTAGGGTTGCCAAAAGTCAGAAATGACTTGAAGGCACACAGCTACATCCACAACAATAACAACAACGTCGTGCAGAAGTCACACAGAACTAGATCTACAATGTAGGCTTTCTGAAGCATTCTCATCTGAAGCACCGCAAAACATCATCCTCAGACATCGGTCAGTCTGAAGACTTTTCAACAAACACAAAATAGGTGGGACCAAAAATGTATTGATTCTTGACCCCAGTTCTCCCCTCCCAGCCAATGTAAAGTTTTGGGATAACCGAGGTTTCGTACTGTTTTTCAGTGAACCACGATGCAACAAAGAGAAGGGATGTGTTCTAGTTATGAATAGGTTGACGCTATTCTGGCGCAACAGGGTGAAACAAGGCTTTTGCCTGTTACGCCGCCGCAGAATGAGCCAAAAACACTAAATGCCAAGAGCTAAACTCGAGAAAAATGTGCTGAGCTACTATGGTGCGAATGCCATTGTGCTGTCAAAAGGACGGCTGCGTCTCTTTCTCTGCAGAATGCAAAACGATTGGAGATGCCACACCAATGCCAGACATGTCCATGCCCATCTCACTGAGAAGACCTCCATCTGAATAGGGGACTGAGGTCACCTCTTTCCCCGACATCTCATTTGTATCTCTTTGGACAGACCACAAACAGCTGTCTGGACTGTTATCCAAGGGTCAGGTTGGCATCAGCATTGTAATGGCAACGAACACCCAATCCGTTGCGACAGTGTTTTCTTACATTCCTGTGCGGAAAGGACAAGATGTAAACCTTCCAGGTGACAATCAGGTTCAGAGCTGGGAGTTTCTGGTATATGTGCTGGTAACCTCTCGACTGCACTTCTGCAATGCGCTCTACATGGGGCTACCCTTGGGCCTAGTTTGGAAACTTCATAATCGTGTATTATGGTTTTTTCCCCTACAATATAATAAAGTACAAACATTTCTGGAAACCAGGGTTCAAATCACTGCTCAGCCACAGAAACCTGCTGGGTGACCTAAGGCAAGTCACACTCTCTCAGCCTCAGGTGGAAAATCTATTTTGGGGACACGTTTCCAAAGCTTAAAGAGCTCCTTGTTTTCTGCTGCTCCAGAGACTAGGACCCAAAGCAATAGATGCAAACTACAGGAAAAGAGGTTCCAACACAACATTAGGAGGATCTTTCTGACAGTAAGAGCTGTTCAATAATGGAAGATGCTGCCTTGGAGTGTGGTGCAGTCTCCCTCTTTGAAGGTTTTTAAACAAAGGCTGGATGGCCATGTTCTGGGGATGCTTTGATAGTGTATTCCTGCATGGCAGGGGGTTGGATTGGATGGTTTTCTTCCAGTTATATAATTCTATGATTCTATGATCCCTTAAAGTTTGGGCTGGAGTGGATTTACTGCGTGAGTGACATGAAAGTTGCTAGCCACAACTGAGTGGATTTACTGCCCGAGTGACATGAAAGTTGCTAGCCACAACTGAGGAAAGCTTGGCAAGAGAAATAAAGGACTTACCAGGACGCGGTCTCCGAGCCTGAAGTCTTTATCCCCCTTTTTCACCGACCCACTGTCGGACAGGTTGGATCCAGATTCATTCCCGGTCTTCATGGTGCTATTGAGGACGCTCTCCCGGAGGGGGATGACACGGGTGGAGAGAGGCGGGGTGGAGGTTCCCGAGTGCAAGGACAAGTTCTGGGCTGTCAAGGACTCCACCGAATGGGCATCGCTCCCGGACCCCTCTGCCGTTGGCTGGCGGGTCAACTTGGAAGGCCGAGTGAAGATCCCTTGGAGAGGTTGGCACTCAAAGTAGCGCACTCCACCCACGGAGCCATCGTTCTTCCCCACTGGGTCATCCAGAACCACCCCTGCCCACTGTCCTGGGGCAAACTGAGTCTCCCCCAGATACTGGATCACACCCGGCTTGACTCCATTGACCCAGACACGTTCTCCCACCACAAAATCCCCCAAGAAGTCATCTCCCACTTCGGCAACCTTTGATCCTGGAGGCTTCTCGGCGGTGGCTGCAGAAGATGTAGAGCCCTGTTTGTGCAGTGGTGATCCTGTGTAAGAAAAACACAAGGTTGTTTATATATCATATATATCAATTAGATCAAGATCCTCAAGGGTAAAGATACATTCTTGAATACCAAGCAACTAGATCGAGATCCTCAAGGTTAAAGATACATTCTTGAATACCAAAGTCTGGATCATCCGTCCCATAGCATTTCCGATGTGAAAGCTGACTGTGAAAACATCAACTCATTTGAAATTTGGTGCCGGAGTAAAGTTCTATGGAAATGCTACACTACCAAAAGGAACCATTGTTGAGCACCCTTTGGGTTCGACCAGTCAACCAATTACAAATCCATGTAACAGTTGCCTTGTCTAGTCCACATTTTACTAACATGTTTGCATGAATATCATGGGGGACTTTGTCGAAAGTCTTACTGAAATCAAGATATGCTAGAGCCAAAACTGGCTTAGCATTTGGCATAGCTCCCTGGAAGTTTAGACTAAAACCCAAAATAGATTCCCACTGAAGTTGGAGCCACTAGAGTTGAAACCTTTGGACGCTTAACTTGCGCTGCAATGCTTTTTGCTGTTGTTGTCTGCCATGCAGTCATTTCCAAATTATGGCACCCCTAAGGCTAACTTATAATGAGGTCTTTTTGGCAAGATTTGTTCAGAGGAGGTTTTCAATGGCCTTCTCTTAAGGGCGAAAGCATATGACTTGCCCAAGTGGTTTCCTTGAACAAGCGGCGATTTGAACCCTTGTCGCCAGAGATGGAGTCCAGTGTTCAAAACATTTACATCCCTATGTTTCCCTCTAAATGAGTTTAAATCCTCCTGACAAGTCCTCTTCCACCACCATCTGGACAGAAGTAAAATCCTGCCCAAAAATGCCACCAGCAATGCCCGGAGATGGAAAGCAAAAGGTGGGTCATGCTCCAGTCGGTGCCAAGTTTCCTCAGCCAAGTTGCGGCTCAAACTGAGCATCGGGAACGTAATTCAAATGCACAGCTGACCTTTTATATTGCTGGTTTGCAACTGCCAGCCTGAAGCCACAAGTCCTAACCTGCAGGGCATCTGGCAATGGTGGGAGATTTAGTTATCCATCCAAAAAGAAGGACAGAGCAGACAGGGCAGGAGGACACTTTGGCTGTTCCCATTCTGCTTCCTTTCAGCTGCAAGACCTGGGACCTAATCCCATTTTGACTATGCAACAGACAGTGCCAAGAAAGCCAGCTGTCGGGAGGAGCAGAAATGCATTTCCATGGTTATCTGGTAGAATTAAGGAGGTGAAAGAAGCCTCAACGGAAAGCATAACAAATATCGGGCTTTTTCTCCATTGCTGGGGAAAGTGCAAGAAGGAAAGAAGAATACAAGAAGCTCCAAAACAGCACCAATGCAGATCTGTTAAAGGAGTGTAGCTCAGTGGCAAAATGCACGCTTTGCAACTAGAATGTCCTGGGTTTGGCCACCAAATGCATCTGAGGAAGTAGACTGAAGTCTGCGAAAGCTCATGCTGCCAGTGTCTTTCTTTTCGTCTCAAAGGTGCTACAAGATCTCTCTACTTACTCTCTAAGTGGTTTACAATCTGTACACCAATTGCCCCCAACAAGCTGGGGATGCATTTTGCCGACCTACAAAAGGATGGAAGGCTGAGTAAAGCTTGGAGCCCTGCAGGATTGAACTCACAATGTTTTGGCTGCAAAACCAGCACTGAACCAGTGTGCCACCATGGGAAAAGCTTAGACACCATTAAAAAACAAGCAAGCAAGCAGGAATCTGTCTGTGGGCGGATGTTGTCACAGAAACAAGTCGGATGCATTGGTGAATGTGAAGCCATGTTCAAAATCTGTCAGAAGTTGTGCTTGGAATGTTATGTTTCCAAAATCATAATAGATCATGAGATGCAACTTGTGGCCTTCGTTCTCTTTCTCTCTCTCTGAAACACACACAAGAAACTCACTGTGTGAGTTGTTGCATTAATTGCCGCATTACTCATTGCTGCTCACTTTAATTATGCGTTCAGTGGAAAACAAGGACCCTGGAACATCTCCTGCCTTGTCCTCCTACTACAAAGTTTACCTCCCACACATCTTGGATTCTGGTGATGTTGCAATTAATGACTCCTAACTTACTTGTTCCAAAGAGGAAAGTAATGTTTCGAGTATTCGTTGCGTTGGCATTTAAAAATAACACAGGCAGGTTTGTCTAGGGTTTGTCTCCTCCAACACAAGATGTAATTTGGCACATCTCGATGGGCTTCACTTGTGTGCCTTCAAGTCCCCTGTCAACTTATGGTCAGGAGTTTATCACACAAAGGAGATCAGGAGTTTATCCCATGAATATCCCGGGAAAATCATGTAATTAGGCGTAACGATTTCCCATAACGCCGCACAAAACCCACCATTAAAGTGGTCACAAAGAAGCATTAACGTACATCTTTTTTACTTTCAAGGCTTTAGCAACAATGCATTTCTGATATCACTTTATTTGCGCAATTGCATGTGATAACCATTCGCACAACTACTCGCCATTTCCGCTTCATTTGCCAGATGCTATAAATGTGCTTTAATCTCTCTTTAATGCCGAAATTAGCCCCAGTGTGATAAACTCCATAGGGTTTTCTCAGCCAAGGAACCATTAGAGGTGGCTTTGCCAGTTCCTTCCTCTAAAATATAGCCTACAGCACTTGCAATTCCTTGGTCGGCATCATCAGTTACAATGCTTAAATGTCTCTCCAAACCCTAGGCCCCATTCCCACTTTTAAAACAGATCATGAATCGGTTTGAAATGGTTCAAACAACCCTGCTTCCCACTTAATCCAAATTGCTGAAGCGATTCCAAGAGGGGGGCCATGCGCTAGACCAGTGATGGCGAGCCTATGGCACGCATCCCAGAGGTGGCACTCAGAGTCCCCTCTGTGGGCACATGTGCCATCGCCCCAGCACAGAGTTTGCCAGAGTTTGTTACTAGAAAGCCAGAGGGACATGGCACTTTGCAATAAATAAGTGGGTTTTGGGTTGCAGTTTGGGCACTCGGCCTCAAAAAGGTTCACCATCACTGCGCTAGAACCACTTAACCTGCGTCTTTTTGACGTGATTTTTCCCGCTTCTTTTTCGATAAATCGAATCTGCACAAGTGTGAACCACATGCAGATCGGAATCGATTCAAATTTCCCCTTCAGCGGTCTGGCACTGAATCATTTTTAATCGGCACTGAATCATTTAATCGATTCAATTGTGAATGGGAACCACAAGTGGATTATTTTGGAGGAGGAAAATGCGATCGGGGCAAATGTAGTGGGAACCACGCTCCGCTGTTGAATCGATCCATCGATTCGGATCGCACACCGATTTATCTGTAAGTGGGAATGGGGCCCTAGAGAGGCTTCCTAAGAGACTCACTGGACTCTGGTTGCAAAAGGGGCAGAAACAGAGCTAGATCTCCAAAGGAGGCCTCACAAATGGAGAAGGCAAATGTCACGGCTTTTCTTATATTGCTTTTGTTCCCGGTTGCCTCATGCCCAGGGAGGGGGAGCGGGTGTCACAATTTTGGATCTGCACAAACCTTCCCTGTAATAACTTCCCTCGAGGAAGATTCAGGCTTGTGGCTCAAACACTCTCACTCTTTGTCCCCGGCATAATTTTTGCCGGAGAAAGAAGTCAGTGGAGCTTGGAAAGCTAGCGTGGCGAATCTTCCACTTTCCGGTTGGCCTGAGAAAGGTATTGCCACCATGTCTAATTTGGATTTCAGATCTTTGACCCTTGCAACTCAAAAAATGAACACCAGCAACGTTACTTTCTAATGTGTTCCCCCCATGCTCTGGTAACAACGGGAAATAAGTAAGGATTTGGGCTAATCTTTCCACCAGGTACATCATCCACAGTAAGTATAAAAGGGCAAGAATCCCTTGCGGATACAGAGGTTTGTAGGACCTCGAACATCTCTCAGACAACAGAAAAAATCGATAGAAATCTATAGTAACAGGTTTTAACTTTCAATCAATACTGCAGTCTCTCTCAAAATGGCGATCGTAAAAGCTAGAGCATCACGTCCTGTGGCCATTTTGGGAAGGACTGCACAAGAAACATGTATTTGGGACCACATGGAGTCCTGGGATGCAGATAAGGATGGGTTTGGGTCTATTTATTGCATTTTTGCACATGCTTTGAGGGGATTTCTGCATGGATTGGGGGCAAAATGGCGGCCTTGTTAATTTCCAGGTCCTGAAAAGTTGGGTCCAAGGATGGAATGGAGACCAGAGGGTTCCTGTGCCTTGTTTTAGCATAGATGCAAAGAAAGTGAGCTTTCTTCCAAGTGAGCTACAATTCTTCCCATTCCATTTCTGCTCAAAGGTGGCATTAGCTGCATCCACACAACAGAAATAATCCAGTTCGACGCCTCTTTAACTGCCATGGCTCCATGCTATGGAATTCTGGGAATGGTAGCCAACCAACTTCCATTCCCAGAACTCCATAAGAAGGCGCCACGGCAGTTAAAGTGGTGTCAAACCGGATTATTTCTGCAAGGCAATTCAAATTGGTGTTCCTTCTGGAACCACATTGCAGTCAGTCTGCTCTCACCGCTTCTCCCCAAAGAATCATGCTTTAAATGAATTAAGCTAAGCATGAGAGCCACACTTTACAAGCTTACCATCAAATCTCACTCTGCCTCAAGGAAGCTTTTTGGCAACGAAAGCAAGAATTGTGGATCTCGGCTCGACACACACACACAGATGCACTTTCTTTATAAAGATGCATTCATGTTTGAGAGCAAAGGAATAAAGTACAAAGAAAGAGGTGGAGACAGAGGAGGGGAAAGTCCATCAGCTTGAAAGCCCAGCTGCTGTCCCTAAAGAATAAAATGCCATGCTTTCGGATACCGGAGGATCCTTCGCACCCATTAACACTCCGCATTTTGATGCTACCCATAAACAGCATGGTTTGCGATTGGCAAAGAAAGGGGTCAGGTGAGGCTGCATCCTTTCACCTTCTCTTAGATGCAGAAAACATTATACAAAAAGCAGGCTTGGACACAGAAGTAGGAGGTGGGGGGAAAAACGGAGGAAGGAACATCAATGATCGAAGGTACGCCGACGACATCATATTACTGGCAGAAAACATCCCACACCAAGGAGTTTATCGCACGGAAGGGCTAATTTCAGCATTAAAGAGAGATTAAGCGCGTTTAAAGCATCCCGCAAACGAAGCGGAAATGGCAAGGAATTGTGCAAATGATTATCGCACGCAATGGCGCAAATAAAACGTTATCAAAAACGCGTTGTCGCCGAAATCCTGAAAGTAAAAAGGTGGGCGTGAATGCTTCTTTGTGACCGCTTTAATGGCGGGTTTTGTGCGCTGTCGGGTGAAGTTGTTTTGCGTAATTACGTGATTTTTCAGGGATATTCCCAGGATAAACTCCCACTCTCCTAACATGCCCCTAAGTTGTACCCTCAACTTATCCATGGGTCATATCAAAAGCCATAATTATGGCCCCATAACCTGCCCTCGACTTATACATGAGGTCGACTTATAGTCGAGTATGTACGGTACTAATTGTTTTTGAACTCCAACTTCCAGATTACTCAGCCATATCACAGTATACACTCCTATTGTGTGTCCACACTACACAGTTATGGCGGTTTAAGGCCACTTTTGAGGCTACATCTCCATCCTGCAGAATCCTGGGACTGGTATTTTCGAGGGGACTTTAAAGGCACTTTAAATTCTTTGTCAGAGAACTCTAATGCTGTGGTTCATCAAAATGGATACGTCAGTTCTAAGCAATGTAGTGGTTTAAGCGTTGGATGAGGACACTGGGAGAGCAGGGTTCGAATCCTGGCTTGGCCATGGAAACCCATTGGGTGACCTGGGGCAAGTTGCACATTCTCGGCCTCAGTAGATGGCAATGGCAAACCCCCTTGGAAGAAACGTGCCAAAAAAACCAACAACCCATGAACAGGGGGTTTGCTTTATTTAAATAAATGAATTTAAATGTAAAATGTATTTACGCACGTTTTTAAAAATGCATTTATTTTTGTAGATTGTAACTGCCGGTCTGTGAATTTTTCCACGTGGAACTAAAAACAAAACAAACACAGGTCATCTAGCAAATATCATGTTTTACTTTGCTCCTTTGAGATACACAGACGAAGGCAAGGTCACTGTACTCTTCCTTGTAGCATACATTTAAACTCATTGCCTGCTATCTCACATTTCTGAGCGCATTCCGCATTGCATTGATGACAACGGCGCCTTTGGGACTTTTCCAGGAACGCGATGAAACGATACATCAGGCAAGACTGATAAGGAATCTCTCTCTTTGGGCCGGTTCCTATTCTAAGCATCGTTCGATATACTGAACGGGGAGCATCTTTTATTAATATGGCCAACCACATTGATCTCGATGGACACTTTGCTGCTAGAGCCAAGAGCAGCTTCCCAAGGTGGGAATTTCTGTATTTATTCAGTATTCTGTACTTGTAAGACCATTTTTAAATTTCCTTTTAGCCCTGACCGGGATGCGCTAATGTGGCCTACATGACAGATTCAAAATCAGCACCGTTAACTTAGAATCAAAGGATTATAGAGTTGGAAGAGACTGCAAGGGCCATCCAGTCCAACCCCATTCGGCCATGCAGGGGGTTCCCAGATTATGGAACTAGTTGTTCCCAGATTATGGAATATCCTTCCAAGAGAGGCTAGGCTGGTCCCTGCCTTTCAAGCTCCTTTATCATAGAGACCCTAAGGCCCATCCAGCCAAACCCCATTTTGCCATGCAGGAACTCACAATCCCTGACAGATGGCCATCCAGCCTCTGATTAAAGACTTCCAAAGAAGGAGACTCAACCACCCTCCAAGGAAGCGTCTCCCACTGTCATAGAAGCATAGAATCGTAGAGTTGGAAGAGACCCCAAGGGCCATCCACTCCAACCCCTTTCTGCCATGCAGGAAATCTAAATCAAAGCATCCCCAACAGATGGCCATCCAGCCTCTGCTTAAAGACTTCCAAAGAAGGAGACTCAACCACCCTCCAAGGGAGCGTCTTCCACGGTCATAGAAGCATAGAATAATAGAGTTGGAAGAGACCCCAAGGGCCATCCAGTCTGATCTCATTTGGCCATGCAGGAACTCTCAATCAAAGCATCCCCATTGACAGATGGCCATCCAGCCTCTGCTTAAAGACCTCTAAAGAAGGTGACTCCACCACAGTCTCCGAGGGAGCGCCTTCCACTGTCAAACAGCTCTTACTGTCACAAAGTTCTTCCTAATGTTTAGGAGGAATCTCTTTTCCGGAAGTCTGCATCCATTGTTCCGTGTCCTATTCTCTGCAGCAGCAGAAAACAAGCTTGCTCCATTCTCAATATGGCACCCCTTCAAATATTTAAACAGATAACAGACCCGAATTTCATGGACGCAGAGGTGGAAATTAAACATTGGCCTACAGAGATTCTTTCACTTTATACTTTGATTTCATTTTAACTCCCATGGAACACTGCGATTTGTAGTTTGGAGACTAGACTCTGCAATTGGTGTGGCGTCAAGTTCTCAATGACTATGAGCAACTTTCTCCTCCAAGATGAACTCGAAACCGACATGGATTAGACCTTAAAAATAGGATTCACTGTCACAGGGATATGGAAACCACCACAGGCAAATCCTCTTTCCAACCTCATGGCCTCAAGAGTCCATGCCACGTCCCAGAAAGATGAGACTGTTTATAACCCAAAGACCACTGTTTACACCCGAAACCATTTTTGTAAGTGTTTTGCAAAGACTATCCGGAGTAGACAGAGAAAGGAAGAGAAGAGCGTCGACCGAACAAAGTGATTCTGGAATATACTTGGATTTCTATTGTTACTGCATGGAGAGAGAGGGTTTTTATCAAGGCTTGCAAAACCGTGATCAAGTTTGCTGATGATTTAAAGGGACGCAAAAGAGACAGGCGCGGAGTCAGCAACTGGCCGGCGTCCATTTACGCGGAGCCACAGCGGCCAATAAAAAGCTGCGTTTTGTTTTCAAAAAAATTGGACCAGAAAACTGTAAAGAGCCACTGTATGTTAAAAGCAATAAAGAGCCAATTGTGCACGATTCATTTCACGCCCCGGGGATCAACCACTTCCATTGTACCAAGCGTTCGGTGCTGTTTTAAACAGAGCAGGGAGAGCGGGGGTGAAAGGGGGGAGCGTTTAAAAGAAAGGCCGTCTCGGTTCAAAAATCCCAACAGAGAAACAAAACAGGGACAGCAAACGTGACAATATACTGATGATCTTCTAAAATTGCACCTAAAACCTCATGATTCATACCTACGCTAGCTTCTGATCTAATTGTCACCTTTGCAGATACTTACACCAATTTTATAGAATCACACAGTCGTAGTGTTGGAAGAGAGCGCAAGGGCCTTCCAGTCCAACCCTATTCTGCCATGCAGGAACTCTCAATCAAAGCATCCCTGACAGAGGGCCACCCAGTCTCTGTTTAAAGACCTCCAAAGACGGAGGCTCCGTCACTTTCCAAGGGAATGTCTGCCACTGTTACTGTCAGCAGGTTCTTCCTAATGTTGAGGTGGGATCGCTTTTCCTGTAGATCCCGTCCATTGCTCCATGCCCTATTCTCTGGAGCATCAGAAAACAAGCTTGCTCTCTTCTCAATATGACATCCCTTTGAATATTTAAACAAGGCTATCATATCATGCTTCGTTTTTATCTCTCCTATTTCCATCTCATCTTTTCTCCAGCAAGCTCAGAGCAGTACAGTACATACAGTACATATTCCTCCTCAAAACAACCCTGTCAGGTAGGCCCTGCTGAAAGAAACAGCGGCTGGCCCAAGATCAGCCAATGTCTTCCATGTCTTGAAAGGCAGTAGAACCCACATCTCCCAAGTTCCCCTCGTTGGGCATTTACAGTGCCAAAACTGGAACTGACGATAAGCCACTACCTGAATAAGTCCAGCCAATTTTCAACAACGCAGGGTTATTCCAACCATTACAGTGTACAAGAATTAAAGATGTTTGTGAGTTCCTGCATGGCAGGGGCATTGGATTGTATGGCCCTTGTGGTCTCTTTCAATTCTATCTCTTTTCCTGTAGCTTGCATCCATTGCTCTGGGTCCTATTCTCTGGAGCAGCAGAAAACAAGCTTGCTCCATCCTCAATTTGACACCCCTTCAAATAATGAAACAGACATCAGACCCGAATTTCATGGATGCAGAGGTGGAAATTAAATATTGGCCTACAGAGATTCTTTCACTACTTTGATTTCACTTTAACTTCCATGTCTGCATCCCATGGAACGCTATGATTTGTAGTTTGGAGAGATACTAGAGCTTTCTGGTTGGGAATTCTAAATACTGCATAAAACTAGACATCCCAGAGCTCCACAGGATGCAACTGTGGCAATGAACATGGCATCAAAGTGTAATATAAGAGGACCCCTGGTTGATTTTTTCACAGACATAGAAAAGGATATGTTCTGTGCTGGTCTCCGCAAAGACACTGGTAATGCCAAGGGGCTTTTGTCCCAATGAGGACCAGAGGAAGCAGCTTACCTTCTTTTGTGGCAGTGGCAGTTGTGGTTGCAGCCGTCGTTGTCCCGCCGGGACGTGGCACGGGGCTGGAGTGTTTCCCAGCCCTCCCGGGAATTTTAAGTCCACTCGGCTTCAGCATCTTTGCCCAGCAATGTGTCTCACGCTGTGGTATGCCTTTGGTCCTCCGGTAGACTAGCTGATATCACAGCCTCAGGCATCTATGTGACAGAGCCCTTCATCTATATTCTGAGACCTAGAGAGAGAAGGAAGGAGGACATTTTCAGAGAGAGAAGGAATCCCAAGGGGGCATTCATACTCAGTGTTTTCATAGAATCATAGAGTTGGAAGAGACCCCAAGGGCTATCCAGTCCAAGCCCACGCTGCCATGCAGGAACTCTCAATCAAAGCATCCTTGACAGATGGCCATCTAGCCTCTGTTTAAAGACCTCCAAAGAAGGAGACTCTGAGACTACATCTTCCACTGTCAAACAGCTCTTATTGTCATGACGTTCCTCCTAAGGTTGAGCTGGAATCTCTTTTCCTGTAGCTTACATTCATTGTTCATGGTCCTGTTCTCTGGAGCAGCAGAAAACAAGCTCACTCCATCCTCAATATGACATCCCTTCAAATATTTAAACAGGGCTCTCATATCACCTCTTAACCTTCTTTTCTCCAAACTAAACATCCCCAGCTCAATCAGGTGTTCCTCATAGGGCTTTATGGTTTCCAGACCCTTCACCATTTTAGTCACCCTCCTTTGGACACATGGCTCCAGTTTCTCAATGTCCTTTTTGAATTGTGGTGCCCAGAACTGGACACAATATTCCAGGTGGGGCCTGACCAGAGCAGAATATAGTTGCACTGTTACTTCCCTTGATCTAGACACTAGACTTCTACTGATGCAGCCTTTTGTCCCAAGGAGATTCAGAAATGGCACATGACCAGATATCATGGTCACGAAGGAGGCAAAATGGACATTCAGGGGAAACGCAAAATAAAAACTAAAAACACTACTATAAATACAGTTCATTCCATGTGATGTACAGCTATATTACTTACATTGTATTTTATCATGCGCTCAACCATATTTTTCTGATCAATTTCGTTAACATACTTACAGAACTCTGAGCCAGAGAAATGCTTAAAACTGCACTTTACTAGAAACAAACCCTAGATTGAATCTACATTTAAACGATTCCTTTCATTTGTCCCTTGTGCTGAAATTAAGGGGGGGAAACCCTTTCAGCCTTTGCATGGTGCCCCCAAGCAGCCCATTGCCGGTCATGTTTGATGCCCTTTTCCTTTCTAAGGAACAAATATGTGCAAATCTTATCTGTTGCTGATGGTCCTAGGAGAAAAGAAATGCGGACACATCCATCCTATCCCCTTATGTACACAGCTCTAGGCCTGGAAGAGATCCTATATCTTGACCTCTAGTCCTGGAAAAAAACCCACAGCCCCTTCTTCTTTTTCCGACAGGAACGGTGGGGTGGCAAGGATAAAAGTGGCTCATTTGTGTCCTCATGTATCCATGATGAGCTTGCAAGCCTAAGTCCCTGGATGTGAAGTTTTGGGAGCCAGGAAATGACCACATCCCGGCATTCACACGCATGAAAATATGCTGCCGTTAGTAGGTTTGGCCTGCTGGGAACCATGCCCAAGGTCTCCTTTTCTCTCTGTGATTCATGCCTTAATTGCTTCCCGTCTCGGCTCCTGCCCTCCCTGCTTCTTATGGCACTTCTAGATACTCACTTTGTTAACGCCAGCCTTACTCATGAGCAATAAGCACTACTCCCACACTGGCCAAGAGTTTTACAAATGCTGCAATCTACACTTCCAGTGTTTATACCTAGTTGCTCTCATTTTCATGATGCAAATGCAAAGTAGAAGCTAAATCAGGATTCAACGAAGTACGCGTGGCCGGCAGTTTCCCTGGACCATTCCTAGAATCAGAAAGTCATAGAGCTGGAAGAGACCCCAAGGGTCATCCAACCCAGCCCCCTTCTGCCATGCAGGAACTCTCAATCAAAGCACCCCTGACAGATGGCCATCCAGTCTCTGTTTAAAGACCTCCAAAGAAGGAGACTCCACCACTCTTGCAGACAGCGTCTTCCACTATCGAACAGCTCTTACTGTCACGAGGTTCTTCCTAATGTTTAGGTGGAATCTCTTTTCCTGTAGCTTGCATCCATTGCTCTTTCTCCTATTCTCTAGAGCAGCAGAAAACAAGCTTGCTCCAAGCTTACTATCTTCACTATTCACAAATCAGAAGTGACTTAAAGGTACACAACAGCAACACTAAACTGAATCCCACCCAATTCTCGTTATCAGCTCACAGTGTTACCCATTTCATAGAATGATAGAGTTGGAAGAGACCTAAAGGGCCATCCAGTCCATCCTCCTGCCATGCAGGAATACACACTCAAAGCACCCCTGATAGACAGCCATCCAACCTCTGTTTAAAAACCTCCAAAGAAGTAGACTCCACCATTTTTGGAGACAGCATCTTCCACTGTTGAACACCTCTTACTGTTGAGGTGGGATTTCTTTTCCTATAGCTTGCATCCATTGCTCTGGGTCCTGTTCTCTGGAGCAGCAGAAAACAAGCTTGTTCCCTCCTCAATATGACGTCCTTTCAAATATTTAAACAGGGCTATCATATCACCTCATAACTTTCTCTTCTCCAAGCTAATCATGCCCGCTTCCTAAATCGAAATAGTTGAGGACCATGATTTTCAACACGGAGAAAAGTAAGGTACTGCACTTAGAGCAGAAAAATGAAATGCACAGATATAGGATGGGGAACACATGGCTGAACGAGATTTATGTGTGAAAGGGATCTAGGACTCCAAGTAGACCACAGATTGAACATGAGTCAACAGTGTGATGTGGCAGCTAACAAGATATTGAGAAAGTAGAGCATGTCCAAAAGAGGGTAACTAAAATGGTGAAGGATCTGGAAACCATGTCCTATGAGGAATGACTGAGGGAGGTGGGGATGTTTAGCCTGGAGAAGAGAAGGCTAAGAGGTGATATGATAGCCCTGTTTAAATACTTGAAGGGATGTCACATTGAGGAGAGAGCAAGCTTGTTTTCTGCTGCTCCAGGGACTAGGAGCAATGGATACAGGAAAAGAGATTGCACCTCAACATTAGGAGGAACTTCCTGACAGGGCTGTTTGACAGTGGAACACACTCCTTCCTCGGAGTGTAGTCTTCTTCCTTGGAGGTCTTTAAAGAGAGGCTGGATGGCCATCTGTCGGGGATGCTTTGATTGGGAGTTCCTGCATGGCACAGGGTTGGACTGGATGGGCCTTGCGGTCTCTTCCAATCTATGATTCTATAATTCTATGATCCTTAGTCCAGAAAGTGTCAGAGGCAGAACGCTGGACTCTGTACTCAAGTTGCCCATTCCTGCCCCAAACAATTCTTCACATAAAAAGGAAGGAAGGAAGGAAGGAAGGAAGGAAGGAAGGAAGGAAGGAAGGGATATATCCATGGGAAAGAAAAAGAGAGAAAGAAGTGTGCAGCTATTACCATATATACTCGACTATAAGTCAACCTTATGTATAAGTCAAGGGCAAGTTTTGAGGCCGAAAGTATGGATTTGGATATGACCCATGGATAAGTCAAGGGTAAAACTTAAGGGCATACAGCAAAGGATCTAAAGGATGAAGCAAAGCAAAACAGTGTCAAAGAACTTACAAAATTCCAGCAGACATAACTTACTTTTTAAGACTGGATGGATGAGAGAGTAGAGGGAATTGGTGCTTCCAGGATAGATTATACCCTTGCCTTTCACCGGGAGATAGTTCTTTCTTTTAAATAAGAGTTAATATACAGTACTTACATTGACCCATGGATAAGTCAACTCCGTTTTTTGGGGGGTCAATTTTTTGACCTAAATTTCTAGACTTATACATGAGTATATACAGTAAATACAAAAGGAGGGGAAGCAGCAAAAGTCTGGCAGAGTTCCACAATGACTTGTCAAGAGACGAAGGCTTTGGAGAAGCAGAAGCTGGAAAAGTAGAGCATAAAAGGGCAAGTGGTTCCCCCCCTTCTTAGCGACTCGCTTCAGAGAAGGCAGGGAGCTGGCTAGAATGCTTACCTAATGCACAAAGCAGTTCCAGTGCCTTTTGGGGGGGCCTTAGGACATCTCCAGAACCCGCAAAAGGAAGGCACTCCGGTTCTCTATGCTCTCGGCTTTCATGCACGCCAGCAGCTGCGAGGGGTGACCAACCACAGATCCGGCTGGAATGACTGCAAGAGCGCTGGATTCAGAAAAGAAAAGGGGGGGGGGACTTTTTAAAAGAAAACAGGAAGTGGGAAAGCCCAAAAACAACAAAAAAAATGTCAAAGTAGCTGCAGAAGAAGTCTGGGCAACGAAACGTTTGCACAGACATGCCTGGAAAGGTGTCCTCATGTGCCAAATGCGCCGATGGAAAAGAATTGTTCTCAGCAAGAAAGGCACTGCAAAAAAAAGAGAGTCCATAGGTCCAGTTCCTTGTGCTTATTTTGCCAACGGGTTTGTGTCGCTGCCACAACAACCTTTGCCACAACATTTGGGCCGGCTTTACAAGAGATCGACAAACCAAGAGCAGGGGGACATTACATTTTTGGGACCACAACTCCAATAGTCCCCCAGGCAGTTGGAGGATAATAATCATAATCATTACCGCCATCTGCAACAAGCAAGTTTCCCGATGACTTAACGCTGACTTATAAGCAAAGAATGTTGAATGTTTTGTATGGTGGAATTTCTCTCCCTTCCTCCATAGACTCCCCTGTACTAAATTGCCCTCGCGTACTTCATAAAAAGCCATGCACAGCGCCATGAATGCATGATGGACGATCGCCAAGAAATACCATGTGCTGCAGGCTATATTTCGGAGGACGCAACTAGCAAAAGGACCTCTCAGTATTCCTTGCCTAAGAAAACCTAGAATGTGAAGTCGAAGGCTTTCATGGTCAGCATCCATAGTTTTTTTGTGGTTTTTTCAGGCTCTGTGGCCATGTTCTGGAAGAGTTTATTCCTGACGTTTCGCCAGCATCTGTGGCTGGCATCTTCAGAGAATGTACCCCCCTCTCTTCCATGCCAGCATTCTCTGAAGATGCCAGCCACAGATGCTGGCAAAACGTCAGGAATAAACTCTTCTAGAACATGTCCACATAGACCGAAAGACCCACAAAAAACCTAGAATCATAGAGTTGGAAGAGACCACTATGGCCATCCAGCCCAACCCCCCTGACATGCAGGAACTCCCAATCAAAACACCCTCGACAGATGGACATCCAGTGTCTGTTTTAAAACTTCCAAAGAGTGAGACTCCACCATCCTCTGAGGGAGTGTCTTTCACTGTCGAACAGCTCTTATGGTCATGAGGTTCCTCCTAATGTTGAGCTGGAATCTCTTTTCCCGCACCTTGCATCCATTGCTCTGCATCCTCTTCTCTGCAGCAGCAGAAAACAAGCTTGCTCCATCCTCAATATGAGATCCCGTAAAATACTTAAACAGGGCTATCATATCACCTCTTAACCCTCTCTTCTCCAGGCTAAACATTCCCAGATCCCTAAGTCTCTCCTCATAAAGCATGATTTCCAGACCCTTCACCATTTTGGTGGCCCTCCTCTGGACACGCTTCAGCTTCTCAACATTCTGTGTCCTATTCTCTGCAGCAGCAGAAAAGAAGCTTGTTCCATCCTCAATATCCCTTCAGATATTGAAACAGAGCTGTCCTATCGCCTCTTAGCTGTCTCTTCTCCAGGCTAAACGTACCCAGGAGGGCTGCCCAATTCCCACCCGGATCTAGGCCACAACTGCCTTCTCACTGTGAGCATCTCTCCAGTCGTCCTTCTAATGAGATACGTCAGAGGCTAAATCTGAGACTTTCCACATGCAAAGTGCACATTTCCTCCGTGCGCTATCTCAGCTCCACTCCACCCCTTCTGCTGTTATCTGTTCAGATTCTGCCTCCTTTCCCCATTTGCAAACTGAATCTTAACCACCCGCAAGATGCTGCATCTCTTGACAGACAACCAGGAGTCCCAGGAAGAAAAGAGAAGCTGGCTTCTTTGGCTTTGATCACATCTCTGCAGCCACATGAGAACTCACTTTCATTTTTTCTCCTCTATCGTATAAGATAAAACCACCCCCGTGATTTCAGCATCTCACTGCTCTCCTGAGTATCAGCCAAACCACAACTCAAGCTTTACTAACCCTCCAACAAAGGCATTTTTTTAAAAAGGGGTGGGGGACAACAATTCTTGTGCTTTAAAAGCAAAATCTGGTTATGAGCACAGACCTCTGCATGCATCCATCCCGAAAAGAAACCCTTTGAAAGCAGGGTGTGTTGTGTGGCTTCAAGTCTTGTTTAAACACTTGAAGGGAAGTCACATTGAAGATGGAGCAAGCTTGTTTTCTGCTGCTGCAGAGAACAGGACGAGGAGCAATGGATGCAAGTTACAGGAAAAGAGATTCCACCTAAATGTTAGGAAGACCTTCCTGAGAGTAAGAGCTGTTTGACAGTGGAAGAAACTCAGTCGGATAGTGATAAGAGTCTCCTTCTTTGGAGGTCTTTAAACAAAGGCTGGATGGCCATCTGTCAATGCTTTGATTGAGAGTTCCTGCATGGCAGAAGGGGGTTGGACTGGATGGCCCTTGCGGTCTCTTCCAACTCTATGATTCTATGATTTCCAACATATGATATCGCAAAGGCAAATCTATTATGGTTTTCCCCCCTTTTATTCTATTCCATATATAAATAACAAACAAGAGAAACATGGAAGAGAGAGGGGTCCATTCTCTGAAGATGCCAGCCACAAATGCTGGCAAAACATCAGGAATAAACTCTTCTAGAATATGGCCACAGAGCCCGAAAAACCCACAAGAAACTATGGATGCCGGCCATGAAAGCCTTCGACTTCATATATATCATTTGCTTGGTTACCTTATCAAACATATGGTCACCAGTAGATTATTACTTAAGCCATTTCATTTCACAGTATTTCAAGATTGGGTTCTATGATTTCCAACTTAGTATATCCCAAAGGAAAATCTATTGTGGGGTTTTGCCATTGCCCTCCGCTGATGCTGAGATGCGCCTTGAGCATGCTAAGGAGCCCTGGGATTTGCAGTTTGTTCAGGCACCAAAGTGCTCTGATAGAGAAGGCGACGTATCTCACAACATTACCAATCCCAGGATTCCACAGCATTGAGACAAGGCAGTTAAAGCAGCAAGTGCTGCAGATGGCCACTTTGGTTTTGATCCAGGGATGGGAAGTTTCAGTGTCATCATTAAAGACCATTTTGCAAGCAGCAACGCAATAACCAGGGCCTAGAGAGGAAGAAATGGAGAGAGGTTGGCTCTCTCGACACTTTTCCAGCCAAAAGACAAGCTGCCAGGGGAAGCTGCAGTGCGACATTGGAGACAACCACAACTGGGAAGAAATCCAGACGTTACTCAAGAAAAAGAGAGATCTTCCTTCTGTCAAGAATCTCATTGGAAGCCAACCACACCCAGCCGCAAGTATCCTTCCGAAAGTTACAGAGTCATTATTCCACCGGACATGCACAAAAAATATTTGGGCTGTCACCCTATAAATCTAAATATCAAGATTAATCAAAATCAATTCATAAATGTTAATGCTAAGAACATATTTACAGTGGGCCCTCCACATTCACTGGGGTTAGTATCACAGGACCCCCATGAAAGTGAATAAAGGCACATAAAAACCTACTCTTCTGTCACCTAAGAGAACACCTCTTAAGGAATCTCTAGGACCTCCATCTTGAGTCTATGGCCAACATTTGGCAGAAGCTGACCACAGAATTGCACCGTAGGACCTACAAATGCCTAGAGAAGTGCGCTAGGTGCTCCATTTTGACTCTATGGTCAACGTCTGGCAGAGTTGCGCTGCAGGACCTAGAGATTCCTAGAGAGAACATATTCCTGCATGGCAGGGCGTTGGACTGAATGGCCCTTGGGGTCTCTTCCAACTCTATGATTCTATGATTCTAGCAATAGCAATAGGATTTACATTTCTATACCACTTATCAGTGAAGTCGGCACTCTCTAAGCAATTTACAATCTGTAAGCTGGGGACTCATTTGACCTCCAAAAGGATGGAAGGCTGAGTCAAACATGGAGCCCTCCTCTCCGACCAAACTCATAACCTTGTGTGCAAGACCAGAGTAGGGCTGTTGATGACCATACTCATGGACCATACCCTCCTTCATAGGATCCACAGCAAATCACGACAACAAAGCTGACATGTGCCTGGCGCTCCGTACCTGATCCACAGGCTGGCTGTCTTCCCACTCCCCCACATTTTATCTAAAGAACCTTACTTATTTCTCTGATTGGTTATGGCAGGCCACCTATTTTTGCTTCCAGGGACTCTCTCCCCAATCCCTGAAATAGGGCAGGGCTGCATCCGCACTGCAGAAACAATCCAGCTGACTGCCATGGCTCAATGCGATGCAATTCTGGGCATTGTGCTTTGTTGGGGCAGCCGAGCTGTCTGTCAGTAAGGCTAAACATCTCACAAACCTACAAATCACAGAATTCCCTAGCACTGCGCCACAGCAGTTAAAGGGATGCCAAACGGGATTATTTCCGCAATGTGGACGTAGCCTAAACTTTATACGGCGGCTCAAAGCAGTCTGAAACTTTAATGTACTGTATTTACCACCGCATCCCAATAAGATATATGACAGCTGAACGAGACGACATGTGAAAGGGATCTAGGAGTCCAAGCAGACCCCAAGTTGAACATGGGTTAACAGTGGGATGCAGCAGCTAACAAGGCCAATGCAATTTTAGGCTGCATCAATAGAAGTATAATGTCTAGATCAAGGGAAGTAATAGTGCCACTCTGTTCTGCTTTGGTCTGGTGCCACCTGGAATATTGTGTCCAGTTCTGGGCACCAAAATTTAAAAAGGATGTTGAGAAACTGGAGCCATGTGTCCAAAGGAGAGCGACTAAAATGGTGAAAGCCCCTTTACTTTTGAAATTATCAACTGCAGCTTGGCATTGCCCCGCTGTATAAGAAGCAGCTGGATGACAACCAAAAGCACTGACATCCAGCATGGTGCCACAGGCAGAGATACAGACACAGACCTGTTCTTTGATTATTACATAGATTATTTGATGTGTATTTTATTGATTAAATTGGTGTCCTTGGCCCAGAGGACCAGATTAACAGGCCTCTAGTACATGAAGATAATATTTAAGCAAATGTCGATAGGTCGGCCTTTATTCATGTATTTTGTCTAATCCCTTCTTAGTCCTAGGCCATCGCCCACGCGATGTTCACCTGGCCAGGCATGGACCAGAGGCAGCCTCCCCAAATCCCTAGACTCACACGCATTGGAACATCCCATCCTTCCAGCCTGGAGCTGTCATCTCAGAGACGCAACCTTGACATAACCTCCAGCATCAAACCATCACTGCATTGTTCGTTCATGTGGCAAACACACTCTTTAGAGAGACCTCAAAAGCAATCCATCACTGGTGGGAAATGTCCACCGACAAGGGATCTCCTTGCCGCTTTCCTGCAATGCCAAAGAACTCACAAAATACCCGTACTAATAGTATGGATAGATGAGAGAGTAGAGGGGGGTCAGTGCTTCCAAGGCAGAGTAAACTATTGCCTTTCACCAAGGGACTATATATATATATATGTATGTATGTATAGCTGGATAGATATATGAGTTAAAGTACAGTACTTACTTTGACCCGTGGATAAGTCGATTCAGGTTTTTGGGGTCACTTTTTTAACCTAAATGTCTAGACTTATACAAGAGTATATACAGTACTTCTTTTATTTGCAGATGTTCCACTTTCACGAGGGTCCTGTGCCCCTGACCCCAGCAAATGTGGAGGGCCCACCGTAATTGTGTCGTGTGAAATGGCCGCAGGCAATTGCTTGCTAGAAGCGACGTCCATTAAGACCCCCCAATGGGAAAAAGTGGGGCTTGAAGGGGGGACCTCCTGCTTCATAGCCACTATACCTCCACACACTCAGGGCCCGGACAGACAGGCCAAAATAAAGCAGCTTCGGGCCACTTTGGGACTGTGCTGTTTAAATGACACATGTGTCCTGAGAGGCCAGAAGCTGCGCCAAAGCCACGCTCCAGCCCTAAGGACTGGAGCGCAACTTTGGCACAGCTTCTGGCCTCTTAAGATGCGCGGGTCATTTAAACAGCATACCTCCAAAGTGACCCGAAGCAGCTTTATTTTGGCCTGTCTGTTCAGGCCCCCAGTTGTCTATCTAGGAATCTATTGGGGCAGTTTCATCCGACAGCTCAAGGGATGAATATATCCCTCTCTCAGACGGACAGCATAAGCCATGTTCGTTCCTTCTCCCACTTCACTCTCTAGGTCACCTAGAGGCCCTAGTCTCCCTGTCTAGACAAGTGACCCATTTTCTTGCACGCTGGGCACCCAAAGGGGCTATTGATTCAGTGCTGAGTGTGTCTGATACCTGGGGAGGATGGCGGGAGAGAGACGGAAATCGGGTCATTGTAGATTGCTACTTGCCTTTGGCTTGGCTAGCAGGAAGACCGCCAACCCATGTTCTCATACAAGAATGAACCACCAAAGCCGGTCTTGGGTCCTTGATCTTCTGCAGTCAGCGCATGGCCACCAGATCCACTTCTGATATCAACAAAATTGGTATTTTTAAAAGAGGGATCATATAACTCCCTTGTTGAAACAGCTTCATTAGATACCAGGCCATGAAATTCATGAAACATGATGCTCATTTATGTTTTGTATAGCTAAGGAACTGAAAGCACATAGCCAAGCAGCAAACAAAGAGGAGACCAACTCCGCGTGTTAAAAGACGGTCAACTGTTTATTCGTGTTTTAAAAAGCCCAACGCATTTCGGCCATACTAGGCCTTCCTCAGGAGTGTGCCGCCACCAATACTAAGGTTCGGGAATGCGCAGTAACTCCCGAGCCCCAGCATGTCACTGTGGTGGCATCGTGGCAGCATCCCGTGGTCCACACAGGCACCGCCATGATGATGTAAGTGACACGCAGTGTACAGACGTCACTGCGCGTCGCTTACATCACCGGTGCGCCAATGGCACATTCGTGACGTGCGTTTTTCCCAGGTTCTTTTTACTGTGGTGCGGTTTGGCTGCTGCGGCGTCCCTCGGAAAGAAAAAACAGCGCCTCCATCCCGCCTTTTCAGGGCGGTATGTATCGCACCATAAATACGCTTAAGATATGATATGTAAAAAGATAAGGCAACACGCATCAGACTGTGATACAAAAAATATTCCTATAGTTTGATGGGTGTTCACAGTGAATTCTTTTGAAGGGTATGTATAACTTGGTTTAGAACTATATCATAGTTTGAAGAGTGTTGTCCTATCTTTTTATCGCATGAAGAGGGTCAATATATGAATCCAAACTATACTAGAACCCTATCCTATTTGTAACCAAACAGCAAGCAACACCGGCTGGAATCCCCTCTTCTACACAACCATTAAAGGTAAAGGAGGGATCTCCAGTTTTTTACTCTGTCAACCCAATTTTCTTGGCCAGGTTTCTTCAGAGGAGGTTTGCCATTTTGTTCCTTTAGGGTTGAAAGAGCATAACTTGCCCAAAGTCATCCGATGGGCCTCTGGAGCTGAGTGACCTAATGTCTAAAGCAAGGGAAATATATATAAATATACATATTTATCATATCATATAATATATATATATAATATAATAGCATACATATTATATTATATTATATTATATTATATTATATTATAAAATATACAAAATCCACAGTATCAACTTTCTCCCTTAAGCCGCCTCATTGCAATGGGGAATACATTTTACTGTAATTTTCATTGCGATTTTTATTATTATTATTATTATTATTATTATTATTATTAACCTTTATTTAATAACTGATTTTTATGCTGTTGTATTTTAAATTGTGGATTAGGGATTGTGTTATTATATTACTATGATTTATTTTGATTGTAACCCGCCCCGATCCTCTGGGGAGAGGCGGATAATAATAATAATAATAATAATAATAATAATAATAATTTGTTATTATTTTTTAGCTAGCTAAATATTTGTTAGCTAGATTAATTATGTTAGGGTACATTTTAATTTAGTGTGCAATAATAATAATAATAATAATAATAATAATACAATAAACTAAAATGTACCCTAACATAATCTAGCTAACAAATATCAACTTTCCCCCTAGCAGCAAAAAATACAGTTCAATACAAATACTAGGATGGTAATAATAAAGTAGCAGCAGGAGACCCTAGTCCCAAATACTCCCAAAACATTACATACTAATAACACTTTCCCCTTAGCGGCAAAAATACTGTTCAGTACATATAGTAGGACAGTAATAATACAGCAATAACAGGAGACCCTAGTCCTTTATACACCCCCAAAACATTACAAGATAATAGCAGATTCATCAATAGAATCAAACAATTAAGACAGTCCAAAACCAGTAAAATGTCACACTCTGGCCCTAGTTGGTACTTATTAATAATTACTTATGATGATATTATCATTATAAGGTTATGAACATTTGCAACTGAGTGGGGGCAGATCAAGAGCATTTGCAACCTATCCTCTTAAATGAGATTTACATGAAAAACAACTGTATCCCATTTTCAGTGAATTCTACATTCAACCTAAATATATGTATATATGCATTATTTTTTACGTTGCCAGTGACTCACAAAGGCTCAGCATCTTCAGCAAGCTGCAGTCATTAAATCAGAATAGGTTTCAGCTCCTGTTCTTGGTGGGAAGCACCTAGTTTCTGTGTCTATCGAGAGCGTTAACTTGAAAGAACCACTGACTTCAGAGAGAGAGAGAATTCGTGATTCTGGCAATTTAAAAGGCCAGAGGAATGAAGCTTCAAAGCGAACTGAGCCGTCTGCAGAGATGTCAGTGCTAACTATATATATATATATATATATATATATATATATATATATATATTAACTGCGACATCAACAGGATAATAACTTTATATAGAAACACCCAACAACTTAGTCTCACTTAGAGAAGACTCATTGAATCAATGGAACTTAAGTCCGTGCTGATTTACCAAGTTTCCATTGTTTCAGTAGATTTACTCTAGCTGGCAATAACCATTGGATTTAGGCCATTATTATCTCTTGGATAATAAAAGAAGGTGAAGGAGGAGGAGAAAAGGAAGGAAGGAAGGAAGGAAGGAAGGAAGGAAGGAAGGAACTTGGTTAGTAGTTCTTTGTGGGTTTTTCGGGTTGTGCGGCCATGTTCTAGAAGAGTTAATTCCTGACGTTTCGCCCGCATCTGTGTCTGGCATCTTCATCTAACTTGGCTAGTGATCCA
Organism: Sceloporus occidentalis; assembly: GCA_023333645.1. Taxonomy (NCBI): domain Eukaryota; kingdom Metazoa; phylum Chordata; class Lepidosauria; order Squamata; family Phrynosomatidae; genus Sceloporus; species Sceloporus occidentalis. The sequence continues at coordinate 3,547,991 of JALMGF010000064.1, read as the reverse complement.
TTGCACTCCAGAGGAATCCCAAGTGAATAAAGTGAGACTTACCTCTGGGTAAATAGGAACCGCAGATTGCCATACAGTGCAATCCTAGATAAGCCTACTCAGAATTAAGCCCCGCTGAGTTCAATGGGACTTGTTCCCAGATTAGTGAGTAAAGGATTGCAACCTAAGTGTCTAGATCAATAATTGCCAAATGTTTTGCCAGATGTTTTGGACTCCAGCTCCCAGAAGCCCCGGCCTGTTTGGCCGACCGCCAGGAATTCTGGGAGCTGAGGTCCAAATCATGCAGAGGACCAACGTTTGGGAACCACCAGTCTAGAAGATACTTCATATTTATTCGTTTGTCAGATCAAAATCCATCATTTTGGCCTCAAAACCTGCCCTCGGTTTATACATGAGGCCAACATATAGTCGAGTATATATGGTAATATGAACGTTCATAAGGAAATAAATGCCATATTCTGAAAGGTGCCGCTTGGTTCCTTCTCCCTCCCCTCTTTTGCAAATAGTACAATAATGGGAAATGACCGTACAAATAAGAAAACATCTTGAGCGAGAGCAGGAAAGAATACAGAGTCAGCACAAGTAACAGCGTGATTTGGTTTCCCTAGATCTTGCATTTCATGGTCCAAACCATGTTCAAGACAACGAATATAATTTATGCAAAGTGCACGGAGCACCGAAAGCACCAAAGTGATGCTCTCTGACGCCTTTGTACGCTCTCATGCCTCACATCAATTTAAACAGTTCTTCGACTGGCATCAAATTTTGAAATGATCTCATGTATTTTCCCCTTCTCACTCTATGGTCAGCAGGCGCATGTTGCAGCCGAATTGCCAAAGCTAAGCAAGGCCCCAGGAATCTGGTTGTAAGACCGGTTATGACACGGCCTGAGAGTTATGGAATTTCTTATGGATTTAAGGAATCCATAAGAAATTCCAGGATTGCAACCTAAACATCTAGATCAATAATTGCCATGGATATCATGGAGTGGAAATCCCAAAACTGTGTAGGATGGAGCCAAGCCAGTTAAAGTAGTATCAGACTCCATTTACTTCTATGGTGTCGATGTACCCAAGGTGAAAAAGGAATAGTTGCTGGACTACAAATCTGGAGACCAGGATTTGATTCGCAGCTCAGCTATGACCAGTCACATACTCTCAGCCTCAGGGGAAGGCAATGGCAAACAATGCCAAGAAAACTCCGCGACTGGGGCCGCCGTTAAGTCGGAAACACAGAAATACATATTCTCATCTCAGGTCTGTCCATTATAGAAAAGGTCCGACTGTTAAACTGGGCCTTCCAATCTGATACCGATGGCTCCTGTCTGCCCCAAAAGATGTCTCGCTAAAATAGGTCTATTTGGTCCTCCAAATGTTTTGGACTTCGGTGCCCAGAATTCCTGAATCTTGGCCAAGCTGGCTTCTGGGAGTTGAAGTCAAAACACCTGGAGGACCAAAGTTTGGGAATTGCTATTTTAGGCCTCATATTGCACAGCAAGTGGTAGCCGCCCTAACCAATGGTGAAGCATGCTGGAAGTTATAGTCCAGCCACATCTGGAAGGCTCTGGGTTTGCTCATCCCTCATGGAGGATGGGATTTCTGACAGATGTAGCTCAAAACACCTGGATAACAAATGTTCCCCAGCCTTGCAGTAGATGCAGTGCTCCGTGGATGAAATAAAATATCTCCGTGGTCTCTGCGAACCACACAAATAGGTTGTTTTGCACCTGCGCAGTAAAGCTCAAAGCTTATTGCGCAGGCGCAGAATAACCCATGTGTGTGCACTCGCAGATGACCACTCGAAGAAATATGGTTGCAGGTGAGCAACCTGTCCTTCTTCTTCGTGGTCTCTGCGATTGCACACAAACGGGTTAGTCTGCGCCTGCGCACTAAATCTCAGAGCTTACTGTGCAGGTGCAGAATAACCCATTTGTGCGCACTCGCAGATGAGCACCTGGAGAAATAGCATTACAGGTAAGCAACCTGTCCATCTGTGGGGCATGTGGGGAAAGAACAGCTTTAGGAAAGTGATCTATCTAGGTTTGGAAAAGAAGGAGTAGGGTCAAGACAAAAGAAAAGACTCAGCCACCATCGCCGCCCCACCAAGAGGTGGTTTTAAACGTTATGAACTTCGGAAAGCTTTAGTCAAAATTCAGTCCCAGAACAGAAGAGCCCACTTCGTGGAAAACGCAAAGCACTTCTTCCATATAGCCAGGCTTTATAAATGGCAAGCAAGTGATGCAAGTGTGTTTTGCAAACGTTTTTCCCCCCCAATACAGTGGGACCTTCGTATCCGCTGAGGTTTGGTTCCAGGACCCTCTGTGGATAACAAAATCCATGGATGCTCAAGTCCCATTAAATATAAGGGCAGAGCAAAATGGTGTCCCTTATAGCAAATGGCAAAATCAAGCTTTGCCATTTAGAATTTATACTTCTTTGGAATATTTTCAAGCCGTGGATGCTTGAATCTGTGGATAAAAAAATCCTTCGATAAGGATGGTCAACTGTATATTTCAACACATATTAAAAAGCTTATTAATAAGTGTACCAAATGTTTTTTTTTCCTTGTAACACCAACAGTTAATAAGCTCTTTTTCTTTCCCATTACAGTGTGATCAGTTTTATGAGGCAAGACATGGATCTTAAGCTCAGGTATGTGTTTTATTTATTTAGTTCATTTTAATATTGATTCAGTCCTTGTAATGGTATGAAAGCTTGGATGTTTTGCTTGCAATGGTCAAGACATTGATCTTAAGCTTAGGTATGTGTTTTATATAGTTAATTTTAATGTTGATTCTGTCATCCTCATTGTATGAAAGCTTGGATGAGATAAGTTGATCTCATGTATAAGTCGAGGGCAGGTTTTGTTTGCAATGGTCTTTTTGGCCTAAGCAATCAACTACCCTCATCCCTCCACATTCGCTGGGGTTAAGGACACAGGACCCCCGTGAATATGGAAAAACCACAAAAACACCACATTTTTACCTGAGATAACACCTCTCTAGGAATCTCTAGGTCCTCCAGTGCAACTCTGTGGTCAACATCTGCCAGATATTGACCATAGAATTATGCTACAAGAGCTGCAAAAGCCTAGTAAAGTGTTCTCTCTAGAAATTTCTAGGTCCTTCAGTGCGACTTTTAGTTAACGTTAACCATAGAGTTGCTCTGGAGGAGCTACAAGGGCCTAGCGGAGTGTTCTCTCTAGGAATTTCTAGGTCCTTCAGTGCGACTTTTGGTTAATGTTAACCATAGAGTTGCTCTGGAGGAGTTACAAAGGCCTAGCAGAGTGTTCTCTCTAGGAATCTCTAGGTCCTTCAGTGCGACTTTTGGTTAACGTTAACCATAGAGTTACTCTGGAGGAGCTACAAAGGCCTAGCAGAGTGTTCTCTCTAGGAATCTCTAGGTCCTTCGGTGCAACTTTTGGTTAACATTGACCATAGAGTTGCTCTGGAGGAGCTACAAAGGCCTAGTGGAGTGTTCTCTCTAGGAATCTCTAGGTCCTCCAGTGTGACTTTTGGTTAACGTTGACCATAGAGTTACTCTGGAGGAGCTACAAAGGCCTAGCGGAGTGTTCTCTCTAGGAATTTCTAGGTCCTTCGGTGCAACTTTTGATTAACGTTGACCATGGAGTTGCTCTGGAGGAGCTACAAAGGCCTAGCAGAGTGTTCTCTCTAGGAATCTCTAGGTCCTTCAGTGCGACTTTTGGTTAATGTTAACCATAGAGTTGCTCTGGAGGAGTTACAAAGGCCTAGCGGAGTGTTCTCTCTAGGAATCTCTAGGTCCTTCAGTGCGACTTTTGGTTAACGTTAACCATAGAGTTACTCTGGAGGAGCTACAAAGGCCTAGCGGAGTGTTCTCTCTAGGAATCTCTAGGTCCTCCAGTGTGACTTTTGGTTAACGTTGACCATAGAGTTACTCTGGAGGAGCTACAAAGGCCTAGCGGAGTGTTCTCTCTAGGAATTTCTAGGTCCTTCGGTGCAACTTTTGATTAACGTTGACCATAGAGTTGCTCTGGAGGAGCTACAAAGGCCTAGCGGAGTGTTCTCTCTAGGAATCTCTAGGTCCTTCAGTGCGACTTTTGGTTAACGTTAACCATAGAGTTACTCTGGAGGAGCTACAAAGGCCTAGCAGAGTGTTCTCTCTAGGAATCTCTAGGTCCTTCGGTGCAACTTTTGGTTAACGTTGACCATAGAGTTGCTCTGGAGGAGCTACAAAGGCCTAGTGGAGTGTTCTCTCTAGGAATCTCTAGGTCCTCCAGTGTGACTTTTGGTTAACGTTGACCATAGAGTTACTCTGGAGGAGCTACAAAGGCCTAGCGGAGTGTTCTCTCTAGGAATTTCTAGGTCCTTCGGTGCAACTTTTGATTAACGTTGACCATAGAGTTGCTCTGGAGGAGCTACAAAGGCCTAGCAGAGTGTTCTCTCTAGGAATCTCTAGGTCCTTCAGTGCGACTTTTGGTTAATGTTAACCATAGAGTTGCTCTGGAGGAGTTACAAAGGCCTAGCGGAGTGTTCTCTCTAGGAATCTCTAGGTCCTTCAGTGCGACTTTTGGTTAACGTTAACCATAGAGTTACTCTGGAGGAGCTACAAAGGCCTAGCAGAGTGTTCTCTCTAGGAATCTCTAGGTCCTTCGGTGCAACTTTTGGTTAACGTTGACCATAGAGTTTCTCTGGAGGAGCTACAAAGGCCTAGTGGAGTGTTCTCTCTAGGAATCTCTAGGTCCTCCAGTGTGACTTTTGGTTAACGTTGACCATAGAGTTACTCTGGAGGAGCTACAAAGGCCTAGCGGAGTGTTCTCTCTAGGAATTTCTAGGTCCTTCGGTGCAACTTTTGATTAACGTTGACCATAGAGTTGCTCTGGAGGAGCTACAAAGGCCTTGCGGAGTGTTCTCTCTAGGAATTTCTAGGTTCTTCGGTGCAACTTTTGATTAACGTTGACCATAGAGTTGCTCTGGAGGAGCTACAAAAGCCTAGCGGAGTGTTCTCTCTAGGAATCTCTAGGTCCTTCGGTGCAACTTTTGGTTAACGTTGACCATAGAGTTGCTCTGGAGGAGCTACAAAGGCCTAGTGGAGAGTTCTCTCTAGGAATCTCTAGGTCCTCCAGTGTGACTTTTGGTTAACGTTGACCATAGAGTTACTCTGGAGGAGCTACAAAGGCCTAGCGGAGTGTTCTCTCTAGGAATTTCTAGGTCCTTCGGTGCAACTTTTGATTAACGTTGACCATGGAGTTGCTCTGGAGGAGCTACAAAGGCCTAGCAGAGTGTTCTCTCTAGGAATCTCTAGGTCCTTCGGTGCAACTTTTGATTAACGTTGACCATAGAGTTGCTCTGGAGGAGCTACAAAGGCCTAGCAGAGTGTTCTCTCTAGGAATTTCTAGGTCCTTCGGTGCAACTTTTGATTAACGTTGACCATGGAGTTACTCTGGAGGAGCTACAAAGGCCTAGCAGAGTGTTCTCTCTAGGAATTTCTAGGTCCTTCGGTGCAACTTTTGATTAACGTTGACCATAGAGTTGCTCTGGAGGAGCTACAAAGGCCTAGCAGAGTGTTCTCTCTAGGAATTTCTAGGTCCTTCGGTGCAACTTTTGATTAACGTTGACCATAGAGTTGCTCTGGAGGAGCTACAAAAGCCTAGCGGAGTGTTCTCTCTAGGAATCTCTAGGTCCTACAGTGCGACTTTTGGTTAACGTTGACCATAGAGTTGCACTGGAGGGCCTAGATATTCCTAGAGGGAACATGTTAATAAAATCCGCGAATAATCAAATCCGCAAAAGTCAAAGCCAAACGTTCTGAAAGAGTTTCGTTGGTCTCCTTTTTAAAAGGCCTACCCAAAGAGCATCCATGCAGATAAGAAAAAGCCCTTCCAGCCTTGTGATGTCAAGTAGTTAAGTCCATTTTACAGGTGAGGGACTGAGGCTTAGAGATGGAGGCTTCACACAAGCGTACATGTGCATACACAAATGTCCACAGGTTCACAAGCTTTGAAGCCAGGCCTTCCATATCCAAACCCCTTAACCTCCAGTGTGTTTGTTTGTAAAAAATCAGTTCCCAGGATCCTTGTCCCAAGTCAAGAAGCCCAGTATCCTCCGTCAAAGTGGATTTCATTGCTTGGCGATTGCACCATCCGGGGGTGACTTGCACATATAGATGAGCCAACCCAGATGGAGACTGTGCATTTCTGCAAACACGACCACTAGTCACTCATACAATTGGCTGCCATGGACTGGATGGCCCTTGCGCTCTCTTCCAACTCTATGATTCTATGAAATCTTAGTCAAGTAAACTGTGTGACTAGCATTCTGCATATGTTCAGAGATCCTTGATACGTTTATTAGGATACTGTACATTTACTGCACACCTTCCTCGGCCACCCACACTACAAACCGTCTCTCGGCCGTACATTTTTGCTCACCGCAAAGAAAAGAAAATCCAGACTGGGAGAACGTGTCGACAAACTGGGATGTGACCAGTTTAACCAACAGAGATGAAAAGGAAACTACCTGTCCTATCACTGGCTTTCATTTTTAAGTGGACGCCGGTCAAAATGCAAACAGCAAAATACAAACCTCAATCAAACCTATGATTCTATGAAATCTATCCTAAACCAGAAACAATATAGTCTTGTATATATGACGATCCTTTACCTCCCTCGCCCAGCAGCATTTAAAATGCATATACAGTATATTTCTACCAATCTGGATTTTAAAAACACTAAACACTCATGTTCATATATATACCTCAAAGCGGAGATCCATCCCTAGCCATACAAAATATCCCCCATAATAAGGGAACTTGTTATGGGGAGTGTTTTGTGGGGCTAGGGATGCTTTGAGATAGATATGAATGCCCTCTGTATCCATGGATTTTTTTAATCCATGGATTCAAGCATCAATGTCTTGAAAATATTCAAAACCACACACACACCTTGATTTTGCCATTTTATATAAAGGACATTATTCTGTCGTGCCACTGCATTTAATGGGAATTGAGCATCCACGGATTTTGTTATCCATGGGGGTCTTGGAACCAAACCCAAGGGCCCACTGTATAGTGTTTTTAAAATCCAGATTGGTAGATGGATATATACCTCTCCTTCTATGTGGCCGGATGCCAGGTAAGGACAACGGTTGGCGCTTAAATGAGAGAAGAGGGGTGTGTAGGGTGCCCCCCCAACCCACTGGGTCCATTCATTGCAGGGAAAGAAAAAAGACCTTCGCAGCCGGTTCCTTGGTCTCTGGGTAGTTGCTTCATGAAAACATCTCTTGCCTTTCGCAGTTGCACACCCAGAAACCTCGACCCTGCCAGACCAACCTCACAGTGTACTAATGCACATTTTAAAAATATTGTGCATGCTACAATCTTTCCCCATCTATCTACACACACGTACACTATACTGTGCATGCTACAGCCTTCCATCTATCTAGCTTATGTATACATAGATAACCATACACCCATCTGTCTATCTTACACCATACTCTGCATGCTACAGCCTTCCCCCTATTGATCCATCGACTGATCATCTTATGTATATATACATACACCATACTGTGCATGCTACACCCTTCCCCATCCATCTATCCATCCATCCATCTATCTATCATCTCTCTCTCTTATACATATAGACCACACTGTGGATACTACAGCCTTCCCTCTATCTGTCTCTGTCTGTCTGTCTGTCTGTCATCTAGCTATCTTAGATATACACCTTACTGTGCATGCTACAGCCATCCATCTGTCTATTTATCTTTTATATATACCATACCTTGCATGCTACAGCCCTCTCTCTCTCTCCATCCATCCATCCATCATATATATACATCATACTGTGCATACTGCTATAGCCTTCCCCCATCTATCCATCTATCTATCTATCTTATATATATAGACCATACTGTGAATGCTACTCTATCTGTCTATCTATCATATATATATATATATATATATATATATATATATATATATTATACATACATACATATATATACCATGCTGTGTGTCTGTCTTATATATATACCATACTTTGCATACTAGTCTTACCTCATCTATCAACTGATCGATCAATCATCTTATGTATACATACATACACCATACTGTGCGTGCTACAGCCTTCCCTGTCTGTCTCTCTGTCTCTCTCTATCTCTCTTTCTCTCTCTCTCTATCTTATATATACCCCATACTTTGCATGCTACAGCCTTCCCAACTATCCAGCTATCTGTCTTTCTTATATATACACCATACTGTGCATGTTATAGCCTTCCCCCATCTATCTATCTATCTATCTATCTATCTATCTATCTATCTATCTATCTATCTATCTTCTATTTTCCACTCCCAAATCAATCTTTGCAAGGTACTGCTGCATCCCGGCTTCCACACCATCCATCACCGCCTTTGTTGCCGGCTCAGCAGAGGATGGCAATCCTGCCACCCATCCACCCATCCTCTTTTTTTCCCACCCTCTTTTTCCCCCTTCCCACCTTCTCTCCCTCTTTTGCCCATTTTGTCTTACCTCTTCCAGCTCTTCCAGCCCTGATGCTTTTGCCAAAGAGGGTCTGATGTGTGTGGGGGGGATGATGAAATGATGATCTTGTCTTGTGAGGAGCTGTAGGCCACACCACCAACCCACTCTATGTATTAAAAAGAGACAGATAGCAAGAAAGAAGGGAGGGAGGGAGGAACACAATCCAAGCAGCTTTCAATCTGTGGCAGGAGGTCCAGCCACTCCCTAAGGATGAGGGTCCAAGTGCATCCAAAGGAGAAAGGATGGAGGAGGGATGCAGGGATGGAGCAGTCCAAGGATGCTCTTGAGCTGGAGAAGGAGGCACAAAGCAGGCTCCTTGGATGGGGAGGACAGAGGCTCTCTCTCTCTGGTCCCTCTCTTTCTCTGTCCTCCTTCTCCTTTGCAGCTTTTGCAATGAACAAAAGGGGAAGGAGCTGCTGAGCCACAGCCAGGGGAGGGGAAAGGAAGGAGGGGCCTTGTTCCAGCTGTTTTTGTCCAGGCCTTGCACACACACACACACACACACACACACACACACACACACAAGGCCTGGCAGGCTCATTTCTTGGTTTCTCAGGCTCATGCGCCGCAGTGGAATGGAGGCAGGCGGGCAGGGAAACAACATCCAAGCATGGTCCTCCTTGAGCTAACATGAACAGAAATGCGCCAACACAAACAGAACTATCAATGAGCTAACATGAACACAAGCACAAACAAGGCATGCCAGGAGTGTGAAAGGGCAGAGGGCACTTTGTACCGTGTTTGGCAGGAATGCAAGAGATTTGCAAAGATTTATTAGAAACAGTCACTACACAGTGATGGATCGAAGGCTTTCATGGCCGGCATCCATAGTTTTTTGTGGGTCTTTCATGCTCTGTGGCCATGTTCTCGAAGAGTTTATTCCTGACGTTTCGCCAGCATCCGTGGCTGGCACCTTCAGAGAACGCTGGCATGGAAGAGAGTGAGGATCATTCCTCCCAACCTAGAGTCACACAGTATACATATACCCAACTCTCTTCCATGCCAGCATTCTCTGAAGATGCCAGCCCCTCTTGTTGGCAAAATGTTAGGCATAAACTCTTCTACAACATGGCCACAGAGACCAAATAAAGCCATAAAGGCGGGCAATTGCGCAAATGATCATCACACGCAATTGCACAAATACATTGATGTCGGAAGTGCATTGCCGCTGAAATCCCGAAAGTAAAAAGATGCGTGTTAATACTTCTTTGTGACCACTTTAATGGCTGGTTTTGTGCGACATCGTGCGAAATCGGTATTCACTCCTGATCTCCTTCCTGCGATGGACTCCAAACAAAGGCTAAGCCTTGTTTAATAAATCTGCAGAAGAAGAAACATCCACAGGACTTTGGTTTATCCCAGAGTGGGAATCGAGTGGCCCTCCAGATGTCCTGGAACTGTAGTTCCCAGCATCCTAGGCCATTGGCTTTGCTAGATGGAGCCGATGGGAACTATGATTCAGCAAATGGTTTCTATCCAAACAGTTCTTCCAAGCACAAGTGTACAAGTACAAGCTCTGGGTTTGGGAAACAGCTGCTTGCAACCCTGCAGAAAGTCTGAATGCTGCATGGCCATCTTTCTTCCCCCGCGTCCCACGATTTGGAAAAGCTCCAGCACAGACAAAACAGTGTGATAAAATCCAGATGCCCAAATTCCCACAGCCTTTGGTCTTTGAACAGACTGCCCTGGAGATATCAGGTTCCTAAGCCATTTCCGGGCGCCTTGGTCTCAAATTCTGGGCAAGAATAGTTAGTGGCGGCTGGGTTCTGAAGCTGCATCTGTACAAGATAATATAATCCGGTTTGACACCCCCTTTTTTGGGGTTTGTAAAGGCTTCCTTTACTTGACTTGTAGGCACACGACAACAACAGTGTCAAAGCTGGACTGTTGGAGAGGAGGTAACTGTATAGTGCAATGTTGAGCTTTCATAAACTAAAGTCTACTTCCTCGGATGCATTTAGTGGAGATGCATTTAAAGTCTCAAAGTTGCTACAAGATCTCTTTAGATACTGATTCTGCAGACTAACGCAGCTATGTCTTTGAGCGTTTTGCAGGCATTGCTCTCTCTGTTCTCTCCCCAGTGTCCTCCTCCTCCTCTTTTCAAAAGCTCTTTTGTATTTTTGCAAACCTCAGGCTTCGCTGAACAAGCTGACATCTGCCATTGGCCTTTTATCTGCCCTATTTTGGCTACCGTCTCTAGTGGGCTTTTACCAGCTAAACCCACTATTAGAGGGAATAATGTTTGCAAGGGCACAGTTCCCATATCTAGGGTCGCTCCCTGACCTCTGGGTCACCAGTATTACACACCACTGGATGCTCTGCTGTAATTTCTGTGTGCCGTGTGTATTGCTATGTGTATTTCCTCTATACAAGCCAGTATTCGGCCAGTTTAGGGATCACTCAGACTTCATTTTGTTATCACAATGATGCGAATCATCTCACCCATGGGTTTGTTATTCACACTATGGAACCGAACCGATGTGCATCTCTGCCAATTCGGTTGCTCACAGGTGCAAGCATTAGAATAAAGATGCATTCAGAACATGTTCAAGGCATGCAGCATTTGGTGCCGGGTCTATTTGCGTTGTTTATTCACACTACCAACGATGTGGATCCTTTTTAAAAATTTGGGGAAATACCCAATATCAATTATTAATAGGTGGTTTTTTTGGCAGCTCCCAACAATTTAATTGGGCGCATTCAGGATGCGTGTGAACAATGGAGATTCAACCTGGATTCATCCTGGATTGTTTTCACAGTGTGAATGACGACCCCTTAGAAGTCAACGAATGTGCTTGGACTACATAGCGCATGTGTGTGCATACCTTCCATATACATTGAATATATATATATATATATATATATATATATATATCCCTATAGAAGAGATGGGAATAGGTATGGAAGAAGAGGAGAATATATCAGAAGGGAAGATGAGATAAGAAAAGATAGATAAGATACGACATACCCATAAAGAAAGAGTTGAACAATTAATGAAGAGGGTATATAACTGATATTGGCAACGATGTGATCTGAAGTTGATATATTTTAGTATTATTGATGAATCGATATGGATGCGATGTTTTTGGATGTGTGTGTTTGTGTATTTGTTTTTGTTGCGTATGTGTTTTTGTTTAAAGTTTTAACAACAAGCTGGGGACTCATTTGGCCGACCTACGAAAGGATGGAAGGCTGAGTCAACCTTGGAGCCCCTGGGATCGAACTCACAACCTTGTGGCTTCAGGACTGGCTTCTGGGACTTGCAGTCCAGCAACGTCTAGAAAGCGGAACGATTCCCAAACCTCTCCTAGAGCAATGTTGCTTGATTTGAACAGCTTATGAGCTACACACTGAATGGGTTTCAACCTCTTTCGGTTTTGGAGAACTAGTTGGTGGAGGCCCTATTCCAGAAGAAAATTGATCCAAAGGCAAATACATAGAAAGGGTGGAAGGCTGAGTCAACCTTGGAGCCCCCTGGGATTGAACTCACAATCATAAAATCATAGAGGTGGAAGAGACCCCAAGGGCCATCCAGTCCAACCCCAATTTGTCATGCAGGAACTCTCAATCAAAGCATCCCCGACAGATGGCCATCCAGCCTCTGCTTAAAGTCCTCCCAGTAAGGAGACTTCATTACACTCCAAGGGAGTGTGTTCCACTGTCGAACAGCCCTTACTATCAGGAGTTCCTCCTACTATTAAGCTGGAATCTCTTTTCCTGGAGCTTGCATCCATTGTTCCATGTTCTATTCTCTGGAGCAGCAGAAAACAAGCTTGCTCCCTCCTCAATATGACATCCCTTCAAGTATTTAAACAGGGCTATCATATCACCTCTTAACCTTCTCTTCTCCAAACTAAACATCCCAGGTCCCCAAGGCATTCCTCATAGGTTTCCAGACCCTTTACCATTCTAGTTGCCCTCCATTGGACATGCTCCACTTTCTCCACATCCTTTTTGAATTGTGGCACCCAGAACTGGACACAATATTCCAAGTGGGGCCTGACCAAAGCAGAATAGAGTGGCGCTATTACTTCCCATGATCTAGACACTATACTTCTATTGATGCAGCCTAAAATTGCATTGGCCTTTTTAGCTGCCGCATCACACTGCTTCGGAGTGGTTAGTATCAGCTGAAGTATCTACAGTGATGGAGTTGGGCTGTCGTAGCTGCATCTGCCAAGGTAGGATCTCAGCCAACGTTTCCCAGCTCTGCTGCCATGACTCTACATATCATGAAGGATGCAAAGGACAAAGCAAACGATGCGCCTTCTCTACAGCATTCAGGACCCGTCATCTCCAGGAAATTGGACGTTCTCCAGCTGAAAGAAAGGTCAATATTGACAAGTGACAATCTGTTCCCTTCTGATTCGCATCGCAAATCCATCCATAACTGTCTGCCGTATCCATCATTTCCTCTGAAGGTCATCCAAAGACCTCAGGAAGGCAAGGGAGCGCTTGCACCTCATTATCGTGTTTCCTTTGTCCTTGCGCTCTCCCTCCTTGAGGCTCCAAGTCAGCAATTATTAATACCTTGATTTCCCCCCTCCTCCTTCCCTCCAGGTCACAGGCCAGATCTGAGCGAGGACAGACTGATGGATAATGTGATAATGAGCATCGGAATCGCTTGCAAGCAATGTGGATGTGTTTCCCGGGTGAGCAACGAGAATGAGAACCCAAGGGTTCACAAATCCAAGGTTATTTGCCATTCTACAATCATGCGGAACTTAGGAGCAAGCTGTGATGAGGAGAAGGTTAGAGAAAAGAAGGATTCCTTCTGGTTGCAATTTTGAGCAAAGAAGGAAGCATGGGTCAGATCAAAATCCATCATTTTGGCCCCCAAACCTGCTCTCGACTTATACATGAGGTCGACTTATAGTCGAGTATATATGGTATAACACAATCCAGGAAAAGACAGGCCATGTCCCTTGCCCTATACTTGTCCTGAGCTTTTAATACTTTGTACTGCATCTGAAAAAGTGGCTTTATAGCCACGAAAGCTCATGCTAAAATGCAAACCACTTAGTCTTAAAGGTGCTGCCTGGTTCCTATTTTTCCTCCCTCTTCTTGGTCCCATTTTAGGCTAGAGCTGGGATTTGGGGGAATTAGAGTCCAAAAAAGTACTTTTTCCGAGTAGGAGAAAGAACTGTCAGGCCACATTGGGAGCAAGGAGCATGCGTTCACATTGCGCCGTTCCTATTGCAGGTCCCTCTTCTCTCATTTAATTTTTGTTCCCGGTATTGGAGATTTTCATGGGGCGATTTATCGTCCCCTTGGCTTTCTCATCACAAGTTCCTTATTGCAACCCATATGGATAGGATTAGAAAGCCATCTAAGATTAGAAAGCCATGTAACGTATCACGTTGGCATGTTACCCTAAGCAGGCAAAATCGCTGCCCTTTCTTATTGGCATCAAGGCAGATTAAGTGCCGTTTTTACACTTTAGAGAGGACTGGGAGTTATTTCTTGGGATAAGAAGCGTATAAGGGAAAAGGACACCATTGCATTGCAAAAAGTGGAAATGCCATTTTCGGAGCAGGAGGCCTCAGCAACCAAAGCAATGCATGATTCTGGGCGACACCAGCTGGCAATGGTTTCCTCCTTGAACGGTTCCAGAGAAGCAGCTCATATTAAATTCATGAACAGCAAAAAACACACAGGAGGCATGTGTGTGCATGTGTGGGGAGATGCGCCGGAGGTCTAGGAAGTAAATGTTTCTTGGAGGGACTATGGCCCACCTTCCCAAAAGCCAAGGGAGATCCCAGAGGGTTTGATGGCGTGGGAAACAGAGCCTGCAGATCTCGGCTCTGCCACAAATCCATGCAGAAGCTATTCAAAGCGGTGGACCCTGGACCAGTGCCAGTCCCTGAGCTGTTGGTTGCTGGTCCCTGGCATCTTTCCATCGGGGGAAGCATTGCATCCTATGGGCACAAATGTAGTGATGGTCCCGGCTGGCACGCTGGCGACAAATAATTGCTAGTCCCCCACATGCCTGATGCGAAGCGTTGGCCAAAGTGCTCCCATATTGCACAGAAAGTACGTAAAGAGATCTTGTCGCACCTTGGAGACTGAAGAGTTTATCACACTGGGGCCAGTTTCAGCATTAAAGAGAGATTAAAGTGCATTTAAAGCATCCCACAAATCAAGCCAAATGGCTAGTAATTGTGCAAATGTTTATCACATGTAATTGCGCAAATAAAGCGATATCGGAAATTGATGATGCTAGCTTGTAGTTTAGTGCTTATTAGAATTGCTAAACCACCTAGTGCTCTTCCTTTCTTATTACTAGATGAGGCATTCACAGAACACGAGATAAAGTCATTTAACCATAGATTCTCTGTATACCATGCCTCTTGGAAAAGGAGAATATCCGCCTTAGTTATGAAGTTTATAAAGGAGTGGTATTGCTGTTTGTTAATCTATCCAGCAATGTTCCAGCAAAGTATATTAAGCTGGTAATCAGTGATACCAGAAATGCATTGTCGCCGAAACCCCGAAAGTGAAAAGATGCGTGTTAATGCTTCTTTGTGACCACTTTAATGGCGGGTTTTGTGCGACGTCGTGTGAAATCGTTTCGCGTAATTACACGAATTTCCCGGGATATTGACGGGATAAATTCCCAATCTCCTTTGTGTGATAAACTCCTCACTGAAAGAAAGAAGTTGGCAGCATGAGCCTTCGTAGACTTAACTCTACTCCCTCAGATGCATTTGGTGGAGTGGAAACCAGGGACACACATGTATGTGCCATTGGTATGTGAGAATGTCAATACAAATTCAAAATCCGTTGGGTACGGAAATGAAGGAGCAAGTCCAGTTTGAACAACGGCCATTAGTGAACATCATGCTGCCAACTTCTCTCTTTCAGTGAGTCTCAAAGGTACTATAAGGTCTCTCTACATAATGATTTCACAAAGTAATGGGGCTATATCTTTGAATTCCACAGAAACATTCACGGGATCAGCGCAATTTAGTGAGAAAGCCTTTTGCGTGATGACATTCAATCACGCTTTCTGGACGGGACAATGTCCTGATAAGCACAATTTTGTGTGAAAGTACTTTCCACAATTGTGTGATAAGCACAGAAGAAGTAATGTCCTGTAATAATATCCTATGACTTAAAGGTGTAAGCTTGTGATACCATGATGCATAAAGCAAACATGATGCATAAAGCATCAACCATAGTTGCACAGATTATGCCGTTCAAATCAGAAGTACATAGTCCAATAAAGGAGGGAAACATATATACAGTGGTCCCTCCATGTTTGTTGGGGTTAAGGTTGAAAGATGAATTTGGAAAAACCCCAAAGCTTCTGACAAAGAAGCCCCTTTGAACAAAGTCTTTTTATTCCTTCACTTGGGGAATAAAACAGCAGCGATGTGTCAGAGTTGTCATTGTGCGATAACTATCGCCAAAGACATTCCCCCCCAAGATCAAATCAAGGTTTAAAAGCCATGCGTAGCAATCTGCTAAATCTGCCCGCTAAAAGGAGAAATAAGAAAAATATAGGATGTTGAAATGGAAAAGCCATCCCTGGATGTTTTTTTAGAAGAAGCCCTCAAGCGATCGCTAGAAGTTTCACAGTGTTTTTGCTTCCTTACTAAAGGCACACCAGGAATGCTTCAACTTCATGTAGTATATCTATTTGTTTCTCTATCTATCTATCTATCTATCTATCTATCTATCTATCTATTTGAGAAATGGAAAACATATGGCCTTCCAGATGTTATTGGACTGCAGCTCCTTAGGCAGCAATACCGAACGGCGAGGAACGCTGGGAGCTAGAGTTCAACAACATCTGGAGGGCTGCATGATTCCTACCCTTGATCTATAAATAGTAATACAAACCACGAATATTTGAAGTTAAATTAAACAAGATGTTACTGCAATGGCCACAGGGCTGCTCTGATCAAAAAGAAGAGAGCTGGATCTAGATGGCTTTCAACGATATAAAAGTTCTAAGGGCATGTTCTGATATTGTAATTTGGGACAAAGCTCGCAGTCCTTTCTTCAGAAGGACCAGGTCCGAAGTTCCGGTTCAACCATCCAGCGAGTGGAAAATATAAATTGCAAAAAGCAAACCTTTTTGCCATTTTATATAAGAAACAGCATTTTCCTACAATGTCGTATATCATAGGACTTGAGCATCCATGGGAGGTCCTGGAACCCAACCCCAGAGGATACCAAGGGCCCACTGTCCTATGTCCTTTAAAATATCCTGCAAAGCCTTGTCATCTGAATAAAATTATTTGTATGTCGCATTTTGTACAGCATGCTTTACTAGAAACAATATTTGTGTGGTTTGGGAGTGTAATAGTCTTTGAGATCATGATCTAGTCATGATGGAGACCATGATTTCTTTAATCAGACTAATGGTCCATATGTTGGACCATTATTTAGAGATGGAGGGAAGCAAAGATGTTTTTGACCATTCTTTAGAGATGGAGAAGAAGGGAAGATATTTTGGACCATTCTTTAGGGATGGAGAAGAAGGAAAGATATTTTGGACCATTCTTTAGATGGAGAGGAAGGAAAGATATTTTGGACCTTCATGTAGGCCATTTTGGACCATTATTTAGAGTCTCTAAAAACTAGTTTTCCCAGGATTCCCTAGCACTGAACCAAGGCAGTTAAATCTGTCTCAAGATACATTATTTCTGCAGTGTGGTTTGAGACCATAGCTACTTTGTTTTAAGAGTGTAAGTTCAACAAAACTGTTTTTAAAAAGTAGCTGTAAAAGGGTTATTTAGGCCAAACTTCAGTTGTCCAGGTTATTGGACTTCAACTCCCAGAAGCCTCAACCTGCTTGGCCAATAGTGAGGAGCTCTGGGAGTTGAAGTCCAACACCTCTGAGAGGGCCCAATGTTTAGTCATCACTGAAGGGAAGGGCGGGGAATGTAGGCCCCGCCCATGTATGGGCAGAGCGACGCCCGCTCTGCTGAGGTCACCCTGGTTTCCCGGTCTCCCCTTTTGCCCACAATCAAGATGGCGTCCGAAAAGCCCCTGAGGCGGTGAGGTGGGCGGGACCAGCGTACAGGCGGGAAGCGGCCAAGATGGCGGCGGTTGCCATGGAGGCCTCAGGACCAGAGCAGTCCTCTCAGAAAGAGAAGGCCGCAGCGGGGCCTAATGGCGGCCATTACGAGTTGCCCTGGTGAGGAAAAGAGGCATTGGCGGCTGTTTGGGGGGGAGCAGGAGGCGTTTAATAAGGATTCAGAGCAATATGGCGGAGTTGGTGGAGTTTCGGGTCGTTTCTCACACAGAGCGGCCCTTATATAGGCGCTTTCTATGGAATATTCCCAAATTCTGGCAGTAAACATCCTTCCTGCAAAGCATAGATAGCCAAATAGTTGTTTCTTTTATTAAAATTCAAGGAGATCTCATTTTCTCCTATAAAACATTCAACACACTGCAGATATAATCCAGTTTGAGACCGCTTTAACTTCCCTGGGGGATTCTGGGAATTGTAGTCTCTCGTGGCACTGGCAGAGCTCTCTGGCACAGAAAATGTCTCAGAAAATTAGAGTTCCCAGAATTCCATAGTATATTGAGCCATAGAAGTTAAAGGTCCGAAACACACAGCAGAAATATAATCCAGTTTGAGACTGCTTCAGCTGCCTTGGGAATCCTGGGAATTGTAGTTTGTTGTGGATGCGTTGTGGCTCAACGTGTCACAAGACAAAATGGCTCTGGTGCCACAAAAAAAGTACAATTCCCAGGATTCCCTAGCACTGAGCCAGGGCAGTTAAAGCGGTCTCAAACTGGGTTATTTCTGCAGTGGGTTTGAGCACTTGATGGTGTCCGCATGGGCAGCACTTTAACCGCCATGGCCCAAGGCTAGGGAATTCTGGGTATTGCAATTCATTCTGGTACCAGAGCATTGTAACTTGTATGTTCATTAGAGCTGGTTTATGTAAATAGTCCCCCGGAGCCGTACAGATGGCTAGAAATGACCCACCGCCCCAAATCCAGAAGTGGATTCCCCATTCCTAGGCGTCTTCTTATTTCTTGATTGCAGTCTCCAATCCCAAGTATGGAAAGCCTTTCGCTCTTGATTTCCTCATCCCTGTTAGGACTGTATCTCCCATCAGCCCTTACTTGCATAGCCAGTGGGGTGGACTGCTGGGAAAGGGAACTAGGAGTCTAAGTAGACCACAAGTTGAACCTGAGTCAACAGTGTGATGCAGCAGCTAAAAAGGCCAATGCGATTCTAGGCTGCATCAATAGAGGTACAGTGTCTAGATCAAGGGAAGTAATAGTGCCACTCTATTCTGCTCTGGTCAGGCCCCACCTGGAATATTGTGTCCCGTTCTGGGCAACACAATTCAAAAAAGATGTTGAGAAAGTGGAGCCATGTGTCCAAAGGAGGGCGAATAAAATGGTGAAGGGTCTGGAAACCATGTCCTATGAGGAACGACTCAGGGAGCTGGGGGTGTTTAGCCTGGAGAAGAGAAGGTTAAGAGGTGATATGATGACAGCCCTGTTTAAATATTTGAAGGGATGTCATATTGAGGAGGGAGCAAGCTTGTTTTCTGCTGCTCCAGAGACTAGGACCCGGAGCAATGGATGCAAGCTGCAGGGAAGAGATTCCAGCTCAACATTAGGAGGAACTTCCTGACAGTAAGGCTATTCAACAGTGGAAGATGCCATCTCAAAGTCTCCTGGAGGTCTTTAAGCAGAGGCTGGATGGCCATCTGTCAGGGATGCTTTGATTGAGAGTTCCTGCATGGCAGAATGGGGTTGGACTGGATGGCCCTTGTCGTCTCTTCCAAGTCTATGATTCTATGAATTTCAGTTCAATACATCTGGAGGGCTATGCTTTGGCTGCCCCTTGATAACCGATTCGCAGAATTGACCAGTATGTGTTGGCGATTCTGTAACCTACAGTGTATCAGTTCTATCCCCACATGAATATACGCCAATATACACCAAATAGACTGGGAAGGCTACAGGTGAATACTTACTTTTGCATTGGAGAGCTCCGCTTGTAACCTAAGACTGGCCTGTCCTCCTCATTGATTGCACAGATATTAGAACAATTTGATAATGTACTTAAAGATTATATATACGTGCTAAAATACAACACTCCATAATTGATTTTCTTCCTTTTTCCAATTTATTCCAATTTTTCAAAAAAGAACAAAACTGCTTCAGCCAAAAAAACCCAGAATTTCCCCATTTCTTTCTGTTTTCTTTCCAGGCCGTCACATCTCTAGTTGGAAGAGACCCCAAGGGCCATCCAGTCCAACTCCCTGCCATGCAGTAATTCACACTCCATCCCCGACAGATGGCCATCCAGCCTCTGTTTAGAAACCTCCAAAGACGGAGAGTCCACCACTCTCCGAGGCAGCGTCTTCCACTGTCATACCAATCGCACCTAGATAGACTTCCAGTCTTCCTGAGTGTGATTTCTTTCCCACTTCAGGAAAGAGATTTTAATCTCTTTTGTATAATTTTTTGGCACAGGGTTGAAAAGTACAGGCCTATGAAGCTGTCGGAAATAGTTGGGAATGAAGACACTGTTAGCAGACTGGAGGTAAGAGCATCACTTCCCTTATTAAAAAACTGCCATTTCAGGGTTTTGTATTTTCCTAAGAGAGCTTGTTCAAGAGTAGGGTCCAAAACACACTGCAGAAATCATCCACTTCGAGACCACTTTAATTGCGCTAGGAAATCCTGAGAACTGTAGTTTATTATGGTACCAGAGCTCTCTGACAGAGGAGGCTAGATGTCTCACAAAACTACAGCTCCCAGGATTCCCTAGCACTGAGCCAGGGCAGTAAAAGCATTCTCAAGCTGTATTATTTCTGCAATGTGTTTTGGACTAATGTCAGCCTTTTAAATAAGCACACAGAAGTTACTGAAGCACTAAAGAAGTCACTTACTGCTTTGTTGAGTCTGGCAGAGATGGCTAGCTGGGTTTCTAGGGCCATGGCGCTTCGTTCCTCTTCCGCCAATCCAGGTGCGCACACTTCAGACATTACATCAAAATTCAGTTTCTGGCTTGAAATAAACTTGGTTCTAAGCAGCTGAGAAGAACGCATACCTTTGTAGCGGCTTTTGCAGGTGTCGGGGTCACCTGGCAGTCTCCGTTAGGTCCACACATTGTCGGAAATGAGATGGCAAGAAGAGAGCATGTTTTTACCTGTGATGTTCCACCTGTGGGATTCCCTCCCCTTCCCCTTCCTCCAGGAGAGCTATCTTGTGGTTCTTTCATTAACCTTATTTTAAAAGCAAATTATTGATCATTTTCACATGAAAACTTGAATCTCTAAACACATAACAAATCTAAAACATTAAACACAAGCTTAAGGAGGCACATTTCGGATGTGTATTTATCCATGGTTGATAGCGATTTCACCTTCTTCCCTTCCTCTCCTTATTCATTTCCCTTTCCTTCTTTTTCTCCTCCCCTTCTCCTCCTTTTCCTTATCCTCTTCCCCTTCTTTTCCACATCTATCCACCCCTCTTCTTTCCCTTTTTCCTCTCCGTTCCTTCTCCTCTCCTTCCTTCTATCCCTCTTAAGTCCCCATCTTAACCTCTACCTGTCATTAACTCTTTGAACTATCCATCTTAACCTCTTGATGAACCTTTTGATGCCATGTGAAAATGTCTCTTTTCCCAGGTCACACAAAACTCCATACAGTGTTAAGGGAGCACCCTCCTCATGCGGTGGGCCTTCCTCTTCCTCTGCACACCCTTCATCCACACAGATCGATTCCAGAAGCTCTGGAGCGCATTGGGGCCTGGAGAGGACTCTGCCAATATACTATTTCTTTATTGGCCTGTGTGCTGTATTTTTGTTGACATGGGTTGTGTAAATACTGTATATGATAAGGAGTATTATTTAATAGTCCCGACTAATATGTGATTTACATTCACCAGAGTTTAGATCTCAGAACGATATGAGTTTCTCAGCATGGCGCAACTTCATCTTGTCGGTTTTTGATGTCCATGTGGCCAGTGTTCCATCTTTCCTTCCGTCTCCATCGTACAGCCTCCTCCAGAGGCAAAGCAAGGACATGAATTCTATACTTGAAATACATTTAAGAACATGTTTATAGTTGTGCTTGGGCCATGCCTGCTCAGTAAGGGTTCCCTAAGGCTACGAATCTCAAACTTCCAGATGGCTTGAACTTTAACCACTAGCCCCCCTGCGGCCAATGGTCAAAAAGTCTGGGAAGTGAAGTTCAAAACATGTGGAAGTCCAGAAGGTGAGATAGGGCTCTTTGTCCTTCTTTGTCAGCCCCTGGCAGGCTGGGAACATTTTTAAAACATTAATTATTATTATTATTATTATTATTATTATTATTATTATTATTTTGACATGCTAATCACTTTTATGCGCTTTTTAAACAAGGCTGCTTATGTGGGGTTGTTAGGGAGGAATAGAAATACTGACAGAAGATGGAGCTGTTAGAGCAGTGGTTCTCAACCTTTGGGCCTCCAGATGTTTTGGACTTCAATTCCCAGAAGTCCCAGTCAGTATGTTCATTGTTCAGGAATTCTGGGAGTTGAAGTCTCAAAAATCTAGAGGACCAAAGGTTGAGAACCACTGTGTTAGAGGTATAAAAATTGAGGACATAGTTTTGAAATTCTTCACTCTGCAAAGATATCTCTAAACATTTCTAAGTTCAGCGGTGTGTCTGTCTATTTCTACAGATTTTCATTTTTTTTCTTTCCCTTCTAGGTTTTTGCAAGGGAAGGAAATGTCCCAAATATTATTATTGCAGTAAGTATTGATAAAACCAACAGATTATCTGCTTGTGGTGAGCATTTAATTTCAAAGCTGAGCAAGCCTTAAACATTGAGTCACTGGCAAGTCGACGAGGGTCACGGTGAGGATGAACGTAGCACTAGGTGTATGGTTCATAGAATCATAGAGTTGGAAGAGACCACAAGGACCATCCAGTCCAACCCCATTCTGCCATGCAGGAAATCCAGATCAAAGCATCCCCGACAGATGGCCATCCAGCCTCCGTTTGAAGACCTCCAAGGAGGGAGACTCCACTACACTCCGAGGGACAGCACTAGATGCCTACAGTTACGATTTTAAAAATCATCCTGCTCTATAACTGCAAGAATTTTTAGGGTGGCTCATAGCCCTAAATTTATGATTTACAAATTGCGTTCTGCGTGTTCTGGTGGAAACTCTGAAGCAACAGAGACCAAAATGGTTTATTTTAATTGTTGCATAATGTGAATAGTTTTTAAAACTGTTCTGAAATAAAGGGAAATATAGGTAAAAAATTTAAATAAAGCATGTTGGGTATGCTTTTACTGAGAGTCCCTGCATGGCATGGGGTTGGACTGGATGGCCCTTGGGGGTCTATTCTATGATTCTACAAAATTGCAAAAGGCCAAGAGAAGTGTGCATGTGGGGTTTATGATACATTGGCATGACAGTAACCTTTGGTAATTTTTTCATGTTAAGGGTCCGCCAGGAACGGGTAAAACCACCAGTATCCTCTGCCTGGCACGAGCTCTTCTGGGCCCTGCGTTGAAGGATGCTGTTCTGGAGCTTAATGCGTCAAACGACAGGTCAGTTAAAAGCGCTGCAGCAGACATTGGATTGGGCTATTCTGCTCACTGGGGCTGGTAGGGTTTCCCAAGTTATGGATGTTTTTGCTGCGGAACCAGACTAAGGCCTGTTCCAGACTGCCAAAATAAAGCTGCTTGGGGTCTCATTGGAGGTATGCTGTTTAAACGATGCATGCATCCTAAGAATCCTGAAGCTGGACCAAAGCTGCACTCCGGTGCTTAGGAATGGAGTGTGGCTTTGGCGCAACCTCCGGACTCTTAGGACCCATGCATCATTTAAATAGCATACCTCCAAAGAGACCCGAAGCAGCTTTATTTTGGCAGTCTGGAACAGGCCTCTGTGTGCCAGACAGCTGCTGAGGTGACATGGTGGAGGATCTTTCAGAGACAACAATCATGGTTTGATTTGGATTTCCTGCATGGCAGGGGGTTGGATGGCCCCTGTGGTCTCTTCCAACTCTATGATTCTGTGACTCTTTAGATAACTCTTGTTAGTACAGTGGAGAGAGAGATGAACCATTTCTGTATACTGTATCTCTTTTCTTCAAAACCCTACAATGAGACAATCCAAAATGAAACGTTTAGTATAGGAAGCCACAGCTGCCCTGAGTTTGCAAGACCTGCGTAGGGCTGTTGTTGAAGCCGCCCCGGTTGTCCAGGGCAGCAGGATATAAATAACATATTTATTTATTTATGATAGTTTTTGGAGGTCTCCATTCATAGAGTTTCCATAAGCCAAAACCAACCTCAGAGCAAATAACAACAAGCAGCTCTTGTTTAGACTTACTTGCAAATCTGGTGATCCACTGAGTGAATAAAAATGGCTGAACTTTCTGCTTTTAGGGGCATTGATGTTGTGAGGAACAAAATCAAGATGTTTGCTCAGCAGAAGGTCACTCTTCCAAAAGGCCGGCATAAGATCATCATCTTGGACGAAGCAGACAGGTGTGTGTCTCTGTGTCCTAATCCTATTTGACTAATATTTGCCGGGTTATGTCCTCCATCACCAAGGTGAGTGATAGAATTACATTACAAAAACACACCATCGTTCAGAAATCACAGGAGGAGGCAGCTGTTACCATAACCAGCCCATGGTGGATAAAAATCTGATTTAATTGTTTAAAAATAACATTAAAATGTGTGTATTTCAGTTCACTTTTTCCATATAAAGCTTTGAATGTATTTGAGTACAGTCGACCCTTCTTATACACGGATTCAAGCATCCACGGTTTGAAAATGTTCCAAAAAAGTATACATTTCAGATATCAAACCTTGATTTTCCATTTTTTATAAGGGACGCCATTTTGCTATGTCGTTATATTTAATGGGACTTGAGTATCCTTGGATTTTGTTATCCACGGGGGGATCTTAGAACCAAACCCCAGCGTATAATGAGGAGCCACTGTATAACATTTAACTCATATATGCAAACCAGGTAACGTTATTGATCTTCAGCTCTGCTTTTCCTGCAAAATCCAAGCACTGCTCATTTCTGCACTCTTTAAATAAGGGAAAGAAGTCTGTTTCAATAGAAGTTCCTACATGTCAAGCTAATTTGGATAACTGGGTGAATTTTGCTTCTCTAGATCTTTTATGTTCCCTTTGGAGACACCCCCTCCCCCAAATTAAATGCCTACTGATAGCTACCAGATAAATAGCAAAACTCATGTGGAATATGGCATTCTGCTGGTGTCAGTGGCTAAATTATCTTGCCTTCCTCACACAATCCATATCTTCCCTAGCATGACAGATGGAGCCCAGCAAGCCCTGAGACGGACGATGGAGATCTATTCCAAAACAACGCGCTTTGCTCTTGCTTGCAATGCTTCTGACAAAATCATAGGTAAGACCTTTCATCCTCTTGGGAATGGAAAGGCATGTGAGTCTCTTTCAGTGATCAGTTATTTACTTACTTACTTATGGTATTTATGCCCCACCCTTCATCCCTAAAGGCTATCAGAGCGGCTTACAATTATTATTTTCAATTAGACGGTTCCCTGCCCTCAGGCTTACAATCTAAAAGACACGACACAAAAGGGGAAGGGAATGGTGTTGGGAAAGGGCATGAAGTCCAGTGGTTCTTCTCTCCCTCTGAGGCCTGGACCAAGACAGATGGACTGGAGGGAGGGTTCTTCTTCTTCAGGCTAGCCCTGATGGAGCTGGGTCTGCCTGGTCACTCCCTCACAGGCCGAAGGATGACAGTTACCATGGAGGGAGGGCTCTTCTTCTTCAGGCTAGCCCTGGGGGAGCTGGGCCTGCCTGGTCACTCCCTCACAGGCCGAAGGATGACAGTTATCATGGAGGGAGGGCTCTTCTTCTTCAGGCTAGCCCTGGGGGAGCTGGGCCTGCCTGGTCACTCCCTCACAGGCCGAAGGATGACAGTTACCATGGAGGGAGGGCTCTTCTTCTTCAGGCTAGCCCTGGGGGAGCTGGGCCTGCCTAGTCACTCCCTCACAGGCCGAAGGATGACAGTTATCATGGAGGGAGGGCTCTTCTTCTTCAGGCTAGCCCTGGGGGAGCTGGGCCTGCCTGGTCACTCCCTCACAGGCCGAAGGATGACAGTTACCATGGAGGGAGGGCTCTTCTTCTTCAGGCTAGCCCTGGGGGAGCTGGGCCTGCCTGGTCACTCCCTCACAGGCCGAAGGATGACAGTTATCATGGAGGGAGGGAGTTTTTCATTTCCAGTCTGCAAAATCTTGACGGGGGTGAGGATGACAAAGAAGTCAAAAGCTTAAATGTTATCATGAGATCATCCTATATTTCAGTTAATTGCTGAAAGGTAAGTCAGCATTCAAGGAAATACCATTGTTTCAGTGGGTCTACTCTGCTTGGGATTGGCAATTGGATATAGGACAACAATGTTGGAAATTGATCTGAAAATACAAGTATCTTGTTTCTTGCACAGCTTCCGTTCAAACCGTTGAAGTGTTTCTCTTGAAGAGATCTGATTATGGTGTTTTCATCTTGAACATCATAATGCTGTGCTTGGTTGCAAGTTTTTGTTTGTTTCACCTTTAAGGCTCCTGATATCCAAAGTTCTCTGAGTAGTGTTCTGTCTGTTAAAAATATAGCAATAATACAGTAAAACAGAATATAGAAGCATAATGTAAAACCAAGACAGAAATAGCCACAGTGAATAAAGCATGCATGCAATTGGGATAAGGGAGACACAAACAAATCAGGTTTTATAGAAAGAATTGCCTGTTTATTTCTAAAACCTCGGATGGATGGATGGATGGATGGTAATTAAATAAAAGGATAAAAGTGCAACAGTAGAGAATAATTAAACAATTCTTGGAAATGTTTGCTTTTTCCTTTTGTCTTTTCCTAAGATGAAATTTAAATCACAAAAGTACAAAGGGAAGATAAAAAAATATCAGGACAGAAGGGAAGTGAATAAAGAACAACTTTAGATTCTATGATTCTAAGAAAAATGAAATATAAAAATCAACATATTCTATCGTGTGCATATGCCACTAAACCCCACATGATTTATCCAAATAAAAGAACTTTCTAGAGATTGCAGTGCATAGTGCAGGATATTAAGAATCACTATTATTATTATTATTATTATTATTATTATTATTATACAGATTGAGTCTCCTTTATCCAGAAATCCAAAATATCCCAAAATCATCCTCCTTTGCTTTCTGATGGTATATAAACTTTGTTTTATGCAGAAAATTATTTAAAAATGATTGAGTATAACATTACATTCAGATACGTATATAAGGTGTGTATAACATTGAGTCAGGCCAGTAAAAGTCATCTCAAACTGGATTATTTCTGCATCACAGTCTCAGAGAATAAAGAGGTCTGCACCAGAAAGGCAAGCATCTCTGGGGAGGAAATGTCACTGACATGGTGTCACCGCACATAATAAAATGAGCAACACAAGTACGTGTCGATCACAAAACATATAACCGGCAAGATAATTAAACCGAAAGAAAAGAAAAACTCAGGGAATCTTCTGCCAGTCGGTGTAGACAGTATGGAGCTACATGAGCCAACGTTCTGACATGTAAAAGGCAGCTTCTTGTGCACCTAAACAGGCTGTCTCCTCCCTCTCTCTAGAACCCATCCAGTCCCGTTGTGCAGTGCTCCGCTACACCAAACTGACAGACGCTCAGGTCCTTGCGAGGCTCATGAAAATTGTCGAGAAGGAGAATGTGCAGTATACAGATGATGGACTGGAAGCCATTATCTTCACAGCCCAGGGAGACATGAGGCAGGTGGGTAGAAAAGCAAAAGCCAAACATGTAGACGCTTCTGCAGTTTTGTATTTTAAATCAGCCCATGAAGTGGGGAATTCCATCCTCTGTTCTGCAGTGTGCTCTGGTTAAGCTGTGTGGTTTTGCAGTTATTAGTTCCCAAGGCCCTTTGGTTAGGTAAAACTTAGCATTGGCCCTAGCCAGAGGATACACAGGTTTTGCAGAAGCCTTGTGGCTTGCACTGTTGACAAGCAGCGCAGCAGGGTTGCTGCTGTGGTCAAAACCTAAAGAGAGGGCTTTACAAGAAAGTAAGAAAACTGACAACGTTGGGTTCAGTCTTCATAGAATATGAGTTGGAAGAGCCCACAAGGGCCATCCAGTCCAACCCCCTGCCATGCAGGAAATCTCAATCAAAGTATCCCCGACAGATAGCTATCCAGCCTCTGCTTAAAGACCTCCAAGGAATGAGACTCCACTTGCTTCTTTCTAAACCAGAGGTCCACAGTGCTTTTGGATGTGATGCTGTTAGCGGAGTCAGGGTCCACACACCCATTTGCACTCACATGTATCTAAGATGTAGCTACTCTAGGCAACGATAACGCTTGGATGCTGCTTTCATTGCCAAAGTTTCATCCGGAATGAGGTCTGTAGTCTTGAGAGATACTTGGACCTCTATGCTAAAGAGTTCTAGTGCCATAATCCAGGGGAATGGCCTAGATCAGTGGTTCCCAAACTTTGATCCTCTAGATGTTTTGGTATTCAACTCCCAGAATTCTTGATTATTGACCAACTGGATAGGGCTTCTGGGAGCTGAAGTCCAAAACACCTGGAGGACCAAAGTTTGGGAAACACTGGCCTAGATCATTCGAAGAGGCAAGATCATTCACAAATCCCATGATTCTCTAGGATGGAGCCATGGCAGTTAAAGTGGTATCAAATGGATGTAGTTGTGCAATGTGGATCCACCTGTAGGACACTTTACAGTTGAGGAAAGATGAAGGATTTCAGGGAAAGGGCTTGGAAGCCTTCTTTTGCCCATTTAGGGAGAGGAAATAAGAAGGGGAAGAAACCCAGAGGGCACACATGGGAGGTTAGTCATGGAGAGCCCCTTATCTGAGGTGGGATCATTGAAGAATGCAGTTCTGTTTTTCATTTCAGCTCAGTGGCATTAAGAAAGCCTTATCTCACTCACTGTAGTCTTAAAAAAGTATCAGCTCATGACAGCAAAGCTTGCCTGAACTCAGCAATTACTGAGCTTCTATTCATCTTCACTCTATTCTGCTTTGGTCAGGCCTCACCTGGAATACTGTGTCCAGTTCTGGGCACCACCATTTAAAAAGGATGTTGAGAAACTGGAGCATGTCCAAAGGAGGGCAACTAAAATGGTGAAGGGTGTGGAAACCATGCCCTATGAGGAACAACTCAGGGAGCTGGGGATGTTTAGTCTGGAGAAGAGAAGGTTAAGTGATATGATAACCCTGTTTAAATATTTGAAGGGATGTCATATCGAAGAGGGAGGCAAGCTTGTTTTCTGCTGCTCTAGAGAACAAGACCAAGAGCAGTGGATACAAGCTACAGAAAAAGAGATTCCAGCTCAACATTAGGAAGAACTTCCTGACAGTAAGAGCTGTTTGACAGTGGAAGACATTCCCTCAGAGTGTAGTGTAGTCTCTTCCTTGGAGGTCTTTAAGCAGAGGCTGGATGGCTATCTGTCGGGGATGCTTTGATTGAGAGTTCCTGCATGGCAGAATGGGGTTGGACTGGATGGCCCTTGGGGTCTCTTCCAGTCCTATGATTCTATGATTCAACAGCTGCCTGGCTCATCCGCCTTCTCCTAGTGACCTGAATTGAGGAAAGCATTAAAGTGCTCAGTGATTGCAGTGTGTCACTCAGATGTGTCTTGCCACCACTGGTGCTGCCTTTCTATCCTGCAAAAGGCCAAGTGTAGTATAAGCATTACCCAAGCAGAACTCTGCTGCCGTTCCATGCTGGTCGCCCACCAGATTTTCTGCTATAGTCCGCCTGAACAGCTGTGGCTGGCGAAGGGCAGGGGTGGACTGGCGAAGTGTCTGGCAATAACCACTCTCAGGCCAATGATAGCTTCTGCGAGGATGCTCCTCATTTTCCTCCAGCCATGGAATGGACATTTGAGTCCTGATCGCAGCTTTGGTAATTGAGGAAGGTGGACGAGGATATAAGTAAGTAGGTAAAGAAATATCAACCTCCACATAGATGACAAAAAAGGATTCATGGTCCTAAAGTAGACTTAAACCTGCATATGTCACTAACAGGAAGCCAGCCGAAAAGTCTTGTCTCTCTGAGAGTCTTGTATCTGCCATTTATCTGTTCTAAAAACCACCTTACTCTTTCAACAGGCACTGAACAACTTGCAGTCCACCCATTCTGGATTTGGTTTTGTAAACAGCGAGAATGTGTTCAAGGTTAGTAAAGCCTTTCTCTCTTTGGAGCTTGACGAAAGGCAAAATAAAGTGTGCTATGTGCACAAGCTGGAATGTTGGTTCAGGCTGGAAAGGCTGGCACTGTCAAATTATCTTTTTCTTCTCAGTTTTGTTGTTGTTGTTAACTGCTGTCAGGTTTGTTTTCTTAATTTTAAACTGGAAACTTGCCTTTGCACTTTCTTCTTTGACTTTCTTCAATAGCTGTTCCAAGTCGTTGCTATTTTCGGCTAGTCATATGGTGTCATCTGCATATCTTAAATTGCGGATGTTCCTTCCTTCAATTTTCATGCCTCTTTCTGCGTCTCTTCCCGCTTTATGTATGATAGGTTCAGTGTACAAGTTAAGTTGATAATTTGCAAAAAAGACAAACCATGTATTGTTGTCAAGCCAGGAACATATCTTATATCCGTGCATTTCATTTTTTTCCTCCCTAAGTGTAGTCCCTTACATTTCTCCCCACTGAAATTCACTTTGTTAGTTTTGGCCCAGCTTTCTAATCTATTAAGACCATTTTGAATTTTGATCTTATCCTCTGGGGTATTAGCTACCCCTCCTAATTTGGCTCCCAATTTGATAAGCATTCCCTCTATTCCTTCATCCAAGTGTTTCATTCCTTTAGTTCACTCATCTCAAATATCAGTTGTTAATCTGTGGTGTAGATGGTTTTTACTGCAAGGATGATTATCATCTTGCTCAGTTTATATTTTTCAAGCTGTTGGGGGATCTTGGCTAACTAGTAGGTTCTGTCCTTTGCTGCAGGTATGTGATGAGCCCCATCCCTTGCTGGTGAAGGAGATGCTTGGGCACTGTGTCAGCGCAAATATCGATGAAGCTTACAAGGTGGGTGTGTGAGAAGAATTGCTCGTTCCTTGTCCCCTTTTGTTTTCTGGCCAGGATAAAAGGGCAAACGTTTTAGTCCATTGGGGAACAAGGATGCAAGCTGCAGGACTGATGGAAGTTGTAGACTGACAACATTTGAAGAACTATTCTTGCACTAACACTTTTGCATTCTTCCAAAAAGCAAGGGCCTCGCCCAGAGAGCAATGTTGTCACCAGTCACACCAGTGATAGAGATACCAGTTGAAAGGCATTGCTTTTGGGGGCTTCAGCTTTTATCTTGTGCCACTGTTAAACTGTCTGCATTTGCTTGATCTTGAACCTAATGTTTATGAATGGCTATGTTCGTGCTGCTGTTACCTTGCTCTTTTGATTTGTGTTGTGAGTTGGAACATGGCTTTCTATTCTTTCTTCACCCAGATTCTGGCCCATTTGTGGAAGCTTGGCTACTCACCTGAAGACATCATTGGCAACATTTTCAGAGTGTGCAAAACCTTCCAGATGGCCGAGTATCTGAAGCTGGAATTTATTAAGGTTGGTTGGTGTCTAAGTGGCATTGGGTTGTACCAGCTAAGTGAGAGAATTTGCTTGACACATGCATGTATGTTGCTTAGTTATTCTACACCCATTTTGCTTAAGGTAAGTAGAAGCCTCTTCCTCACAATGGTAAAGAAAACAGAACGCAGTGTGACTGAAATGTGTGGGAAACCACATTCACATATATATGTACTGCAGTTTGTTATCTTGCCATAAGAAAAGGTAAAACCGGGTGTATGAATCAGAAGAGCGGGGATCTGGCATAAGAGTGACGGCCACAGGTAATAAGGTAGAACTAAAATCATCAGGAGATTTTAGCTTAAAGATCTTACTGTCAGTAGCTGAGGGACTAAACAGATGGAGAGGAAAATCCAGGATGATCCTGTTTTTTCCTGAACCGATTGAAAACACTACTGTCTGCACAGCGTGCATCCAAGCTGGACCGAACACCCAGGGGCAGTCCCACATCATATGGTGTCAAACCGCATATCTTGGCTTGGTGGTTTTTTTGGCCTCCTTCCAATGCGTGCACACCATCGCACAAACACACCACCAGAGACTGGCATAACCTTCCTCTTCCTGCCCAGCTGCCGTCTCATTGGATGCCCCTTGTCACTGGTCACACAGTCGCATGAGCGATACACTTGCAGTACAGTGTATTGGTGCATCCAGTGACACAAAGCACAATCATGGCAGCCCCTCATACATGCCCACTTTACCCCCTCCACCCCATTGGACGTTGTATGTTTGTGTATGTTTTAATTACATCCATTGCATTATTGGTGACCTGCTTTGTTTGTCATACTTTCACATTGTGGACTGTGTGACAGCTTAGTGATGTGATGGGTCAATGGTACAGCAGGCCATTCCTGCGCCTGTATGCTCAAACATAAAAAAGTATGGCAAGCAATGGCGCCATGGCTGCGTCTCATTGATCCTAGGGCACATGCTTCCATATACTGCCTGGGCATTACCACACTTGTGCTGCTTATATGTTGGCATTAAATCAGAGTATCTGAGCTTCTTTTTGCTCCATTTTTTAGTCCCAAAGTCGGTTTCCACCCAGTTTGGCCACATATGTCATTTTGAAGTACTTTATTTTGCCAGTGTGGACAACTAGGCTTTAGAGGAGACATTTTAACATCCTGAATGGCAAAAAGCCTTCATGAAAGTAGGGAAACTACCAAATAGTGGTATAATGGAGAGGGAGAGGCTTCTAACTGAGGAAGACTGGAGGGCCAGATTCGGCCCCAGGACTTGAGATTTTGCACTCCCTGATCTGTGCTTTTTGTTTTCTTTGTACGGTTAGGAAATTGGCTATACTCACATGAAGATAGCAGAGGGAGTGAACTCACTCTTACAAATGGCAGGCCTGCTAGCTCGGCTCTGTCAAAAGACAGCTGCCCCTGCAGCAAGCTGAGAAGCAAAATGGTGGCCTGGGTTTGTAAGGAAGAGATCCGGTGGGCCAGTTCCAGATGTGATGGATTTGGATACAGCTGTCAAACCTCTTTTATGCTTTAATGGACCTGTAGATTTTAGGAAACATTTTGTGCTAAATAAAGTTTGATACAGAAATGGCAGGTGCCTTGTTTCACTGTGGCAACAGGAATTTCACAATTAATAAATGCCTCTTTGTTTCTCTTCCCCTTAAAACTTACACTGTCAAGATTCTAATGTCCCTTTTTAAAAATGTTATATCTATTAGTTGTGCTCTGAGTAAGGCATTATTACTTCTAGAAAAGGTATGGATCTGGTGCTAAGGAGATTTCATCAAGAGGTGTCCCACAGACATTAGGGAAGGCATCGGAAGCTGAATTCTCCCCTGAAATATATTAAATGATCTCCCCAAGCTTTAAGGGCTCATCTAGAAGAACCATATAATATCCACTAAAGAAACCCAAGCTTACATGTAATGAACATGGAAATTCTCTTGTACACAACTTTTAGAAATGCAAGCATTCTGCCCTCTCCTGCTGTGATCTTACTATATTCTATGTCTTATAGGCAGTGGAGATATGAAACATCGGTGTGTGGAAACGCATAGTGCAAACTTAGTCCTGTTCCCATCAAGGAGAAATGTGCCTGGAGCAATAGGTCTGTGTTGCTAACATCCATAGTTAAGTGGAGCCTCCATTTTTAGAAAGAGAAAGAAGGGGAAGTTAGGACGTTAAATACCCGGCGTGTGGTTTTCTCAAAGTAGCTGTCTAGTCGTCATATGGAGCAGGTGACTTTTCATAGAATCTAATAGCGCTTTTCGTACAGACAGGCTAGAACATTGATGGTGAACCTTTTCGAGACCGAGTGCCCAAACTTCAACCTAAAACCCACTTATTTATTGCAAAGTGCCATGTCCCTCTGGCTTTCTAGTAACAAACTCTGGCAAACTCTGTGCTGGGACGATGGCACATGTGCCCACAGAGAGGGCTCTGAGTGCCACCTCTGACACGCGTGCCATAGGTTTGCCATCACTGGGCTAGAATGTGTGCTAAAGGTATCAAACTTTTGAATGACCCCTTGTTGTGCTTCACACGACAACAAATACAAGAGGCAGCATGTTGTGTTTCTGTGTTTTAACTAGAACTCAAAGACCAGGGTTTGAATCCCCAGAAGGTCTCACACTCTCACCCACGGAGGAAGGCAAGAGCAAACCTTTGAATAAGTCTTGCCAAGAAAATGCCAAGATAAGATTGCCAGAGGTTAGAGTCAAAAGCATATAACAACAGCGGCAACAATATCGATACAGTACTATGAAGTTCAGAACTTTTAATAACACACAGAAGGGTCCACGTTTCTGTCTCAAAACATCCTGTTCTTTGGTGACAGCCTTCCAAAACACTTGGCATTATGATTTTTATTTTCCGTTCCGATTGGCAATGCGGCATAGATGAGGTGCAGTGACAGTGCCAGGCTGGTGTGGCTACAGTCTATTAGACACTGCTGCTTCTAAATCTATTTTACATTTACATTACATTTTAGATTTAGAAGATCTGACCTTCTTTTGACAGGAGTCATAACTGTTGGAAGTGCTCTTCACCAGTTTTCAGGCAGGAAACCTAAAGGGCAAAGTAGAGAGTGGTGACCAGTCTTTTCTAGAGTCGCAAACCCATGAGGCTTCAGCAAACATCTAACAAAATCTCTCCCTATCTTGCCCACCAGTTACACACAACTTCCTTTGGAATGGTTTCCCTACATTATATTGCCAAATGGTGGATCACATTTTTCTTCTGAGAAGACATTGGGGGGGAAAGTCCACTGCCACTAGAAAAACAGCAATAGTTAGAAACTCTCCGAGATGCTAGTTTTCTGCTGCCAGGGAAATACTTCTAGTTGTGGGCACCACAGTTCAAAAAGGATGTTCAGAATTATAGAATTGGAAGAGACCCCAAGGGCGATCCAGTCCAACCCTATTCTGCCATGCAGGAACTCTCAATCAAAGCATCCCCATTGACAGATGGCCATCCAGCCTCTGTTTAAAGACCTCCAAGGAAGGAGACTCCATCACTCTCCAAGGGAGTGTGTTCCGCTGTCTAGCAGCCCTTATTATCATTAAATTCCTCCTAATGTTGAGGTGGAATCTCTTTTCCTGTAGCTGGCATCCATTGTTGCAGATCCTATTCTCTGGAGCAGCAGAGAACAAGCTTGTTCCCTCCTCAATATGACATCCCTTCAAATATTTAAACAGGGCTATCATATCACCTCTTAACTTTCTCTTCTCCAGGCTAAACATCCCCAGCTCCCTAAGTCGTTCCTCATAGGGCTTTATGGTTTCCAGACCCTTCACCATTTTAATCGCTCTCCTTTGGACACGCTCCAGGTTCTCAATGTCTTTTTTGAATTGTGGTGCCTAGAACTGGACACAGTATTCCAAGTGGGGCCTGACCAAAGCAGAATAGAGTGGCACTATTACTTCCCTTGATCTGGACATGATACTTTTATTGATGCAGCCTAAAATTGTATTGGCCTTTTTAGCTGCCGCATCGCACTGTTGATTCATGTTCAACTTGTAGTCTACTTGGACTCCTAGATCCCTTTCACACGTATAAGTCTCCTTAAGTCAGGTGTCCCCCATCCTATATCTCTGCATTTCATTTTTCCGCCCTAAGTGCAGTTCCTTACATTTTTCTGTGTTGAATATCATTTTGTATTATATCTGTATTAAAATGAATAATAGTCAGTGCTTATGCATCACAGTAGCAAGAAAAGGCAAATGCATCTGTGTACTTACCTGTGGTTTCTATTTGCATTGATGTAATCTGGTTCATCGTCAGAGGAAAGGTTTTCTGCATGGAGAGAGAGAAATATTCATGAACATGGGACTCTTCTAAGATACATCGCATGCTCAGACTTGGCAGAGTGATTTTGGCCAACCAGGACTGGCAGGCTCCAGGAGAAGTCATCCAAATGTGGCCACCTTTCCAAGCTTTGTTGGTTGTTACCCAGTTCAGGTATGCCACATCTCATTCATGTACTAAATAGCACGGGATGCAGTTCACCAGTAGACATCTCCCACACACATCTAACTGACATTAAGGACTTGTCCACAGCTAAGAACCATGTCAGGAGAATCATCCATGTCTTGTAATCCAATATACTCTGATCGATGAGCACCCGACCGATGAGCTGGGTTCAAAATTTCCCTTCCTCCAATATCAAGAATCTTACAATCGGAGGAAGGAAAGCTTTGGATTCATCCCAACACCAAGTTTTAAAGTTCTCAGCCTGTAGCAATAATTCTCCCAGAGGTCAGCTAGAACAGTTACTTCATTGCCACTCATTCAGATAATGGCTCGCCTCCGCTTTTTAAACTGGATTCACATCTGGTACCTGTAGCAGTACTAAAAGAGATAAACAAGCTTGCTCCCTCCTCAATACGACATCCCTTCCAATAGTTAAACAAGGCCATCATCTTAACCTTCCTTTCTCCAGGCTAAACATCCCCAGCTCACTAAGTCTTTCTTCATAAGGCATGATCTCCAGGCCCTTCACCTTTTTGGTGGCCCTCCTTTGGACACGCTCCAATTTGCACTTCTCATCTTGGATTGAAGCCTATCACTGGCACTTTGAACCTGAGCCTTGCACCCAGCTTTACAAACTGAGTTGTTCGCGTGAGATGTGTGCCCTTCCATCACATTTGACAGATCTGTGGTTAACTGCTCTGAGCATTAGCTGCCCAGCATTTACCTGCTATCTGTGAGTTTTTCCATAACTGGATAATCGGACTGTTCTCATAGACATCTGCGTTGACCAAGACTATTGGGAAGAAAAAGAATTCTTTACCGGTCATTTCCAGCCTCGTCTCCTTCTCCAGTTATTGCTGCTGTTACCATCACTGCTCCAGTTGTTGCCTTTATCCCTTCTATTTCTGCATGAATACTGACCAGAAACTAGGAATGGTCCTTTTTTGACTACATCTCTCAAAATCCCCACAGCCTACATGGCCAGGATGGATTTCCTCCTCAGACTACTTGTAGTGCCTCAAAAGTTGGGGTCCTCTCCTGATTCAGCTATGCAAAGATCCTCATCAGAATTTCTTTTCTTGTAGCTTGCATCCATTGCTCCAGGTCCTATTCTCTGGAGCAGCAGAAAACAAGCTTGCTCCCTCCTCAGTATGGCATCCCTTCAGGGCTATCATGTCCCCTTTTAACCTTCTTTTCTCCAGGCTAAATGTACCCAGTCTCTCCTCATAAGTCTTCATGATTTCACCATTTAGATGCCCTTCTCTAGCTATGTTCCAGCTTCTCAACATCCTTTTTGAATTGTGGTGCCCAGAACTGAACACAATAGAGTGCCAGTATGACTTCCCAAACACTACACTTCTATTGATGCAGCCTAATATCGCATTGGCCTTTTCAGCTTCCGCACCGCACTGTTGGCACATGTTCGGCTAGGACTTCTAGATCCCTTTCACACGTAGTCTTGTTAAGCCAGGTGTCCCCCATCCTATATCTATGCATTTCATTTTTCCACCCTAAGTACAGTACCTTACATTTCTCCATGATGAAATTTATTTTGTTAGTTTTGGCCCAGTTTTCTGGTCTATTAAGGTCATCTAGCTACTCCTCCTAGTTTGGTGTCATCTGTAATCCACCAACCTCTAAAGGAATGCCTGCCATAAAGTTGTAAACTGGAGTAAATTCTAGATCACAGAAACATTTCACTGTATAGAACTTACCACGTACATTGCTTCCACATGGCCCAGCCACATTTTGATATAGAAAATCTTCATCTGAGAAAAGGGGGGGGAAAGGATGAGATTTAAACATGGCAGAAAACAGTAGGAGAAGTCTTCAATGTTTGGACAGTTTGATCCTATCAATCTGAAAACTCATTGGTACTGTCTGAAGACCTCTTGTTTGCACTAGAGGGTAGCCAAGACCCTTACCAAAAGCTAAGGGTCTTGTGGCACCTTGAAGACTCGCCAATTTCATCTGGCATAAGCTTTTGAGGAGATTAGCCCACTTCATCGAACGCATCGAGGGAAAAATATAGATATTTTGAAGTTGAATGGACCCTCACAACTAGAAATTCTTTCCAATCTGGCCACTGTATCTTGATGACACTTCAGTGCAAGGATTCACCTACTGCCTTGGGAGAGCTCTGCTCCACCATAGCTGCATCCTCACTGCAGAAATAATCCAGTTTGACACTGCTTTAATTGCTATGGCTCAATGCTATGGAATTCTAGGAACTGTAGTTTGTTGTGGCACATCTGGACAGTGCCCGATTTGGGAAGACATCTTTAGTTCTTTCATATAGCATACCATGGACTCATCTAAATTAATATGGGAATTGTGTAGTTTATTTCTTATAGCTAGGCAATGGGCGATGACTGAGGATTGATTTGTCCTGCTTTCCACCTTCCCAGAGAAAGTTGTATGGCTACTTTGGGATGTAGGTCCAAGCAGGCTTTTGGTCTGATCCAGCCCTGGGGCTCCTCTTAACAATGTTTTTGCAGCCTTGTTGTTGAATTCAAAGATATAGCTGTGTTAGTCTGTAGATTCAGTATGTAGAGAGATCTTGTAGCACCTTTGAGACAAAATGAAAGAAAGAAGTGGTCAGCATGAGCTTTCCTAGACTTAAGTCTACTTCCTCAGATGCATATGGTGCAGGAAGTAGACTTTAGCCTACAAAACCTAATGCAGCCAACTTCTTTCTTTCAGTTAGTCTCAAAGGTGCTACAAGACGTCGTCGTGGTGGCTTCAAGTAATTTCTGATGACCCTAAAGCTACTCTACCATGAGGGTTTCCGTGGCAGGATTTATTCAGAGGAGATTTGCCATTGCCACCCTCTGAGGCTGAGAGAGTGTGACTTGCCTAAGGTCACTCAGTGGGTTTCCATGGCTGAGCAAGGATTTGGACCCTGGTCTCCAAGAGTCCTAGACCACTACACTGGCAAAATACTCCCACCACCCAATTCCCCGGTAATATCTCAGTGCAATGTTGGGTGAGATGGAATATCTCTGCCGGCCGACCCATCCCTGTTCTCCTCTCTTGTGTTGCAAAAGCAGACTCTAATCTATCCTTTATTCTTCTAAAGACAAATTTCACTTGATCTCTTGATGCTGGCCAGTTCAAACATAGCATGCTCCTTGTTGGCTTACCACTTGGAGTTCTTAAATCTTTTCTGTAGTTGTGATGGTTTGCATGGATGGGCTCACTGGAAGAAAAGACAAGGGGAGTTTCATGACAAAAGAGGCAAAAGAGTTTCCAGCCTGGATTTAATATTAAAGTAATCAGAAGCATAGTTGCAGTGGGAATCATTCTGGACAATAATGCCCAGAAACCCCAGACAAGTAAGAAAAGTGGCTATCCTGGGCTGGGGATTATGGGAGATGGCATATCAAAATGGAACGTTTTCCAGACTGATTTTAAAAACCTGTTTTGTGGAAGACGTCTTGCAGATATTAAACAAATATGGATGTGACCCAGAGACGAGATATGGACCTGAATCCTATTAGGTATTTCCAAGTAGAGGACTAGTTCCAGGACTTACACATAAGCAGGGTCTTGCTCCATTTGCATCTCTGAAAGGGAAAGGTAGCTTCTGTGAGTTGATAAATAATGCAGATCAGATGTACGTGAAGCAGCCAAGGCCAAAGCCAGTGGCACTGCAACTGATGTATATAAGGGAGGGCCAAAAAGAAAAGAAGAACCGAGGAAAGCCAAATGCAAACAAAATTATCACACAAGCTTAGAGGAACAAGACAGTCATGCTCTTGTCAAGAAAGAAGATAAAGTCAGAGATGTCACTAGGGGCGTGTGGTGTGTGTTGGTTGGCATACCTGGTGGGTTGGTATACCTGGTGTGACTGGCGCAGCTACTAGGTGACCAAGAAAGGCTCACCTAGTAGCTGTGCCTAACTTTCTCGCTCACCCAACTGTTACGGCAAACCCTGAATGGACCATCTGGAAGCCATAGTGGGTGGCCAGGGTTGGAAAGGTAAGCTAGGCAGTGGAAGGAAAGGACCTATGCATCTAGAATCAGAGTTGGAAGAGACCCCAAGGGCCATCCAGTCCAACCCCCATTCTGCCATGCAGGAACTCTCAATCAAAGCATCCCTGACAGATGGCCATCCAGCCTCTGTTTAAAGACCTCCAAAGAAGGAGACTCAGACTACATCTTCCACTGTCAAACAGCTCTTACTGTCAAGAAGTTCCTCTTAATGTTAAGGTGGAATCTCTTTTCCTGGGGCTTGCATCCATTGTTCTGTGTTCTAGTCTCTGGAGCAGTAGAAAATGAGCTTTCTCCATCCTCAGATTAAGTATCCTTCAAATACTTAAACAGGCCTATCATATCACCTCTTAACCATCTCTTTTCCAGGCTAAACATACCCAAATGCACTAAATCTTTTCTCATAAGGCATGCTTTCCAAGCCCTTCACCATTTTGGTGAACCTAGACTCTAGTCTACAGAAGCGCATGCCACCAGCTTCTTTCCTTCAGTCAGTCTCAAAGGTGCTTCAAGATCCCTTTGCATAAAAATTATTAGTTTGACAACTCTTAATCCCTGCTGTCTGAGGTTGTATCTCAATATCCAGAGCCAACCTTTTTAGGCTACAATGGACAGAGATCCATGGTTGGGTAGATCCCTGTCTAGTTCAACAACCAAGCAACATCACTCTTTGGCTTTCATCCATAGCACACTTACCTTTCTCAAAATTTTGATACCTCGGTTTCGGACAGGCCTCTGAAAAGAAAGGGCACAAAGAATCAGCAAAGTTATGAGTAGGGGTCTTTTCCCTCTGTGAAACTCCTTCCCAAGGTCTCTGACAGAGATTAATCTGATGGTGTGCATACATACACTTAGCTTGAATTGTAACAGGTCTCTAGAGATGCTGTTTTCCAAGAGATCATCAACTAGGACCAGAACCAGTGGATTCAAATTACAAGAAAAAAAGATCTTGTTTGGCTGTCCAATTCTTTTGGACTACAGCTCCCAGAAGGCCCAGATAGCATACTAACACTGAGACTGAGAATCGTAGAATTAATGAATCCTAGATTTGGAAGAGACCTCAAGAGTCATTCAGTCCAACTCCCGGCCATGCAAGAACACAGAATCAAAGCACCCCTGACAGATGGCCATCCAGCCTCTGTTTGAAAACCTCCAAAGAAGGAGACTCCACCACTCTCCAAGGAAGAGTATTCCACTGTTGAACAGCTCTTACTGTGGGAAGTTCTTCCTAATGTTGAGGTGGAATCGCTTTTCCTGTAGTTTACTCCATGGCTCAGGATCCTTTTCTCTGGAGCAGCAGAAAACAAGCTTGCTCCTTCCTCAATATGGCATCCTTTCACATATTTAAACATGGCTATTGTGCCACATCTTAACCTTCTCTTCTCTAAGCCACTGAAGATCTGGTCCAAAACTGTAGTTCAATGTAGGAATCTTGCTGCTACCTTTTAGGTATCCCTAAAAGATGTCTTCCTGAGTTAGCTCACAGTCTATTAGTTGCTTGTGAATAATCGTTGCCTGTCCAGCAACACAAACGTTACACACTTTTAAATTTAAACTCTATTGAAGGAGAAATTGAAGCTCATGTTTATGTATGGACTTCTGGATCGAACTTCTCAGTGATATTAAACAGCTTGAAAACACTTACCAAGGTGACTTGCTACAGAAAGATCTTCATGGCTTTTCCTAAAAGGGAAAATAAGACACAGAAGGGCATGGATTTAGGAACAGAACTGCTGGTATACCTCAGTTAAAGAAGCTGATGTGTTCCTGGGCATTACTTCTTTTAGAGAAAAATTTGGTACCAGAGGCAGAAATCCCAGACTCTCATAGCATGGAGCCATGGCAGTTAAAGTGGCATCAAATTGTATTAATTCTGCAGTATAGATATAGCTTGAGTCAGCCCTGGTACTTTAAATGCCAGTGGATAAAGCTGGAACCTTCTGCAGAGCATCTAATTCTGCAAGTAAGCAAGGACCCCTTTTATATATATTAACATGGATTGTGTTAACACCACTACCTCAAACTAGCAAGTACATTTCTTGCTACACAAACTACAGGTACATCGAGGCTACTGCCCACAACCACAAAAAACGATGGATGCCAGCCACGAAAGCCTTCGACTTCACTTTGGGCATTTGCTTTGCCCTGAAAATGGTCAGCCATGCAGTAAAACTGTTTGTAAATGCACCTCCAGAACATCCCACACACACAGAGAGAGAAAGGAAATTTGGAAGTAGCATCGTATGATTTATTTACTCATACAGTACCATCTGTGTTGGTGGTGTTTTGCAGAATAAAGCAATAAGAGAGACAGAGCTGCCTTTTCCAAAGAAAGAAAAGACAAGGGGGGGGGGGGGGGAAGCAATATCCTGGTGTATTTTTGTGGTTGTGCGGATGTCGTGAAGGCAAAAATTGTTTGTTAATGTGCCAGTGCCTTCTCTGATGAAAGCCACTCACACACCTACCATATCCATGTGATACTGCTTACCTTGGCCCTGGCATGTTGCATGGCATTTTAAGATGTTGTTGTCGTGACACTGTAAGAGACACACAAAAAAAACCCTATAAAATGAATATTGACTTATTTGGAGGAAGAAAGATGCAAAGGGCATTGTATCAAAACGCTGTTAGTTTTGCTGCAGAAGGATTAAAGTTTAAGTAATACTAA
Organism: Sceloporus occidentalis; assembly: GCA_023333645.1. NCBI lineage: Eukaryota > Metazoa > Chordata > Lepidosauria > Squamata > Phrynosomatidae > Sceloporus > Sceloporus occidentalis. The sequence continues at coordinate 3,505,777 of JALMGF010000064.1, read as the reverse complement.
CTGAATGTAGGACAGCTCCATAGCTAATACAGGGAGTCCTTGGTATCTGCTGAGGTTTAGCTCCAGGACCCTTGTGGATACCAAAATCCACGGATGCTCAAGTCCCATTATATACGACGGTGTAGTAAAATGGTGTCCCTTTTATAAAATGCCCAAATCAAGGTTTGCTTTATGGATTCAATAAGATTATATTTTCAAGCCCTGGTTGACTGAATCTTGGATACAGGATCCCTGGATACAGAGGGATGACTATATTGGTAAACACAATAATTTTTTTATATTGGTGATTCATCGTTGCATATTTATCTTGTCCCTTCTTTGTTGAGTTCTTGTTTCCTCAACTGATCCTAACAGCAATGCAGTAAAGTAGGCAGAGCTCGGGAAAGTGATGTTTTTGGGACTACAACTCCCAGAACCCTGGCAATGTGTCTTGTCAAGCTCCTCCAGGTTTTTGGTGTGCAAGAAGATGTCCATGGTGCTGAACAGTGTTCCCCAAACCTTGAATAAGTCCTATAAAGTCCAGGATGAAACCCAGAATCATTCACTACCCCGTGCATCCATTAGTTGCCACTGCTGGGAGTTGTAGTCCCAATAGAAAATAGAACAGTTGTGTAGGCTGAGGTTTCCCAGTCAGGCTTAAGGTGGTGGGAATGACCACTCAAATCGGGTTGAGTCCCTATATTGGGGGAATAGTGGTTGGTGAGCTATGCAGGCATAACCTGCCATATGCTTTGGAGCTGACAGTGAGGAACATAACCATCCAGATCACTGTTTCCCAAACTTTGGTCCTCCAGGTGTTTTGGACTTCAACTCCCAGAAGCCCCAGCCACTTTGACCAACAGTCAGGAATTCTGACAGCTGAAGTCCAAAACATCTGGAGGACCAAAGTTTGGGAAGCACTGATCCAGATGATGGTGGCGGGAACAGGTGGAAACATTTCAGATGCACAAGGCACCTAGAGTATGCTTTCATGGTTCTTTCATTGTTTGAATTGTTAAATTGTCTTTTACAAAATTAAATTGTAAGCTGCTTTGCGTTCCAACTTTGGAAAAGTGGGATATAACAATAATGCATTGCAGAGTGCATGCTGTTGCTGTGCTTTGTGTAATGAGGTGACAGCCATGTGTATTTGGTGCATATTGGATATCAGTAGCATATATATAAAAGAACCCACCTCTATATGTGTGTGTGCCCATACACATAGAGTCATAGAGTTGGAAGAGACCTCAAGGGCCATCCAGTCCAACCCCATTCTGCCATGCAGGAAATCCAGATCAAAGCATCCCCGACAGATGGCCATCCAGCCTCCGTTTGAAGACCTCCAAGCATTTTGCATGCTCAGTTTACAGTTTTATTGGCAATTCAGTCTTCTTTTTTTAATTAATTTTATGATTCTTACCATGTTTTCCTACAAAATGTATCCAAAGCAGTTCAGAAATAAGGGAAAAGACGTCATCAAATGAGAACATTTTGCCCTTCTTCTCATCCTACACGTCCGAGCCAAGGATTTAAGACACACTGGGCACAGATGTATGGAACCAAGTGGGAAATGGCAATCGCTCATTGAGGCTGGATGTGACATCAAACTGTCTTAGCAGAGTAGTCCCCTATGTCCACCTCCACAAAGCAGTAGGAATTTGTTCTTGTTTCCTTCTGCTAAGAGTACAATTGGCCCTCCACATTTGCACCATTGACTTTGCAGATTTGATTATATGCCGTTTTGATTATTACGTTCTCTCTAGGAATCTCTAGCTCCTCCAGCGCAACTCTGCCAGAAGCTGACCATAGAGTTGTGCTGGAGAACCTAGAGAAAACACTTCTTTAGGCATTTGCAGGTCCTCCAACAGGATTCTATGGTCAACTTCTGGCAGATGTTGGCCATAGAGTTGCCCTGGATAACCTGGAGATTCCCAGAGAGGTGTCCCCTTAGGTAAAAAGAATAGTGGTTTCTTATTTGCGTTTTCTGCGCACTCACGGGGGTCCTTCACCCCTAACCCCAATGAATGCGGAGGGACCACTGTCTACTTACTGGAGTAAGAATGTGCCACCTCAACTCTTTGCTGGCCTTCATCTCTCAGAGTGTGAGGGTACCTCTGAGCTTGTGTCGAGTGCTTCTCTCTTGTCGCTGGGGTTATATAGTCAGCTGCTGCACATCTAGGGGGAAATGGAGGGGCTTTTAAGAGACAGTAGGCTCTATCACCTAAATAGGGATGTCCGATTGATGGATCGTGGTCTAGATTTGATCCCCAAACCGTTGGCATTAGTAGTCCTGTTCATTATTAATCCAAAGAGAATCTCCACTGCCACCAACAAAATGGCTCTGCTGCTTTTAGTAAGAAAGAGTGTCTGTTTTCATGCCTTTTTCACTGCCAAACATTTTCTTGTGTTGGGGGAGCACTGGTCCCCAAGGAAAAATTCGAGAGCCAACCCTCCATTCTAATCCTTAGAACGAAAGTGTATTTTCTTTGTCCGCCAATGCTCAACCTTTTAAGGGGAGACAGGATTCTTTTTCCAACCGGTGATGCATTTTCTAAACTAGGGGAGAACCTTTTTCTCCTAGACTTAAAATGGACAAAAAGATGCCTTAGGGAACATTTAGGGACTTCAATAAATAAATATTGGGGAAATCTAGGGGCTTCATGCAGCCCACAGGACACACTTTCCTCAGGGAGAAAATTTTCAAACGCCTTCTCTAAAGATGCCGGCTACAGATGCTGGTGAATCGTCAGGAAGAAACTCTTCTAGAACATGGCCACACAGCCCGAAAAACCCACAAAAACGATGGATGCCAGCCATGAAAGCCTTCGACTTCACATTGTCAAAAGCATGTTTATGGTTAGGAACTAGCATGGCTTAGTGGTTTGAGCATTGGACTATTGGAGACCAGGCTTCAAATCTCTGCTCAGCCATGGAAACCCAGAGTGACCTTAAGCAAGTCATACCGGCCAGAGAGAGGAGAAGGAGAGGAGCTGCTTGGCAGCCATTTTGAGACCGTGTGCTTGAGACCGTGTGCTCGTTGCTGAAGGGGCGGAGCTTCTGTGAGTCACATCTGTGAGTCACAAGGGGGCAGAGCTAGCAGAGCTAGCAGACTAGCTTTATATATCACCTTCCAGAGCCTTCCAGAACAGACCGGCCAGAGAGAGGAGAAGGAGAGGAGCTGCTTGGCAGCCATTTTGAGACCGTGTGCTTGAGACCGTGTGCTCATTGCTGAAGGGGCGGAGCTTCTGTGAGTCACATCTGTGAGTCACAAGGGGGCGGAGCTAGCAGACTAGCTTTATATATCACCTTCCAGAGCCTTCCTGAACAGACCGGCCAGAGAGAGGAGAAGGAGAGGAGCTGCTTGGCAGCCATTTTGAGACCGTGTGCTTGAGACCGTGTGCTCGTTGCTGAAGGGGCGGAGCTTCTGTGAGTCACATCTGTGAGTCACAAGGGGGCGGAGCTAGCAGACTAGCTTTATATACCAACTTCCAGAATTTTCATTTTCTTTAACTCAACAACTCTGCTCAAGTGGCATCAGGTTAAAAACAGATATTGAAACAGAACCTTCCCTTTAAGTGTAAGATAGCAGCCAGTACTTACCTTTAAAGTAGTATTCCCAGTAGATTGACTGTTATATTTATTACTAAAGACTTTGCAGTATGGACAACGAGGGATCTGCCACAGTCACCTGCAACTCTTGTGGGATGTACCCACTTCACATGCACCACATGTGGAGAACTTCACATGCACCAAGTGCAAGTTGGTAGCACTCTTGGAGGAGAAAGTGCAGCAGCTGGAGTCCAGAATAGCTACACTTCAGCATATTAGGGAACAAGAGGATTTCCTGGACTCAATAGAACTAACCATCTTGGATGAGTACCACGCAGAGGAAGATGCTAGGGTGGAAGAGGTCACTTGCCAAACAGAGGAGGCAGACAGCTGGAGGAATGTCACAAAGAGAAGTAAGCCAAGAAGGAATTGTTCGGGGAGCTTGCAGCTAGAGAATCGATTTGAAGCTCTTTCCCTTATCAAGGAGGATGAAGAAGAGCAGCATGGACAGACTTCGGGGACAGAGCAGGGGAGCCTGAGAGTCCCACCCGAGGGAACAGTCGCTGCTAAGCCTCGGAGGAGGCGTGTGGTCGTAGTGGGGGACTCCTTGCTGAGGGGTACAGAAGCAGTGATTTGTAGGCCTGACAAGATGTCTCGAGAGGTGTGTTGTCTTCCAGGTGCAAAGATCCGAGATGTGACAGAGAGGCTGACAAGACTGGTCAAGCCTACTGACCAATACCCCTTCCTTTTGGTCCACGTGGGAACTAATGATACTGCAAGACACAGCATTCAGAACATCAAAAGGGATTATGAGGCGCTTGGTAGGAAGCTGAAAGGAATGGATGTACAGGTTGTCATCTCGTCTCTTCTGCCAGTTGAAGGGCATGGTCCAGGAAGGGAGAAGAAAATAGCGGATGTGAACAACTGGCTTCGCAAGATGGTGCCTCCGAGAAGGATTTGGATTCTTCGATCATGGGCTGCGGTTCCATGAGGAGGGACTTCTTGCAACAGACGGGTTGCATCTCACGCCAGTTGGAAGAAATGTTTTTGCCAACAGTCTCAAGAACTTGATCAGGAGAGCTTTAAACTGAGTTCCGAGGGGAAGGGAGACAATATTAAGGAAGGCGAAAGGGATGGCGAAAATAGTCAAACTGAAATAGAGGAAACAAGGCAAACAGTGCAAGGACCCAACAGTGGGAGGCAAAAAAACTTGCACAGGCAGCAAGTAAAAGGGAACCATGGTCTGCGATGTCTCTACACTAATGCACAGAGCATGGGAAATAAGCAAGATGAACTCGAACTCCTAGTACAACAAAGCAAATATGATATAATAGGCATCACTGAAACCTGGTGGGATGAGTCTCATGATTGGAATGTGGAAATAGAGGGGTATAACCTTATTAAGAGAAATAGGCCAAACAGGAAAGGAGGAGGAATAGCACTATATGTCAGAGATATTTACACCAGTGAAGAGATCCAGGACATCAATCCTGGAAGCCAGGTGGAGAGCATCTGGATAAGAATCAAAGGGGAGGGAAACAACAAGGGTGTTACGGTGGGAGTCTACTACAGACCCCCAAGTCAGACTGAGGAATTGGATGATATCTTTCTAGAACAGATGACCACACAGTAAGAAAAGAGAGATGTAGTAGTGATGGGCGACTTCAACTACCCTGATATTTGCTGGAAGTCAAACTCAGCAAAATCCTCAAGGTCTAGCAAATTCCTCACTTGCCTGGAAGACAATTTCATGGTCCAAAAGGTGGAAGAGGCAACAAGGGGGTCAGCTATTTTAGATCTGATCCTAACCAACAAGGATGACTTGGTTAATGGGGTGCAAGTGGTGGGATCCTTAGGTGGAAGTGACCATGTTCTCCTGGAGTTTGTAATACAGTGGAAAGGAGAAGCCAGGCAGAGTCAGACACGCATCCTAGACTTTAGGAGAGCGAATTTCAGTAAACTTAGAGAAGTACTGAGGGCGATTCCATGGTCAGAAATACTAAAAGATAAAGGAGTTCAGGACGGATGGGACTTTCTCAAAAGGGAGATACTGAAGGCACAATTTCAAACAGTTCCAGTGAGAAAGAAAAACGGGAGGTGTCTCAAGAAACCAGGATGGATGACTAAGGAACTTTCAACTGAGCTAAGTTTGAAACGGAACATGTATAAGAAATGGAAAAAGGGGGAAATCACGAAAAAGGAATTCAAAGAAATAGCAGGCATGTGTAGGGGTAAAGTCAGAAAAGCTAAAGTGCAGAATGAACTCAGGCTTGCTAGAGAGGTTAAGAACAATAAAAAGGGCTTTTTTGGATATGTCCGCAGAAAAGGAAGAAGAAGGAAACAGTAGGGTCACTGCGTGGAGAAGATGGCAAAATGCTAACAGAAGACAGAGAAAAGGCAGAATTACTCAAGACCTATTTTGCCTCAGTCTTCTCAGAAAAGGCAAAGGGTGCTCAACCTGAGGATAATGGAGCAGAGGACAGAATAGGGGAATTTCAGCACAGAATAAGTAAAGAGATAGTAGAGGAACACCTTGTTAATCTAAATGAATTTAAGTCTCCGGGACCAGATGAACTCCATCCAAGGGTATTAAAAGAACTGGCAAAAGTAATATCGGAGCCATTGGCAATCATATTTGAAAACTCCTGGAGAACAGGAGAGATCCCAGCAGACTGGAGGAGGGCAAACGTTGTCCCCATCTTCAAAAAGGGGAAAAAAGAGGATCCCAACAATTATCGTCCAGTTAGTCTGACATCAGTTCTAGGAAAGATTCTGGAGCAGATCATTAAACAGAGAGTCTGTGAACATCTAGAAGGCAATGCCATAATCACAAAAAGTCAACATGGGTTTCAGAGAAACAAGTCATGCCAGACAAACCTAATCTCTTTCTTTGATAAAATTACCAGCTTGGTAGATGAAGGGAATGTTGTGGATATAGTATATCTTGATTGCAGTAAGGCCTTTGACAAGGTTTCCCATGACATTCTTGCAAACAAGCTTGTAAAACGTGGGCTAGACAAAGGAACTGTTAAATGGATCTGTAATTGGTTGACCGGCCGAACCCAAAGGGTGCTCAACAATGGCTCCTTTTCATCCTGGAGAGAAGTGACCAGTGGGGTCCCACAGGGCTCTGTCCTGGGCCCAGTGCTATTCAACATCTTTATCAATGACCTGGATGACAGAATTGGGAGCATACTTATCAAATTTGCAGATGACACCAAATTAGGGGGAATAGCTAATACCCCAGAGGACAGGATCAAGATTCAAAATGACCTGAATAGACTAGAAAGCTGGGCCAAAGCTAACAAAATGAAATTCAACACAGAGAAATGTAAGGTATTGCACTTAGGGCGGAAAAATAAAATGCACAGATATAGGATGGGTGACACCTGGCTGAATGAAACTACGTGTGAAAGGGATCTAGGAGTCCAAGTAGACCACAAGTTGAACATGAGTGAACAGTGTGATGCGGCAGCTAAAAAGGCCAATGCTATTTTAGGCTGCATCAATAGAAGTATAGTGTCTAGATCAAGAGAAGCAATAGTGCCACTGTATTCTGCTTTGGTCAGGCCCCACCTAGAATATTGTGTCCAGTTCTGGGCGCCACAATTCAAAAAGGACATTGAGAAACTGGAGCGTGTCCAAAGGAGGGCGACAAAAATGGTGAAGGGTCTGGAAACCATGCCCTATGAGGAACGACTCAGGGAGCTGGGGATGTTTAGCCTGGAGAAAAGAAGGTTAAGAGGTGATATGATAGCCCTGTTTAAATATTTGAAAGGATGTCATACTGAGGAGGGAGCAAGCTTGTTTTCTGCTGCTTCAGAGAACAGGACCCGGAACAATGGATGCAAGCTGCAGGAAAAGAGATTCCACTTGAACATTAGGAGGAACTTCCTGACAGTAAGGGCTGTTCGACAGTGGAATGCACTCCCTCGGAGGGTGATAGAGTCTCCTTCCTTGGAGGTCTTTAAACAGAGGCTGGATGGCCATCTGTCAGGGATGCTTTGATTTGGATTTCCTGCATGGCAGGGGGTTGGACTGGATGGCCCTAGTGGTCTCTTCCAACTCTACGATTCTATGATTCTATGATTCTATACTCTCTCAGCCGCTGAGAAGGCAGTGGCAAACCCCATCTGATCAAACATTGCCAGGAAAACCCTGTGGCAGGTTCACTGTACGTTGGCATACAACTTGCTCATGGCTCAGTTTCAACACACAGGGGCCTCATAGCCATCTAAGTGTCCAGCGCCTTGAATCCCTCTTTGCTCCAAGTAACAGAGGCTTTGAGAGCCAGCATGGTGTAATGGTTTGAATGTAGGACTATGACTCTGGAGATCAGGATTCGATTCCCCGCTCGAGCATAAAAACCCACCTTGGGCAAGTCATACTCTCTCAGCCTCGGAGGATATAGCAATGGCAAGCCCCCTCTGAAGAAACTTGCCAAGAAAACTCTATGGTCGGTGCATCTTTGGATCACCATAAGTCAGAAACAACTTCTAGGCTCACATAACAACAACAACAGAGGCTTTTTTAGCCTGACTGTGTGTGTGTCACTGAGATTACTCTGCTCTGACTACTATTTGGAGAAAGGATAAGCTACCAAGAATAAAAACACTGGCCATCCCTCCTCCATGCACACAAAGTGTATGTATGCTGACCATCCGAGGATCTCTCTCAAAGACCCTGGGAAGGAGGTTTGTAGAGGGGAAAGAGCCTAGTCAGTATCTTCACCTTGTATACAGGATCCCACAAGAATCCTAATTCGATGGCAAGCCAAAGCAACCAGGTAAATCTTTAGCCCTGGAATAAATGGTGGTCTATTGCAGACATAAAGTGGAACAGGGTCCTGAAGAGCGAGGCTGTTGCTTGCAAAGGCCCTGTTTCCCTGGTCTGCCAAAATTATTGCTTTTAGAGGCTGGAGCATCACTAGAGCCTTGGACGTTCATCTCAAAGTTGGGATCAGCAAAGGCAGCCGTTGAAGTAACCTGGAACCCAACCGTTTTGTCCCTAAATATCGGCTCAAGCAAGCATCAAGTGAAAGATGTCTGAAGCACAGTAATGGTTGTGATCAGCTACTTACGGATTCCTCTGACTGTCCAGGCTTGTCTTCCATTTATTCTCTATAGGCAGAGATGACATAACAAACACAAGATCATACAAGAGAAAGTGTAAAAGTAATGGCAAAAAAAAAAGTGGTAGCCCATAAAGTAAAAATAAAAATAGCTTCAAGAAAGGATGCTTGCATGCAACTTTGCCGGCCTCAGATCTGCTTCCAACATCTCTCATACTGGATGCAAGTATTTCATATAGAATCATAGTTGGAAGAGACCGCAAGGGCCATCCAATCCAACCCCATTCTGCCATGCAGGAACTCACAATCAAAGCATCCCTGACAGATGGCCATCCAGCCTCTGTTTAAAGACCTCCAAGGAGGACTCCACTACTTTCCAAGGCAGTGTATTTCACTGTCAAACAGTTCTTACTGTCAGGAAGTTCCTCCTAATGTTGAGGTGGAATCTCTTTTGCTGTGGCTTGCATCCATTGCTCTGTGTCCTATTCTCTGGAGCAGCAGAAAACAAGCTTGATCCCTCCTCAATATGACATCCCTTCAAATATTTAAACAAGGCTATAATACCACCTCTTAACCTTGTCTTCTCCAGGCCATATCTACTGGATCCCACCTCCTCTCCCTCAGATGGCAACCCTCTCTCATGTGGTGCTTCATATGTCCCAAAAGTTTACTCCAGCCCTCTGTGAAACCACGTGGAGGAGGTTTTTGATCCCACACAGAATGATAGTGAAAGAGAGCGAGGAAGAAAGCCCCAGGTCACCAATTTATTTTCGGTAGCCATTGCTCCTTCATCATAATAGCTAACCTCTGCATGCACAAAGCTCTATCGTTTTAGACCTTGACATGAAGAAGAAGCAAGTCAGTTATGTGGTGGTGGTGGTGGTGGTGGTTTAAAAGCCTTACCAGACCGTTGACATTTCATGCACATGCTAACAAGTGCTCCCAAAAGCATCAAGGAGAAGGCACCCCAAATCAGTTCCACTTGGCTCATAGCTTGATCTCGCCACGGCTTCCACCTTGAAAACAAAAGGATTGGTGGAGTGGTAGAAAGATGCCCTGCAGCTTCCAGCATCGCCACAAGCGCTTCAGGGCACAGCATCCTTAATTCAGAATATTAAAGGGAGGAAGGAGGAATGGATAGAAATAATTGGGATGACATTGAACAAGGACGTGTGCAAGGTCCCAGAGGACTTGGAGGCAGCCAAAAAACAACAACTGCAGAATTAGGAGGGGTTTTAATTTTTAATAGCTGTGATTACTACATATGTTATTTGTCTGAATAACTTGTGCTATGGGGCAGTGTTGTAGACAGCTAACTATGAGTTGGAGGTCTGAGAAGTTTCTCCTAGGTGAGACCTGTATGAGTCAACATGAAGGAAAACAAAACAAAGATATAGCCATGTTAGTCTGTAGCATCAATATGTAGAGAGATCTTGTAACAACTTTGAGGCTAACTGAAAGAAAGAGGATGGCAGCTTGAGCTTTCGTAGACTACGTCCTCAGATGCAAAGATGTTTGTGAAAGGAGGTGAATCCTTTTACTGTTAGATATATGGTTCCAGACCCCCTTTTTGTTTGACCTTCACTCCACACGCATAGCAGCTTTTCCTTCTCTGAGGAAGTAGACTTAAGTCTAGGAAAGCTCATGCTGCCAACTTCTTTCTTTCGGTTAATCTCAAGGTGCAACATGATCGCTCAACATACTGACTGTACAGACTAACACGGCTATATCTTTGAACTTTTCCTTCTCTGCCAACTCTGTCGCTTGAGATGGAGAAAATTTGCTTGAGCTCAGCTTAGTCCCTGCAATATAATGTGATTTAATTTCTTCTGTCCTATCTCTAATAATGTGCAACATAGGCCCTATACAGAGAGGCCAAAATAAAGCTGCTTCGGGCCACTTTGGAGGTATGCTGTTTAAGTGATGCATGCATCCTAAGTGTCTGAAAGCCATGCCAAAGCCATGCTCCAGCCATGCTTCCGGACTCTTAGGACGCATGCATCATTTAAACAGCATACCTCCAAAGTGACCCGAAGCAGCTTTATTTTGGCCTCTCTGTATGGACCCATATTCACCAAAATACTTGCATCACATCAAGCTTCTCTCCAACGACTACTGCTTTTCTTTTGCGATCATTGCACACATTTTTATCACCAGGGCGTTTCTTGGAAGCGCTCTGATTTACCTGCTTATCCATGCTTTCTGCGTAACACAGAACACAGTGGGAAAACACTTCTGAACACACCTCAAAACCACAAAGCTGATGAAGTCAAGAACTATGGTGTGGCGAGGCGAGGTTGCCACTGAACAGCTGAAATTTGTACAGACGCCAGGATTGAATGCTAGAAATGGAACTGCCCTATAACCAACCCAGAGTTTGTGTTCTGTGAATAGGGCTCCTCTATGTATTAATTATGTTATTGCCAATGTGCACAGCGTTATAGTGGGATATACAATACAAGTATGTTTTAAAAACCTTGATGCTCTTCGGGTATTTTGACATCTTAAGAGTGCATGGGAAAGCTTTGAAAACCTAGGAAGCTACCCAAGCATTGCTTCACATTTTACTCTGCCGTCGTATTCAGTGGGACTTGAGCATCCATGGATTTTGGTATCCATAGGGGCCTTTAAAGCAAACCCCAGCTGATACCAATGTTGAAATCGCCGTTTGGACATCCAAAGAAAGGGGGTAAGCAAAGCGACCATGGGAAGGCGAACAAAGAGGCCTAGCTGTCGACCTTTTTCCATGCTTCAGACTCTGCGATGCTGGAAATCAGGAAGTTTCGAGGGGAAAGAGCAACTAATTAGAACACAAGAAGCTAAATTTAACTATATTTTCCTCCCAGACTCTGATCATGAGTATATGCTGACTGCTTTCATTAGTTACTCAGTGGAAACAGACTACTACTCGGCAGGAAGAAATACTTGTGGGGTACCGTCACTCTTTGGCAGAGAAGGCTAAAGACTTGTGAAACGACAAATCCCAGGATTCCATAGGATAGAATCATAGAGTTGGGAGAGACCCCAAGAAGGGCCATCCAGTCCAACCCCATTCTGCCATGCAGGAACTCACAATCACCGCATTCCCCAAGAGATGGCCATCCAACCTCTGTTTAAAGACCTCCAAAGAGTGTATTCAAGCCTTGCAGAGCCAGGATAGGCATTACCAAGACAGATGAACAATGGCTTGATTCAGAACTTGGGAAAGTCATCCTTTTGGGACTGCTCTTTCCAAACGCCTTACCCATACTGGCTGGGGGATTCTGGGAGCTGAGATCCAAAATGGAGAGGATTTATGCAAGGCACTTCATTCTAGAGTGGTGAGGGGTCTGGAGGCTATGGCCTGTGAAGAACAACTGAGGGAGCTGGGGATGTTTAGCCTGGCAAAGAGAAGGTTAAGAGGTGATATGATAGCCCTGTTTAAATACTTGATGTCATATTGAGGAGGGAGCAAGCTTGTTTTGAGCTGCTCCAGAGAATGACCTGGAGCAATGGATGCAAGCCCCAGGAAAAGAGTTTCCACCTCAACATTAGGAGGACCTTCCTGACAGAAAGGGCTGTCCGACAGTGGAACACACTTCTTCGGAGTGGAGTCTCCTTCCTTGGAGGTCTTTAGACAGAGGCTGGATGGACATCTGTTGGGGATGCTTTGGTGGAGGGTTCCTGCATGGCAGAATGGGGTTGGACTGGATGGCCCTTCTTGGGGTCTCTTCCAATTCTGTGATTCTATGACTAACTGAAAGAAGTTGGCAGCATGGGCTTTCGTATACTTAACTGTATATACTTGACTGTATGGTTTTTGGGGCCAAAATGATGCATTTTGGCACAACCCGTGGATATGTTGAGGGTGAAACTTAAGGCCACATAACAAAGGACCTAAAGGGTTAAGCGAAGGAAAACAATGGCAAAGAGCCTGCAAAATTCCATCAGATATAACTGTATGTACTCATGCTAAATAAAGTACATGGCAAGGGATTGGACTGGATGGCCCTTGTGGTTTCTTCCAGCTCTACGATTCTATGATTAAGGGCTAGATGGATGGGAGAGTCGAAGGGGGTCAGTGTTTCCAGGACAGATTATACTCTTGCCTTTCACCAGGGGATGGTTCCTATTTTAAAATAAGAGTTAAAGTACTGTACTAACACTGAGCCATGGGTAAGTCGACTGGTTTTTGGGGTCAATTTTTAAACTAAAATTGCTAGACTAGTATAGTATAGGAAAGTTCAGCTTGCCAACCTCTTTATGTTAGTCTCAAAGAGGCTACAAGATGTACATACTGAAGAAAGTCCGGTTAGCAAGGAGAGTGTCTTTAGCATAAAAATTAGCCTGGCACACTAAGAAGGCCAATCTAAGAAGGCAAGGAAGGAGTATGAAAAAGTGCCCAAGGAGAGCCCTACCTGCTGGTTTAGACGTATCTTCTTGCTTCGCTGCAGCAGCCCTTGGTCCGATGTCTCATGCCGGACCTCTCTCTTGCTCACATTTTACAGCAGCAGTCAAACCGCAATGTGGTCAACTTCCTCGCAGAGACAGCGAGCAGGTCTCTGGTTTCCTGTTGCCCTGAGTCATAGAACATGACATCCGCTACTCGGCCTTGGAGGGCACCCTTGCACTCTACAAGGCTTAGAACAAGCACCGTGCACCTGGAACACAGAACCCCCTTGACCCATTTCAAAGCAAAATGTTTGAGCCTGGCTGTTGGGGAAGCCTGTTCCCTTCAAGTAGTAGGTTCATTTATGTCTGAGCTTTCCTCCAGGAATGGTATGTGGTTCCCTTCCTCCCTACTTTATTGTCACAACAACTTTGCAAGGCGGAGAGTCACTGGTCACTCAGTGAGATTCATAACTCAGTGAAGACTTGAACTTATCCCCCAAACTCCCCAGACCATACTCAAACCACCACAGCATGCCTGGCACATTCATAGAATCGTAGAGTTGGAAGAGACCCTAAGGGCCATCCAGTCCAACCCCATTCTGCCATGCAGGAACTCTCAATCAAAGCATACCCGACAGATGGCCATCCAGCTTCTGTTTAAAGACCTCCAAGGAAGGAGACTCCACTACACTCCAAGGAAGGAGTTTGTTCCACTGTCGAACAGCCCTTACTCTCAGGAAGTTCCTCCTAATGTTGAGCTGGAATCTCTTTTCCTGGAGCTTGCATCCATTGTTTTGGGTCCTGTTCTCTGGAGCAGCAGAAAACAAGCTTGCTCCCTCCTAAATATGACATCCTTTCAACTATTTAAACACAGCTATCATATCACCTCTTCACCTTCTCTTCGCCAGGCTAAACATCCCCAGCTCCCGAAGTTGTTCTTCATAGGCCATAGCCTCCAGACCCCCCACCTTGCATAAATCCTCTCCTTATTGGATCTCAGCTCCCAGAATCCCCCAGCCAGTATGGGTAAGGAGTTTGGAAAGAGCAGTCCCAAAAGGATGACTTTCCCAAGTTCTGAATTAAGCCATTGCTCATCTGTCTTGGTAATGCCTACCTGGCTCTGCAAAGCCAGAATACACTTGTCCTTCTACATTCGCTGGGGTCAGGGGCACAGGACCCCCATGAATGTGGAAAAACGCAAATAACAAAAACACTATGTGAGAACACCTCTCTAAGAATCTCTAGGTCCTTCTGTGCAACTCTGTAGTCAACGTCTGCCAGAAACTGACCATAGAATTGCGCTGGAGGAGCTACAGATGCCCAGCGAAGTGTTCTCTGTAGGAATCACTAGGTCCTTCGGTGCCACTTTTGGTTAAAGTTGCCCATTGAGTTGCACTGCAAGACGTAGATATTCCTGGAGAGAACATACAGTGTTAATAAAATCCATGAATAATCAAATCCGCAAGAGTCAAAGCCACAAATGTGGAGGGGCGAGTTGTACTTGTCACAAATAGCTTGGCCCTACAGCACCTTGAGCAACTGGGCTTTGGGTCAATTGGTTTTGTTGGGCGCATGGGCAATCTCTTCTTCACCTTCTACCATTGCAGCCTATCCTCAAGAAGGCAGTCTGGCTATTGATGCTTCAATTATACTGTGTGTTGACAAAAAATGGTCAAAACATGGCCTTCCAAGCAGTGTGGCCCTTAGTCTCCAACAGTTGCCTATCCCTGGTGCACACGTCGAATGCCACATATGAAAAACCTGTTGTCAGGTATGTCCCTATGCTATACATTTAATTGTATGAACATTCCTATCTTCCCCTCCACTATTAAGTCAAAGTTAACACTTCGAGTAAGTGTCCTCCAACCTACAACATGGCCATCTTTTAAGGTTCCAGAAGACCCTTTCCAGGAGTCCCTTCTAACCGAACAATTCCAGAACTCCATTTTAGATCTTGGAGGTGCTTAAGATGGACCTTGGCAGCCCTTGACCACAAGACAGGCTACTGAATTATTTTAAGGTTGGAGAGAAGTAGTTTCCATTTTCAGACCCAAAGATATGAACTGATAAGCTGTAGCGCATGACCTCTTATGCCAAACTAAACTGGCTAATTTTTAGGAGCCTCTGGGCCTTTAATACTAAAACAGGCTATTTGAAAATGTCCACGTTCTAAAAAGACAACCTGCCTTAAAACACATCTGATCCTGGACTGCAAAGAGATTTCAACACATGCCAGCCTTCAATATTATTTAATGTTTTCTTTATTTAAAAGATCATTCACAAAATACCATATCCATAAATTTACTTTTGTCACGAAGCAGAATGTGTTAAGTGTTCGGAAATTTCTCTTTACACATTTAAAAATCAAACGACTATAAGTGAGTCTTGCATGGGAAGCCTTGGGGTTTTTGTTTCTGCTCTTAAAATCTCGGTTCTTCCGCACTTTCTTTTTTCTAAAAACAGAAGTGAGGTTCTTTCGATGGATTTCGTTTGGAACACAACCACACAGACACACAGTGCATGTCGCAAAGAAAAGTAGCGTTAGACAAATGGTTCTTGTTCGGAGAAACAGACATAAAGACAAAAAGGACGGGGCGGGGGAGAGAAAAGAGAAGCTGACATTTGTTCAGACTGGTGTTGTTCTTTCCGTTTTGGGTCATACAAATTAATATCACCCTCGGATTTTTGCCAATTCCTTCTTCAAATCAGGATACATTTGCACACAGCGGATGTGTTTTATTTACGGGGTGAGAAAGAAACATGCGCCTGCTATTTTTCGTTACACTCTATACCAATAAAGGGGAAAACTAGATATCCTAGCACTGAGGTCCAACGCTGCATGAAAGCTAAAGCCTGGATAGGCAAACAGGCAACATTCTGCCCCTCAAATCTGCAGAACTGTTCAGCATTACTTTCTACCCAAGTTACTTTTTTCCAACAATTCGTCAAGTGTAAAGAGTCGAAGCTAACAGACCTCTGGCAGTTAACCAGGCCTCTTGTGCCAAAAACCCCCTCCGGAATAACCCCCTCATTTCCACTGTAAAGGCTCCCTGCCAAAGCAAAGTCAGTCGGGACAGAACCAAATGCTGGAGTTAGGACCCCGTTCCATCCCAAAGGAAGCCCCACTCCAACAAACCAAACTAAAAATTCATTAATTTAAACAAAGTGTAGGTTAAACGTCGCTAGCGGACAGGTAAAAAATATATAAGGACATGTAGGAGACGTTCCCGGGGGCTACGTCAGGCACAAGGTTGGACATCACCGACCTGTGAGCGCCAGCGACAAGTGCGTAGGCCACAACAAGAAGGCAGAGGGGCCGCATCAGGTAAGTTGCCGACGTAACGCCTCAGGTCCAGACAAGGATCTGCAAAAGGCTCATGTCAGGGTAGCTTCGCCTTGCTCTTGTGGCTGTTTTAACTCTTAAAGCTGCCAGGGGGGAGGCAGGGAAATAGTGATATATATTTATAAATATTCTGAAGAGCCTTAGTGGCAAAAGGGCGTACTCTCATTTAACTCTTGTGTTGCATAGGCGATTCGTACAGGGACGGTGTTCTATGACTCAAGAGGTCTTCCACTTTGGTGGGACTCTTCTGAGTCGAGGGCTGTCGCACGTGGCAAGCATGCAGAGGGCACCGAAACTTTGTGGGAAGGAGGAGGGGATAATCGGGAGGAGAACTGGGGCCTAACCCATTTGTCCGGGAAGTGGAAAAAGCCAGAGAGGAGGAGGAGGAGGAAGGTGGAAGCTGCACCTCCGCTGAGAGAAGCCCACATTCATGGAGTAGGGCAGCGCTTCACTGGCCACAAGCCATGTGCTGGGCTTTAAGGGGGGACACGGGTGAGAAAAGGGGAGAAACTTAAGACAATGCAGGCAATAGATACAGCAAAGCCAAGAACGTACTAAAAACCACTTGTTAACAGCTGACATGCATTCACAAGCTCTGGTATGTTTTTTAAAGGGTTTTCTTTTTCATTTCTGTTTCGAGGAGGACAAGTGTCAAGATGGTAGGAATGGTGGCCGCAGGGTTAATGTTCTGAGCACATTGAGACACGCTGGGCTGTCTTGCGTTTTCTCCCGCCCCCACCCAGCCCCCTCCCGCTCTCCCATCCCGTCCCCCCCCCCACACACACTCTTGCCCCCCTCAGGCTCATTCTTGCTCTCCTTTTACTACTTCCTCTCTTGGCTTGGCTCCGCCAAAGATCGCAGAGTTGGGGTTGGCTACTTGGTTGAGGGGAGTAGCAACTGTCCGGGGCTTCAGCTGAAGTCTGGGCCGCTGGGCTCTTTCCTCTGGAAGAAAAGAAACGTTTGTCCTTGAGCAGGGGTCCCCACAACCCTGAGTCCATGAAAACACCCCCTCCCCAAAATACATTGGAAGAGACCCCAAGGGCCATCCAGTCCAACCCCATTCTGCCATGAAAGGAACTCTCAATCAAAGCATCCCTGACAGATGGCCATCCAGCCTCGGTTTAAAGACCTTTAAGGAAAGCGACTCCACTACACTCTGAGGGAATGTCTTCCACTGTTGAACAGCCCTTACTGTCAGGACGTTCCTCCTAATGTTAAGGTGGAATTTCTTATCCTGTAGCTTGCATCCATATCAAGTGGTACCAGGCCAATTTTCTGCTTAATAAGAAGACATCTACTTCATTAAGTGAAGTACACCTGTAAACTGTTTAAATCAACTAAATGCACCCCTTTAGCAGCAATTTAAAAAAGAAGATTCCTAATAAAAACTGAAGATGGCCAACACCTTGTTATGACATCTATACAAAACATAGGCCTGTTCCAGACTGCCAAAATAAAGCTGCTTTGGGTCTCTTTGGAGGTGTGCTATTTAAATGATGCATGGGTCCTAAGAGTCCGGAGGTCGCGCCAAAGCCACACTCCATTCCTAAGCACTGGAGGGCAGCTTTGGTGCAGCTTCTGAATTCTTAGGGCGCATGCATCATTTAAACAGCATACCTCCAAAGAGACCCAAAGCAGCTTTATTTTGGCAGTCTGTAACAGGCCATAGTATGCTTTCCTTTGGACATACGGTTTCCCACATATAAAAGTATACTTTGGGAGTTTGCAAGGGCCCTTGCGCACTGCTGCAGCTTTCAGGAGTCCTAACCTGCCTGAAAAACTGGCAAAACCACTTCTGAGAATGAGTCACCATAAGTCAACAGGGGACTTGAAAGCACATATGCTACACACTGCCAAAAAAGTTTGGGGTTTTTTGATGTTCAAAATGAAGATGGAGTTGCATTTCCCCCCAGACTGGAAATGTTCAGAAGTCCACACTTTTTGTGACTGGTGGCGGGGAAGGTCTGACCAGTACAAACAGAATACAAGCATCAGACCTGGAACAGAAGCTACATATGAACCGGGGCAAGTGATACATATTTGGGCTTTTGCCAAACAATTGCATCTTTCTCTGAAGATGCCAGCGAAACGTCAGGAATAAGCTCTTCTAGAACATGGCCACATAGTCCGAAAGGCCCACAAAAACAATTGCATGGGGATTTCATGCTCTATTAACAGGATCTAACAGGTGTCAGCTGCAAAACAGATTGTTAGCAGCAACCCAGTTTGGAAGCAACACAGGGAAGAAAAAGAATACCGTCTGCCCACCTTCTGTTGGCTCTCTAAAATCCATGGAAGATCCACGCAGCGGAGGGCCATCTCTGAAGCGACCAGTTCCCCCCATGGGTGGGCCGCCACCTCGCCGATCCCCAGGACGCGTTCTGCCTCGTCCTCCCAAAAAGTCGTCATCTCTGAAGCCGCCTGCCAAGAGGAACACAGAAACCAGCGTCAGCCGTTTTGCTATGTCTGAAAATGGGGAAAATCTTGCTCACTGAAGCAACCTGTGCAAGGGTCTAACAGAGAGGTACTTTCAGGATCATCCAGGCACTTAAGTTACCAAGACGCAAGTGTTTCGTCAAAAGCAATGGGCCAGAGAACTGCAGGCATTGGTCAGACTGAACTAAGAGACAAGTAGAAAAGAAGAAATCTACCATTCCATACTTCTCTCTGCGAGAAATACAAAGCTACTAGTATTACGTGGCCCTGCTCACTTTTTGTTGTAAAGCGAAGAGGTAGCTTTTCAAGAGCACTTGGGTGGAACTGCACGATTTGACTCTGTTGCTTCAGCATTCCTCTTGGCTGTGTTGCAAATGTGGGTTAAAATGTCCCCCTCCTTGGTGGCTGTATCATTGTCTTAACTGATTTATTAGAAATGCCCTGGAGTTCCTCATAGGAGATAGTATTAAAAAACACACACCACAGAATGTAGACATGAAAATGAGGACAATGTGGAAAGCGAACAGGCTCCCACTTAGTAGATACAAGACTGTTAACTCTCTGAAATTGTGAATTTATCAGAAACCTTCCTTTCTGAGGAATTTCAAGCTTGACTTCATTGTAGCAAGACTTTTAATAGGCAAAGCAGAGAGTCCTTGATGCTGTTCTTCATTTTACCGAATGAACATTTTAGGACTACTACGTGGACAAACCTCTTTTATAACTAGGATTGGCGAACTGTCCACATCCACCAAAGTCGCCTGCACAAGGATGCTAGAAATCCCAATTTTTATTTCTTGAATGATGTCTATAGAGTCAATGCTTCCAGGCTTTTCAGTTTGAGAAACGACTGTCAAAAGAGAGGTTTGAAAATGAACAGTTTGGGTTCATGGAGGACAGGAGAGGGAAGAACCAAGCTTTGGAGTGCAAGTTTGCCCACATGGCGACACCTTCAGCATCTTCATGGCTCTTTAAGAGAGCAGCACAACAATTAGGTCAGTATCTAGATTCAAGGACAGCCAATACTATGAATCTGGTAAGGACTTTGCTTATCCCCCCAGGTCAGCACCTGTAAAAGTAGGAACAGTATCCCTCACAGGGATATGCGTAGCCTGGAATGGACAAAAACATGACATTGATCACTGCTAGGTAGTAATAAACAATAGCAAGCGGAAGGTGACATGCAAGACTACAACCCTCAAGGCACGTCTGCTGGGTTTATGCAGCATGCTCAGAAATGAGGTAGCCCTACACTCCAAGCGTTAACAAACCTAAGATGCAGACTTCCATCATATCCAACAGATTGCAAGGTTGATGAGGAAATCAGTAAACTTGGGAGTGTGTCAGGGCTTCTCTGATCTATCCTTACTGGTGTCTCACCCAGTGAGCCTGAGCTTTATTTTGAGAGTCTGAATTACTGGACGTTCTAAAAGGAAAGAGACAGATGGATACACAATCCTACTGATGGAAAGCCAGAGCAACACAGAATTTTACAATCCAGATGACGTCAGGTTGTTCTGAAGACGATTTAAGGAAGCATACTTACATCTGTTAAATAAACGTACTTATACCTCCATCTTCAAAGGCTTCAACATTTTTCTACCCCTGTCAATGATGGCTTTGCCACTGAAACCATCCCAAGGAAACAGAACAACATATACACGTGTCCTTTGCCACGCTCTCCAAAAATACAAGTTGTCTGAACAACGTTTTGGAATGCCACCTTATTGGGAAACTTAAGACTGCCTTACCACCGCCTGCGCCAGACGCACATCGGAAGGATGTAAAAAATAATAATAATAATAATTAAAAAAAGGAAGAGATTGTGAAAAATCTCAGTAATAGGAAAAAGTAGAAATACCGCTACCAGAATTGAAGTCATCTCTGGAATCCCATCCACCTCCTCGTGGTTCCCGCGGACCTCCGCCCATGCCTAAAAAGAAAGCCACATTGCAAGCAAGGGTCAATGGGGAAGGCGGGAAGGTCTAAAAGGTTCCACTTCCAATGGTGGACATTGCAGGGCTCTCTCAGCCTGGCGCAATCCACATGTTTTCTAACACCAGGCAACTGTACTCTGTAGGAGAATGCGGCAGGATCGGAGAAAGGCATGCGAAGGCCTGGGAAAGTTGGTAGCTGGGAGGCATGTATAGGTCTCAAGGAGTAGGACTCATCTAGGCCTGAGCAGGAATGCTGGTGAGAGACCTGTGAAGTGCCAGCATCTTCAGGAACCGCAACCCTTTAAAGGCCTCGTTTTCCTGAACCGAACTGTGCTGAAGCCACTTACGGTGACATAAAACTAGACCCACTTTTTAAGTAGTGCCTTTTTATGCCGCACAATCCACGAAGCTGTTTTTGAATCCTGCTCTGTTATTCAAAACATCAAATCTTGTGACTGAAACAGATACTCAAGGCACGAGGGAGAGTATTAGCAACCCAAAAATCCTGGCGTGGGTTACACCACATGAACATTATTTCCTTTTGGTTCAACAACTGTATCAACTATGGTGCCATGATCTATGGAATATAATATATTTATGCCATCAATTAACCTTCAACAGAAGAACAGTGGAAGAAACCTTTTAAACTCACTTTGCTGCCTTTGTACTACGAAGCAGCAGACTCAAACATAGAAAAGGGACAGGAAGAATAGATCTCTGTATGGTTTACAATAGATTCCCAAAGGGATTCTGAGAGGAAAAATTAGGGTGGGATTGCCACTGCTGGCCTTTTACTAATGTGTTTCTCAGCTTTAAAACAGGAGTTGTTGCTTCGGACCAAATGTGTTGTTAGAAGTGCTGCTGTAGGGTAACACATATGCAGATGTACGTTCATTCCTTTGCACAGATCATGGGGTCATTATATAGTACGACTTTAGACTTTGCTTCCTGAACCACCATTTTATGTCTAGATTTAGTTGGTAGACCTTGGTGCTTGAAGTAAAGCATGTCAAACAGGTCCCACTAGCTTGGCATCTGCCCATCTCCATTTCAGAATATTGCCTTGTTGTAGCTTTCTACTCTGCGTTCCTCTGTCTGGCAGAATCGTGGCCCAGAGAAATCACAACTCCAAGTTCTTCCAAACCTAGCTACGCAAGTCCATAGCTTTCTAGAACAGAGGAGAGCTGCATGGTTAGAATTTACCTTTATTAAAATAGCCAGGACTGCTCAGCGGAGTCACCAGAAGTTTGTCTCTTTGAGGAGTTAATGGCTTACCTGCCAATTTCTATTTTAGAAACAGAGCTTGAAGATACACCACGCTTATCGTGTCATCCTATGTAGATTTAACTTCTTGCTTAATATATATTATTTAGAGCAACTAGCATAGCTTTATCCCAGGGAAAGACAACTCTGCTCCTATGGATGCTATGGGAATGCAACTCTCATAATCCTTCAACATTGGCTATGTTGGCTAAGGCTAATGGGAGTTGCAATGCAACAACAGTGGGAGGACCATAGTTACTCACCTCTGCTCTACATTGAAACATTTCATGTAATATTGCATTTGTCTATCACATTGTTCATATACACAAACTGGCAGCTCATTTTACACTTTTCCTAGTCTACCATTCTTCAAGTGCTGAAAGTGTTACAGAAAGCCTTGACATCCATGTTAAATGTGAAACTTGAGGTTCTTGGACATGCAAAGGGCTTGCATCCCTCTGTCTTCCTTACAAGCCAAGGAAGCAGAGAGGAGAAATCCTCTCCAGTTTCTTTAATGTACAGGGAGATGCTGGCAGATCCATGCTAGTCAAGATACAGAGGTGTGCTTTCATGGACTGGAAAGGAAATACATTTTAGTTGAAGCAGCCGAAGGGACCACCAAGGTAACCTACTTCAACCACTTGGTGAGGCAGAAAAATCATTACTACAGGATCCTTCAGTGATTTATCCACACTACTGAACACCTGCCAATAAAGGAGAAAGTCTGTCCTCCCCCAAGGCAGTGTGTTTTATACTCTCAGAAAGATCTTCCTGATATTTAGTAGAAATTTGGGGATGCTTTGACTGAGAGTTCCTGCATGGCAGAATGGGGTTGGACTGGATGGCCCTTGGGGTCCCTTCCAACTCTATGATTCTCCCTTTCTGTACAGGAAAACTTTCTTCACATCCAAAATGTGTTGATGGCCCTCATATCCCCACTTGGTTCAGGTTCTAGTCCCAGATTCCTCTGTGACTGCAGGGTTTTGGAGTAGCAGTCCTTGGAACTTCTTTGTAGGTTATTCTGGGATTAACAGCTCCTTACTCTACCATCATGTTTCACTTCGTTGCAGTGCTCCTACCCTTCAAGGCCTCAAGGATATCAAACTACTTCACCCCTTCCATAAGCCAGGCTTTGTGCATGCGTATCGCATTATCTTTTACATTACTGTCGCAGGAATGTATGTCATTCAACAAAGCTTGAAGACTGACTGTATGTTGGGTGCCATTTCATGTTACACACACACTGATCCAGGTGGCACTAATACACCCACTACACTTTAAAGTTGTAAAGAAGAGCAACCATTTAAAACATCACCTCTGTCGTCTGGGCCACCTTTCCTGAAACCGAAGCCGCCTTTATCTTGTTTCCGGCCCTCGGCTATGTCCACTCGGAGCGACCGGTCCCCCAAAAGCTGTTGGGTAGGAAGGAAAGATAGCTGACTGCTTGCCAGGTAGATGCCAGAGAGAATTACAAACACACTGCACATTTTATATTCCACATGTAGAGTACTTACTGCTCCATCATAGGTCAGGGCTTCTTTAAGTGATTCAACTTCATCAAATTCTACATAACAAAATCCTGCAGTACGAGAAAAGAAAGGAAGACATATTGACTAAAAAATAAGGTTTCACATCTTGGCTCTTGGAAAGCTGTAAACTAAACTCTTCTAACATCAGACACAAACAGGTGTTTGGGTACTGCCACTCAAGTTCTCAACTTTGCAAGGAAATATGAGAATTGGGAAGACTAATACATATGCAGATCTCTTCTCATACAAGCCTCCCCAACAGTTGGGATCAAAATCCCTTCCTCTTTTGGGTACAGACATTAGCTGAGCGGCTACCAGAGAAGGCCTTTTCCAATGGAAGCTGACTCCATTCAATTCTCCTCAAATCCCATGGAGAACCTCCTAGTCCTGCTACTACTATATCAGTGATTCCCAAACTTTGGCCTTCAGGATGTTTTGGCCTTCAGCTCCCAGAATCCCAGACCATTAACCAATATGACCCAGGCTTCTGGGAGCTGAAGTCCAAAACACCTGGAGGACAAGAGTGTGGGGATCACTGCACTATATGGTTAAGCTCTACTTAAGACCTGCCCACTCAAGGATTTTGTGTGGTCAATTTGTTTTCCGTAAGGCTTGAGATTTGGTTTCACTACTTTACAGTAGTTTGAATTTTTTAAAAAGCACCATTCGGCACTTTTTGAATTGTTTTTAACAGTTCCTTTTAGACAATTTTTGTTGCTCTTTGATTCGTAAAATTGCTTTTGGTTTTGGATATTTTGTTAACCGCCTTGGGCATGCTTTTCAGGGGTCAGCGCCTCGTGCCAGCATACATTTCCGTCCATCCCCATGAGTTGTTTTAGGAAGTAAACTTATGCAGGGGTGGACCATATTGCCACACATGTGTTCTGTAAAACGGCTCTGATGCTTGATCTCTTGCTCTGCCTCAGCTGGCTCCATGTAAGAAGAAAGGGGTCTTTTGACTTCTTGCAGGAGTTACCGGATTGTGTCGCTAAGAACCTTCCTCTCCACAGTCATACTCCAACGCTCAAGCCATTACACCACACTGGCTCAAAAATATGGTAACCCATGGTTAAATACAACAAAACTTTGCATTATAGTATGTGTGTTCTTAGGGTGCCAGCCAAACACATCTCCTTCCAGAATATTCCATTCCATCCACACCTCACATTCTATGGCCACTGAGCATGCTCACTCCTTGATGGGGTCTCTGGGGAGATTCCCCTCAACATTACTCTAACACAGTGGTTCCCAACCTGTGGGTTGGGACCCCTTTGGGGGTCCAATGACCCTTTCACAGGGGTCGCCTAAGACCATTGGAAAACACATATTTGCATGTAGCAATGAAAATAATTGTATGGTTGGGGGTCGCCACAACATGAGGAATTGTATTAAAGGGTCACGGCATTAGAAAGGTTGGGAACCACTGCTCTAACATCTGAAAACCCTGGGGACATCCCCAAACAGGTTGATCTCTCTCTTGCTTCTCAGTAGCCCTTCCATGGTTCTTGTCCCAGATGAAAGCCAGGATACAAAAAGAAAGAAATATCCTGTTTTGTGTTCTTAGATACCATAATATTCCGCTTTAAAAGCTGGCATCACTCTGCACCCAGGCTAGACAACTGAGCCAATTCTTGACCTGGTGGCACAATGCACTATTGTTATCTTCAGCCGAAAAGTATCTGGAAGTCTGCTATTCTTTATTTACTGGATTTTGGGCTATTTTTGGTGGGGGTTAAGGAGTCTATTTTTTTTAAATGAGAGTTTGGAGCTTCTTGAAGTGTAAAAAGGGGTCAGGTTCACATGCAGCCCGCAAGCTACACTTTCTTATCCCAGACCTATAGTAACAGAACAAAACCCAGCATGAAGAGGACACACAGAAACACCCACCTTTAAATTTATCTGTTTCTTTGTCTCTGACTAACCGGACACTCCTTACGCTGAGATCCTTAAAGATGGCATCAATGTCTCCTTGGACCGTGTTGAAGGGAAGGTTGCCAACATATGCTGTGAAGGGGGGCTCAGTTGGAAGCTCTTTCTGTTTACGTGCGCCGAGGCCAGAACCGCCACGAGACCTGTGGGCAAGAGCAGGGTTAGCCTCCGTGTTCTCAGAGGTTGCTTTGCAATCCATAGTCCCCAGAACAATCATAGAGGGTTGGAAGAGGCCACAAGGAGTGTCCTATCCAACCCCATCTTGCAATGCAGGACTAAACCACCCCCAAACAGAGTTCCTGCATGGCAGGACAGGATGGCCCTTGTGGTCTCTTCCAACGCTAGGATCCTCCCTTTAAAGACCTCCAAAGAAGGAGATTCCACTTCTCTCTTAGGCAGCATCTTCCACTGTCAAACAGCTCTTACCATAAGGACATTCTTTCTAAAACTAGGTGCAATCTCTTTTCCTGTAGCTTGCATCCATTGCTCCAGGTCCTATTCTCTGGAGCAGCAGAAAACAAGCTTACTCCACCCTCAAAATGACACCCTTCACATACTTAAACATCATCTCCAAACATTCTCTTCTCCAGGTTAAACGTATCCAACTTCCAACTCTCTCCTCATAGGTCTTTATGGTTTCCAGACCCTTCACCATTTTATTCACCCTCCTTTGGACACGCTCCAGTTTCTCAATGTCCTTTTTGAATCGTGGTGCCCAAAACTGACACAATATTCCAGGTGGGGCCTGACCAAAGCAGAATAGAGTGGCACTATTACCTCCCTTGATCTAGACACTATACTTCTATAGATGCAGCCTAAAATTGCCTTGGCCTTTTTAGCTGCTGCGTTGCACTGTTGACTCATGTTCAACTTGTGGTCTATTGACTCCTAGATCCCTTTCACATGTCATCTTGCGAAGCCATCCAAATCTGTGCCTTTCATTTTTTTTCTTCCTTACATTTATCTGTTTTATTTTGTAAGTTTTGGCCCAGTTTTCTAATCTCTTAATCTAATTTACTATGTCAGTTGCTACAAAGTTTAGCCGGTGACATAAAAACACCCCACAGCCAACTCAAAATAATAATAAAACCACCCAATATAAACGTTAAGATTTAAAGAAGTGATGTACACATCAGTGATACAATGCAAAGCCATCCAGATATTTCAATTTACAGCTGCTGGTAATACATTATTTTACTAAGCAACCACACTTCTTCATTTCCCGTTTCATTGGAATCCTAAACCTTACTTTGGCCTGTTCCAGACTGCCAAAATAAAGCTGCTTTGGGTTTCTTTGGAGGTATGCTGTTTAAATGATGCCTGGGTCCTAAGACTCCGGAGGTCGTTGCGCCAAAGCCACACTCCGTTCCTAAGCACTGGAAGGCCGCTTTGGTGCAGCTTCCGGATTCTTAGGATGCATGCATCACTTAAACAGCATGCCTCCAAAGAGACCCAAAGCAGCTTTATTTTGGCAGTCTGGAACAGGCCTATGACATCTGATTCTGCTTTGCAAAAAGGGGCATCTTCCTCCAGCCGTGGATCAAAGCTGCTTTTAATTCAAATTACCATCCCTCCCTCTTTGCCAACCGTTTCCCAACATTCCCACTGACAACAACTCTTCAATCTGTCTGCGAGGAAGAAAATACACTTCAGAATTAGGCCTAATAATAAGCCTCCGTTCGATTTGCTTCACTCAGACTAATATATCCCCACATATTACTCACTGCTAAAGTGACCTCTCCCAGCTTATTCCTCCTGTAGTGGCGCTGCAGATGCTCAGACACATTGCCAGGGCCAAGGCTATTCTGAACCTCCTTATTGGTTATTAACTATCATTAGGGGCGATTATGAATCCTTATATTATTAATTATTGTTATGGAGGTGTTACAAACCCCCGTATGGATTATTAGTTATTGTCAGGCGTCTATTATGAACCTCTCATGCAAAAGGATCTTGCAGCACCTTTGAGACTAAATGAAAGACCGAAGTTGGAGGCATATGAGTTTCCATAGACTTGGGCCTCCCTCATTGAGATGCCTCATTGCTTATTGAGATGCCTCAGCCAAGGCAGAAAGGGCACCTTCCCTTATCAAGATGCACCAAATCTAAGTTGATTTCCCCTCTCCCCTCCATAGGCTTACATGGCAGCAGCTGTCATCACATTGCATCTACTGCATGCTTTGAAAATAGAGGAGTGGTCCTTCCACATTTGCTGGGGTTCGGGGTGAAGGACCCCTGTGAATTATCAAAAACCACACATAAAAGAACCACTAATCTTTTTTTAACCTCTCTAGGAATCTCTAGGTCTTCCAGTGAAACTCTATAGTCAACATCTGCCAGAGGTTGACCATAGAGTCATGCTGGAGGACCTACAAATGCCTAGAGAAGGGTTTTCTATAGGAACTTGTAAGTCCCCCAGCACAACTCTATGGTCAACTTCTGGCAGAGTTGCGCCGGAGGAGCTAGAGATTCCTAGAGAGAACGTATTGATCAAAGCCACAAACAATCAAATCGGCAAAAGCCAAAACCACAAATGTGGAGGGATGGCTCTACTTAGGAGATCAATTCACAGCCATGACTCAGGGTTGGTACAGACAGCCCCAAATAAAGCTGGTTTGGGTCACTTTGGAGGTATGCTGTTCCAATGATGCATGTGTCCCAAGAGGCCGGGAGCCACGCCAAAGCCATGCTCCAGTCCTTTGGTGCGGCTTCTGGCCTCTTAGGACGCATGCATCATTGAAAGAGCATACCTCCAAAGTGACCCAAACCAGCTTTATTTGGGGCTGTCTGCACCAGCCCTGAGTCACAGCCGCCTTTGAATACTGCTCTATCCACCTCCCATAACGTCGCCATCCTCACCCCATTCAGGAGGAATCTCAAACCCATCATCCACAAACCTGGTTCATTGACACACCCCTCTTTCCCTTTTCAACCACTCTTCTTTGATGGATATGGACCCATGTGGTTTATTCCTGTTGGCTCCTCGGCCTTTACTCTTAAGGAGGGAATCCTCAGAGGCAGTTCAGGTATTGAGAAAGGCATGCCTAGAGTAGGGCTTTCCTCGCAGGGGTTCCTTAGGCAAGGGATCCCTTCCTCTTCCAAAGCACATCCCTCAGCCTCTGATATTAATGTATGGTCTCTCATCCAAGTTCCTAACCAGGCCTGGCCCTGCTTAGCTCCCAAAGGCAACCTGATCCTGGCACTTTATGGGTCCTTGCTTAGGCAATGGTCCCCAAACTGCCCTTGGAGAGATCTTGGACCCCAGCTCCCAGAATCCCAGGCGGCTGGGGCTTCTGGGAGCTGGAGTCCAAAATAAAGAGGACAGTTGGAGGACTACTGCTCTGTCAGTATTTGGTCTCCCACCCAAGCACCATCCAGGCCTAGCCCTGCTTAGCTCCCAGGATCAAGCTGATCCCTTCTGCTTTTCTTGACTAGGCTCCTTTAGGATCCTTCTTCTTCTTCTTCTTGCCTCTCAAATATAGCCCTCAGCCCCTGATAGGAATGCGCGGTCTCCCATCCAAGCACCGTCCAGGCCCAGCCCTGCTTAGCACCAAGGCCAAACCGATCCTGCCCCCTTACAGCTCTCTTGGCAGGGCTTTCTTTAGGCAAGGGGCCCTTTTACCATCGCCAGCCTCTCAAACACAGCCCCTGATCTCAACTCGCGGTCTCCCATCCAAGCAGCATCCAGGCCCAGCCCTGCTTAGCAGCAGAGGCTAAACCGATCCTGGTTCTGTTGGCGTGGCTCCTTTCGGCCTCGCCGTTGGCGCTCGGTCTCCCATCCGGGGGCCATCCAGGCCCGGCCCTGCTTAGCACCCCGGCTTTCGGCATCACAATCCCGCCTCCTGCTGCTGCTGCTGCTGCTGCTCACCCGCGGCCGCCTCCGAAGCTGCTGTAGGCCCGGTCGTCATAAGCGTCGAAGTCGGCCATTGCTGCTACTGCTGCTGCTCTTGCGCTTGCTGCTGCTTCTGCCTCCGCCGCCTCCCCGAGAGCCAGCCAGCGCCGCAGGACCCCGCGCCCTTTATATAGCGGGCCAAGCGCGCAGGGCTGCCCGACGCGCTGCCTGACGCCAAGCGGACTCCGCGCATGCGCGCTAACCACGCGCCGGGGCTGCCCCGAGGCGCGCCTGACTAAAAACAAAAGCCAGACCAACCCCTTTCAAGGAGGGAGGCTGGAGGAGGCTGCTTCTCCTCAGGCACCCCCCACAAAAAAAACCCTCCATTCCTATCCTGAAGGCTGTGAAGACCCTATATTGTTTAATAATAATAATAATAGTAATATATTAATAGCCCTGGCCTCCCCCAATTGAGTCCTCACAACTAACAGGGTTATCCTCTCCTAAAGAGGCATAGGAATCCAAGCCAACAAACCCCCCCCTGCTTCTGCCATGCAGGAATACAAGGAATCCCAGAGTTGGGAGGGAGATTCAAGGGCCATCCAGACCATCACTCCCTTCTGCCATGCAGGAATACAGGGAACCATAGAGATAGATCTTGTAGCACCTTTGAGACTCACTGAAAGGAAGACATTGGCAGCAGGAGCTTCCCTAGACTTCCCTCTACTTCCTCAGATGTATTTGGTGCACGGTTTAAGTACAAAAGCTCCTGCTGCCAACGTCTTTCTTTCATCAAGTCTCAAAGGCGCCGCAAGATCTCTCTGCACACTGATTCTACAGACTAACATGGCTATGTTTTTGAATAGCATCCCAGAATTGGAAGAGACCCCCCCCCAAAAGCCATCCAGTCCAACCCCATTCTGCCATGCAGGAACTCACAATCAAAGCATCCCTGACAGATGGATATCCAGCCTCTGTTTAAAGGCCTCCAAAGGAGGAGACAACCAACAAAACCTCTGATGGAATGTCTTCCACTGTTAAGCAGCTCTTGCTGTCAGGACATTCTTCCTAACGTTTAGGTGGAATCTCCTTTCCTATACCTTGAATCCATTGTTCCATGTCCTATTCTCTGGAGCAGCAGAAAACAATCTCACCCTATCTCCATTTATTAGTCTCTGGGGCAGCAGAAAACAAGCTTGCTCCCTCCTCAATATGACATCCCTTCAAGTATTTAAACAGGGCTATCGTATCACCTCTTAATCTTCTCTTCTTCAGGCTAAACATCCCCAGCTCCCTGAGTCATTCCTCATAGGACATGGTTTCCAGACCCTTCACCATTTTGGTCCTCCTCCTTTGGACACATGGCTCCAGTTTCTCAACAGTCCTCCATTGGTCTCCTTAAGTCTTGTATATTCATACCTGTGGCCTCCTTAATAGAGTCCATCTGTTAAGCTTATGGCCTTCCTCTCTTTCTGCTTCCCTCCACCTTTCCTAGCGTGATTTTCTTTTCTTGCTTCCTCATGATGTGACCAAAGTACAACAGCCTCTGATCACCCATGCATCATTTAAACAGCATAGCTCCAAAGAGACCCGAAGCAGCTTTATTTTGGCAGTCTGGAACAGGCCTAAGATTCCATCCCTCATCTCCTAACTAAAATACAATCGTCAAATTACAGTTTAAATTCATTACATGTTTAAAATAAATAGGAACTGGGGATACAATGGCTTGGATGATTCTAGCTTTAGTGCTCAGTTGTATGTCTTGACCCTTTAGGATCTTGTCTAGTTCTTTCATGGCTGACCTTCTCATTCCTAGCCTTCTTCTGATTTCTTGATCGCGGTCTCTATTCTGGTCAGTGTTTGATCCCAGGTATGGAAAACCTTTACCTATTTCTCTTCTGTGTCTTACTTTAAACTGTGTAGACCTGCTAAATTGTAAACCATAGGATTCTATAGGAAGGAACAATGGCAAGTAGATGTAGTGTAAACTGATATATGTTTGTACACTCATCCCTCCATATCTGCAGCTTTGATTATTCATGGCTTTGATTTAACATGTTATCTCTAGGAATATCTAGGTCCTCCAGTGCAACTCTATGGTCAACTTTAACTAAAAGGTAGCACTGAAAGACCTAAAGATCCCTAGAGAGAATACTCTACTAGGCCTTTGTAGCTCCTCCAACGCAGTCCTATGGTCAGTGTCTGTCGGATGTTGACCTCAGAGTTGCACTGGAGGACCTAGAGAGTCCTAGAGAGGAGTCCTCTCAGGTAAAAACATGGTGTTTTTGTTATTTGCGGTCTTTCCATATTCACGGGGGTCCTGTGCCCATAACCCTAGCAAATATGGAGGGACAAGTGTAGTGTAGATACACATTAGTAGTTCAGGGAAAGGTGATTAGAGTCGTCCCTCCACATTTGCGGCTATGACTTTTGTGGATTTGATTATTTGTGGTTTTGATTAATATGTTCTCTCTAGGAATCGCTAACTGCTCCAGAGCAACTCTGCTGGAAATTGACCATAGAGTTGCACTGGAGGACTTAGAGATTCCTAGGGAGAAGCCTCCTCTAGGCATTTGTCTGTCCTCTAGAATGATTCTATGATCAATTCCCAGCAGATTTTGACCACAGAGTTGCAACGGAGGACCTGGAAATGCCTAGAGGGGTATTCTCTTTGGTTAAAAAGAATAGTGCTTTTTAATGTAGGGTTTTCCCACATTCACCGGGGTCCTTGATCCCTAAATCCCATTGAATGTGAAGGGACCATTGTATACGTATGTACCTCTGCGCATATGCCAAAAAACACAGGGTTGGCAGCCACATATTTTGCTGCCAGAGGCAAGAACATTAGAAAGCAATGCAAACATGGTCTGCCAAACTCCCAGACAGATGGTTTTGCTTTGGTCCCTGAGGCAGGAAAGTCTCTCAAGCGCCTCTTCTCCTCTTAAGTGACAGTGCAATGAGAAGAAATGAAACTGGTAATGATTTGCTGTGATCTTCCAAAACCTGTTGCCTGAGGCGGCTGCCTCGTTCTTCTGCCTAATAAGAGAGGAGGAGGGAGAACGTGAACTTAAAGCTCAAGCGGATGTAAAATAAGGCATGTTGGTTTGAGTGTTGTTGGACAACAACTCTGGGGACCAGGGTTCGAACCTTCCTTGGAGGTCTTTAAACAGAGGCTGGATATTGGCCATCTGTCAATGGGGATGCTTTGATTGAGAGTTCCTGCATGGCAGAATGGGGTTGGACTGCATGGCCCTCTTGGGGGTCTCTTCCAACTCTACGATTCTATGGAACAAAGACCTCCCCATGGTTGGGGGATTCTGGGAGCCACAGTACAGAAACAAAGACCTTCTCCTGGCTATGGGATTCTGTGAATCACAGTCCAGAAACAAAGGACTTCCTCCTAGAGGGGGGATTCTGGGAGTGGCGATACAGACACAAAGACCTCCCTCTTGGCTGGGGGATTCTGGGAGTCGCAGTACTTAAACAAAAGACCTTCCCTTGGCTGGGGGATTCTGGGAGCCAGTAGAGAACAAAGACTTCCTACTAGATGGGGGATTCTGGGAACTGCAGTACATAAGCAAGGATCGCCCCATGGCTGGGGGATTCTGTGAATTGCAGTGCAGAAACAATGCCCTCTTACTAGATGGGGGATTCTGGGAGTAGCAATACAAAAAACAAAGTCTCCCCGTCTCATTGGCTGGGGGATTCTGGGAGTGTTAGTACAGAAACAAAACCCTCTCTTGACTGGAAGATTCTGGGAGTGTTTCAGTACAGAAACAAAGCCCTCCTTTAGCTGGGGATGTAGGGAGGGCCGCTCTAGGAATCCCCAATCATCTCTCTTTCTCTGATGTAGGAACTGGGGGTTCCTAGAGCGTCCCTTGCTTCTGTGTCGCAGACCAAAGAGAGACGACGAGGGCTTCCTAGAGCGTCCTTTCTGCATCACAGAGCAGAGAGAGACGACGGGGGGGGGTGTTTCCTAGAGCGTCCCTTGCGTCTGTGTCGCAGACTAGAGATGACTGAGGGGCTTCCTAGAGCGTACCTAGCTTCTCTATTGGAGACCAAAGAGAGATTGCTGGGGGCTTCCTAGAGCGTCCCTTGCTTCTGTATTGCAGACCAGAGAGAGATGGTTGCGGGATTCCTAGAGCGTCCCTTGCTTCTCTTGCAGACCAGAGAGTTGACGGGGGTTTCCTAGAGCGTCCCTTGCTGTATTGGAGACCAAAGAGAGATTACTGGGGGATTCCTAGAGCGTCCCTTGCTTCTGTATGGCCGACCAGAGAGCAGCCGAGGCCTCCTCAGAGGCGCCCACCGGAAGGAATCCATGTTCTGAACCCGGAAGTACTCCCGGGAGGGCCAGGGAGGCCTCCGCACGTGTGCTGCCTTCTTCCCCAGAGGCAGCAGGAAGGTCTGCGGCGCGTAGTCTGCCATGGAGGGCCCTCCTTCTTCGGCGAGGCTCCTGGGCCAGAGCCGCCAGTTCCTGGATTTCTTCTGGGACCTGGCCAGGCCTGAGCAGGAGACCCGCCTGGAGGCCACCGAGGGGCTCCTGGGGTACTTGAGGGAGAACCAGAAGAAGGTGGGGCGTTTCTCTCTGCCACACCGCCCTGCCTCAGTGCTAGGGAATTCTGGGAAGTGGAGTTCTGCCAGGCAGTGAGCCTCCTCTTCAGAGAGGGATCTGCTGCCATAATAAACTACAGTTCCCAGGATTCCCTAGCACTGAGCCAGTTCAAGCAGTCTCAAAGGGGATTGTAATTTGGACCTCAGCTTTCCTGGCCTCTCTCTAAAAGCACAGTTCTCCTCCTTTTGACTGAAATATGTGCTAATGCTACTCCTGCTATTAATAGTATTATTGTCATTATTATGTTCCTTACTATTATATTTATTATATAATATTTTTATAATAGTCATAACGATTATAATTATTATCCTGTGCATTATTATTAAATTTATTATATAATATAAATACATAATAATTATAATTTATGTTTTTATATTTATTACATGTATTTATTATGAATTATATATATATATATATAGGTTATAGTTATTATCATTTATATTAACTTATTTACAGTATAATATAATTGTTATAATTATTATCATTTATATTATTATATTATTACATTAAGTAATAGTTATCATTATTATCATTTGTATGATTATTATATTTATTATATAATTATATTATACAATGTTAATAATTATAACTATAAGTAATTATAATTTATATCATTATATTATTGTTTTCATTATTACTATATTTATTATATAATATTTTTATAATAGTTATAACAATTGTAATTATTATCCTGTACATTGTTATTAAATGTATTATATAATATAAATACATAATAATTATAAAAATTATAATTTATGTTATTATGCTATATGTATTTATTGTGTGTGTATATATATATAAATATATAAAATGGTTAAAGTAATTATTGTTTCTACTAATTTATTTATTATATAATATCATTATTATCATTTATGTTTTATGGCTGTATGTTTTTTCTTTCTGTTGTTTTAAATAATAACTTTAATTAAAATTTATTATCATTTATATTATTATTTTATTGTGTTATATAATAATCATAGTTATCATTTATGTTATTTTACTTATTATATAATGATATTATATAATAACAATTTTAAGTATTATAATTTATATTATTATACCTACTGTACAATACAATTATAGAGTAATAATGATTGTAAGTACATTTGTCCCTCCATATTCGTTAGGTTTAGGGGCACAGGACCCTCATGAATATGGAAAAAATGCAAATAACAAAACCACCCTGTTTTTAGCTGAGAAGACACCTCTCTAGGAATATCTAGGTCCTCCAGTGCAACTCTATGGTCAACGTCTGACAGACATTGACCATAGAGTTGCATTGGAGGAGCGACAAAGGCCTATTAGAATGTTCTCTCTAGGAAACTCTAGGTCTTTCAGTGCAACATTTGGTTAAAGTTGACCATAGAGTTGCACTGAAGGACCTAGATATTCCTAGAGAGAAGATATTAATCAAATCTGTGAATAATCAAACCTGCAAATATCAAAGCTGTAAAAACGGAGGGATGAGCGTATATTATTTTATTTCCTTACATCCCGCCTTTCTCCCAATATTGGGACTCTGGTGAAGGAACTGAGGCAAAGAAGGAAGCATTTCTCCTGGCTTTAATATCTTAATTATTAATTTTAGGACGAAGACCTGTTGAAATACACACTGAAGCGCCTGGTCGTCGGCTTGGGAGCGACTCGAGAGGCCTCCCGCCCTGCGTTCAGCCTGGCATTGGCACAAGTGAGTGTTAACAGCAGCGACGTATACATATAAGGTCCAAAATTGAAAGCTCTAAAAGCAGAAATCTCAGACCCAAAACACACTGCAGAAGTAATCCAGTTTGAGACTGCTTTATCTGCCCTGGCTCAGTGCAGGGGAATTCTGGGAACTGTAGTTTTGTGAGATATTTAGCCGCCTCTGTCAGAGAGAGCTCACAATAAAATACAGTTCTCAGGATTTGCCTAGCACAGAACCAGCGAAGTTAAAGCTGTCTGAAGCTGGATTACTTCCTCAGTGTGTTTTGGACCTAAGAGTTTTGCTTTTGGAAATGTTAACATTCGGAGGGGCGGGGGACACACTACACTTTCTAGAATCCCTTACACAGAGAATAGGGCCCAAGAATAGGAGCTGGAACAATGGATGCAAGCTCTAGGAAAAGAGATTCCACCTCAACATCAGGAGGAACTTCCTGAGAGTAAGGGCTGTTGGACAGTGAAACACACTCCTTCCTCTGAGATTTTGGTGGAGTCTCCTTTGGAGGGTTTTAAGCAGAGGCTGTTTGTAGCTTGAATAATAAATCATTAAGTGAAGTAGAAAAAAGTATGGCTACCTGTGATAAAATATTGTGGAATAATATTGGGCAAGGTCTGATAATACAGTGCTTTGCAATGAAATGGGAAACTGTCATATATATAAGACAACCTCAAACTCAGCATAAGAACAGTGTTTTACTTTCTATTTGCCTTTTCCTTTATTTTGTTTCTACTTTCTCCCTTGACACTTTCTAGTTTTTAATAGGCAGATCCACTGAGGACCTTTTGCAACTTATAGAACGGTGTTGATAGGATGACATAAGCAACAACGGAAAGTAAAAAGAATTATAGGTTAAGAGTCAGAAGGAAGAAATAAGTTTTATTTTATCAAGAACGAAGAACGTTGTTATTTTGTAGGGTTACAATCATGTCCTAGAAAACGACTAGTATGTATAAAATGCTATTATCTGCATTTTATTTTATGTGTTTTATATAATGGATGGCCATCTGTCAATTATTGATTGAGAGTTCCTGCATGGCAGAATGGGGTTGGACTGGATGGCTCTTGTAGTCTCTTCCAACTCTGTGATTCTGAGAGGTATAATTCATAGCAAGACCACTACCCACTGGCTGGGGATTATGGGAGTTGTGTAATATGTTGAATGAACAGGATTTCTGGCTGAGGCTATGAGGCTGAGCTGCAAAACCAGGAGTCCCAAGTGGGGCACCAAAGGCTACTTCAAGCCTGGAGCTGGTCCTTTGAAAGACTCTTGTACTAGGACAGGAGAGATGTGAACATCTCATTCGTAACACTCACTGGATGACCATGGGACTAGGAATATGGGACCACCCATATTACAGCTTCTCCTATATACCTTAAGCTTTCTGTGAGGTCCCTTAGAGCAAAGGTGGGTAAACCCCAGCCCCTTAGGGCTGCTTTTGTGGCCCACAGGGATAAAGAAATGCCCCTAAATGCTCTCTGGGTAGTGTGGATGGCATTTCCATGCCTCTTGGGGATTCCAGGGGTCAAAAACCCTTAGCCATGAAATCCACTAGGTGATCTTGGGGAAGTCACACACTCTCAGCCTCAGAGGAAGGCAAGAACAAACCTCAAAACCCTGTGGTTGGTTCTTCTTAGGATTGCCATAAGTCAGAAATGACTTGAAGGGACACAACGACAAAAGCCTCACTCCAGTTATACCAGTGCATTTGGACACACTATTAAAAGCAGAAAACCTACCTTAGAAGGATGGCAAAAGGAGACCCAGGTCATCCCAAAAGCAGAGCTTGGAGATGTTAGGATTGAAGTTCCCAGTATCCCAGATTGCAGCATGGCGGTTGCTGCCTGAGCTAGTAGATTGTGTGTTGTGAAAACAAAACAAATGGTTAGTCCTTGTTTTGGTATCACCACCTTTTTATTGCCAAAGAGATGGATAGACACATTGGCGCTGTTCTTGGCTTTGGGTGTAAAAATAACTTGGCTGCATCTGGGTATCATTTTACTACGTCTTTCAAGGAAAAGCCGTGCTATGCTCTGCATCTCGGGCAGCAAAATGACTTGGGCCAGCTCTGAAGTCTTGAGATATCGGAGCTAGAACCATCAAGGTAAGGATGTGCAGGGCTTGGACGATAAAAGCAAGAGCAAGAAGCAGGTGCTGGAACTAGTGAGCAAAGCAATGAGATGGCAGTGGGTAGTTGTTGGCTGCAAAGGTGCTGGCAAACCGGGTGGAGATGCAGCTGAGACTAATAAAGGCTGAATAGAAGGTTGCATTCATTTTGGTGAGAAAGGTTCAGGACTTGCACTAGAGCAAGCATAAACACTACATGCTTGTGGGCCTCGCATAGCCCTCACATTCATATTTGCAGCTCCATGTCCTTTGTGGATTCCCTTGCTGGGATTTAAGTCGTCTTCAGACCATTTCTGGTTTCAGTTTTCAGGTGAGGGATGGGTCTTGGAGTAGGGAATTGACTCCAGGGCTTATCCATCACTGGATTAGATTTTCACTGTGTAGTTGCTTCCTTCCAGGCTACATAGATAAATGGAGATTATTGCATCCTCTGGTGTCAGTCTGGTTATGTGTCTCCTCTTCCTTTGTGTCTTTCCCGCTAGGTATTGCAAGCGTTTGAGGAGATTCCCCTCCTCACAGCCCTGGAACAAATAAAGGAGAAATACAACCTTTCCAAAGTGAAGAAGGTAAGATGAGGAGGTGTGATTTGGGTTTGACATTTCACGATTGGGATAAACTACAGGATTTGTAGGGTGAAAGCAGGCGTGCAGCTCATCTCCAAACTGGTCCTGAGCTTGTACCCAGCACAGCCAAACAGTCAATACCAGTCTGTCTTTCCCTTTATTAGCAATGTCCGGTGCAATCTTGCTTTCAGCTCCTGTCAGACCCACTAACCCAGGTATAAGGATAAGTCAGCCGGTCCTAGAGGGGGTCACTCTCCCCTTAAAGGACTGTATTTGCAATCTGGGAGTCTTTCACAGGATGTTGTTGTCTTGCCCAGTTTGTAACTGATGTTTTTTCCCCCCTTGTCATTTCAGAAGCTCTTTAGAAATGCTCTGTTTGGAAACTTTTTTGGAGTACTGGCTCTTTTCCAGTCTGGACGTCTTGCAAAGGTAAAGCTCAATGCAGCTGTAATGTTTAGGTCTGTCACCCCTTCCCAAAACTTGAATGGTGTGATGTGTAAGCTCTGAGGATTCTCAAGAGACAGGTGGTGATGAATTGAATGGCTCAGGGTGGCCACTTTCTCCTCCTGTTTGTTGCTATTGATGGTAGCAGCTTAGGTCTGTCTTTTGGCAGATGCCTCCTGCATAATTCTGTTTGAGGAAATGTAGGATTTTGGCCCTCCTACTAAAGCATGCCTTTTTCCTCAGCTTTTTGGCTCCTACTGAGCTCTGTATCCTCATATATTTCTCTTGAACATCTTAGGAGTCAAAGGCCCTCCTGGAGTGTGTCCAAGTCCTCCAGAGCCTTTCGGAGCATCATGCCCACCTGAAAGATCTCCCTCGGAAGACGCTGGCTGACATTGTCACTGAGGTAGGTAGACGACAAGAATATTGCAAAAAGAGGCCTCTTAAAAACATACTTAGGCCTGTTCCAGACTGCCAAAATAAAGCTGCTTTGGGTCTCTTTGGAGGCATGCTGTTTAAATGATGCATGCATCCTAAGAATCCGGAAGCTGCACCAAAGCTGCCCTCCAGCGCTTAGGAATGGAGTGTGGCTTTGGCGCGACCTCCGAACTCTTAGGACCCATGCATCATTTAAATAGCATACCTCCAAAGAGACCCGAAGCAGCTTTATTTTGGCCGTCTGTAATAGGCCTTAGCTTTGTAGTCCATTCTAGTATTTGTTTATGCTGCTGCCAGATTGCTAACCTGGGGAGTAACTAGTAACTATTGAGTCTGTTCTGGTTCTGACGTCTTTGGGAGACACATTTCTCTCTGTATCGCCATCCTCACTGGCATATCTGTGAGAACATGAGACGGCCTTCTCAGTGGTAGTCCCCAATTTCTGGAAATCCCTTCCTAGATAGTTTATGTGGCACTTTCCTTACTGTCTTTCCACAAGCAGGAGAAGACCTCTTTGCTATAGCAAGCTTTTGAACACCAATAGCTTAGGGAGAAGAGGCTTAATGTATTGAATTGCCTATTTATTGTCTCATGTTTTTAACTGGTTTTAATTTTTGATAGTTTATATATTAAACTTCCGTATGCTGTGAATTTTTAGCTATGTTTGTTTTAACTGTCGTAAGCAGTTAAACAGTGGAAACACACTCCTTCCTTGGAGTGTAGTGGAGTCTCCTTCCTTGGAGGTCTTTAAACAGAGGCTGGATGGCCATCTGTAGGGGATGCTTTGATTGAGAGTTCCTGCATGGCAGAAAGGGGTTGGAGTGGATGGCCCTTGGGGTCTCTTCCAACTCTACGGTTCTATCATTCGATGAAGCAAGGATATAAAGTAAGATACTAATAATAGTACACTCGTCCCTCCACTTTTGCGGATTTGATTATTCATGGATTTTATTAATTTGTTCTCTCTAGGAATATCTAGGTCCTCCAGTGTAACTCTATGGTCAACCTTAGCCAAAGGTCACACTGAAGGACCTAGGGATTCCTAGAGAGACCACTCCACTAGGCCTTTGTAGCTCCTCCGGTGCAATTCTATGGTCAATGTCTGGCAGATGTTGACCACAGAGTTGCATTGGAGGAACTAGAGATTCCTAGAGAGGTGTTCTCTCAGGTAAAAACATGGTGTTTTTGTTATTTGTGGTTTTTCCACATTCACGGGGGTCCTGTGCCCCTGACTCCAGAGAATGTGGATGGATGAGTGTAATAGTAATAATAGAGTTATATCCCAGCTTTCTTCCCCAAACTGACTCATATCAGTTGACATTTATCATTTGAAGAGTGTTTGTTCTGCTGAACTAGTGGTTGGCAAAGTGTAACCCTATGGCTCCATTCATTCCCCCAATGCTGCTTTTTATGCCCTCAACCCCTCCAAACCCCTTGGTCTGGAACAGAAGTGCTTTAATAAAATGAATTCAATACCAGATCATAGCTGACTTCTCTCTGGTGTTCTTAGATTCCAGAAGCTGTGTTTGAAGAGGTCCTCTTCAGCATCCTGGAAGATGACCTGACAGAGGCCTTCAGCACCCCAGGGCAGCTCTACCTCTTGTTGGTGGGCATCCAGAGGTTTCCAAGAGTTCTCCGGCCAGAGAAACTGAAGGTGCTCTTAGGTACATCTGCTGTTGTCACAGAGGAGAATATTCCTCGGTAGGTTGGCCAGGGACTCAGACGTAAACGCAGGTCACTTTTCAGTTATTGTGATGGTGGCAGAAACCAGCAGATTCCAGGCTGTTTTGTTTTGTTTCCATTAGAACAGCGGTGAGAAAAGGGTGACCCAAGAGACCTTATTTTGTGGCTCCTGAACCCTCGGAATGCCGCCAATGTTTTATGAAAACATGGGGTTTGCGTTTAGCTGGAAAAAGCTAAAAAGCAGTGGGTTT
This sequence comes from Sceloporus occidentalis, assembly GCA_023333645.1. NCBI lineage: Eukaryota > Metazoa > Chordata > Lepidosauria > Squamata > Phrynosomatidae > Sceloporus > Sceloporus occidentalis. The sequence continues at coordinate 3,464,720 of JALMGF010000064.1, read as the reverse complement.
GCATCCAGAACCTTCCCCAGCCCCCCTTTAAGCTCCCAAACCTAGGAAAATTATTCAGAAACACAACCAGAAGTGTGTTGTGGATTTCTCAGGCTATGTGGCCATGTTCTAGAAGAGTTTGTTCCTGACGTTTTGCCAGCATCTGTCCCTGGCATCTTCAGAGATTCTCTGAAGATGGCAGCCACAGATGCTGGAGAAATGTCAGGAACAAACTCTTCTAGAACATGGCCACAAAGCCCGAAAAACCCACAAAAAACTATGGATGCCAGCCATGAAAGCCTTTGACTTCACAACTTCTGGTTGTGTCAGAAATGGTCATATGGAGTGGTGGTGTTTGTGGTGAATAATGGCGCGCGCACACACCCTTTGCTGTTTGTAAAAGGGCACAACAGCATGTGGTGGTGTCACTTGAAAGTGGAATTTGTCCAGTTTTGAATTCAACAGCAGAGGCATGTTGAATTGAAGATAGCGGTTTATTTAACAACACAGTGTCGGTCCAGATGTCACAAGTGAACATGGGCAGTTTGGCACCACAGCAAACATACACTGTGTGGTTTATACAGGTTGGGTCTCCCTTATCTGGAATTCCGAAATGTGAAATACTGCAAAATTGTACACATGAGTGGCTGAAATAGAGACACCTTTCCTTTCTGATGGTCCAGTAATTGAAAAGTATCCATCAACACTGGACAAGCAAGAGCCATGGTTACGTCCAAATGAACTCTCAGCTCAGGCATCTAAGTGAGAGTGAATCTGAGCTAATTTATCTGCAACATGGTGCGCAAATTCTTTGCAGCAAGCTGTTTTGAGTGGCTTACGTTCTCTTCTGGACCACATTGCAGCAAATCCATGATCATGTGAAACAACTGAGCTGAATTGTTCCGTGCAGCTTAATAACATCTATTTTTAAGCGCCTCTAAGAGCTTAATAACTTTAATTTTTTCCCCTTGAATCAGAATACTGTTTCTTTGGCATGGCTTTAACTTATTTGGTCTCATAGCCAACCTCTAACCTTTTTCTTTTTCTGCAGTACAGGTACATTCCCATGTTTCTGTTTCCCTTGGCTGTGATCCTTACTACTTTTTTCTTTTCCAAAGACAGTAGAGGTGACCTGAAAAATGAGGGTAAGAATGTATTCTTCATTTTGTTCTTCTCTCTAGGTTGGTGGAGGTTTTGAAGATGGCTGCAAAGACTGAAAGGAAGGATCGGGTTCTTCCAACTGTTGGCTTGGACTTGATGAAGGTTTCTCTGAAGGAAGGCACCTTTGAGCTGTTTTGGGAAGAAGCTGTAGAGAAAGGGTTGCTCACAGATAATACCGGACCCTGCAGGTTGGTTGGAAAGCCTAATTCTTTGTTATGCGCTCTCTCTCTCTGCTGTGAAATTCAAAGCTGACAAAATGAATTTCAGCAGGGATTAGTGCATCTAGGCAAAAAAAGTGAAATGCACAAATGCAGAATGGGTGACACCTGAATTGAAAGCAATACATGTGACAAATAGAGAACCAGAAGCTAAACATGAGGCAACAGCGTAATGCAGCAGCCAAAAAAGCCAATGCAGTTCTGGGCTGCATCAACAGGAGCATAACGTCCAGATCAAGGGAAGTAGCTTTGCTCAGTCAGACCTTCCCTGGAATACTATGTCCAGTTCTGGGTACCACAGCTCCAGAAGCTTGAAAGGTCTGGCAACATTTCAAGCCGTATGAAGGATGACTTAGGGAGCTGGAGTATGTTTAGCTTGAAGAAGACCTTTTAAAACACCTCTGCCTTTTGTTCTTTCCTAGTTATATGTGCTATCGTTTGCTGGGCAGTGCTTTCCCACTCTTGTCTCTCAGCCAGCTAAAGACGATTCTTCAGGGGGAGGTTATGCGTCACTATGGGATCCATGTTGTTTCAGCTAAGGTAGGCGACTACAAGATCTATGGCAGATGCGCCATATACTGTTGGCCTTCCGTATTTGCAACTTTGACTTTTGCAGATTTGATTGCTGCGGTTTTGATTAATATGTTCTCTCTAGGAATCTCTAAATCCTCCAATGCAATTCTGCTGGAAGTTGACCATAGATCTGTGCTGGAGAACCTTATACATTCCTAGAGATAACCACTTCTCTAGGCTTTTGTAGGTCCTCCAGCATGATTCTGTGAACAACTTCTAGCAATGTTGACCATAGAGCTACGCTGGAGGACCTGGAGATTTCTAGAAAGGTGGTTTCTTAGGTAAAAAGCATAGTGTTTTTTTATTTGTGGCTTTTCCACATTCACAGGGGTCCTTCAACCTTAACCCCAGCGAATGTGGAGGGACCACTGTATGTGTTTTTTGCATATAGAATGGGAGAATATGTGACCATGGGTCCACAGATGGAAGTGAGTTTGGGATGATTCTGGCTTTAAAACAAAACCAATCAACAACCCACAATTTGGGCAGCAGGTTGTGCCTGATTTTGGGAGGCCTCTGGGCATGGCTGGCATGATGGACAAATGCTCTCTGGCATGATTTGTTGCAACTCAGGGTTGGAACCACAATTATTTCCATCTACTCTTGCCTGAAATTAGTAGATTAGGCATTCAGGTCAGTTCTTAAATGCCTGTTGGTATGGGAAAGTTGGTATGGGAAAGTGGTATATATATATACACACACATACACACTTTGCCATACCAACAGGCTTTTAAGAACTGACCTGAATGCCTTATTATTATTATTATTATTATTATTATTATTATTATATACAAAATAGCTCTTAAATTACCCTTTCACTGGTTGGTGAAAGGAGAGTAAGAAGGGGAGCATCCCTAACATTCTTAGAGTGAAAATTCCATAGTCTGAGAGTATTATATAGACACTCATCCCTCCATATTTGTGGCTTTGATATTTGCGGATTTGATTATTCACGGATTTGATTAATATGTTCTCTCTAGGAATCTCTAGGTCCTCCAGTGTAACTCTAGGGTCAACTTTAACTAAAACTTGCACCTAGAGATTCCTAGAGAGAATACTTACTAGGTATTTGTAGCTCCTCCATCGCAACTCTATGGTCAGTGTCTGTGGGATGTTGAAAACAGAGTGGCACTGGAGGACTTAGAGATTCCTAGAGAAGTGTCCTCTTAGATAAAAACATGGCGTTTTTGTTATTTGTGGTTTTTCCGTATTCAAGGGGGTCTTGGGTCCCTAACCCTAGTGAATATGGAGGGACGAGTGTATTATATATTGTATAAATTATCTATAGGGCGTTATAGGGATGTTCTCATGCAAAGCAGGTACTCTGTCACTGAGTTATAGCTGCTCTTCTGTTGCCTCTGTGTTTCAGCTCCCCAACAGATTTAAGTTTGCCCCGGAGATGGAAGCCTTGGTTGGCTCATTCCTGGAGGGATGCAGCGACCCCAAGAAGCAGCTGGCAGTCATGATCGGCTTCTCCACCCTCACCAACCACGGCTATCCCGTCGTACCCAGCTTCTGGAAAGTGGTGAGGCATTTGCTTCCTGACGCGCTGCTAAACTACATCAGCTGGCTCAAGAGCATGTTTCTCACTCCGGACCTAGACTGCTGCGTGGAGTTTGCTACTAAGCGGCAGCAGCAGAATGAGAAGAAAAAGAACAGGCGAGTCTCACTTGGGATGTGGAGTTTGGATATTATCAGATCTGTAGTTCTTCCAAGGTTTTTGCTGGGTTCCTGGCCATATCTGTTGGGCTTATGCACCAGAGTTAATTTCTATATACCATATTTAAAGGTAGATTTAAGGACAGGGCATTTAATTTGATAGATTAAAACGTAAGCTAGAAAAGAGAACTTAGATATGAATCAGTATAAGGAAGGTACAAGGAAGGTTTGAATGAGATGGGATATATGATTTTTGTTTTTATGAATCATAGAATCATAGAGTTGGAATCATAGAAACATAGAGTTGGAAGAGACCACAAGGGCCATCCAGTCCAACCCCATTCTGGCATGCAGGATATCTCCATCAAAGCATCCCCGACAGATGGCCATCCAGCCTCTGTTTAAAGTTGGTCCCTGGACTCTTGTAGTTTGTCCATTCCTTGTCTACAGGCAAGACATTTCCAGGGTTTCAGATTAGTCTTTTACACTCCCATCTGGATATACTGTAGGGTTGAACGTAAGACCTTCTACATATAGGGAGTTCCTCTCCCCCTGAGCTGCACTCTTCCTCAAAGAGCATAAGATCCCAGGATTCAAACCCACATTGCAAATGCAAAAGAATGAATTGCTACCCATTTGGCCTCAGCAACAGACAGTGGGTGATGATCTCCTTTTTAATACTTTTTCTTCTGTTCTTCCTTCTGTGTTCAGAGTAGTGTACAGTATTGTGTATATGGTTCAGAATTGTACCCTGGAAGCATAGCTCTTATTTGCTCTTAGTTTGCTCTTATTTAAAGCAACAACAACAAGAAGACCTCTGTGATGGAAAGCTAAGAGGAGAGGATTTCAAGTTTTAACCGTTCCCATCTTAATTGTTGACTTTGGGCCTGAACAGACAGGCCAAAATAAAGCTGCTTCAGGTCACTTTGGAGGTATGCTGTTTCAATGCTGCATGCATCCTAAGAGGCTGGAAGCGGCGCCAAAGCCACACTTCAGTCTTAAGGACTACTTACTGTGTTGCTTTTGAAATGTAATTTTGTTACATCCTATTTACTTTTTTTAAAAGTTACCAGCACATAGGTAACTGCATTACTTTTAAGCCCTGCTCGGAAGGTTGTTGGACTACAGCTCCCATTAGCCCCAGCCATCACAGCCAATAGGACCAGAATTATAGTCCAACAGCATTTGCAAAGGACCTATGCTCCTCATCCCTGCTCTTCCCAATCCAAACCTTACATTCGCTGCATCAGCCCTTTTGAGCATGAGACTGGAGAAGTGTGGTGTTGTGTGGAATCCTGTTGCTGTGAAACAAGGGTGTTGGACCATGATTTCCTTATATAGACTTGGGGTAGGAATTGTGCGCTATCTAGATATTGCCAAACTGCAACTCCCAGTATTCCTGACTATTGGCTGTCCTTGCTAGGGTTGCTGAGAATTGTAATAAAATCTGCAGGGCCTCACTTTTCTCATCCCAGTATAGGAAAGAGATGTTCCCAATGTGTATGTAATTCCTACAAGATGCAAGGTGGGTGTCTCTGTGTTTTGAATATTCATTGTTTTCTGTTGGTACAGTGAATTGACGGAGCACTGTGTGACACGGCTCAGGAAATGGCTCATAGCCCGTCTGGTTGGGATAGCCGAAAATCCACAGATAAAGAGGGAAGAAGAGTTTGTGGCTGACATTGCCAGGTAAGAAGAACAAGATATCAGTCATGACTTCCACCTTCTACGTCCTGAGTATTAAGTAGCTGATGTCCCTTATACCAAATGCTGCACTCTGTATAGTCAAAAGGAAATGTATAGTCACCTACAAGCCATTATATTATCCAGCATCTGCTCATTGGGCCTGGCTTCTCTGTGACAGCAATAAATGACTCTTACGATCTTAATAGAAATCAAAGTAAGTGGTTTACAGTCTGTAAGCAATTGCCCCCAACAAGCTGGGCACTAATTTTACTGGTCTGCGAAAGGATGGAAGGCTGAGTCAAGCTTGGAAGCTTGGGATCGAACTCACAACATTGTGGCATTTAACCACTGTGCCATCAGGGCCCCAACAGGGAAGTTACATGGTTCTTATAACCAGATTATTAAAGGAAACATCCTGTGATGGCTACAGCAGTAACTTTGGCAAGTGGATGTGTCCCCTAGATGTTGCTTATGCTTGGAGCATATCTCCAAGTGGATGTGTCCCCTAGATGTGGCTTACGCTTGGAGCATATCTCCAAGTGGATGTGTCCCCTAGATGTTGCTTACGCTTGGAGCATATCTCCAAGTGGATGTGTCCCCTAGATGTTTGGAGCATATCTCCAAGTGGTTGTGTCCCCTAGATGTGGCTTACGCTTGGAGCATATCTCCAAGTGGATGTGTCCCCTAGATGTTGCTTATGCTTGGAGCATATCTCCAAGTGGATGTGTCCCCTAGATGTGGCTTACGCTTGGAGCATATCTCCAAGTGGATGTGTCCCCTAGATGTTGCTTATGGTTGGAGCATATCTCCAAGTGGATGTGTCCCCTAGATGTTGCTTACGCTGGCCCAGGGATTCTCTCTAGGTCTAGAGTTGTCAGTGTCTGGGCAAGGCCCATTTCTTTAGCAACCTGTATTAAGACGTCTCTGCCTTGCTCTTCCAGGTTCTGCTTCTTCCATGCATTTTTCAAGACCAAGAAACCAACCTCCAAGATATCAGAGACAGCAGCTATCCCATCAGTGCCACTGAGTGGGCCATCTCGCACGGTTACAGCGGACTCATTTTTCAGGTATCGGCTTTGCTGTCTTACTAACTGGCTTGGTGGCTAGGCTAAAGCATCTTGTCCATAGCTGTCTGTTGAGTCCAAGAGTGGCGATGATGCCCAGGTTGATTCCCATATAGATTATGGTTATTGCAGTAGTAATAAAATGGCGGTGGTGGAGAAGTACGATATTCCTTGTTGGGAGTGGCTGGACAGAACCTAGAACAGATGCATTCCTGGTAGTGGGGAAGGACTAATTTGTCTACATTTTACAGTCCAGCTGTATTACATCTCTCTTCCTGTCTGCAACTTACTCCTCAGTTTGCTTCAGCACCTGAACACAATGCCTGCCCTGGGGGAATCGGTTGAGGCAGAAGAAATGCGCAAGAAGCATCTCCATGGCTTGACTGCCAATGGGGAGCCATGGATCTACCTGGCTGTCCAGTATGCCAACACTCTCCTTTCGGACAAGAAGCATGTTGAAGCGGTGGCCCCGTTCAGCGAGGAGGAGCATTTTGCCTGGGACCGGTAAGAGCCACTTGCTGGGTCCCAACCATGGAAGACAGGAATGGGATCATTTTGAGGACTGAGGAGCGAATGGGAAACTGCAGCAGGTCCATGGTCTGTTTTTATGCCATGGGACACTCCTGGGGCTACTCAAAAATGAGATAAAATTAAGTGAAAGACCTTAAGTGGCTGCAGAACGCCTTCAGGTTCTTAAAAATGAGTATACACTCATCCCTCCATATTTGGGATTTTGAAATTTGTGGATTTGATTATTCACAGATTTGATTAATATGTTCTTTCTCTAGAAATCTCTAGGTCCTCCAGTGCAACTCTATGGTCAACTTTAACTAAAAGTTGCCCTGAAAGACCTAGAGATTCCTAAAGAATACTAGGCCTGTGTAGCTCCTCCAGCGCAGTTCTGTGGTCAGTGTCTGTTGGATGTTGACCACAGAGTTGCACTGGAGGACCTAGACATCCCTAGAGAGAATACTCTACTAGGCCTTTGTAGCTCCTCCAGCGCAGTTCTGTGGTCAGTGTCTGTCGGACGTTGACCACAGAGTTTTCCTGGAGGACCTAGAGATTCCTAGAGGGATATCCTCTTAGGTAAAAACATGGTGTTTTTGTTATTTGTGTTTTTTTCATATTCACGGGGGTCTTGTGCTCCTAACCCTTGCGTATATGGAGGGACAAATGTATTTGATGTTAAACAATGCAAGGAGGCCTTCCATTCTATTTAAAAGGTGTTATGTTGCACCTGGAGGTTTCTAGGAACAGCAGTTTACACTCTTTTGGCCAGAAAATAGTTGCTCTGACCATTCTAGAAGTGTCGAGGGCCGCAGGACCATCCTTGGGGCCATGTATGGTCTTTGCCTACCCTGGTCTAGGGCAATATTTTGGCCCCAAAGCCAGCCACAAGTATCATCCTAGAAGTCTGCTTTCAGTTCTGTTGCCCTGTCCATTTTGTGGTGTTTTTCCATTTAGGCCTCTTGTTTTTGGATGGGGAGAGGGTTGTGGATGCACTGATGCCGGGTCCTATACCTGGATTTTTCTGTTGACTTATATGAGTGGCTACAACATGAATTTCTGGGGATGTTTTAAAACATCCATGTTGGCATGAACCCAGAAATGAGAGTGGGTGCCCTCTACCCTTTCTAGTTCTATCTCTCCTTCTCCCATTGCTGTTTTTATATGTTCTGTTGCATTTCCTCCAATATTGTTGTCATTCGACCCTGCTTTCCCAGCCAGAGGGCATGATGTGTAGTTGAGTTTTCACAGTGCTGTTTTTGGATGCCTCCCTTTAGCGCATCGGTTCTCAAACCTGTGGATTGTGCCCCCTTTGGGGCATCTCTATTCCATTTTTAAGCATATCCTTTTTATAATCTTGTTGTATTTGCAAATAATGGAACCAGTCTAGTAATAGACCTTCTTGCTCTAGTTCTGCTCTTGCTTTATCATTATATTACCATACGTAACCCAAGATCTTCTTTGTGAAGAATGGACAGTCATGCCCCCAGAAATCTGTAGGGGACTTGGTTATCCATTTTAATGCTTTTCTCCCCCATCCTGTCTCATCATCACTGAAGAAATAGCCTTTTCCTCAAAACCAGAAGTGAATGACTGGTTCCACAAAATGGAGCAAGTGAGGCCCTTAAGAGTCATGGTTGGGAGAGGGAGTTGAAGAAGGGATGAGGCTGTTTCTAGACCTCCTGCAGTCGTCCTGCTACTTAAACAATGACAATAGCAACAACAACAAATCTCCCTATTTTATGTATTTTTGCACTGTTTGTCTTGTGGGTTGGGTGCTGCTTCTTTCTTTGTTTTACACTTTACTCATCCACTTCCTCGAGAATCATTGCCAAAGGCTGGTACTGAAATGGAATCAATCCGCTGTTGCAATGTGAATTTTGCAATATGAACTGATGTGAACAGTCTTTGAACAATTCCTCTGCCCCTCTTCTCTGGTCGCAGAATGCTGCAGACGGTGGAAGCCCTGCGGAGGAGAGAGCAGAAAGGCCTCACCTTGAAGACCACTGCCTTCCAGCACCTTCTGCTGTTAGTTGGCATTCACCTCTTCAAGGTAATGCCAGTCGTGCTGGGAATGTATTCCTTTGAACATTGCTTAGAAATCTGCCATGAACTGCCTTCCTTCTCTGAACAGATGATGTCTGATTTTGGAAGTTAAGTGGGGTCAGGCCTGGTTAATACCTGGATCTAAGGATTGCAGGGAGGGTTAGGAAAGAGTGAGCATTAGGTAGCTTTCTGTGTTTCTGAATACTCTTAAATGTGAGGTGGACCAAAACAACCAGTGAGCAGGGAATGGTGTGCAGGTAGCTAAAGGAAGCACTGCATGTTTTAGTCAAATGGAGCCGTTCTTCTTCCTAGACGTCCTTCAGTGGCCACATTGTACCTCCCCGAAATGGGTGCAACAGCATCCTAAACACATTTGGACTTACTTGGTTTTGGAAATTACACAGGACCAGGCTTGGTTAGTGCTAGAAAGGGATTTCCAGGTAGGGCTAGGAAAAGGATCCCATCGAAAACCCAAAGAGCCATGGCTGCCATTCACTGTCAACAATATTGGGCTAAATGGACCAAGGCTCCAGCTCACTGTAAGGCAGCTGCCTCTGTTCTAGAATTTTTGAATCTATGATAAAGGTTTGTATGGTGGGAAGGAGAAGAACAAGGCCTTGTTCTTCTCCTTGTTTCCAAAGACTATTCTTCAAGTGGGGGATTGGGCAAGTAATTTTGGACACTTTGACCATGTCCTTGGCCATCCTTTCTGTCCAGCCAGAGATGCCACCTCCTTGGGATCTTCTTCATCCTAACATCCAACCATGTCAATTCCTATTTCCTTTGCTGTTCATTCCATATCTTTGCAGTGAGGGGTTCTCCTACCATAACCATCTGCTTGTGACCAAATGCATGGCGTCTGGGGGCGCATGTCTCCCTTCCTTCCTCCCTTGATGATGTTTTATCCCTTATGAATAATAACAAACAGGTTTAGATCCAGATTGCTTTCTTACTCTTAGCTCCCCAAAGGCAGGTATGTGATTCATTAAACAAACATGTGGTAGAAGTATTGTAATAGTATTTTATTCCCTTTTCTTCTTGGCGCTTCTCCCTTCTCCTTGCCTCTGGATTTGCACCTAAATAGTCTCCTGCTGAGTGTGTGAACCTCCTGAATGACCTCCAGAACTGCACCAAGAGGGCCTTCGAGGAGAAGCACAAGAAGAAGACGTCAGCTTCAGCCAGTGAGTTCTCCTCCAGTCTCAGAATAGTTTATTGCTTATATCAGAGATCAAAGACATAGCCATGTTAGTTTGGAAAATCATCAAGGAAAGGGATATTGTAGCACCTTTGAGATAATCTGAAAGAGAGGAGTTGGTAGCATGTGCCTTCATAAACCTGAGACTACTTCTTCATGCATCTGAGGAGGTAGGCTCAGGTCTACAGATGGTCATGTTACCAATTCCTCTTTTTCAGTTAGTCTCCATATCCCTTTGCATAATGATTTTCCAGGCTAACACATCTATTTCTCAAAGGTTCTACAAAGTCCCTTTGCACACTGATGGTCTAGAGATGCAAAGGCCTGGGGAAAAACTGGTGGCGTTCGGCCAGTAAAGGGTGCTAATATCAATCAATGTTTATTGATTAGCCCATGGGCCATCACAAAATACAACAAAGCTAAATAGAACTCTATATAACAGTAGTGCTAATATTGTATTTTGCCAGTTTCCCTTGACCTGGTGCTCTCCAGATGTGTCGGTCTGAGGTTCCTAGAATCCCTATAGGATTCTGGGGATTAAGGAGTCTGACATATCTGGAGGACCCTGGGTTGGAGAGGGCTCCTCTCTGAGTGCTCAGGCTTTTGTTTCTTCCTTCTCAGGTGGCGAAGAAGAGCCTGAATGGGTGGAGGTGATTGTGGAAGTTCTCCTCTCCCTTCTAGCTCAGTCCAGCGCACTGATCCGGCGGGTCTGCAAAAGCGTGTTTGCGCTTGTGTGTCAACACATGACGGAGGCTGCCCTGCAGCTGATTCTGGATGTGAGTTACCCTTTTATGTTGTTGCTCTGTAACTACTGTAACTACTTCCAGCCTCCTCCCAAAATGGTACCCCCCCTACATGTTGTTTTCGACTACAACTCCCTTCAGCCCCAACAGTTGGTTTTTATACCTTAGAGAAGCTGAAATCTACCATATATACTCAGCTATAAGTCAACCTCATCTATAAGTCGAGGGCAGATTTTGGGACCAAAATTATGGATTTTGATATAACCCGTAGATATCTTAGGGACATGTAATGAAGGATGTAAATGACAAAGCAAAGGAAAACAATGCCAACCAACATACAAAATTCCAGCAGGCGTAACTATTTGTGCTCATGCTAAAGGCTGGACAGATGAGGGACTAGAAGGGTGTCAGTACTTCCAGGGCAGATTAAACTCATAAACTACAGTACTTACATTGACCCATGGATAAGTCAACTCAGGTTTTTTTGGGTTAGTTTTTTAACCTAAATTTCTAGACTTATACATGGGTATATACGGTAAATAATCTGGAGTGTTCCAGAAACGCTGCTTTGCTGATTAATGATATCATTAATCCATTGATCTTTGTGCACACTTACATTTTCTTATTCTTCATTCGTTAATTCGTTAATGTTGTGCACACTTGAGTAAATCAATAGTATAACCAACCCCCTCTGAACAATTCTTGCCAAGAAAACCCAGTGATAGGTTCACCTTGGGGTTGCCATAAGTAGGAAATTACTTGAAGGCACACAACAACAAAAGTGGGTAGGTATCAAGCGACCCTCCAAGAATTGTTGGACTGATACTCCCAGCATTCTTCATTGTGACCCATGCTGGTCAGGACTGCTTGAACCTCCAGTCCATATATATCTGGTTGAACCAGATTTCCACCCTGTAGTAGACTGTAGTGCTTCTAATATAAATAAAGTAGACTCCACAACCCTCAGCTTTGGCCATGCTTGCTTTGGATCAGAGTTCAGTGACTAAAGTTGCCAGAGTCTCCCAGCCAGTATGGCCACTGGCCTTGCTTGCAGGAGGATTTCTAAGAGTAGTAGTCCAAAACTATTAGCTTTTGGAGGTTTCTGGCTCCCATACTGGTACAAAGCTGGGATATAAATTACACAAATAATCACACTTCTACATGTTCTGGTCTAGAAGATGCATTTTAGAAGGGGCAGTCCCCCATCCTTTCCCTAGGCATTGATGGGTATGCATATGAGAGGGGGAAAATAGTGGTTGCGAGAGGGAGATGAATCTAAGAATCATAGAGTGGAAAGCGAGCACATGGGCCATGTTGTCCAACCAACTGCCATGCAGGAATACAACTAATACACTCCTAAAGATGTCCATCCAATATTTGTTAAATGATGTCAAGAAGGAGAGTCCACCATCTCTAAGACTATCTATTCCACTGTTGAGCAGTTCCTACAGTAAAGACATTCTTCTTAATATTTAGGTGGAATCTCAGTCCATAGGTTTATGCTCTAGTCTAGTGATCCCCAAACTTTGCCCTTTTAAGAGATTTTGGACTTTAGCACCCAGAAACCTCAACCATGTTGGCCAATAGATTGGGACTCTGGGAGCTAAGTCCAAAATCATAGAATCATAGGGTTGGAAGAGACCACAAGGGCCATCCACCCTTAAAGAACACAGTTTGGAGACCACTGCTCTAGTCTATGGAGCAGCAGAAAGCAAGCTTGCTTCTTCCTAATATTTAGGTGGAATTTGAGTCCATAGGTTGTGGTCTAGTCTCTGGAGCAGCAGAAAAACAAGCTTTCTCTGTCTTATATGTGACATTCCTTCAGATATTTAAAGATGGCTATCTTGTCACCTCTTAGTCCTCTCTTCTCCAAGCTACACGTACCCTGCTCCCCAAGTTATTCCTTGTTGGACTTTGCATCCAGACCTTGGATCGTCTTGGGTGCCATTCTCAGGACATATTCCTGCTTACCAATATCCTCCTTAAACTATGGTGCCTTGAATGATGGCTTCCAATGTTCCAGGTGAAATAGTCCACCTACTTAGATGATACCTGTAACAAATGTTTCATAGCTACACCGATAAATATTTTGGTTCTCTTCAAGGTTCTTGACCCGCAGCAAGACCAGGATGAAGAAAGTGCCGTAGTGGTGGTAGAAGAAACTCAGAACAAGATGAAGAAGAAACCCTTGCCAGATGAGGTGATAACTCCTGTTGTGTTCATTGTGAACAATCCTGTTGATCTCTAAGCTTCCTTTCCCTTTAGCTTTTTGAATATTATTAATAAATACAGTTTACCGTATATACTCGACTGTAAGTCAATCTCATGTATAAGCCGAGGACAGTTTTTTGAGCCAAAAATATAGCTTTGGATATGAGCCGTGGATAAGTCAAGAGTAAAACTTAAGGGCATGTAACAAAGGATGTAAAGAATGAAGCAAAGGGAAACGATACCAAACAACTTAAAAATTCAAGCAAACATCGCTGTTGGTGCTCGCACTAAAGACTGGATGGATGAGAGAATAGAGGGGACTCAGTGCTTCCAGGACAGATAAAGCTCTTGTTTTTCATCAGAGGGTTTTTCATCCTGTCCTACTTCATAGGGAGGTTGTTGTAAGGAGAAAGTATGGTGAAGGAAGAATCATGTGCCCTAAGCTTTGAGCTCATAGGATATAAATGCATTTAATAAATAAAATAACTCATGATAGCAAGCTGCGGTGAACCACCAGCCTTCAGTATTTGCCCCATGTAACATGAACCAGCCGTGAGCCTGAACCAAAGGAAGAGCGCGAGTTGTACATAAGGAAAGAATGTCAATTTTCTTTCTTTCTGAGCAGAGTGATGACGACAGCGGAAAGAGTTCTTCTGACGAAGACAGCTCTGAAGACAATGACTCTGAGAATGACGATGCGAGGATGGACGCTCCGGAGACGGATAGCGAAGCTGAGGGTGAGGCGGATGAGAACTTCCGTGCCATGCTGAGGAATGTTCTGCAGGCTGGCAATGCACTGGTAAGGGGGCAAGAAGTGCAGAGGTCTTGGGTCTGGCTTACCTACAGCGTGGGGCTTTGTCCCCTGCAGTGGCAGAATCCAAATTCAGCCCAAGGAAAAATGTATTCTGCAACTTAGAAATGTATATGCACTTCCCTCTTGCTTTTCTGAGGGATGACATTAAGGCAGAATTTGTTGGTGCTGTGGACAAAGCTCTCTCTGGTTTGTGCCCTCTCTTGTCTTTGGGATCCGGTGCAATAACCGGATGCATCTGAGGGAGTAGACCGAAGTCAGAGTCCTTTTCACGTCCTGCATTTTTCATAAGGCCCTGCAGAGGTTGCTGTGTTAGAAGCATTGTGGGAAACAAACTTGGCTACTTGGCATTGTGGCATCGGGGCATCGGAACGATGACACTGGCTGTGATACAGATACAGGTCATACACACACACACACATGTCAACATCTTGTGGAATCCTGGGATATGTATTGTATATACTTGACTATAAGTCGACCTCATGTATAAATCGAGGGCAAGTTTTGGAGCCAAAATTATGGATTTTGCTATGACTCATGGGTAAGTCGAGGGTAAAACATAGGGGCATATAGCAAAGGATCTAAAGGATGAAGCAAAGTAAAACAGTGTCAAAGAACCTGCAAAATTCCAGCAGACATAACTTTTTGGGCTTACTCTTAAGGCTGAATGGATGAGAGAATATAGAGGGTAAGTGCTTCCAAGACAGATTATACTCTTGCTTTTCACCAAGGGAGGGTTCCTTCTTTCAAATAGGAGTTATTTTTGGGTAATTTTGATTAAATTTCTAAATTTATGTATATACAGTAGTTTCATAAGGCATTTAGAATTGACAACAAGAGAGCTCTCGTGCCTCCTCAAACTACAAATCCCAGGTTTCCATGAGATGCGGTTAAAGTGAAATAATAGTCCTATAACTGCCTAGTGTGAAAAGGTCCACATTTTGGTGTTTGGTCTGAATAGCTTCTAAGCATGTGGAACACTTCTGGCAAGTAACACAAGAGTTTGGGATGACACAGTACACCAGATCCCTGGCTTCTTGGTTATGCGCAGTGTGCTTGGGCATTTTCCCTAACTGCTCTCACTTGCCACAGAAGCAGATAAAGAAACGGACTGTTGTTTTTTGTGGGTTTTTCGGGCATCTGTGGCAAAACATCAGGAATAAACTCTTCTAGAACATGGCCACACAGCCCCAAAAACCCACAAAGACTATGGATGCTGGCCATAAAAACCTTGGACTTCACAAACTGTCTGTTGTCTGAACTTGATTTCTTTCCCTGCTGCAAACCAGAGAAAGAAATCTAAAACAACCCGTAGAAATCTTTTAAAAAGTCCTTCTGGAAACAAAACATCATGTAAGCAGGAGCAACCAGACATCTAATAATAATAATAATAATAATAATAATAATAATAATAATAATAATAATGCTTTATTTATACAGTGCTGTATGTATGTACAGCGCTGTACATATAAACAATAAAATAGATAAAGTAAGTCTGCCCGTGGCATACAGTCTAAGAAATAATAGCATAATACATATAAATAATGCATAACAATACAGGAAAGGGTTCAATAAAGTATCATTGAATCATAGAATCGTAGAATTACACAAGGACCATCCAGTCCAACTCTCCATTAAAGCATCCCTGACAGATGGCCATAAAGATAAGTAGGGCTCTTGTGGTTTATTGCGTTATTCAAACTAACTGTTCTTCTTGCATGGCTGTTTTTAGATCCTTGTGATTCCTGTTTTGTTGGAAACATCTCCAACTTATAATTCTCTGTACATTGATGTTTGTGATGCCGAGCCACTTCCCAGCGTGATTTAACTTTGTCTGTTTTTAAAAACCCAAGGGTGGAGCTGACAGCGATGAGGACGTTGATGACGAGACCATGATGTCCCTCGATAAGAACCTCTCGGCCCTCTTTGCCGAGCAGCAGAAGCGCACCCAGGCCAAAAAGGACGAGAAGGAGAAAATCCGGAAGGAGAAGATCTTACGTCGGGAATTCAAAATTAAGGTAGGAGAGGAGGCTTTTGCCGGAGAAGGCCTTCAGATTTTCTGAAAGTACGCTAAATACCAACCAATTACAGTACTAAACATATATTTTGATGTGTACTATATGTACTCATGTATAAGTCTGGAAATTTAGGTCAAAAAACTGACCCCAAAAAATCCCCTGAGTTGCCTTATCCACGGGTCAATTTAAGTACCATATCTTAACTCTTATTTATAAGAAAGAACCATCTGGAGAAAAGCAAGAGTATAATATGTGAAGAACCAACCCCTTCTACTTTCTCATCCATCCAGTCTTAAGAGTAAGTGCAGAGGGTTAGGTCTGATGGAGTTTTCTCTTTCTGGAAGTGGCTCCACAGAACGGCTATTAGTCTACGTTAAGGCAACCTGGCACCGTCTGGAAGCTTTAAGCCACAACTCCCATCATTCCTGGGATGAGGGAAGTTGTAGTCCAAAATATCTGGAGTGTGCCTCCCCCGGTGCATGTACAAAAGCATGCCTTTAAGCGCATTGGATGAAAAGTGGAATAGAAAGTAACAAGTAAACAAGCCTTGGTCTCCCACCGGTATGTGTCTTGTCTCATTCCATTCTCCTGGTAGCTGGTGTTGCTCAGAGTCTGGCACTAAACATTAGGAGGAACTTCCTGACAGTAAGAGCTGTTTGACAGTAAAATACACTGTCTTGGAAAGGAGTGGAGTCTCCTTCCTTGGAGGTCTTTAAGCAGAGGCTGGATGGCCATCTGTCAGGGATGCTTTGATTGAGAGTTCCTGCATGGCAGAATGGGGTTGGACTGGATGGCCCTTGGGTTCTCTTCCGATTCTATGATTCATCTCACTTCTCTGCTTGCACTCCCAGGTCCTGGATTTGGTGGAGGTGTTTTTGACCAAGCAGCCAGAGAATCCCCTCGTCTTCCGAGTCATCGAACCACTCCTCTCTGTGATTGAGCAGAGCATGAGTTCCGAGTCCAACAAGCAAGAGCAGGACTACCTCCGGAAGACGGCAGATATCTTCACGTGAGTTTGGGGGAGAGGCGTGTGTGGGAATGTGAACATGTGAAGCTGACTTACGCTGACTCTTAGTCCGTTTGCCAAAGACTTGTGCACTCCGGGGTTTCTGGATTTCTGGGACAGGAGGGCAGAGTTTTTGCTGGGCATGCATAAGGGTCTAGGTTCAGATCCTAGCATCTCCAGGCAGGCTGGGAATGATCCTTGTTTAAGGGGAGATATCAGAGCTTGGAAGTAACACATTTGGTGCAATGATGTTAATTGCATGGTTTTTAATTTTTTTATTGTTTTTAAAAATACAAAAGATAGAGTATTGGTACAGTTGTGTTGTGGAAAAACAAACAAACACAATAATCCTTGTTACATAACATGGCTTGACTTCCTTCCTTGCAAATTATACCATACAGATTTTTTAAGTAAATAAAGCTTTTATTTTCCCATTTACTCTCCTAAACACATAATTCTTCTCCTCTTTGTTGCAATAGCTACTCGCTGTCTAAAAAAGAGAGAAACCTTTTCTTATTTTGGTAGCCTTGATATTCCACCTAGAGTCATAGAATCCTTGGGTTGGAAGAGATCTCAAGGGCCATCCAGTCCAGCCCCATCTTCATAGAGTGCTGAAGATGCCAGCTGCAGATGCAGGTGGAACATCAGGAATACGTTTTTCCAGGATGCGGCCACATAGCCCAGAAAACCATGGATGCCGGCCATGAAAGCCTTTGACTTCCCATCAAACTAAAGTCGCTTTATTCCCGTATGCCTTCAACACTCTCTGAGGATGCCAGCCAGATATGTGGTGAAACGTCAGGGATAAACTCTTCTAGAACATGGCCACATAAGAGGGGTGTGTGATTGTAAAGATCTCCATGAGGTTCCTTTGCCTTTTTGACTTCGTGGTGTGTGTGTCTTTGCTTTGGCTTTCAGGAATAGTTTATGTAGATCGAAGCAGTATTGCAAAACTGTGGCTCCCATCCGGGAGGAATTGCATAACCAGCTGGAAAGCCTGATGAAGAGAGCCTGCAAGCAAAGTGACTCCACAGTAGCCCTTTACTCTTTCAGGTGGGTTGCTTCATCCGATCATGTACATGCGTATTTACTTTTTGCCTTCTTTCGAGCCATGGTTGAAACACATCTGTAGTCCTGTGTGCAGCACCTGGTGTCTGAAAAGCTCAGACTTTCAATTAGATTAAAACATTTAAAGTAAAACCAGTTTCTCCATTAAACAACCACAACCACAACCTAAAAGCAGGCTTCTAGTCTTCGTGATTTCAGAGCAGATCACGCAAAAGCATTTTCAGACACATCGGGGACATTGAGCATTAATCTGTCATTAAACCTGTGCGGGTTAATGTTGGACTGATGTTCAGTGCCCCCAACGTTGTCTGAAAAAGATCCCGCTTTTGCAGGATTTTCCCGATTTAAATCCCGTTTCTGCACAGGATAAACTCTGTGTGATAAACTCCATAGAAAAGGAGAAGTAGTCTAGCCATACTCCCCTATGCTTGCACAATGTTGGGCATATGTGCACCTGTAGAACAACTGTGCGCACGTGCACACCTTTTTGCTTTCCTCCTTATGGTTCTCTTTTTCTGCTTTTAGTGCCTCTCTGTACCTCTGCCGAGTGTTGAAAGGAAATGTGGGAAGTAATGAAGGGGCGCCGGTGACTGCCCAGCCAAAAAAGAAGCAGAAGAGCAGTGAAGGCAGTGATGCGCCAGCTGCTCAGGTAAGGCCATCCCATGTCAGCACATTTGCTTGCTGCCTGCTGCAATGTTCCTGGCTGTCCCAGCAATTTCCTAATCCCTGCCTCCAACACCCAGAGCCTAGCAGGAACTTCTTCAGCATTGCTTCGCAATCTTAAATGTGTGACAGGCTGATTAAGTATTTTGAATTTGAAAGGTTGGGTATCAAAAATCCTTAAATGGAGAGCTTTGCTACAGAGAGCCCTGAAGTCTCACCTGCAGCTCCTGGAAGGAAGTCTGCTCAGCTTTTGTATCTGTAGTCATGAGAGCTAGAACTTTGTGAAATAAAGGCCCCATACAGACAGGCCAAAATAAAGCTGCTTTGAGTCACTTTGGAGGTATGCTGTTTAAATGATGCATGCGTCCTAAGAGTCTGGAAGCCGCACCAAAGTCACAATCCAGTCCTAAGGACTGGAGCGCAGCTTTGGTGCAGCTTCCGGACTCTTGGGTCGCGTGCATCATTGAAACCCCATACCTCCAAAGTGACCCGAAGCAGCTTTATTTTGGCCTGTCTGTATGGGGCCAAAGCTTGTACAGCCCTGGGATTTTTCACTGTGCACCAAATTTTGAAGTTTGGCACTGTGACAGACAGTGAAAAGGGAGCAAAAGTATACATGCAGGGTTGCCCTTGCTTATTTTCGTATGTTTAGCTGTGGACTGTGGTATAACTACTATGTGCAGCACATTACCCACTGTTGCTGCCAATAACTATGACATGGCTGTGATGATGGTGTGATGTAGAGGCACTCATTTCTTTGTGTCTTTCATTTTTTAGCACCTTCCTGTTGGCTGTCTGGATCTGGAGCGAGTGACCGCTGTGTATAAGGAGGCTTTGAACCTGTTTTTGACGAAACGCAAAAGCCCACTGACTGGATCCATGTTTCTTGATCTTTTTGAGCGGCATCCGGTAGGTAGGAGAAGAACCTGTATTAGGTTCTTTCAACATGTGTGCACACATAGACATTAAATACAGCTGGAAGAATGGTTGGTCAGTAGATGGTCAATAGACCAACTCTCGGCTTGGTCAGTAGACCTGTCTCGTCCATTTTCCTGTTTCTTGCAGTGGTCAGTCAGATTTCTTTGGGAAGCTCACAAGCAGGATATGAACAGAATAACACTTTCACTCCTGCATACTGCTTCTCATCCTAGATGTAAGACACAGGCACTAGTAGCCACTCACAAAACCATTTGAGCATGTGACCACTGGCACATTATGGGATAACATAGACAGCTGTTTTGAGTCAGACCATCTAGGCCAGTGATTCCCAAACTTGCTTCCTCCAGATGTTTGGGATTTCAACTCCCAGTATTCCTTACTGACCACCAAGTGGCCTGGGGCTTCTGGGAGCTGAAGTCCAAAATTCTTGGGGGACCCCAGTTTGGGGATCCCTGATCTAGGCCTTTATTGTTGGTACTGATGGCAGGCGTTCCCTAGGTCAGGATTCTTCCTTAGCCTTACTGAAGATGCCATGGACCTTTGGCATGCAAAGCATGGACTCTTCTCTACTCCAACTCCATGACAGCTGTGAGCTGAGTGTGTGTGGTGCGAGGATGTACATGTCTGTCATGCTAGTTTTATTGGATGAATCTCAAGTTTCTGGTATTCTGACACTTTTTCTTTCCCCTCTAGTTCTTGTGTGTCACTTGTGAAACTGATGCATGTCCTCACTAACCAATGGCTCTCCTTTATTTTTTGAAGATCATGTGCAAACCACTGATCGCCACTGTTGTCAAGTCGATCACAGAGGGAGCCAGGCAACCCCAGCAGGTAAGCGATGATGATGGAAGCAAACTGAAACCCATCAATCCGCCGAACAGTGATACCTTTATTGGCCAACAGAAATGTGCAGTATACTTGCTGCAAGCTTTCGAAAGCGGAACTTGGAAAGCTTGCGCAAGTCTATTGTGACGTGGAGCTTCGAAAGCTTGCAACAAGTATATTGTGCATTTTGGTTGGCCAATAAAGGTACCACTATTTGGTGGATTTTTGTTTGAATTTACTAAATGGCTAACACAGATTTACCCCGCATGTTTTCTGAAACCAGAAAGCAGACTACATGGTTAGCAGTGAAGTTAAAATGCTGAGTATGTGGATGAGTGCATCTGAAATGTTGCTGATTTGTTCATCACATTTTAGAAAGTATTAGTGAGTGCTCTACCCCTTCTTCCCATTTCCAGCACACATTTGTCCTTTTCCCCTAATTTTAAATATGGGTTTGTGTTAACATTTGCATTGGAGGGAACATTGGGATTTCAGTGGGACATGTACATTTGCGTTGAAGGGAACAGTTGCAGGACAAGGCAGCATGATTTGGAGGATCTTTCCACCTCTGGATGGAGAGGCTTTTTGAAGGGACACCTCTCAGATGCTTCATGATCTGGACATTTTGCAGACCAAGTCAGGCCTGGAAGCTGCTTTTCCCTGGTTTGTGTGAAGCAATGCCAACTTTTTTTGTTAGCTCCTGTCTTCTTCTGGGTTTGAAAGAGTGTGTTTACACTCAAACTGTGTTAGCATTCTCTGGTAGAGAACAATGCTTTGGAGTGTAGTGGAGTCTCCTTGGAGGTTTTTATATAGGTTGGATGGCCATCTGTTGGGAGGTGTCTCGGTTGTGTATACGGTTCTGTATTCCTGCATGAAAGAATGGGCTTGGACCTTGGGGTCTCTTCCAACTGTATGGTTCTGTGACTCTTACGCATTGGTGCAGACGTTGATACTGAACCAAAGTTTCCCAGATGTTGTTGGACTACCACTTCTGCCATTGGATGGGAGAGATGGAAAAGGTCATGCTACATGTGGATGATGGAAAGTTGTCATCCAATAACATCTGAAGGACTCAGAATTGGCTAACACTTTGCCCAGTCCCAATCTTTTAGCTGTAGTACAAGGTTGAGGTTTCCAGCAGGAGACCTGGATCCAGGCATCACTTCTCTTTAGGCCAGCGGTTCTTGACCTTTGGCCCTCCAGATGTTTTGGACTTCAGTTCCCAAAACTACCCAGCCAACATTGTCAGTGCCTCTGGGTTTTGCTTGGCCTCTGGATTTGACTTATCTTTTCATATGATGGGTTTTTTTTTTATTTAAAACTTCCCTCTTGCCTGCCACGATTGGTAATAAATTGCATTGAATAAATATTGAATGGGGGACGAAGCCTTAATGGCACTGCTAATGGTTTACGTCAAACTGCAGGCTCATTCAGAGCTCTTGGCAACTCTTGTCGTTGAAGTTACTTGTGAAGCAGAATGCGCCTGGAGTGTGAACTGGGTGAGAAGGTTTCTTGTTTCCTTTCCTTTCCCCCTTGTTTTCCTGTGGGTCCTATGGCTTCCTACCATTGTTAGCCTGACATTGTTCATAGCTGTTGAACTCTTACCTTTCAAATTCCAGACTCAACCATGCATCATCCCCTCCATTCCACTAATGCGATTTGACCTTATTGCTGGGACAGTTCCTTGCCTTAGGGAAGCTGACTTTCCAAATGGCTTCCTTGAGTTGTTAATCTTCACATAAAGGGTACATATATATATATATATATATATATATATATATATATATATATTTTTTTTCAGATCACATATGGCTTCCCTGTCTATGTTTATGGAATATTTGTGTGGTTCTCTAGATGTTTTTGGACATCAGAGCCCTTAATTCCTCACTATTGTTCATGCTGGCAAAAGACTATACAGTCAACCCTCTGTTTTCATGGGGGATCTGTTCCAGACCCTACTGCGAAAACAGAGGCCCCATACAGACTGCCAAAATAAAGCTGCTTCGGGTCACTTTGGAGGTATGCTGTTTAAATGATTCAAGCGTCCTAAGAATCCAGAAGCTGCGCCAAAGCCATGCTCCAGTTCTTAGGGCCGTAACATGGCTTTGGCGTGGCTTCCGGCCCCTTAGGACACGTGTGTCATTTAAACAGCATACTTCCAAAGTGAGCAGAAGCAGCTTTATTTTGGCCTGTCTGTATGGGGCCAGAGTTTCACATATATTCAAACCCCATTGGCTTGAATATAGGTGTGCGCCTCAGGCACGCACCCCATTATTTCCCCCTCCGTTCATCCCTTGCGCGTAAGCGAAGGACGCAGATTCCAAAGCCGCAAGAACGGAGGGAGGACTGTAGTTGCTTACTCTTGCTGTATGACTTGCAGAGCAACCTTGTATGTGTCTACTTAACTTCCATTGCGTTAAAAGTGCCTTATTCAGTGGTATAGTATTACAGCCATAGATACCGCTGGAGCAGTAGTTGTTAAACACTGGCCCCCCACATGTTTTGGACCTCATCTTCCAGATAGTTCAGAAGAATAAGTCTGGGTTATCCCCTCGTTCCTTCTGTACTGTCTTCTCTCTCTTTCTCTTTCTCATGTGTTCATGCTCAAGATAACTCAGCGCAGTTTGATGTCTGAGGCGTATGTTGTTATGGCACCTGTCAGGAAGACAAAAATTGAATTTTTTCTTTGTGGGAGAAAAATATCACAATAATGAGTCAAATAACCAGCAGTTGGTTGCTGCGTTGTGGTACCCAAAATCTTATTGTACCCAATAGTACTATACTGTAGTATAGTGAACCAGTAGTAATTGTTCTGTCTTTGACTCTTTTTCTTGTACCCAATACTGTAGTAGAGTGAACCAATAGTAATCATTTTGTCTGTGCCCATGTTTCATATGCTGCATTGTTTACCTACTGTCTCAAGCCAAGGGGATAGCGGTGTGGTTCACAGGATTATATATGGTAAAGGTGGGCACCTATAGATGCCCACCCTTCAAAATGAGCTTCAGTAGGAAGAAATATACAGTACTGCACTTAGAAAAAATGAAATGCATAGATATAGGATGGGGGAACACCTGGCTTGACAATACGACATGTGAAAGGAATCTAGGCGTCCAAGTAGACCACAAGTTGAACATGAGTCAACTGTGTGACGTGGCAGCTAAAAAGACCAGTGTGATTCTAGGACGCATCAATAGAAGTATGTCTAGATCATGGGAAGTAATAGTGCCACTCTAGTCTGCTTTGTTCAGGCCTCACTTGGAATACCGTGTCCAGTTTTGGCACCACAGTTCAAAAAGAACATGTCCAGAGGAAGGCCACCAAAATGAAGACGGGTCTGGAAACCATGTCTTACCAGGAGAGACTTAGGGATCTGGGCATGTTTATCCTGGAGAAGAGAAGGTTAAGAGGTGATATGACAACCCTGTTTAAGTATTTGAAGGGGTGTCACATTGAGAAGGGATCAAACTTGTTTTCCGCTGCTCCAGAGAATAGGACATGGAACAGTGGATGGAAGCCACAGAAAAAGAGATTCCACCTCAACATTAGAAAGAACTTCCTGATGGTAAGAACTGTTTGATGGTGGAACATGATCCCTCGGAAAGTGGTGGAATCTCCTCCTTTGGAGGTCTTTAAACAGAGGCTGGATGGCCATCTTTCAGGAGTGCTTTGACTGTGAATTCCTGCATGGCAGAATGGGGTTGGACTGGATGACCCTTGGGGTCTCTTCCAACTCTATGACTCTATGCATTGTTTACCTACCATCTAAACCCAAGGAGATGGTGGTGTGGCTCATAGCATCATATATGGTAAGGCTGGGCACCTGTAGATGGTGCGACAGAGTTTGTACCCTGTGGCACACTGCAACCCTCTCTCCATTCAGGTGAAAACAAAACCCGGAGTAACTTACAATTCTCTCCTTGGGTGGCTTTTTAAAAATCCTCTATTCCAAGCGTTGCCATATAATTAGCACAGTGTATACCTTCCAAATGATACACTGATGTAATGATATGATAAAGTCATTTAGTACAGAGTTTGAGATTCAGTTCCAAAATCCTCTTATACAATATATACTTTTTAAAATGCTATCCCCCCACCCTCAAAGTCGAATGAATCTCCTTGGGTGGCTTGGAGGGTGTTTTTGCTTTTTGCCACCCCTGGTTGTCAAAATGGGGGGTAATTCCAGGTGTGGTAGCCCTGGAGGGTGACTTGGAAGGATCTGTCGGTGAGGTTGAATTTGGGGTTGAACAGAAAAGGCCCCCGAGGGACTGCACTTTCTCTACTCTGCTTACACAACTATGGGAGTGCTCCAGGTAAAATAGTAACTGTTCGCCCCCTTCTATAAAATACAAATCACCTTTCTGAATGCAGCAGGACGTGAGACAATTGTCATCTGAAATTGCAGCCTTCAGGCTCTGGCACGTGCCGAGGTTCAAAAAACACCCCCAAAGCTCCCCCCCAGAATATGAGAAACTAATTATATGCCAGCGCACAGTTACTTACGACTAATGTGCATCACCGCATTAAAGAAAGAAAGATCTCCTACCCAGCACATGTTCTCCGTCTGCCCACGTTAGTGACAGAGTGACATATATATATATGCGCACAAAAGCCCCCGATGTGGAATGCTTTTTGTATAGACGTTGCATGCTAGGAGGTTAAAACAGAAATTCATTCAAAGAACAGTTTTGCATGAAGTGTGGCCAGCAGAAATGTCAGATTTTGTATTTTGGGTTTTGTTCTTTCAGCTGCTGTGGTTGTTGCTGTGCTCTCTTTGTCTGTCTCTTACCCTTCCCTTTCCCTTCCCTTCCCTTTCCCTCCCTCCATCCCTTCCTTCCTTCCTTTCCTTTCCTTTCCTTTCCTTTCCTTTCCTTTCCTTTCCCTTCCTTTCCTGTCTTTCCTCCTCTCCTCTCCTCTCCTCTCCTCTCCTTTTCTTTCTTTCTTTCTTTCTTTCTTTCTTTCTTTCTTTCTTTCTTGTCTCCTATTCAACATGCAGTTAAGTATTTGCAAGAAGAAAGAGGGTGAAGAAATGCATTAAAAAGGGGCATGGAGGTCTTTCTTGAGTAAGACAGAAGGGCCTAGCAAGCTACATTTGGCCTACAGACTGGAAATTGCCAGCCCTGGCTGGGAGATTTTGTAAAATGCAAGCCAGCATCCTAGTCTAGGGCAGGGGTTTCCAACCTTTTTGTCTTGCAGAGCCCTTTTTAGACTCAGTTTCTATGGCGGAGACCCTAAGAGGCCTACCCTATGTCTTTTTAGGAGTAGCGTTCCTTATTCTTTAATTTCGTTGAAATTTTATCTCTTTCATTTACCTGGAGCGGCCGCAGAGCCCTAAGGGCTCCTCGGAGCACAGGTTGGGAACCGCTGGGCTAAGGGATCTTTAATTCAGTGCTGACATCCAGTTTGAGGAAACCTTAATTGTATGATGCTTTAGCTGATTTCGAATTGGTTGCATTTGCATTTGGGTAGAGAAAGGGAAAAAAACAGCTGGCCCTCCATTTTCGCAGGGGATCTATTCTGGACCCCCGCGAAAATGGAGACTCACACATATTCAAGCCCCATAGGCTTGAATGGGGTGCGCACCCGTGAGCATGCATGGGGTGTGCACTGCAGGCGTGTGCCCCATTAAAAATAACGTAGGTCGCCTCTTCATGAATATTGAAAGGAAGGGCAACGTTTTCTCAGTTCATGATGCGCACGTCCCACAAATTCATTATGTGCGATGCACAAAGGACTTTTCCCTGTCTCTCTTGAGTGGACATCTGGTTGATGCTTGGGTGCCCTCACATTCTCGCCTCGTGCGTGGGTGCGAGAAATACTGCTGTGTCTGCTTTTCCTCTCCATCTTGGAGAAATTGATATGCCTAAGTCATAACCTCCTTTTCAGTTGCCACCTTCTCTAAACCTAGAAAGCCTTATGACATTTTTAGCTAGCTTCCTCATAGCCTTTGCACATTTCGGTGGACCCTTTCTGCCTTTTCCCTTCCTGAGATGTTGTTGCCCCATTTCGGGAAGGGAAAGCCTGAAATGCTCCACCAAAATTAGTTTTCTTTGGGGTTTTTGGGCAGTGTGGCCACGTTCTGGAAGAATTTATTCCTGACGTTTTGCCTGCAACTATGGCTGGCATCTTCCAAGGTTGATGGCATGCAAGTGCGTGGGGTATATATAACTTTGCAACCTTATTTGGGAAGAAGAGGGGTATTTTTTAATATGTTAATGGTGGAGTTAGTTTGTGTGTTGTACTATGTTGAACATCAGGAATACATTTTTCCAAAACGCAGCCACACGGCCCGAAAAACGCATGGAAAACTATGGATTCTGGCCCTGAAAGCCTTCCACTTCACAGTCTACCAAAATGTTCAAAGGCTTGGAACAGAAGTGTTTTGGACCAGAAATGTTTCGGATTTTGGAGCGTTTCGAATTTTATTTGTTTTACAGTCTGAACTCCATATCCAGGGATTTTTTTATCCATGGATTCAAGCGTCCACAGTTTGAAAATATTCAAAGATACATAAAGTTCAAAGAGGAAACCTAGGCCTGTTCCAGACTGCCAAAATAAAGCTGCTTTGGGTGTCTTTGGAGGCATGCTGTTTAAATGATGCATGCACCCTAAGAATCCGGAAGCTGCACCAAAGCTGCCCTCCAGTGCTTAGGAATGGAGTGTGGCTTTGGCGCAACCTCCGGACTCTTAGGACCCAGGCGTCATTTAAATAGCATACCTCCAAAGGGACCCAAAGCAGTTTTATTTTGGGAGCCTGTAACAGGCCCTAGATTTTGCCACCTTACATACGGGAAGCCATTTTACTCTCTATGATATTTAATGGGACCTGAACATCCACGAATTTTGGTATCCACGGGGGATTCTGGAACTAAACTCCAGCGGATACCAAGGACCCACTGTATTATTTTTATTATATAGTCGCCCCTTCTTTCTCATAGATTTGAGGTCTGTGGTCTTGAATATTCACAGAGGGGCGACCTCCATTATTTTCAATGCTGTGCGACCCTGTGGGCATGCGCCCCATTCAAGCCTATGAGGCTTTAATATAGGCGAGTCTCTGTTTTCATGGTGGGATCCGGAACAGATCCCCACGCAAACGGAGGGCCGACTGTATTTTACTGTATACCCCTCTTTTCTCAAAACCTAGTTTGGGAGTGATGAAGGGAGCAGCTGCTCCTCAACAAATTTGCTCTACGGAGGCCGACTTGTTGTGACGCCAGTTCTGTTCGCATCCACCCAGAAGCCATTTTGCTTTGTTTGAGGGATGCCCTCCAAGGTCCTCCTTATCTCCGTTGCCACAGGTTGGGAAGGGATAATGAAAACTCCCCATTCGCAAGCCGAGCGGACGCATTGCGCACCGGAGCGTAACCTCCCTGTCTCTCAACGACTGGCTCTCTGAGCGCAAATGCACCAGGGCAGTGCGCCAGGACTTGTAAGGTTGAGTAATTTCCCTAGCGCGCCTGAATTATATTTGCCATTTGAGGCGTGGAGAGCCCAGGCTTTTAAAGAGATAGGCGCTTGACAGGGATCTGCGCCGGCACATTTTTGCAGAATCCATCAAACGGAGCCCGAGGGGAGTATATTTACTCGGTTACAAGGTCATAGATAGGTTGCAGTTTTGAAGGCCCAGCAAGGTCTCAGACGTCGCCTGATATTCAGGTGTTGTCTTTAAACCAGGGATGGGCAACTGTCGTGGATTAGGGTCCACATGTCCCAGGGGACCTTAGATGGGCATACCCACAACACCCAAAGTGAAAATATCTTTTGCTCCGTAGGATGAGAGAGTTAAGACAGGTTACAAATTTATTTAAGGGACACCATTTTACTTATGCCAGTATATATAACGGGACTTGAGCATCCGGGGATTTTGGATTCTGGAACCAAACCCCAGTAGATACCAAGGGACCACGGTATAGTATCCAGATCACTAAAACATAACAACTCCTTGTTCCTCTGTCCACAATTCCTTTCATACCACACAATTATAGGACTGTGATTTTACTTAAACTGCCATGAGTACATCCTAGGGCAGTGGTTTCCAGACTTCCACCTGCCTTGAAGGAATAAAGAAATGATTGTCCATCTGAATTATTTTGTGTATATACTGTACATATATTTAATAACTGAATGTTGTTTCTGGGGGACATCCCTAATTCACATTCAGTCTTGCAAAGAGATCTCAAGTATGTACAATGGATAGTTCAGATTTCTACTGGGTTCTAGACCACCTTTATCAAAAGGACACATTTTGGGCATCCTTTTAAACTGAACTCTCATGCATTAAATGACCAGCTGATGCCTCTGTTGGGAATGACTTCCCATTGAAAGAAGTTGGAATGGAGAACTCTCTCAGTGGCATACTGAATCCATGTGCCAACTGTGTGGGATTATCACTGCAGTGCACAGAAGCTGGCAACCTGAAAGATGTTCAGCGTGGGAAATGTTTGTTGCGTGGACTTCGGACAGCATGGCATAGAGCTGATGTCTCATGATTGATCTGAGGATGGCGAGAGAAGGAATGTGGCTGCCCAAAGGGACCGAAGATTGCATGCGCATGTGTGCGCGTGATAGATAACAAAATGTTTGTCGCTCGTCCAAGAGTGCTAAATCGTGAAGGTTAAGTGGCACTTAAGGATGCTTTGTGCTGTGCCGTTGTTCCTCTTTACACAATCCCACTCATTCATCCACTTGTTTTGTGTTGATGGATGAATAGGGACCAACGCACACAACAAGAGCATTTGGCCAAGAAGGTTAAGGAGTGAGAGAGAAAGTGTGTGTGTGTATATAGGTGTGCATATTGGCTTGCCTTGGCATTATTTTGCTCTTTTACTGCCCTTTTGCAAGGTTCGTCGTGACAGCCAGAAAGGTAGGGGCTCCCCAAGGAGAAGCAAGCTGTTGCAGTGGAATGATACAACATCTTTTTGTGTGTCTGGCTATACTGGAAGCTGTATGCCAGCCAAGCTTAATTGGTGCAGGTTGAGGAGATGGCAGCAGGAGCATACAGGTCTCTTAAAAGAGCCTCTTGTGCATGCACAGAGTGCCTTTCAACTTGGGATCCTGAACAAACACGTGAAATGCCTGCATCTTGTTGTTTCTGTCCTTAGTTAAGATGGTATCGGGAGGATATCTTTAGCAGGTTGGTCTCTTCTCCTTTAAATTTCCTGGACTTTGCCCAGTTGCCACACGGCCAACCAGCTAAAGATGCCCTCCCCATGCCATCTTAACTAAGGACAGAAGCAACAAAATGCAGGCATCTTACTAACATCTTTAATTTTTCTCCTGTTTGGTTTGTAACATTTTGCCTGATGGAGAAGCCAGTGGAGCTTCGAAAGCTTGCAACAAGTATTTTGAGCATGTTGACTGGCCGTTACTTCATCTTCAAAGCTTCTGTCGGCTTGAGTGAGTATCAGTGGATGCGGACGAAACGGAGACAGTTCCTCATATTGTAATGTGGGCATTCCCCTTTGGGTTGCCAGATTGAAAACTAGAGAGGGTTCCTGGACGTTGAATGCTTGAACAGAAGAAAGGATTTCAGCAGGTGTTGCTTGCTACCTGGTTGTGCCAGAAGCTATACCAACTTGAAATTCCTTCTTTTGCAAAACCATCAAAGGTATAGGAGCCCTCTCCAGTTTAAAGTCTGGCAAATGTACCTTGCATATACCCCAAAATAGAAAGAGAAAGACGTATCCACAGTAGATAACTGGCTTAGGAAATGTCTAGATAGGACGGAAATGACAGTGTTATTAAATGAGAACTCTACCAAAGGATGGGAAGAAGTTTGGAAACCAACGCTAAGGTTCTGGGAAATGAAATGGTTAGCTAAGGAAACATGGATCCAGAAACTAGGTAAAGAGCTGAGAAACGTACCAACAAAGAGCCTAATACAAAGGTGCAAGACAAACATTTTGCATTAAACATCCAACCTTTAAAATAGCTGAGACACACACAGAAGTAACCATATAAGAAGTGAAAAGAACGGTTCTTTAATATCAACAGGAAAAATAACAGGAGGGGATGTAAAAGGTGTATTAAAGCTTATTTGAAAGATGCGCAGTCTTGTAAAAGTGCTGGAAATACAACAGATGAGGAGTGGATTGTACCAATGAAATTAAGTTTCATTTCAAGAAGAATATTATTCTATATGGAATGAGCCATGGAAAATCCCAAACAAGAAATACAGTATATAAATAGGGGGAGGACTTTGGGAAGAAACAGGAAAGGAGAGAATCTTGTTGGGGGAAGGAGTTGGATACACATGGTATTTATATAAGTGTATGGAAGATGTCAAGGAGAAAGTCTCTGTATATTTCAATTTTATTTTCTGTGCTCTTCTTATCTTTTGATGGAAAAGAAATGATTAAAAAAAGGTTGGCAAATGTGCTTTTCACAGTGAAGCGCACCTTGGCCAGGGGAAAAACCCCAGAGCCTGAACAAGAGACTTTGGGGGACTGCAGCGTCCAAAACCTTCCAGCTGAGGGATTTGGGGAGTTTTACTTCCAAAAATTCAAATGTTTTGCCGACGAAATTGCAGGGGGGAAAGGTTTTAACACTCCTTTCCCAAACGGCAGATCCTACCAACCCGGTTTGTTCCTCTGACATCTTCAGAGAATGTACCCCACTCTCTTCCATGCCAGCGTTCTCTGAAGATGCCAGCCACAGATGCCAGCGAAACGCCAGGAATAAATTCTTCTAGGACATGGCCACATAGCCTGAAAAACCCACAAAAATCTACGGATGCCGGCCATGAAAGCCTTCGGCTTCACATTTTCGCATTTTCTTCTTCTCTGCTCTCTCTAATATTTTAGCATCATCTTTCCCACTCCCCGACATTTAATGATTTTTGGATCCTGTCGGCTTTGTTTCCCCGCCGGTTCGCAGGCATTATTTGTTTGTTTGGATGGCAGCGGCTCGGCATGTCCTCTGCCGAGTGACAGAGATGGAGACAATGTGTGCTGTGAAAATGCGCAGGGTAATATCATCGGGGAAAGCATAATGGCTTTTCCCAAGGCGGCCACTTTGTGCAGATGCCTTTTAATGCACGGCTTTACCAGCGGGACTTTGGAGTGTATTGTGACTCCAGGCTAAGGTCAACAGCAGTCCTCAGATACTATCGGAGGCTTTAAACTAAAGTCTCCTTCCTTAGACAAATGTTGAAGTTGTGCAAGCTGAGGGGTAGAATATCCCTGTGGATATTTATGATGATGATGATGATGATATGTATTTATGTCCGGCCTTTTCCTCTGGCTTACAACAGATGGAAAAAACACAGTTAAAATTCACAACATGCAAAAGTTAACAAATGATTAAACTATTGCAAGTAGCAAGAACAATAAGGTACATTTCTATACCATGAACTAGCACTCCCTACTCTCTGAAGATGCCAGCCACAGATGCTGGCGAAACGTCAGAAAGAAACATGGCCACATAGCCCGAAAAAGCCACAAAAAACTATGGATGCCGGCCATGAAAGCCTTCGACTTTGCTCCCTACGCGGTTTGCAATGCGTAAGTGCAGTCAGCCCTCTGTATCTACGCACTTTTTATCCACAGATTCAAGCATCTGCGGCTTGAAAATACTGCAAAAGTATATAAATTCCCAAAAGCAAGGCTTGAGTTGCATGGCAGAGGGTTGGACTGGATGGCCTTTGGAGACTCTTCCAACTCTAGGATTCTATGGTTTTGCCATTTTAGATAAGGGACAGTTTTATTGTGCCGTTGTATTTAATGGGACTTGGGCATCCACCAATTTTGTTAATCCACTCTGGGTCCTGGAACCAAACCCAGTGGATACCAAGGGCCCATTGCATTAAAACAAAAATCCTTGCAGGGTTCTGGATGGTGTGCTCCAAAAGAGTAAAATCTCAAGATCTAGATCTGATGCTTCCTAATTTTAAATGGTAGGTTTTTCAGTGCATGGACTGTTGTGCCAAGTGCGTATGTTGGCTTGGGACAAAACAATAAACCCGAAACAGAATATTATAGAGGTTAGCCTTAGAGATGGTGACTGACTAGTGTCAGGTCACCTAGACTGCAGAAATAATAATCCAGATTCATACCCCTTTAACTTCCGTGGCCCAATGCTTTGCCATTCTGGGAACTCTACTTTTATTGTGGCACCAAAGTGCTCTGACAGAGGAGGCTAAATATCTCACAAAACTATGAATCCCAATATTCCATAGCATCGAGCCACAAAGTGGTGTCAAGCTGCGTTATTTCTGCAGTGTGGATGCAGTCCCAATGAACCTTGTGGCCAAATTCACCATTGTTTTATGTGGCTCTGTGGCCATGTCCTGGAAGCGTTTATTCCTGATGTTTCGCCAGCATCTGTAGCTGGCATCTTCAGAGAGTGGCGAAGATGCCAGTGAAGGATGTATATCGGAAGAGTAGGAGGAAGAATGGATGTAGTATGTTGTGAGGGTCAGAATAAGTGTTGGAGCCTGGAAGAAGAGGTGGAATGGGATGATGTTGGAAGGGATTGGAAGATGGTAGACAGATGGAAAGATAGAGAGGAAATAGATAGAAGGATTTTAGATGGGATTGGTTAGGTGGAGTTAGGTGAAATACAAGAAGGTGTAAGGAGGTAGGTAAGGAAGGAGAGTTAGGGGGAAGAAAGAAGTGGTAAGGATTTTTGTATATACATATATTATATATTGTGTTTAATATGTGTCTATTAGTATGTTTAGTGCATGTGTTTGTATTTGTTTTTGTTAAGATCTGATTTGTGGTTTTGAAATTAAGGCCTGTTCCAGACTGCCAAAATAAAGCTGCTTTGGGTCTCTTGGAGGTATGCTGTTTAAATGATGCATGCGTCCGAAGAATCCGGAAGCTGCACCAAAGCTGCACTCCGGTGCTTAGGAATGGAGTGTGGCTTTGGCGCGACCTCCGGACTCTTAGGACCCATGCATCATTTAAACAGCATACCTCCAAAGAGACCCCAAGAAGCTTTATTTTGGCAGTCTGGAACAGGCCTAATAAAGATTTATATAGTTAAAAAAAGATTCTGTGATTCTGTGAGTGAAGCTTTCTCTGGGGCTTTTCTTGGGAATCGGTATCTAGAGAGATCTTGCAGGACCTTTGAGACTAACTGAAATAAAGATGTTGACAGCTGGAGACTATTTTGGTTTGCGACTATTGTCTCAAAGGTACTGCAAAATCTCTCTTACATACTGTTTCTATAGACTAACACGGCTATATCTTTGAATTCTTTGCCTGGGAAGTTTGTAAAAGTCACCAGGCCTGTCATTATTCAGTTATAACTTCGTTTTCCCCTTTGTTTTCAGCTTTTTCCCCTCTTCTGGCATCCGCAGATTCACTTTATATGCATTTATATATACACATTTCAGAACCCAGAATTGCACTGTGTAAATTCGGAGCAGTGTGCAGTTGGCAAAAGAGCCGCATTCCTCTCTGTAATCTACACTTAGTTGAATCCAAAGTGACTCAACTTAGACTGTTGTGCTTTGGGCGCATTGTGAAACAAATGTGACTTATTGGGAAAAAAGATGTTAATGCTTGGTTAAGGGGAAGGCAGTAAGGAAAGAGAGCAACCAGGCTACAAGTTCACTACTACAAGTACAAGTAACCAGGCTGTAAGGAAGTCACAGTCTTGAGTTTGTAAGACTGGCACAGGACTGTCGATAAGACTTGGAGGGCATTCGTAGGGTCCCGATAAATCGAAGCCAACTGGATGGCAAATAGCAATATGTGTATTAATGTGGGATGTGTAACTCAGCCTGGTTTACTTCGAAGTGTGAACAGAATGAAACTCTTAGCATCCCTAGCTGTTGTAAATGCTAATTTCTGTATTTCAAGGGGTCATGGATGGAGAATAAGACCAAAGATGCCAAGAGTAGAAGAGCTTTCGGTCTCCGTTTGGTTGCTTTTGCGACTCGGTGAACGCGATCATTTCTTGCCCGTTCTTTGAGGGAGAATTTCACCGAACCTTTCCTTCTCGCCCCGTTTTTTGTCTTTCAGGCCCAGGCGTGTCTGCTTCTTCAGAAAGCTCTCCAAACCCGGGATTTCAAGCTCTCATTCTCTGAACAAGAGTGGGAAGAGTTGATCCGAGAAAGCGTCCAACAAGTCACCAAGGTGAGGACAGTTTTCGAAAGATAGTTTTAAATTCCCTCGTGAATGTCTTAAATGTTAGAATGCAGATTTGCAAAGGGGAGACCAGATGGTTAAGTATCAACCTGCCTTGCGCACCGAAATTATCGTTCAGTGCCCTTTTTTGAGCATCATAGATGAGACATGCTAGAAGTGGCTTTTCCAGTTACGCGCCTGGCATGCCAGTTTGTGCATCAAGAAAAAGCATTGCAGAAATTTCAACCTGGTGTTTAAAAGCCTTTTTCCTTGCTATTTTAATCCCAAAATCCAATCTAATTGCAGTTTTATCTGCTGGTGGCGTTAAGTGCGTTTATTGTTCATTTATGTCTTACTGTTCCTAATTGTTGTTAACTTTTCCGAAATCTTTGACTGAAAGGCAAGGTGCTGTAGGATCGTTGAAAGGAAATAAAATAAGGCTTTGGCACCAGCTGTGCTTAGATACCAGCGTTTTATCAGTGGCTTGAATCCAACTAGTATCGCACCCACTGAATCCACAAAAACCGGATGTCAGTACTTGTGTCATTTAGTGGATCTGCTTGAGCTGGAATTTAAAATGGAGTTTATACCAGAATGTGGCAGTGGCAGCGTCTTTTGCTTTTTACTTTGGGGGAGTTTTTAATTGGAGAGTTTGTATACTCCGTGATTTGAATGTTGTTAGCTGTCCTTGGCTGTCAGTGTTATGCAGACATGGGAATCTTGCAGCCTCCAGATGATGATATTTGTATCCTGCCTCTACCTCTATCTATCTATCTATCTATCTATCTATCTATCTATCTATCTAGCCATTCATCTATCCACCCATCATCTGTCTCTCTATCTCAAAACAGTTAAATGGGCCAACCAAAATGCACAAAATACATGTTGCACTCGCTCTATCTATCTATCTATCTATCTATCTATCTATCTATCTATCTATCTATCCAGCACATTTTATGAGACCCGTTCCCATGAACAGTCGGTTCTCAAAGGCCTGCCAATACCAAACGTTTTTCACCTGCTTGCAGAAAGTTAGTAAGAAAGCTGCTGCTCCGACTTCTCTGGGAAATGAGTTCCAGACTGTACATTTCTGAACAAATAAGACAGATTTCCACAACTTGGCCCACTGACTGAGGATGGTGGAGATCATAGGCTGATACATCTGGAGGGCACCAGGTTGGAGGAGGCAGAGGTGTTTATGAGAAGTGCTCCTGAGCATACACTTGGGATCGGGGGCCACACTAGATTGGACGAAAGGCCTGCCTATTCCAGCGCACTCTTTTCCATATGGCCCACCCTGAGGCCTCTGAGAATGCTATAACCAAGGCGTGGAGGCAATCTGTTAGAATCATAGAATTGGATGAGACCTCAAGGGACCATCCAGTCCAACCCCCTTCCATGCAGGAACTCACAGTCAAAGCACCCGGACAGATGCCCATCCAGCCTCTGTTTAAAGACCTCCAAAGAAAGAGACACCACACATGCCAAGGTAGCAGCATCTTCCACTGTCAGCTCTTAATGTCAGAAATTTCCTGCTAATGTTGAGGTGGAATCTCTTTTCCTGGAGCTTGCATCCATTTTGTTCTCTGGAGCAGCAGAAAACACACTTGCTCCAGCCTCAAGGGGACATCCTTCAGATGTGAAGTCGAAGGCTTTCTTGGTCAGCATTGATAGTTTTTGTGGGTTTTTCAGGCTACGTGTCCATGTTCTAGAAGAGATTATTCCTGACGCTTCACCTGATCT
The DNA here is from genome assembly GCA_023333645.1 of Sceloporus occidentalis. NCBI lineage: Eukaryota > Metazoa > Chordata > Lepidosauria > Squamata > Phrynosomatidae > Sceloporus > Sceloporus occidentalis. Next base: position 3,428,527 of record JALMGF010000064.1, on the reverse strand, counting down.
GTGGCTGGCATCTTCAGAGAATGCTGGCATGGAAGAGAGTACTCTGAAGATGCCAGCCACAGATGCTGGTGAAATGTCAGGAATAAACTCTTCTAGAACGTGGCCTCATAGCCTGAAAAACCCTTCAAACACTTAAACAGGTCTATCATATCATTGTGTAAGGCGTCTCTAGCAAATGGAAAGTTATGTATGGAGAGGCTCCAGTCTGAATTGTGAAAAGAAGTGAGTTGTAGTTGTTAAAGAGTGTCGGACTGGGATTGGGGAGATTTTGGCTTCCTAGTCTCCTCTTCCTACAACAGTCTCCCCTCTTCCCTTCCCTTCCCTTTCTCTTTCTCCATCTCTCTCTCAAACCTTTCAGTCTCTCTGACACACAGCACAGAGTTATTGTGATTCTTTGGTGCAAAACAGCCCTGAGCAATTCAGAAGGAAAGCTGAAGTGTCATTGCGATGTTTCTCCTCCTCTCCCTCCTTTCTCCTTCTCTCTCTACAAACCCATATGGCCACCTACGGTTTGAGTAAACAGATGCTTGGAGCCGTTTTTTCACTTGGTGAACTCTTCTGCTAAATCACTCGCCCTGATCTGGTTTCTTGGAGCCTGTAGCTTGTGCTCCTGCCCTCCTTTTCACCCTCTCATGTAATTTAATAAGGCAACCTGATAGTAATCCTGGTCCACCTGCTGCAGGTGGCGCCTGATGGGTGGCAAGATGTGTCAGACGGATCAATTCCGACACGCTGGGTAGCAAGACGCCAAAAAGAAAGGGCATGCAGGTGGCTGAGGCTACGTGTGACAGTTCCCTAAAATACCGTCCCGGCTAGCCGTAGGTCTCGGTGTCGCTGTGCGCTTGGTAAGGCTTGCGTGACCTTCCTTGCTTCCACATTCATTGGGATGCTGCTCACAGGGCCGGCTGTGTTACAAGCCCTCGGCTGTGCTCAGAATGCTTCATGACCCAGGTGGATCAGGGCAGCCGCTCTTGCCTTTTGTGCCTTTATGAATTTGTTTCAGAGCATCGTGGAGTTGGAAGACACCCCCAAGGACTGTCCAGTCCAACTTCTGGCCATGCAGGAATACACAATCAAAGCACCTCCAACAGATGGGCATCCAGCCTCTGTCTAAAAACCTCCAAAGAAGGAGACTCCGTTACCCTCCGAGACAGCAGCATCTTCCAGTTTCTTTCTATCAGAAATGTCTTCCTAATGCTTAGGTGGGATCTCTTTTCCTGTCGCTTGCATCCAGTGTTTTGTTCTCTGGAGCAGCAGAAAACAAGCTTGCTCCAGCCTCAAGGTGACACCCCTTCAAATGCTTAAACAGGGCTATCATATCATTGCTCATACTGTCAGGAAGTTCCTCCTAATGTTGAGCTGGAATCTCTTTTCCTGTAGTTTGCATCCATTGCTCCATGTCCTATTCTCTGGAGCAGCAGAAAACAAGCTTGCTCCATTCTCAACATGACATCCATTCAGATATTTAAACAGAGCTATCATATCACCCCTTAACCGTCTCTTCTCCAGGCTAAACATATGTACTCATCTCCCTAAGCTGCTCCTCATAGGACTGAAGTAAGGAATTTAAAGTCTGGGCACTGGGATATTTTCTTCCTTTGCTTTGCTTTGTTTTTAAAGGGAAGCTAAGATTCTAGTCCGCATTGTATGGATGGGGGAGTACATAAAAATATGTCCCGTCAGCTGGGTTGGACTGATGGGAGTTGCAGTCCAATCCAGCTGAGGGGCACAAGGTGAGCAAAGGTACCTTAACCACACCGATCCAAGGTACAATGTGTTTCAGGCACCTTTGTGCCCCTCAGAGCTGTTGACTGCAACTCCCATCAGTCCCAACCTGAAGGACTATAATAGATCTAAGCAGGTCAAATTACAATATGCCCCAAATCTGTCAGGAGTTAGTGTTTTTCAAGGGTCACTGAATGGTGGTTGTTGTGGCACCAGAGCGGTTCCCAGAATTCCCTAGCACTGAGCCAAGGCAGCTAAAGTGGCCTCAAACCGGATTATTTCTGCATTGTGTTTTGGACCTAAGTCTTCCGACTCAAAACATTTCTGCTCTGCTGTTTTTCTCCCAAATGCTGCTGCTTCTATTTTGAGCGTAGCGTCCGATGTTGTTGTTGTTGTTGTTGTTCTCGTTTTGTCTCTGCAGAATCGGGAGATTGCTTCAAGGCACGTCCGTTTGAATCCATCACCATTAAATAATCCAAAACCAAAGCAGAATAATGAGTTATATGAGTTTTTGCGGCTCGAGAGGCTGAACTTAGAGGGAAGACGAGAAGTCATGTTTTTTTGGTACAGCAGAATTTGGAGAGAGGAGAACTCTCTGTTTTGGACTGCAGCGCCCAGAATTTGCTGAGGGATTGTGGGCCTTGTAGTCTTTTTATATGTCAGTTTTCTAAACTGTTCTTTCTGGTGGATATGGGATCGCGGAGACTGGAGAGTGGGATGGTGGCGGAAGAGATGGATAATCAGATCAAAATAAATATCTCTGGCCCTATACAGACAGGCCAAAATAAAGCTGCTTCAAGTCACTTTGGAGGTATGGTGTTTCAATGATGCATGCGTCCTAAGAGTCTGGAAGCTGCACCAAAGCTGCACTCCAGTCCTTAGGACTGGAGCGTGGCTTTGGTGCGGCTTCTGGACTCTTAGGACGCATGTGTCATTTAAACAGCATACCTCCAAAGTGACTCGAAGCAGCTTTATTTTGGCCTGTCTGTATCAGGCCTGTCTGTTTGTAGTGTATGCATGTGTGTGTGGTGGATGTATGCACAAATGAGTGTTGAGATGTATTTACCAAAGGGATTTCCTTATTATCTCCCAAACCAGACTCAGCTTGGTGACAAACCCTGAACTCATCTAGGATCCCGGTGGCAGAAAGATTCTGAATTGATTTAGTTTGCATATTTCAGTTTCTCCTTTTTTATATCCCACCCATTCGATTTTTCTTCTTGTGTGCAGACAGCAAATGCAACGGTGGGGTGTTCGCTAATAAATCCCATTCATCCAAGTCGTAGATGTACTCAGATCCAGATGAACCCCAGAAGTGTTTTTTCCTGCCGATGGTGCCAGGCACCTGGCTTAGCCGGCCGAAGGCATTTCCATGGCAAGGTTTGGGCAGGTGCAAAGTATACCAGGAGGCACCAGGCAGCAGGGTGAGGGTTGCAAGGGTAACATCTGCTGAGGCTCCTAAATCATGACTTCTGTGCAGTTGTTCTTTTGGATCTGTGGGAGGAAGGCAGAAGGAATGCAGCTTGGCTTGGGTACTTCTCAGCTTCGGGAAAAGCAGCCAGTTTGATGTGTAGGTGGGTCTCCAGGAGAGCAAGTCTCTTCATTCTTTACAACTCTGGGAAGGAGAGACTGGAAATTACCAGGCACCCTTTCCATCTACGCAGTTATAGCACTCTGCAGCCCTTGTTTTTTGTGGGGTTTTTGGGGCTATGTGGCCATGTTCGAGAAGAGTTTATTCCTGATGGGAAGACTGAGACGAAGAGATTCACAGCAGAGGTGAAGTTCCGATTGTGGTCTTCCTATCTCACCCACCTTTGTGGATGAGGTGGTGGTCCCCCAATGCCTTCCCAGTGGCCCCAGTTGGTCCCATCAACTGTGGTGGCTGATAGTTATGTCCGTGCAGTGAATCCCCTGAGTTTATAATCCATATTTTAAAGGCACTGCCCAAGATGCTGAACCCAAATGCATCTGAGGAAGTAGACTGAAGTCTGCAAAAGCGCATGCTGCCAATGTCTTTCTTTCAGTTAGTCTCAGAGGTGCTACCAAATCTCTCTAATCTTTAGGTATTCATTTTTGCTTGTTTAAATTGTCTCCGCTTGGTTGGCAGTTTTGGGACCTGGGACAACTCCATTCAACTTGGACTAAAACCCAGAGTCGATTCAACAACAGTCGCCTAGTTGACTTTGGTTTTGTGAGGTTTTATTATATGGCTGCTATTTATCTATCTGCCCACATAGGTAGGTGAGCTAGAAATGGAGCTAAATGTGCGAAGGCTTAACCCTGGTAGCCTCGTAAAAGTAGAATTGGGTTCACATCATTGCAGAATTTGGTCCAGATCATTGCAGTCTCTACTTTGTGCACATCATGAAGTGTGTATTTGGAAACTACAATATGCCCTCGGTGTCTGCAGGTATTTGGCTCCAGGACCTCCATGGATCCCCAAATCCGTGGATGCTCACTTCCTATTAAATACAGTGGCATAGTAAAATGGTGTCTCTTCTACAAAATGGCAAAATCAAGGTTTGCTTTTGGGATGCATGGTTGGATGTTGAATCCATGAGTGCAGAATCTGTAGATACAGAGGGATGGCTTTATCTCTGTTCATAGCAAGGGGACCGGGAAATAAAGAGAGTTTCACTGTATAATACTAAGGAGGCTCTTAGTGAAGCTGGAGAACAATCCTGCCATTTAATGGTGGCTCAGACTGACTGGGGATGATACGGCCAGGCCCTTGGATGTAGGCAGGGGCACAGCAAACTCTTTCTTGTTTTTCAGTGGCTTGGCCTGAAAGGTTGTCGGAACGGTGAAATAGAGTAGAGCATTGATTAAGGAAAAACGAAAGTAGTTTTTTGTGGGTTTGGGTGGGCTAGGTGGCTGCGTTCGGTAAGAATTTATCTCTGATGTTTCGCCTGCATCTGTGGCTGGCATCTTCATCACTCACTCTCTGAAGATATCAAGCCACAGAGGCAGGCAAAACGTCCTGTGTGTGTGTTTCTGTCTGCCCTCCTTCCACCCACTAATTAAGGAATGATAGATAGATAGATAGATAGATAGATAGATAGATAGATAGATAGATGGACGGGTGTGTGTGTGTGTGTGTGTGTGTGTGTGTGTGTGTGTGTGGACAGATGATAGATTGATAGCTGGATGGATAGATAGATGGATATATAGTTGGATAGCAGATAGATAGATAAATTGATAAATGGATGATAGACAGATTGATGATAGATGGATGGCTGAGATAGAGAGATAGATGATGGATGGATAGATAGATAGATAATAGATTGATGATAGATGGATGGCTGAGATAGAGAGATGATGGATGGATGGATAGATGATAGACAGACAGACAGATAGAGGATGAATAGAGGACAGATGGATGGATGGATGGATGGATGGATGGATGGGTAGGTAGGTAGATAGATAGATGATGGATTGGTGGACAGATGATAGATTAATAGCTGGATGGATAGATAGATGGATATATAGTTGGATAGTAGATAGATAGATAAATGGATAAATGGATGATAGACAGATAGATTGATTGATGATGGATGGCTGGGAGAGAGAGAGAGAGAGAGAGAGATGATGGCTGGCTGGATAGATGATAAAAGGATGGATATCACTAATTAAGGAATGAATTCTCTGCTATGTCCTCCTCCTTCCCTCCCTCTCTGATGCTTATTTTTTCTGCCTGCACCTGCCTTTTAGGCTTATGAAAAAAGCAGAACCTCCTGTATCCTTTGTTAGGATTTTACCTGATCTTAAAAGGAAATGTCGAGGGGGAAAACGCTACAGAGTTCTTCCAGAATTTCTGCTCTTGGAAGAAAGGAGACTCCTTCATCTCAGAGTCTACAAGGACTTGCTTGTTCAATAAAATCGACCTCGCATTTGGATAGTTTTGTGGGAGGTGGATAATTGGACGCTGTTTTTGGTGCAGCACTTGTCTCTCTTTATGTGAAGCAGTTGGTTTCTTCATCCTTTCTGTAATGACATTGAGAAAACCGCTGTAACAGAATAGGACTGCTGTTCTCTGCTTCTTGTGTGTGTTGCCTAAGGCAAGGGACAGATCTCTGGGGTTGCAGCCTGCCTTGGTTTTTATCAGAGATCCGTCATTTTCTCTGTGCCCCGGCATGCATTGCTAGAGGCAACTTGAATGTTTTTCCAGTGACTAGTAGCTGGCATCACCATTTTTAACTTCAGACATCACATCAAATCCTTGAATTTCCTTGCTCCCACTCAATTTATGTCACTTAACCTAATGAAGAGTTCTGGAGAATGCAAAAGCTTGCATACTTTGGAGGGATTTTAGTTGTTCCTAATGAAGGTATCGCCAACCTGTGGACATGGGCTTCTGTTAGGTTCTTTAACCAGTGTGGCTAAGTACAAGCATAGTTTATGGTTCTAATGATGAATAAAGCTTACTCCAAATGAGCAATATCATGAATTATAATAATAAAGCAATGATTAAGGTTTCTCTTTGTGACGGTTGGAATCTTTGCTGATCACGGATGTTCCTTTTTCATAGACTTTAAAGACGGTGGGTCAGTTCAAGATCAAGGTGGACCAAGAGAAGGCCATCAAGTGTCTGGAGCTGTTGAACTGCCTCATCAAAGTGGTGACCAAACAGGTAGGCGCACCTTTGTTCCTCCAACTTGGTTCTCTGGTTTCTTGGGGGGTTTTGGGGCGATGGGGCCATGTTCTAGAAGAGTTTATTCCTCACGTTTCCCCAGCATCTATGGTTGGCATTATCTTCATTTCTTCTCTGAAGATGTCAGCCACAGATGCTGGCGAAACGTCAGGAATAAACTCTTCTAGAACATGGCCACATCGCCCAAAAAACCCACAAGAAACTGTGGGTGCCAGCCATGAAAGCCTTTGACTTCACATTGGTTCTTTGACTTTTGCTTATGTTTCTTCATGCACATCAGGGGTGGGCAATGTGGGGTTATGGGCCACATGTGCCCTCCGGACCCCTCTTTGGCCCCCATCCTTTCCTCAAAAGCCCTGGAACACACCCACATTTTAAAAGAAATATTTATTCGGGCCAATTTCTCTGTTGCGTCCTTCTCAAAATGGTGTCAGAAAGGGATGTGATGTCCCTTCCTGTATTTGGGAGCACTGTATTTGGGGACGCAAGGGGCTCAGAGGGAGGAAATTGGCTGCTGGCTCCCATACAGTTGTCTATCTGATTTAGATTAAGATTTGATTTCTGTATTGAAAGTCTGCGTTCCTGGAAATGTTGGAATCATAGAGTTGGAAGAAATCCCAAGGGTCATCCAGTCCAACCCTGTGCCATGCAGGAACTCCCAATCAAATCACCCTGACAAATGGCCGTCCAGTCTCTGTTTAAAAACCCACAAAGAAGGAAATTCCACCATTTTCCAAGGGCATGCGTTCCACTGTCAACAGCCCTTTCTGTCAGGCAATTTCTCCTAATGTTGAGCTGGAATCTCTTTTCCGGCAGCTTGACTCTATGGCTCCTTGTCCTATTCTCTGGAGCAGCAGAAAACAAGCTTTGCTCCATCTTCAACATGACACCCTTCAAATGCTTAAACAGGGCTATCATATCACCTCTTAATCCTCTTCTCCAGGCTAAACATGTGCAGCTCCCTAAGTTGTTCCTTACTGGGCATGGTTTCCAGACCCTTGACCATTTTGGTGGCCCTCCTCTGTTAGTGGTGATATTATTATTAATTATTATTATTATTATTATTATTATTATTAATTTATAAAGTGCCTTAGGTTTACACATGCTCCAGCTTGTCAGCATCCTTTTTTGAACTGTGCTGCCCAGAATTGGACGCAGCATTATTCCAGATGGGACCTGACCAAAGCAGAATAGAGTGGCACTATTACTTCCCTTGACCTAGGCACTATATTTCTATTGTTAATGCTAGATAGTGGTGGATTCTGTTCATTCAGGTGTGGAATTCAGCATGGATGGGGGGATAACACCTTCCCTCTTTGCTGCCGTCCCCCAATGAACCTCAAAACCTGCTCCAGAAGATTGGAAAAAGCTCTGTGGGATGTTTTTGGTGCTGGAGTTCAGGGAAAGGAGCCAACTATTGTAACACTCCTGTGGGGGTCCAAGTGGATTTAGGCCAGTGGCTTTATGCTGGAGTGAGCATGAGAAACACTAGAGAGAGGGGGAGAGTGTGAGGGTGCCCTCCAAGGTGCCACCTCAACATACTGCCAGTCCATCACTTTGTTGAGCTCTTGGTCAGTTGATTCCAGTCTCATTGGCTAGAGAGTTCTGGGTCTTGTGGTCGAAAAAAGGCCTTCTCCAAGCTCCTGCTTTTGACCCATGAGCTTGGGATCCGACCCATGAGCATGGATGTTGAGAAGCTGGAGCGTGTCCGGAGGAGAGCGACCAAAATGGTGAAAGGTCTAGAAACCCTGCCTTATGAGGAAAGACTTAGGGAGCTGGGGATGTTTAGCCTGGAGAAGAGATGGTTAAGAGGGGATATGATAGCCCTGTTTTTAATATTTGAAGGGATGTCAAGTTGAGGATGGAGCAAGCTTTTTTTCTGCAGAGAATAGTGCACAGAACGGTGGATTCAAACTAAAAGAAAAGAGATTCCACCTCAACATTAGGAAGAACTTGCTGATGGCCAGAGCTGTTCCGACAGTGGAAGATGCTCCCTTGGAGAGTGGTGGAGTCTCCTTCTTTGGAGGTTTTTAAATAGAAGTAGTTTGGCTATCTGTTGGGGGTGGCTTTGATTGTGAGTTCCTGCATGGCAGGAGGTTGGACTGTATGGCCTCTGTGGTCTCTTCCAACTCTGTTTTGGAACGGAGTGTGTCCTGCTGTCCAACAACTCTTACTATTAGGACGTTCTTCCTAATGTTGAGAAGGAATCTCTTTTCCTGTAGCTTGCATCCATTGTTCTGTGTCCCACACAACAGAAATATTGCTAAGAAAACGCTAGGAGAGGGTCAGTAGACATCAGAGTCAACTTGAAGGTGTGTAACAATGACAACAACAAATACTGACTGGTGTGTTTGATGGTCTCTTGGTCAGGAGCTCCCTGTGCAGCTGAAAGAGGTGCCCATCGCGCTGCAGGTCCTGGGCCAGCAGGAAGGCTTTGGGAAATCCACCCGGCTCACCGATTTCTATTGGAACGTCATGAAGCTCCTGGGATTCACGTAAGTGCTCTAGACCCTTCTTGGTCTGAGATTTGTTTTAGTACACATATCCACACACACGCATACATAGAGATAGTGAGTCCTGGTGAAGTTGGCACACATGGAAGGTGCAGGGCCAAGGGCACCTTGACCAAAATCCGTGATGCCATGTCTGGTCTCCCACGATGGCAACAGAACCCAAAATTGGAAAGCAGATATTCACAGTGGAAGAGATCAAGGAAACGTGCTTTTGGTGGTCCACAAACTTTATAATAAAGTTTGTGGACCACCAACAAGACTTCAGTTTCCTTGATCTCTTCCATGCCTGAGATGGCAGCAACGTCGGTTTCTCGCCAGAGCGCTTGAGAAACCCAGGATGGTCCACTTCAAGCCTGGAGCAGTGGTCCCCAAACTCTGCCCTTTAAGAGATTTTGAACTTCAGCTCCCAGAATCCCAGACTATTGGCCGACATGTCTGAGGCTTCTGGGAGCTGAAGTCCCAAATCTCTTGAAGGGCACAGCTTGGGGACCACTGTCCAGGAGCATGATCATCTCTGGATAGAGGTGGATCCATGTCTTACCTACAGACTGTCCCAGGTACCATCCCTAGCATCCACAGCTGGTACCTGGAATGATTTCTTGGGGGTCCTTAGTTACTACACAGTTACACTGAGTGCATTAACTGCAGTAGCTTCATTTAATGTAGTGATCCCCACACTGTGCCCTTTAAGAGATTTTGGACTTTAGCTCCTAGAAGCCTTGGCCATGTTGGCCAATAGTTTGGGATTCTGAGAGCTGAAGTCCAAAATCCCTTAAAGAGCACAGTTTGGGGACGGTGCAGCTTCCTTCAAGAGGGACCATCTACCTCAGAAGGTGAGGGCTTTGGTCTTCAGCCTTTCGAAGGGACAAGCCTGTCCTCCTTCACCCATGGCTCTGCCTTTCCCCTCCTGCATAGGCATCTCACTTCCTAGTTTGTGTGATGAAGCGTCACATCTAGGTGGATCCTCCATGTCCCGTCATACCATGTCTTGCATGCGCATCAGTTCCCTGCTTCAGCTCTTTGCATCTCCATCTTTGGCTCAGGTTTGAAAGATGTGGCCAGTGGGCTTTGTTTAACCTACCAGTGCTTTTTTGTGGTCCAGAGTGCACAGTTTTATTTAACTACCTGCAAGGAAGGAAGGAAGGAAAGGAGGGAAGGAGGGAGGGAGGGAGGGAGGAAGTATTGCACTTCCCAAAGCCCCTGGGATACAATTCTCTTCTAAAACAATCTCATTTTCCATACTCCATTTTAGTTAAAACACACTTGTTGTTTTTTGTGGGGTTTTCGACTATGTGGCCATGTTCTAGAAGAGTTTATTCCTGACGTTTCGCCCACATCTGTCTGGAATGAATGCTTCTAGAACATGGCCACATAGCCCCCAAAAAACCAGAAAAAAATGATGGATGCCAGCTATGAAATCTTTCGACTTCACACTTGTTGTTGTGCTCAAAGATATAGCTCTGTTAGTCTGTAGAACCAATATGTGGAGAGATCTTGGAGCACCTTTGAGACTCACTGAAAGAAAGAAGTTGGCAGCATGAACTTTCCCAGACGAAAGTCTACTTCTGTTGATGAAGGAGCATCTCAGAAAGTAGACTGAAGTCTAGGAAAGCACATGCTGCCAACTTCTTTCTTTCAGTGAGTCTCAAAGAGGCTACAAGATCTCTGTACATACTTGTTGTTATGTGCATTCAAGTTGTTTCGGACTTACGGCCATCCTACGGCAAACCTGTCATAGGGCTTTCTTGGCAAGTTTCGTCAGAGGTTTTTTTTGCCAATGCTTCCCTCTGGAGACTGAGAGAGTGGGTATATATGGCCGAGGCAGGATTCAAACCCTGGTTTCATAGTCCAACACTCAAACTACTACGCTATGCTGGCCCTCTCTCTTAAAGAATGGAAAGAGTGTTGAACCACCTCTCTGCTTTTGACTTGCAGGCGGCCAGCGAAGGAGAAAGCGTCAGCCCAGCCAAAGCCCCCGACGGAAACGGAGCCACCCCTGAAGCGGAAGAAAAAGGGTTTTCTGCCAGCCACAAAGATACGCAAGAACCGCAAGAAGACCTTGCCTGGCCATTCCAAGGAGACTGGAGCCAAGAGCGGCGACGTCAAAGAGACAGTTGTGGGTGCAGAAAACGCCACCCCTGCAGGGAAGAAGAAAAAGAGGAAGAACAAGAAGAATAGGGGAGAAGGAGGCGAAGAGGGCCAGGCGTCGGAGTCGGGTCCTCCGGCAAAGAAGCCGTCTCAGCCAGCAGTTGGGGCCAAAGAGGAGGAGACCCAAAATCCGAAAGAGAAGAGAAGGAGGAGGAGAAATAGGAAGAAAGGGAAGAAAGCAGGGACTCGGCTTGCAAAGGATGGGCCCGATTGAGCTTTGGGAGGAGGAAAGGGCTGGCGGTGTATCTGTATAAAGAAACTATTTTGGTAATAAATTTTCTAATAATTTAACTATATTGCTAAATACATTGGCAGGGAGTGTTTATTTCATCCAAGAGATTTATAGTGCTATTCTATCAATCTGTGTGAATAGCTGAATAGGTGGTTGGCAGAATATGTGGTTGTTAGACTATGTGATTGATAGAATATGTGATAGGTAGAATAGGTAATCGATAGAGTATGTGCTTGAGAGTTTCTGCATGGTAGAATGGGGTTGGACTGGATGGCTCTTGGGGTATCATCCAACTATGATGCTATGATTCTAATCCTCAAAACAGCAGCAGGAGATGGCTCCTCTTTGTGGGATGCTTTATTACCTGGGCCTATGGATTCTATGAACTCGTGGCACACTACTACTCAGAATCCCATTGACTCCAATGAGGTTTGAAATGGCGGCCTAATTATGCCATTTGAGAGTCGGCAGCAAGGCGCAAGAGAGGCTCCCACCCTACGTTCCTCCCTTGTGGCAACAAGGCTCTTCAGATGTTCTCTCAGCAGGGGCTGCTGTCGACACTGCAGGAAAGGAAACCTACACAAGTCGCGCATCAAAGCCTCCGCCACCTTCACGCAACTTCAAGCAGCACGGCAGGTAGGGAGGCGGGCACAGAAAAGAGGAAACACACTGGCAGGGAAAGAAACGAGTTTAAATACTTTATTTCTTAATTTACATAACCTCATAGGTATACGTCTATATATAGATATATATTTATATTTATATATATGTGACTATTTTTTCTTATACTCTTGAGATCCGTCATCATTTCATTGCTCTTTTCAATCTTAAAAAATAATATAGTCCTTTATAGTCTTTTTTGCTTCTGAAAGAAAATCAGAAAACGACTTTTTGAGTCTTGCGCCTTGTATAACAAGAAAAAACAACAATGTACATCACGCTTCTGTCCCTCTCACGCGGGTTTGAGGGTCTCTTTACCGGAAGCACGGAGTCCAGGACCGACGCCAAAAAGGTGGCACCAAAGTGGCATCGATACTACCTCCCCAACCCCGGGTTCAACCATCGAGATGCAGGGAAGCGCACCTTCTGTGGTGCACTTTTTGCCTCTTAAATCGAGAGGGACGGCAGATATCTACAGCCCCTTCCAATCCCTGCGTCTTGCATTTCCTCTCCATCTTTGATTCTATACATGTCTCGAGATTTATATTTCTCTCTTTTGATTTTGTCTCGGGATCGCGGATCCAAGTTTGGGGACAGTTTGCGAAACAGGAACATTTGCTGCACGGCTTTGCGTTATGGATGGCATCTTCCTGAGGAAGATGAAGGAGAACGCGAAGGAGGTGGAAAGGAAACAGTGGGCACCTCTTTTGGACTCCAGATCTGAGGAGGCCTTGCCATAGCTATTTGCCCACCAGCCAGAACTGAAGCGGTCACTGGCATCCATCTTCTCAAAACAGCTGTCTCGAAACCCACAATAGCAGCAAAGCACATCAGTGCGCCAAGAAAAAAAGTGTTCAGGCCATTCCTCATCACTCCGCCTTCGTGGAACAGCTGCAACCTCATAATTCTTTGTGTGGTGCATAGAACTGGGAGGGCATTGCCGCTGAAAGTGGGCACTCTCGCCAACCGCCTTCCTACCTTGGAGGACCACAACTGGCCTACACCAAAGCCATCCCTGTCATCTCTGTCACTGCTACTTGTTTCTATCCCTTGAGATGCTCAAAATGACACCCTAATATCAAGTCCAAACGCCTACTTCATGCTGGTTCAAGAACAAACCCAGCGGTGAGTCTGAGGTAGTTCCGGGAGTGAACTGCTAGTGCAAAAATCACAATCATTAAAAATAAATTCCTTACATTAAACATATGGGGCTAGCATCCCTGTCGGTGTATTAAGAGGATATAACTCCGATGCGCGCCACTGCGAGACTCTATTTTGGCAATTGTGGCGGTCAGAAATTTTTCCCAATTATAGAGCGACAAAAAGTGCCCCCCAAACCCACCTTGTAAGCAGTGTGGCCACTCCGAACATGTCTCTTCCCACGATGTCGGAGAGCATGGAGATCAGTAGGGCTGCAACCAGCTGTTTCCTGGAGTTGGATGCGCTGCAAGGGACCTTCTGAGGATCTCTGGAAGTCTCTGGTGATGCTTGCCATATTGCCTCCAACTGGATGCCTCCTCACTGACCCACCTGCTCTCAGACTACACAAAAATGGTATTTTGGGTAGGGTGGGTGGCCTCCCATACTTAAAAGGTGAGATTTTGGGGTTAGCATTAGGAGACATAGTAAGTCTCCTGACGCACGGTCTTGGGCACATGCAGTGGTCCCTGCACATTCTCTGGGGTTAGGGGTTGAAGCACCCGCATGAATTTGGTAAAACAGCAAATAATAAATACACTATTCTTTCTATCTAAGAGAACACTTCTCTAGGAATCCCCAGGTCCTCCAGTGCAACTCCATGGTCAACATCTGCCAGAGGTTGATCATAGAATCATGCTGGAGGACCTACAAATGCCTGGAGAAGTATTTCCTCTAGGAATCTCCAGGTCCTCCAGACGGCAGTCATGCTGGAGAGCCTAGAGAAGTGGTTTCTGTAGTAACCTCCAAGTCCTCCAGTTCAACTCTATGGTCAGCTTCCAGCAGAATTGGGCTGAAGGACTCAAGAGATTCCTAGAGAGAACATACAAACCCAAACCACAGATAATCAAATCCGCCAAAGTCAAAGCAGTAAACATGGAGGGCCAACCGTATATATCGCTATCTCCAACCAGTTCAATCTTTTTGGCTTCTGCAGATCAACACAATAATAATAATAATAATAATAATAATAATAATAATAATAATAATAATATGATCATCTCAGTTTCTGCAAACAGAAGGCCAAACTTTCCTTCTCTGACCGGGATAACGTTTCGCCTCGTGGCAAAAAAGGAGGGTCAAGTCAAGCAGGGTTGGACATTCACTCCTTTGGCCAAAGCAACCACCTCCATCGGCCCAAAGCCAAGTCGTCTACTCCGCTGTGTTCAAGGCTTTTCCACTCGGAGAGGTGCCTCTAAGGGACGCTTTCTTCTTCAGGTGACAATCGCAGCCCAGAGGAACCCCAACTATGCCAAGGCCTCATCCTGGCTTACTGTGTAGATTTTGCTTCATCTTCCAGGCGCGAAGGGAGGGTGGGATAGAGAGGTTTCCTGCCATGGGTGCTTGTTTCGGGGTTTCTCGGCAGCCGATGCTCACAAAAGGTTTCCTTCATCACCCAAGATGTCAGCTGTGGGGAAAGAAACAAAGAAGAGCTGTTAGCATGGTGCGCAAGGAGGACACAGGCCTCCACAGCGAGAAAGAGAGGGAGACAGTCAGATCTGTATCCCTTCCTTTGTTCTGTCTCAGACCACTAAAGCGTTGGTGGCTGAGACCCAAAAACACAGCAGACTGGCTCTAGGATTGGGCCAGAATAAAACAGATGTCTGCTTTTTGCCCTGGAGCGTCGTTTCGGTCCTTCGGAGCAACTGAATTGTGTATTTAGAGCAGGGTTTGGCCCCAGTTTTTCTTACTGGAAACCAGTGTGGCGCTTGCTGGCATGATGAAAAAGGCAGTTTGTTGACAGATAAAAACATATTTAATTTTAGTTAATGTATAATTAACAGGAGGATGACCCCATGGGGCTTTATTCAGCGTTTGGGTTACTACTCACCTAGGCTTAGACTTTCACAGAGGCTGGAGGCATCATAAGTTGGTTCACCCTGCAGAGAAAGGAGACACAAGACGGTTAAGTTCGAAACTTCTCTCTCTCAGTCCCTCCAACATTGTTGTAACACTCCGGCCGTTGCGATGCTGAACTCAGGATGGTGAACCTCTTTCAACCTGAGGACCAAATCCAACCCAACTAAGTTTGGGGACCCATATTCCAGTGGTGCGTCAGGGCCAAATGGGAAGAAGGAGGGATCATAAACACCAGCACCTTTTTAGCCAAAAGTGCTCACTGCCAATCATTACGCTTTTGGAGAGGCATTTCTACCTTTCAGAAAATGGAAAAGTTGAGATGCCACCCAATGATGATAATGGAGAACGAGGCATGGCCAACTGGGGAATCCCAGAAACCCAGGATCGGAGGAAGGCCAGATTCAGTCCCAGGACCTGAGGTCCACCATCCTTGCGCCAAACTGTTCAGAGCTGAACTCCAAGAGTAAGAGTGCATAGAGAGATCCTGTAGCACCTTTGAGACTCGTAGAAAGAAATTGGCATCATGAGCGTTCGTAGAATAAAGTCTACTTCCTCAAATGCATTGAAGGAAGTAGACTGAAGTCTACGAAAGCTCATGCTGCCAATTTCTTCCTTTCCGTGAGTCTCAAAGTCGCTACAAGATCTCTCTGCGTACTGATTCTACAGACTAACACAGCTATATCTTTGAATCCCAAGAGTATGAGTTAGAGACGCAACAACCCACAACTCTTGCCTCCCTCAAAACAGTTATTCCATAGGATCCTAGAGTTGGAAGGGGCCTCATGGAGATCTATCAAGGATCCCCAGACAAAGCATCCCCAGCAGATAGCTGACCAGCCCTTTTTTGAAGGTGTCCAGAGGAGGAGATCTAACACTGTAGAAATAAACCGGTTTATTTCTGTGATGTTCAAACCGGTTTATTTCCACCCCGACTGCAATCGATGCAGTTTGCGAGGGGTGGGGGGCAGCCAAAAAGCCCACTTAAACCAGTGCATTTGGCACTGGACACCTCTTTTTTAAAGAGCCGCAACAATCCCCATCTTCGGCAATGCTGACTACATGATAATGTTGACTAAAAGGAGAGCAGGGAAGTGGTGGCAACAGTTGTTTTTTGCTATTTCCCGACAAAGAAGAAAATAGCTCCTTTAAAAAGAAAAGAAAAGCTGGAGGGAAACAGAAGATCTCTTGAATTTGGAGAGGTTTCCTCTCCTTCCTAATTGGTACCTTTGGTGGCTTTTCTCAAAAAGCAAGAAAGCCTCCGCTTCTCCCTCGGCGCGCAGTTGGCCGCTTGCGCCAATTCTGCTCCTTTCTCAAGATTAAAACGCATGCGCCAACCTTTGTTTCTGTCATTAAGGAGGACTGAAGCGGCTGCTATTTTATTCTAAGCTACACACTGCAAAATGAGTCATTAAATATTTGTAAAGATATACAAGGGAGGAAAAAGAAGGACAAGGACATGGGATCTAATTTGGTGCCATGTGAGGTTTCCTGGAGCGCCTTGGGCTGTTTGGAGGCTGGCATGCCTCTTCCAAAGGCAAAACCGCCGTTTTCAACGGCAGGCTGTAATTTCTCCGTCGTAATTATACCATGCTTTTCTTTCCACTGGGTTTGTCCTTTTCCAAATATCCCCCTGAGATGTTGTCTTTAAGTTCTACAATGCTGTCCATCAAGATGCGGGAGGGATCGCACGCACCAGAAGAATATGGCAAAAGAAATTACTGGAATAGATCCATGCTTCCCAACGGTTCCTCTATTTGTTTTGGACATCCGATGCCAGAAGTTCCAGCCAACTTGGCCAAGAGTCAGGAACGATGGGAGCTAACTATGGGTAGTACTCAAAGACATGGCCATGTTAGTCTCTAGATCTTGGAGCCCCTTTGAAACTCACTGAAAGAAAGAAGATGGCAGCATGAGCTTTCGTAGACGTCAGACTACTTCCTCAGATGCTTTTGGTGGAGACTATGGGTAGTGTATGGAAGAAGACAGAACGGAGAAGCAGGGTGGCAGTTAGTGGGGGGGAAAGAAGAAGTGATAGGAGAAAGAGTACTGAAGGATAAAGGAACGGAAGAGAGACGGTAGAAGCTTGTGGATGTAGGGAGAAGGTAAGAGTAGGCGTTTGGGTGATGTTCAAATGGCAAGGTGAATTATTTCTACAGTGTAGATGCACCCCTGTTTTGAATGCTTGTCAGCTTGTCTTTTATTCTTACACTTCAGAGGATCTGACTAAAAGAAATGAGAGGTATATTAAAAGGACTATGAGACTGAAGACCAGAGAGAAGTGACCAGTGGGGTCCCACAGGATTTTGTCCTGGGCCCAGTGCTATTCAACATCTTTATCAATGACTTGGAGGACAAAATTGGAGGTATAGTTATCAAATTTGCAGATGACACCAAATTAGGAGGAATAGCTGATACTCCAGAGGACAGGATCAAAATTCAAAATGACCTGAATAGACTAGAAAGCTGGGCCACAGCTAACAAAATGAATTTCAACACAAAGAAATGTAAGGTGATGCACTTAGGGCGGAAAATGAAATGCACATATATAGGATGGGGGACACCTGGCTGAATGAAACTACATGTGAAAGGGATCTAGGAGTCCAAGTAGACCACAAGTTGAACATGAGTCAACAGTGCGATGCGGCAGCTAACAAGGCCAATGCGATTCTAGGCTGCATCAATAGAAGCATAGACTCTAGATCAAGAGAAGTAATAGTGCCATCTTCATATATGTAATCCATTCACGAGTTGTTTTAATGGCACTGATCAAACTAGGTCTAGGATTCTGGAAGTCAACGTCCAAAACACCTGGAAGGCAAGAGTTTGGGAACCACTGCTTTAGATGTATTGTTACATGCCTCTAAATTTTAGCCTCGACTTATCTGCGCATCACATCAAAATCCATAATTTTGGCCCCAAAACCTGCCCTCGACCTATATGTGAGATTGACTTACAGTTGTGCATATACGGTATTTCAGGAGAAACGCGCCCAAAAAGTGCCAGTCTTTTCCCAAAAGCGGCCAGAAACCGACGCAAAGATGGGACAAAATGAACTTTACATGGGAAAAATAAGAAACTAAACTAAGCCAAACAGAGAAACTAGCTGAAAGAGGATAAATCTATCCAAGGAAGTGATATATTACGGCATTAACGGAAAGTGTGTTTAGTGGTGAATGCATAATTTCGCCTACTTGACAGTCAGACTGATTCTAAGCCATACAATCTCTGTATGTAAGAAACCAGAATTTTATCACTAGAAACAAGTCTGATTCTTTAATCTGTGCAAGACAGGACCGTTCCTTTTCAGAACATCATCCTGGATAAACCCATTTGCAAAACCGGTGATCCTTGACCCCTTGTATCTTGACCTTGCTTATGACAAATGGCTTCCATCTCCAGCTTATCTGCCAGAATGACCATAAAATTAGTATTAGCTCAAACCATTTATAGGTAGCCGTTTATCGATCGGCTGGTTGGCCTTCCCTGATATAAATCAGAAACAGCTCGGAGGAAAGAAATATTGACTCTTGGTTCCAATCAAAATTTTAGACGGAGGCACTTTTCATAGGAATACACATTTTTAGCATTATGGTTCTGCCTTCACTGTCACGACGGCATCCGACATAACCCTGAGGTTTGCCTTTTAGAGACCTTTACTTGAGAAATCTAAGTACCCCTCCCTAACCTACAAATCCCCAGAGTCCCTGGGTGATAAAATGGAACTATAGTGCTACAGTTGTGAGGTGTTTTCCCTTGCCGGCACTGTGTGACCCCATTTATTTGCACAATTGCACCTGGCTCTCTGTCTCGCTTTCCTCCTCAATATTTCATTTTGGCATGTCTTGGTTTTAGCTACCAGATTTAGAGAAGGCCGTATCAGTCCCAAATGATTTTGGGGAAGTGAAATTGCCATTGCGGAGACACTGTGATGCACAAAATCTGCGGAGACAGATGCACAAAAGCCAAGATGGGTCCTTATAAATGGGAAAAGGCGAAGCTTCCATGATAGTTTTTTGTGCCAAGATGAGCAACTGCTTTTTACAAATCCATGTTGGAATCTTAGGCCTGTTCCAGACTGCCGAAATAAAGCTGCTTTGGGTCTCATTGGAGGCATGCTATTTAAATGACGCATGGGTCCTAAGAGTCTGGAGGTCGTGCCAAAGCCACACTCCATTCCTAAGCACTGGAGGGCAGCTTTGGTGCAGCTTCCGGATTCTTAGGACGCATGCATCATTTAAACAGCATACCTCCAAAGAGACAAAAGCAGCTTTATTTTGGCAGTCTGGAACAGGCCTTAGATTGTCAACTGAGTTACATCCCCTTTATTAAGTCATCCCTCCTGGCCTGATCTCTCCACAAGTCCACCTTAAAATCCAGCTTCTAAAAGGCGGAAGATTATACAAGCTGAAGAGAAACCAGTAGGTTTACAGAATTATAAGATATAGCCGTGTTGCTCGGTGTGAAAGATTGGAAACGGATTGGCAAGAAATTCAGAACGGATTTCCAGGTTCGGAGAGTTATGACCATGTTCCAGAAGACGACGACTTAAATATATTTGAATGAATGTAGATTGCTGTACCATACTTAATAAAAATAAGACATCCCCCTGAAAATAAGCCATGGAGTGTCTTCTCGAGGAAAAATAAATATAAGACGGTGTCTTATTTTCATGGAAACGCAGTAGTTCCTCTCGCTCACATGCAAGTCAAGCACTTGTGCGGAGAAGGATCTCCTGAGGCATACAATGGAAAGAGGAAGGATGTTGTGGAAGATGGAAGTAAAAATAGACAGGTTAGCATCAGAGCTTCTCACTCTTGAAAAGAAAAAGAGAAACCCCACGCTTGAGTCGGTTTTCGTACGTCCGATTTCCAGGCGCAAATACAGCCAGACCACGACGGCGAAGGTGGGGAGGTGCTGCAAATCTGGGTCTCTCCGGCTCAGATCAAGGAGAGAAGCCATTGTAAATACATAATCCTCAAGCCAGAAGCACAGAGGGTGTGCTTTGC
The DNA here is from genome assembly GCA_023333645.1 of Sceloporus occidentalis. NCBI lineage: Eukaryota > Metazoa > Chordata > Lepidosauria > Squamata > Phrynosomatidae > Sceloporus > Sceloporus occidentalis. Next base: position 3,408,535 of record JALMGF010000064.1, on the reverse strand, counting down.
TTGGCTACTTATCCACTTGTCTCCTTATCCGCCCTTCTCAGCCTCCGAAGCTGCAAGTCTCGCTCTTCCCCTTAAGCCCTCTTAAAACATGTTGAGCTCCTAGACTTAGGAGCAGAGTAAGTTTAGACCAAGTTAAGGGCAGGGATCCTTTCTGTGCTTAGGGGAAGGCACCACAAAGCCTGAGAGCGTAGTTGCACCAAGAACTTTACAAGCCCATGGTAACAAAGGTCCCTGTGACCACTTTCCTTCCCAAAATATACGTTTTCCGAGGGAGTGTGTTTCACAGTTGAATGGCTCTTATGCTCAGGAAGTACCTTCTAATGTTTAAGTTGAATCTATTTTCCTGCAGCTTGCATCCATGTTCTATTCTCTGGAGCTGCAGAAAACAAGCTTGCTCCCTCCTCAATGTGACATCCCTTCAAATATTTAAACAGGGCTGTCATATCACCTCTTAAATTCCTAGTGTAATTTTAATTCAAAGAGGACATATCCTCATTGACTTCAACTAACCAGAGGACACCTTGTTAAGATTTGTGGTGGAATATATGATCTGCATGGTCTAGAATCTGATATGAAGTTACCCTAAATGGCACCAAATGAACTACGCATTCCTATAATGTTTGGCCCATCTGCATCATTTAAACTTAAGAAGGTTTTGCAATTTAACCTGGTTTTAAAGTCATATCTATTGCAGATATTTTAATATCTCATTTACTTCCCATTTTTACTATGCCTGTTTTTCTTATTTTACTTTTGCACGGCAAAGATCCCAGACATTTGCAGTCTGCATCTCCGACGCTCAGAAGAACCCAAGCCTCTCAGTGGCATCTTCAGCTTTAAAAAGATCTGCGCTGTGAGGATTCAAGACATGTAACCCAAACCAAGGGAAAACGCCAGAGATTTTATCTACTGATTTGGTTTGATATTTGAGCATCTGGGGTCAAAGTGGTAAACACACATCGCTTCTGCTCCCTGGAACTAATGCTGCTGCCGGGAAAAGAGTTCAGAAATCCTCAGAAAAGACAAATTCCTGACTCCGGAGGCAACCAAAAGAGAAGCTGGCAACCGCGATTGTGGATTATACCATTGGGTTTGGGTTCTCAAATTCAGTCGCTTGACGCAACAGTCTTCCAGGATGCTTTAAAGGTCAGCTACTACTCCCCCACATACTCCATGCTACCAAACCCTTGGCGCTGCTTCTAGACTTCTCAGGCTGCAAAAAAGGTGATTGCCATTTCACGTATGTCTCGGGGAAAAAAGAGCCTGGAAAGCGTTGATAAAGTCCCTATTCTCTTTGAGACGGCCGATCTGGATCTAAACTGTCTAATTTCTGACCTATGAAAGGATGGAAGCCCTCTTCTAGGATCAAACCTACAACGGTGTGGCTGCAAGATCAGCATTTTGCCTCTAAGACAAGCATGTGCCAACTGAAAACAACAGAAGGCTCCCTTTCCCCCCGCTTCATACATAAGAGTGTTCTTATTGTGCACCAACACGCACATTGAATCAAACTGGTTAAAACATGCACGATCTGCCAAGACTCATTGTTTCTCCATAAGAATAACCAACTTCACCAGCCATGGATAGGATCCAGACATAGGCATAGGTAGAGTAGACTAAGGGAAGCCAAGGTTGGTCATATCAACGTCAGAGTCTGGTGGCATGCAAAAGACAAACAATCTTCACCTGGCTTTGGCTTTTGCCGTCAGAAGCCCACCTCGCCTGATGCTCCTGGCTGCCATCCGATTGTAAGATGTTATCGGATGGGATCATATGCATCTAATGTTCAGTATGTAGAGAGATCATGGATGAGCATGAGCCTTAAACAAGCCATGATGGCCAATGTGACATCAGATTTCAACATGGCAATGTTAGTCTGTAGAATCAGTAGGTAGACAGATCTTGTGGCACCTTTGAAACTCACTGAAGGAAAGAATTTGGCCGCATGAGCTTTCCGAGACTTCAGTCTACTACTTCCTCAGATGCGTAAAGTACTTTTTAGCCCCGTTTTCCCGTCTCCAATTATTTTAATGGAATATTTTAATGGTCAAATGTGTTTAATTGATGTTTTAGGGGAGGGAGGGAGTAACTGGGATATTGTTGTATTGTATGGACTTTTCACTGTAAGCCGCCTCAATTGTCCTCTTAATAATAAAAGTATTATTGTTATTAATATTATTATTTCATCAAATTGGTCAAATGCATCTGAAGAAGTAGACTGAAGTCTAGGAAAGCTCATGTGGCCAACTTCTTCCTTTCCGTGAGTCTCAAAGGTGCCACAAGATCTCTCTACATACTGATCCTACAGACTAACATGGCTATATCTTTGAAATCTGATGTCACATTAGCCATCATCGCTTGTTTAAGGCTCATGCTTTTCAATGGGTTTTCATAAATGCTCAACATGCCCAAATCTGGATCCAACTCACTGTATGGAAAGAACATAACTTAACGTTAGATGCATATGATGGCATCCGATAATATCTCATAATGCTTTTCACTGGGTTTTCATAGGCCTAAATCTGGGTCCAACTCACTGTGTGGAAAGAACGAACTCATGAAAAGTAATAGCCGACATCCGAAATGTGGTACTATAGGGCAGCTGGCATATTGCTTGGAGGCTTTTGTGCTATTCATCAGAAATTCATGCAATGCAGTCTTAAGCATTCTCAGCCTCAGAGCGCATTAACTAAAGGAAGCGGCACATGCCTTCTGAATAGGTTCTCCACTTTCCCCGGCAGCTTGGCAATATTGCCGACCCTTGCTGTTTCCAGCAATTTGCTTAATTCCAGGTTTGCGCCGCCAATTTTGCGACAGTTTACTATGTTTCTTTGTGCAGCTTTGTTTGTTTTTCAATCGCAGAAGGCTGGCAATACGGCATCCCTTTGGAGTAAGCAGCAGCCAATGTGAAAATAAGATTTGAATATGCTACTAGGATCCGAACGCCACTTCTCTGGAAGCCTTCAACTTTTAAAAACAATTGGCAAAGCCGCTAGTCCTCATGACTGCCAAGCGTGTGGGTGACGCGAAATGTCAGCAACCAGGATTGATGGGGCAAAGGAGTGTCATCCTCTCGGGATGGGAATGTGGCATTTTGCATAGCTTCTTGCTATGAGTAGCAGAATATGCAAAGCAGGCGAAAGGCAGAATGCGCATTTCCTCACGACGCATAATTTAGGGAGCTGGCAGAACTAAGTTTTATTAGCATCAATGTTCACAGACTGGTTGAGAGAAGAGGGCTTTCTAAGGGCAAAAAAGGAGCAACATCCATACCACAAGGAACTTTCACAACCCATGAACCAAGATATAGAAGGTCTGGTGCGGATTAGAGACCTCCAGCCTACTCCCACCATTCTCATGGCAAGTAGATTTTTAAAAAGACAGCAATGAATATATTCTTACACGCACATCTACATGCAAATGCATATCCCACAATATGCTACGCATATGTCGGCACTGAGTTAAAATGGGAGCTTTTTCATTCGGCGCATGTTCCCTCAGAGCTTGAGAAAACTCCTTTTTTGCACGACGACTCTCTCAATGTTGTGCAAGAAAGTAACTTTCCCAAGCATTGTGTCTTCTATCAATGTGGAAAGAGTTAATTTTTTTATCGCACAAGGTTCTCCAAAGGAATGGGGAGGTCTGCAAGGGTCTCCCTCTTTGCAACAGCCTTACAACAACCTCGCGAGGGATGTCTGGCGGATATGGAAATGGTTAGGCCAAGGTCCCCCATGCAATGTTTTGGACTACAGCTCCCAGAATTCCTGAGTGTTAATCAAGCTGGCTGGGGGCATCTGGGACCTGTAGTCCAAAACATCTGGAGGACCAAAGTCTGGGAACCACTGGTTTATACCACTCTCTTAGCAATCTGCAGGTTCTAAGTACTGAGTATATAGGGTAATGAAACATAAGATGTACCTTTCCTACCCAGTGCTAAAAACCCATTAAGTGTTCACTACTACACCCAAAGATGACTTTTTCCAGATTCTGGTTCTCAAGCTAGAATCCAGGCAGCGGTTTCCAGCAATGAGGACAGATGAACCGGTTGCTTTCTGTTTGGCCATCAAGCAGAAGTAAATGGGGAGAGATACCTGCTCTGCTTTTTGGATGGCGGTCGGACTAGGGGCGCTTGGCGTCTCTCCGCTGTGTAAGCCCTCCTCTCCTGTTCCACTGTCATCACTAGGGATGGAAAAAATAGGCTCTATTATTAAGTTCCCAGTTGCCAAAAATGGGTTTTCTGACATTTGGGGAACCCCATGAGGAAGAATAATAGGGCACTGAGACTTCGGCACCATAAGTCCCAAAGTGTTCCTTCCAGAGAAATGGGTACGGCTGGCTCTCCTTATCCACAGATCTTTTTTAATCCACGGATTCAAGCATCCACAGATTGAAAATATTCCCCCAAAAGTATAAATTCCAAATAGCAAACCTTGATTTTTTCCATTTTATATAAGGGACACCGTTTTGCTATGCCATTATATTTAATGGGACTTGAGCATCCATGGATTTTGTTATACATGGAACCAAAACCCAGCGGATAACAAGGACCCACTGTATGGGGTTTATATGCAAAGAAACCCTACATTTTCTACACAGAAAATGGGCCTTTTGTGCAGAAAATCTGGGATTTTATTGCACAAAGATATAGTTGTTTCTGTACAACAAAATATGTAGGTGTGAAATGTAGGAGACGGTAGTGAAGAAGGTAAGTGTAAGCGGAGATGAGCTGAAGGAAGGTGAAGGAAGATGAGAAGAAGTGTGAACAAGTGAAATAAAAGGAAGGAAAGGAAAGGAGAGAGGGCAAAGGATGGAGTGAATTAAAGATAGGAGAGGATATAGAGAAGATGGAGAATGAGTGAATTAAGTGGAGGATAGAAGGAGTAAGTAGATGACAGTAAAAGAAGGGATGCAAGATGGAGTAGATAAGATGGGAAGGATGGAGAGAATGATAGAGAGATAGAAGAGATGGGAATTATACGAGAGAAGAGAATAATATTTAAGAAGAGATAGGAAAAGATAGAAAAAGATGTGTAGGATATGACATAGATAGATAGATAGATAGATAGATAGATAGATAGATAGATAGATAGATAGATAGATGGCATATACTGTATATATATATGACACACATACATACACACAAATATATGACATAAAGCAACTATTGAGGATGATGAAATGATGTATAACTGATAACAGCGATGATGTGATAGGAAGATAACGTATCTGATATATTATGAATGAACTGATGAGGCTGTGATGTTTTTATATGATATTTTATCGATGTGTATATTTGTGTAGTTGTTGAAATTTTGGAATAAAGATTATCTTTAAAATATATATTTGTTTTTAAAATTGTAAAAATTACCCAGGATGCTTCAGGGTGTTTGAATACAGGGAATATATGGAGCATCATTTTCTCCCCAAACAGAGTGAAAATCCCTAGTCGCCATTGATGACTCAGTACAGTATCCTCAACATCATGAAGCTGAACAACCCTAGACGCATTGCGCATGGGCAGGGATTAGAGAACATCGATTCCAGCTAATCTTTAGCACCAGTTCTCTTGCCTTCCTCACCCCGCTGCCTTTTAATGATAATTCATAATTGTTTGGATCCAAGTTGTTGCCCACCATTGGGAACTAGGTTTTGCAGATGGGCATTAGGGATGGAAATGCACATTTAACTGATTTTTTATCAATGCATAGCCTGTGAGTGTGTGCCACACACAACAGTGTGCGCAGATTTTTCAGTTTCCTATCAGTGGGAAGAAACCACAAGCGGCGCCTTCCCTCATTTTTGTTTCCATTTCAAACGTTAAGCAAATAAATGCACATAGCTCGAAAGGCACCCATTTTCTTAGTCAACGGGGGGAAATGTGCACGAAGGCACATTTAGAGAAACGTGTAAAAGTGTGCATGCTGGAAGAGTGCATACTAGAATATACATCAATCTCCATGGATGTCAAGTGTTCACTAATGTCTTAAAACTCCTTTCACAACTCGATATGAAACAAGACTGGAAAGAAAATGCAGCAATTCAGAGAAATGCAGCCAAATCCAGGCAGATAGATATTCAAGAAAGGAGATTATGGCCTGTTCCAGACTGCCAAAATAAAGCTGCTTTGGGTCTCTTTGGAGGTATGCTATTTAAATGATGCATGGGTCCTAAGAGTCCGGAGGTCGCGCCAAAGCCAGACTCCATTCCTAAGCACTGGAGGGCAGCTTTGGTGCAGCTTCCGGATTCTTAGGACGCATGCATCATTTAAACAGCATACCTCCAAAGAGACCCAAAGCAGCTTTATTTTGGCAGTCTGTAACAGGCCTATCTTTCTTTGCTAGAGATCATCTTCATGGAAATGTACAGATTCTCTACCCTTCCAGCAAACTGATTCCACAAAAAGGAGCCCTATGGCTGTTTTCTAGGTTTAAAATTGGCTCAGATGTGTAGAAGAAAGAAGCCCTACGATACAGTGGTCCATTCACATTTGCTGGGGTTAAGGGGTCTCGTGAATCTCCAGGTCCTCCAATGCAACTCTATGGTCAACATCTGCCAGACGTTGATCACAGAATCCTGCTGGAGGACCTACAAATGCCTAGAGATGTGTTCTAGGTTCTCCAGCACAACTCTATGGTCAACACCTGGGAGCATTGCGCTGGAGGACCTAGAGATTCCTAGAGAGAACATATTAATCATACCCACAAATAATCACATCTGCAAAAGTCAAAGCCGCAAATGTGGAGGGCCAACTGGATTCACCTACAGGGTGGGATACCAACAAAAAGGTGGTACATATCAAGGCACTGAAAAGTGTGTGTGTGTTTCTTTTGTACGTGTTTCTTGTCCAAAAAATGAGGGGTTTGGGGGGGAAATTGCAGAGTTGGGAAGCTAATAAATGTCCAACTGGAAATAGGAAGAGAGTTGAATTAGACACATAGGTGAATGTGTCCATTTCAAACTTAAACGAAAGTCAATGGAAGGGATCCAGAAAAGACCCAATGAATCAATTGTTGGATGGTAAGTCAACGCATCGGCAAATCCAACTGATTCAATATGGTTTTGAAATGGATTCAAATAGTTGGGACCAACAAAAGGATTTAGGCCAATGTCTCCAGTGGCAAAAAAAGTTGCAATCCGGGAGTAAAGAGTGCTCTCTCTTTGCAGACAGTTGTGGCTTGTCAGATAGGACCCTTGTACAGTAGTAAACCTGCTTGAAGAAAAGGATCCCTACTGCGCACCATTCTCGCACTGTGCCTGCATTGTGTGTCAAGGTACTCACTGTTGTTCAGCTTTGGCTCGGTCGCTGAGGAAGAAGAGGGCCGTCGCAAGGAAAAACATGCCCCCCAGGACGACGACAAAAGGGCACAACATGAGCGCGTAGCCGAGGCTGAGGAATTCCCAGAGTGCGGACTCCTTTGTACTCTGTCGTATCACGTCCGAGATCTAGAGAGGAAACAGAATCGGGGAGTTGCGGAGCGGAGTCAGTACGTTTCCGGACGCTGGGAGTTGTGGCAGAGGGCAGTTTACTCAAGATGTCAGGGGAAAACGGATGGCTTCCCTGCAGAAATATGCAAGACTACTTTGGGCTTTCAACAGAAAACAAATCTTGCATTCCTCCATAATAAACAGCTTTCTTGTCATTGTTCCACTGGATTTCCCAATTGTTCGGCCTCCCTCCTGTTGATGTTCCAAGAATCCCTCTAGGAATTGCCAGACAATCTGTCAGGGATAAGAGCCGGAACGGAGCCATTGTTCAAGGGCCAGCCATGCCGACGGTTGCTCCAAGTTCAGGCCTTGGCACTGCAACTAAAAGACCTCTGGAGGAAAAGAAATTTCCATGCGCAATGATGCCCCAGGGAGCTTCCATCCATCATTAGGCTCAGAAACTGGGAGGAAAATTACTTTTTTGGGACTACGGCTCAGCATCCCTGGAGGTTCTGGGAGCTACAATCCCAAATAACAACCTTTCCAGATTCAGAAGAGGTTAGACCAGGAGTGGGAATCGTATGTCTTTCCCACTCTCAAACTGTTTTTGAGGTCTTCCAGTGCAATGTTGAGGGAATGAGGGAATGAGGTACATTTTCAGAGGTGGCCTTTTATTAAAACCTCTGGGACTTTATTAATTGTATATACATGACTATAAGTCGACCACATGTATAAATCGAGGGACCAAAATTATGGATTTTGATATGACCTGTGGATAAATTGAGGATAAAACCTAGGGCAGTGATGGTGAACCTTTTTGAGGCCAAGGGCCCAAACTGCAACCCAAAACCCACTTATTTGTTGCAAAGTGCCATGTCCCTCTGGCTTTCTAGTAACAAACTCTGGCAAACTCTGTGCTGGGACGATGGCACATGTGCCCAGAGAGAGGGCTCTGAGTGTCACCCCTGGCACGCGTGCCATAGGTTCGCCATCACTGACCTCGGGGCATATAACTAAGGATCTAAAATAAAGGAAAACGATGCCAAAGAACGTATAAAATTCCAGAAGGATTAACCGTTTGTGCTCACACTAAAAGTTGGATGGATACGAGAGTAAAGGGGGTTCAGTGCTTCCAGAACAGATCACCTTCTTCCCTTTCATCGAGGGATGGTTCCTTTTTAAATAAGCATTAGAGTACAGTACTTACATTGACCTGCGAATAAGTCGACTCAGGTTTTTGGGGTCAATTTTTCGATTAACATTTCTAGCCTTATACATGAGTACATGCAGTGCGCATGCACATTGCTAAGTTCTTTTAACTTTAAGCTATGTAGTGGCTACTTATTGCTTTAATCACTAGTTTTGTGGATTGTGTGTTCTGTTTTATTCTGCTGCATGTTACAAGGGACCCCATTAAACCTTATGCAATTGAGGGGTTCGACTCAATCCCGCTTTATTTTCAATACATTTTTGGGGAAGCAGGACTGTTCACGCTTAAAGACGTCGTGACGTGTTTCTGAGGATGAATTTCTGGGACGTTGTTTCATCAACAAAACATACATGCTGAGCACTTTGTAGATCTTCATCTCCTGGTTCTCTCCCTCCCTCCTTCCTTCCCCAAACTTACAACTAAGGGCCCAAGCAGAAAGGCCAAAATAAAGTTGCTTCGGGTCACGTTGGAGGTATGCTGTTTAAATGATGCATGTGTCCTAAGAGGCCACTGGAGCTTTGGCGTGGCTTCTGGCCTCTTAAAATGCATGTGTCATTTAAATAGCATAGTGACCCAAAGCAGCTTTATTTTGGCCTGTTTATTCGGGCCCTAAAAGTCCCAATTCCTCATTGCAACCACAACCACAACCCAGATATGCTGAGAGGGTCACTTACAAAGCCAACCAGGTAGGGACTCCCAGCATCTCCCAGAAGATGTGACGTGAAACTCTGCAACGCAACTGCTGTCGCCCGGCGGGTAGGAATGACCACATACTGATAAGAAAGGAAACATGGGAAGGAGGAGACAGAAAAGGTTAACAGCAGAGCTCTAAGAAAACTTAAGGAAAGCATCCTATGCCCATGTTATCATTATTATGAGTGAAGGGCCTGCAATGTCACATTGAGAAGGGAGCAAGTTTGTGTTCTGCTGCTCCAGAGAATAGGATCCAGAGCAATGGATGCAAGCGCCAAGAAAATAGATTCTAGCTCAACATTAGGAAGAACATAATGATAGCAAGAGCTGTTTCAGTGGCATACGCTCCCTTGGAAAATGGTGGAGTCTCCTTCATTTGAGGTCTTTAAACAGAGGCTGGATGGTCATCTGTCAGGTATGCTTTGATTGAGAGTTCCTGCATGGCAGAATGGGGCTGGACTGGATGGCCCTTGGGGTCTCTTCCAGCTCTAGGATTCTATGATTCTACTGATGTAAATCTATCCATTCCAAACATTTCACAACTGGCTGTTAAAAGCCTGGCCTGATTAATGAGGAATCCGATTTTCACCTTTTTATAGCTATTCTTAGAATAAGAAATTGTAAAAACTTGCAAATGTATTCGTTTATCACATTCATAATCCCATCGTTGCTCCAAGGAGCTCAAGGTGGTGCTCTCAGGTTTTTCTCCTTCCATTTTTTAACTCACAACAACCCAGTGAGGTAGGTTAGGATGAGAGCTTGGTGTACTGGCCAATGAGCTTCATGCACTAGTTGCGGATTGGACTCCAAGGCCCATTCATACTACAGTTGTAGCACTATTATTCCACTTTAACTGTCCTGGTTCCATCCCATAGCCTTGGTATAATACTATATCCCAGTGATGGCGAGCCTATGGCAGGCGTGCCAGAGGTGGCACTCAGAGCCCTGTCTGTGGGCACATGTGCCATCGCCTCAGCACAGAGTTTGCCAGAGTTTGTCACTAGAAAGCCAAAGGGACATGGCACTTTGCAACAAATAAGTGAGTTTTGGGTTGCAGTTTGGGCACTTGGCCTCTAAAAGGTTCATCCTTGCAGTGGCCATGCACCATCTTAGAAGCTCTACATTCAGTGATGGAGAGGAGAAGAAGTTTCTGCAATGACAGCAACTGGTATAAGACACTTGCATATTATTGAGGATGGAGCAAGCTTGTTTTCTGCTGCTCCAGAGAATAGGACCTGGAACAATGGATTCGAACTACACTCATTTTGCGGCTTTGATATTCACAGATTTGATTAATATGTTCTCTCTAGGAATATCTAGGTCCTCCAGTGCAACTCTATAGTCAACCTTAACTAAATGTTGCACTGAAAGACCCAGAGATCCCTAGAGAGAATCCTCTACTAGGCCTTTGTAGCTCCTCCAGGGCAGTTCTATGGTCATTATCTGTCGGAGGTTCACCACAGAGTTGCGCTGGAGGACCTAGAGATTCCTAGAGAGGTATCCTCTCAGGTAAAAACATGGTTATTTGTGTTTTTTCCATATTCACGGGGGTCTTGTGCCCCTAACCCTAGCGAATATGGAGGGACAAGTATATAGGAAAAGAGATTCTACTTCAACATTAGGAAGATCCTCTTGATGGTAAGAGCTGTTTGACAGTGGAAGATGCTCCCTTGGAGAGTGGTGGGGTCTCCTTCTTTAGAGGTCTTTAAACAGATATTGGATGGTCATCTGTCAGGGGTGCTTTGATGGTGAGTTTCTGCATGGCAGAATGGGGTTGGACTGGATGGCCCTTGGGGTCTCTTCCAAATCTATGATACTATGATCTTTAGAATAAAGGAAAATATGTTCCCCTCCCTATCTGCATCATGGTTTTTGCACCTTTACTCAACATAGGCTGCAAACAGGCTGGCACAAACTGAACCTGCCCACCTTCTATGAAACTCCGAGCCGAGAATTTATTACACAAATTGTAATAAATACATTATTATGAAACGCAGCCAAGATTGGAGGGGGCTGGCGGCGGGAGGAGACTTGATCTAATCTCGCATTCCAGAGGCTGAATCCCACAACTGCACAGGAAAATCCTCCATCCGCTGAAATCAACCCAGTTTATTCTATAGACCTTCATGCAATACTACCGAATGATGAATGTATGAGTGTTGTGCGTGGGTACCGACGTTCGTCCAAGTTTGGAAACCAAGTCAATTACAGGCCTGAGCTGGCATTTTTAGCCCCAAAACCAAAGCCGTGCGACGGATGCCAACTCAAACATCCGTGGCAAAAGATGGAAGGAGGTTTGGTCAGCTGGCCAGGTCCAAGGAGGAGCAGTGGATCGCCCTGGTTGTTTGACTGAAGTGGTCCAAGTGGAAGGAAGGACGGAGAGGGCTACTCTGGTAAGCCTCGCCCTCTTAAGTAGAGGCCGAGGAAAAAGCTCTGGGTTTTGCCACTCATGTCCTCTACCCGCCACAAAACCCAAAGTGGAGCTATTTCGAGCACCGCCTGGAGGCACCTCTCAGCCCACGCTGTTGTGTGTTCTTGACAGAGCTCAGAAAAACCAAATGCATGGTTCTGGGAGCGTGTGGTGCAAAAAGGTTAACCTTTCAAAGTCTTGTTTCTCGAATCACAAAATCACAGAGTTGGAAGAGAGCATAAGGGCCATCCAATCCAACTCCATTCTGCCATATGGGAAGACACCATCCAAGCACCTCCAACAGATGGGCATCCAGCCTCTGTTTAAAAACCCCCAAAGGAGGAGACTCCACCACTCTCCGAGGGAGTATCTTCCACTATTGAACAGCTCTTACTATCAGGACGTTCCTCCTAATGTTGAGGTGGAATCTTTTTTCCTGTGGCTTGAACCCATTGCTCTGGGTTCTATTCTCTGGAGCAGCAGAAAACAAGCTTGCTCCATCCTCAATATGATACCCCTTCAAATACTTAAACAGGGCTATCATATCACCTCTTAACCTTCTCTTCTCCAGGAAGGAGTCCCTCATCCTGCAGAAATGGCCAGTTCCGGTAGGGAGCAAGGATCATCTCAAGGCAATACCCACATAATGTGTAAACTAATCCTGAGGCTCCAAAACACATGTCACAGCCCAGCAGGGGGAAGGAAGCAGCCGAGGGGTTCCTATGGACTTCAAATAATTCATCGCCCAAGAACCCATTTGTTGGCAAATACGTTGTTCCATTAACTGGTTGACCGTGCTGTGTTATGGCCATCAATACTTAGAATCATAGGATCCTACAATCCTAGCGTTGGAAGAGACCCCAAGGGACATCCAGTCCAACCCCATTCTGCCATGCAGGAACTCTCAATCAAAGCATCCCTGACAGATGGTCATCAAGCCTTTGTTTAAAGACCTCCAAGGAAGGAGACTTTGAGGGAACGTCTTCCACTGTCGAACAGCCCTTACTGTCAGAAAGTTCCTCCTAATGTTGAGCTGGAATCTCTTTTCCTATAGCTTGCATCCACTGTTCCTTGCCCTATTCTCTGGAGCAGCAGAAAACAAGTTTGCTCCATCTTCAATGTGACACCTCTTCAAATACTTAAACAGGACTACCATTTCACCTCTTAACCATCTGTTCTGCAGGCTAAACATCCCCAGCTCCCTAAGTTTTTCCTCATAGGGCACGGTTTCTAGACTCTTCACTATTTTGGTCGCTCTCCTTTGGACACGCTCCAGTTTCTCATCATCCTTTTTGAATTGTGGTGCCCAGAACTGTACATAGGTGAGGCCTGACCAAGGCAGAATAGAGTGGCACTATTATTTCCCTTGACACTTCCACTTGCACACTAGTTGATTTTCATGAGTGAGAGTTGGAGGTACCTTCCTGATAGCTGAGTACCTCTCTATAGTATTTTGGAAGTTATACCCCTTATGGAGAAGACAGCTCTTAGAATCATAGAATCATAGAGTTGTTAAGGGAAAGAGGACAACTCTTTCACTGTGGATGGGTGTGGGCCATAACCAGCCCTATACTTATTGGGGATGTTTGGAGTTGGAGTCCAAAAAACCTTTGGAAGGCCGTAGGAGCCTCCTACCAACTTAACATATTTGCACATTACAAGGGAAATACTCCAAATCAAGGCGAGTGTTCCTGCCGAATTGAAGAATGCTCACTTGAACCAAAAATGCTTCGTTTGGGCACATGCTCACACAAACTTACCATCAGGATGTCGGCAGTGATGGCCCAATTGGAAAACAAGAGAGTTTCGCCAATAAAAATGCAGACCTGTAGTGGAAACACAAGACACAACAAGGATTTATTCATACTTGCTTGAGAATGCCCTATAATTTTATAAGCAATGGCACCTGCTGCCATGCAGTTATGTTCAGAGCATTGACAGTAAACATCACTAACTGCATGCAAGTGAGATCTTGTAGCACCTTTCAGACTAACTGAAAGATGCACCTGAGGAAGTAGATTGAAGTCTCGGAAAGCTCAGGCTGCCAATTTCTTCCTTTCACTTAGTCTCAAAGGTGCTACAAGATCGCTCTACATACTGCATGCAAGTGGATCCATCTGAACATGGCAACATAGGGATGCATGCATCCTAAGAGTCTGAAAGCTGCACCAAAGCCATGCTCCAGTCCTAAGGACTGGAGCGCAGCTTTAGCACAGCTTCTGGCCTCTTACGATGCATGTGCCATTTAAACAGCATACCTCCAAAGTGACCCAAAGCAGATTTATTTTGGCTTGTCTGTTCAGGCCCATAGTCTTTCAGATAGTCTGGACCCAAGCTGTATAGATCTTTAGAGGCCATAACAAGCACTTTGAATGCCCAGAAACACACTGGTAACCAGTGATGCTGTTTCAACAAAGAAATTATGTGTCATCTGAGTCATAAGTGAGATCATCAACCTCATTCCCAGGTGATGTCAGAGAAATTTCAGAGGATTTAATACGTACGTAAGCTCCCACAATGCTGCTCTTGGCTGCCACAAAGATCAGGCAAGTGAAGATGGCCGAGCCCAGCATCCCAACGGCGCACACAAGCGGATCGGCGCGCTGAGTTTTCAACCGGCACCATTTGGTCGCCCCGGCCCCTGTGATCACACCCAGGAATCCAGTGAAGCAAGTGATGGCTCCGAAGATCAAGCTAAAGGCACGGAACAATAAAAATAATAATAATTAAATTAAAAATAAAGATTGCACTCATTTCAACAGAACTTAATTTTGTACCCAAAGGAGGAAAGGTGAGAAGCAGCGGAGACTAGACTAGCAAAGCAAAGTGTTACAGGTGTGAAATGCAACACGACGATTCCAAGAAGGAATCTACTGTAGTTTAAAAAAAGAAAACCAAACACTCAGGGATTTTGCAAACACTTTCCATGGGAATCCTAGAGGTCTTCTCTTTCTCATGACAGAAAACACACAAGAAATGCCTTTCGTTGAGGTGCGACAATGTGCAAATGCGTATCAATGCAACCCACTTGCTTAAAGTTTATTGCGAGTATCTCAAAGAAGTCCTCCACCCCATAATCAGTTCTCGATCCTTGAGCAAGCTATTTATATGTCAAGACTCAGATCTTGGTTTGCTTATTGGAATTTACATATATTTAAAATATTTCCAAGCCGCGTATACCTGAATACGTGGATAAAAATTCCGTGGATAAGGAGGGCCAATTGTAGTAAAAGTTGACATATAAATGGCTTACTCAAGGATAGAGGAATGAGTTTGGGGCGGAGGAGAGACTTGTGCGGTGGAGAATGGTTGCTCCATTTGCAAACTGCTGCATAGAAATGAACTGTGCATTTTTCCAGCTATAACATTTTTCTGTTTGGTGGGAAAATGTCCCCATTGATCACAATTACAGCTTGATGTTCCTCCTTGGCTTTATTCCTCATGGCCCCACTGGCTGCTGGAATACAGCCCCTGAGACCTTTCCCAAATTGGAATACACTTGTCCCTCCATATTCGCTAGGGTTAGGGGCACAAGACCCCCGTAAACATGGAAAAACTGCAAATAACAAAAACACCATGTTTTTACCAGAGAGAACACCTCTCTAGGAATCTCTAGGTCCTCCTCTGTGGTCAACATCCGACAGACACTGACCATAGAATTACACTGGAGAAGCTACAAAGGCCTAGTAGAGTATTCTCTATGGATCTCTAGGACTTTCAGTGCAACTCTGTGGTCAACATCCGACAAACACTGACCATAGAACTGCGCTGGAGAAGCTACAAAGGCCTAGTAGAGTATTCTCTCTAGGGATCTCTAGGTCTTCCAGTGTAACTCTGTGGTCAACGTCCGACAGACACTGACCATAGAACTGTGCCAGAGGAGCTACAAATGCCTAATAGAGTATCCTCTCTAGGACTCGCTAGATCTTTTGGTGCAACTTTTAGTTAAAGTTGACCACAGAGTTGCACTGGAGGACCTAGATATTCCTAGAGAGAACATATTCATGAAATCTGTGAATAATCAAATCCGCAAATATGGAGGGATGAGCGTATAGCCACTGGTGTGAAAAAAGTTTCTCCAACTTCAGGGATCAAAATTGCAAGAGGACGCTAAAGCAGAACAAATCCTTACCTGTCCTTGGTCCCGCAGGGCTGGACTGTGCAGGTTTCTGCTGTCTTCTGGACAACCTGGGCCCGATGGAGGTAAAGGGGGATCCACATGCCCAGGGCCCCCGTAGCGAATGAGACGGCAGAGGTAGCCAGGGAGGAGAAGACATAGCTGCGACTAGAGAGACAGCAAAGACGTTGAGAGTGAGCAAAGACGGGGAAACGCCTTCAGGGTACAGAGAAGAGAGAGACTGACAGGCCTATGTCATAAAACACTGGGTCAGTTTAACTCTTGTGGCCGTGCTCAAAGAAACTTGGGGTTTGGAATCTGACAGTCCTGGGAGCTGTAGTTTTCTTTTCTTAAAACATTGTTTTTCAAAAAAGGACAAAAAATAAATCAATCAAAAACATACTGTTACATATATATTTTCAAATCCTTACAGACATATTAAAAGCCTATTGATACAGCAACGATCTTCTCATCTCTTCAATATCTTCGATATTCTAATTCGTTTCAAATAACCCTTCCCTTACTCCCCTCTCCCCCTCCTACTGTTTTACTTCCCCCTTCTTTCTTTCAGACTTTCTTCCCTCCGGTCTGCCTTCCCCTTCAACCACTTCTAACCATCTTCTAACCAAATAGGACTCCATGAGACCAGGGTTCAAATCCCACTCAGCCATGGAAATGCATTGTGTGACCTTGGGAAAGTCACACTCTCTTGGCCTAAGAGCAACGGCAAACCCCTTGTCAAGAAACGGCTATGATAGGGTTGCCATAAAATGGCGTTGCCTTGAAGGTACCTATCAACCACAGTAAAGGCCAAGTCCTCTGGGAGGTTGCTGCTTGACTTCTGCAGTCTGTATCGTAATTGTTTTAGTAATTGCTTAAGTAATTTAAGTGTATTTTCTTGTGGATGGGAAGGTTCGGGAGGGTTTGGGATACAATGGCAGCAATCTACTGTATTTTAGGGACGTTTCTTCTGTTTGCCGCTTCAATCTTTTGGAGATCGTAAAACTCTGGGAGTGCTATCCAAAAAAGTAACTTTTATGATCTTTAGTAAGGAATCAAATGACGGGTGGGTTTTTGAAAACATGTTTGGCACACAGGTGTGTTGTCAGGTGCATGAATTAAAAAACCCCTCGGTCTCTCTTACTTTCTTATCAAGGCCTTCATGTCTCTCAGCCACGAGGTCCGAGCCTTCAGCTGTGCCCCCAGTTGTTCAGCGTTGCCTCTCTTCGCTGCTGGAACAAAGATTAAGATGAGCGTCCCAGTGATCATGCCTAAAAGGGGAGAGACCTGGAAAAGATTGGAGAGCGAAGAACCCAGATATTAGTAGCAATAGTGATCGCAATAGCAACAGCAATGGCATTTAAATTTCTGTACCACTTATCTGTAAACTCAGCACTTACAATCTGTAAGCCAATGGCACCCAATAAATTGGGTATTCTTTTTACTGATCTATGGAAGGATGGAAGGCTGAGTCTGGACCATGTCCCTTACTTTAAGGCACCCCTTATAGGACTGGACCATGTCCCTTATTTTAAGGCACCCCTTATAAGACTGGACCATGTCCCTTACTTTAAGGCACCTCTTATAGGACTGGACCATGTCCCTTACTTTAAGGCACCTCTTATAAGACTAGACCATGTCCCTTACTTTAAGGCACCCCTTATAGGACTGGACCATGTCCCTTACTTTAAGGGACCCCTTATAGGACTGGACCATGTCCCTTACTTTAAGGGATGCCCCCTATTTCAGGATTGAAAAGCTTTTCCTTTCCCTGAACAAGATGCCAAATGAATAAATACAGTCGGCCCTTGAGATCCACAAATTCCTTATCCACAGACCCAACCATCCGCGGCTTGAAAATATGTATTTTAAAATTTAAATTTCAAAAAGCAAAAATGATTTTGTCATTTTATATATTTTACTCTGCCACTGTATTTAAGGGGACTGGAGCATCCATGGATTCTGGTATCCATGGCGGGCCCTGGAACCAATTCCCAATAGATGCCAAGGACTCACTGTCTCCTGTATTCATGAATGCGAACGATATATTAATTTTACCGAGAAACCCATGGCTAAGTGGACTGAAATACTTTCATTTGGTGTTCAGCTTGGGCACAAACTTGCTAACAGCTGCTTCCCGAGTGTGACTTGTGCATGCCACAAATTTTGTCTGTCCCTTTGTGTTATTTTCCCGGCAACGCTAGCGATGAGAGAAGTCAGAAAAGCATGGAGTTGCCCTTGCTCCATTGGCCAAAATCCCAGCAGGGTTAAAGGTCAGGAAACAGTTTCGCCATTTCTGTTTCCTGATGGCTGTTTTCCCGACCAGGTCATCTTTTGTGTCTGCTGTAAGCATTGTGTTTTGAGTCCCTTCAACACTTTTATCAAGGTCTCCCGGGGACAGAAAACAGAAGGAAACCAAACACTTCGGGGCAGAAAAAAATACATGTAAAAGGAGGCAAAGTGTCTCTCTTTCCACTCCAAAACAGGAAAATAATTTTGACTATTTTAACAACAGAAACGGGAATTATTAGTAACAGGGTTGATATAAGGCTGTTGCATTTGCTTTCCTGGCCGGAGAATGATCTACCATAAACTGGAAACAAAACAGAGCAAAACAAGGGCGAAAAGCAGTCAAGCATGCCAAGGAAGGTTTCTATCGTTTAATATCCAACCTTTCTCTTACTAACTTATATGTAGAGCCTGGATATATATTCACAGCATTCAAAAAGTCTGATAACTGATTTAATACAAAGACATTGGAACCTAAAGAAAAGGAGCCTGCAATGCATCAGCCAGCGGTTCCATGAATTATTTTCTTAAGGTAAATGTTTAAATTATCGGGGGACTATGGCCTAAACTCGATTGCTAGTCCCAGCCAGTGGAGATCTATGGGATTTACCTAAATGTTGGCTCTCAATTCAATACTAAATTCACGGAGTTTGATATTGCAATATATGGTTACGGCGACAAGACTGTTATATGCCCCAAAGAGGGGAAATGTTGCAATCCTATCAGTGGAAGACTGGATTGTGAAGATGCTTGACTTAGCAGAAATGGATCAATTAACCACTCTGTTAAGAGAAAAAGCAGTAAATGTGTTTCTGGAAGAGTGGGAACCTTTGCCATTTTTATAAAAGAGAAGTGAAATGATAACATTGGTCGGATTTGAGGATTAATTATTTGTGCTCCAAGTTACAAGTATCTTCCAGTTTGTTTGCAGGAAGAACAGGTTAATATGATATTCAAACCAAGGAGTTCCCACTTGTTCCCACATAATCCTGTCTGCAAAGCGGTGTCGATCTTTACACCTTTTTAATCGTTAAACATCTTAAACTGAAATAGAGGTTGTGCTACTCACCCGGAGGGCCCAATGCCAGTCGCCAGCCACTTGCTTGACACTCGAACCAGTGATGTATCCTAAACCGCTGGAAAACAAGACCAAAGCAAAGATTAATACAATAGCCAGTTAGAAGCAAATCAAATGCTACCTCATGGATTTACTAAAGCTCCTAATCTTGATTTCCCAATGGTTCTTGATCGGCCAATGCTAGTAGGTGCAAAAGTGCTAACAAAAACAAGGTTAAAAACAGCATGAGGAGTATAAGAAGGTGCATAAGGTGAGAGTAAGTGAGGAAGGGAAGAGTTAGTGAAGAAGGGGGGGAAATAAGAGATAAGTAAGGAATAAGGAGGGAATAGAAATGGGGTTGAAGAAGATGGAAACGGAGGAGGAGAGGTAAAAAGAAAGAGACGCTGACCATAGAACTGCACTGGAGGAGCTACAAAGGCCTAGTAGAGTATTCTCTCTAGGGATCTCTAGGTCTTTCAGTGCAACTCTGTGGTCAACGTCCGACAGACACTGACCATAGAACTGCGCCGGAGCAGCTACAAAGGCCTAGTGGAGTATTCTCTCTAGGAACCGCTAGGTCTTTCAGTGCAACTTTGAGTTCAAGTTGACCATAGAGTTGCACTGGAGGACCTAGATATTCCTGGAGAGAATGTATTTATCAAATCTATGAATAATCAATTCCGCAAATATCAAAGCCACAAATATGGAGGGATGAGTGTATATTCTCTGGGAAAAAGCTGGCCCTGTGTTGGTTTCACAATTCCCAGCATACGCATTTTCCTAAAAAGCAACTGCAATGCTTTCAAGCCTTTGTCTTGAGGCTGGATGTCCTGAGTCGGGGATAGCGTGTTTCCCCATCCCAGATGTTTTGCAAGCCAGATGATTACTGGAAAGGTCTTCCCCCTCCCTTCATTCCATGGAAACAAACACACCGCAGCCAGTTTCTCTGCAGGAAATGGCCTTGCTGGATGGAATTTGGAGTCCTGCATGCCCACCCTGTCTGCAACCTTGCCAAGCCTGGGGTCAGGCATTGTCAGGGCAGAGCATTCCTCATGGCCACAGAATGCACAAATGCACCCGGCTGATAAGGGAGGCAAAGCAATGGAGGAAGCGGCGAGCCAAAAGACAGGCACACTCGCTAAGCTTTCTTCGTTGGGTCATCGAAAACATTTGAAGGGATGTCACACTGAGGAGGGAGCAAGCTTGCTTTCTGCTGCTCCGGAGAATACGAGACAGAACAATGGATGCAAGCTCTTTGAAATCAGAAACTGTCAAAAAGTGGACCCAGTCTTTATGTTTAGTTTGCAGACACCTTCCAGCCTCCGGAAAATGTCAGTAATGGACCATGTATGGCTTGCGAATGGGTGCAAAAACCCATGGGTAGGCATGGAAAAATGACAATCGACCGAAAGAGTGGACTACGCATCAAATGTATGGGTTCTGGTTATAACTGAAAAGGGTTGAAAGAGAGGACCGTCAAAAAGCGGGCAGTCAAAACTCGGAAGCGCCTGCACAGCAATGTTGACCCAATTGGGTTCGTTTTTGGATTCCCACTTTTGGACCGCTAGGGATCCTGAGAGCTGTTGCCCAAAAATGAGTGTTGCCATGTTTTGATTTGCTTGCAAAATGCAGCCCCTGCCTTTTAATGGGAACTCCTTATACATGTACAGAGGCAGAATGATAGGAATACAGAAACTAGTTTATCCTGAGCCAGGCCAGAATAACGGTGCCCAAAGAACGCTACATTAAACCAATAAACGCATCAATTCAGGTCAATCCATTAACGATATATCAGGCAAACAGCAGGAACAATAAATATAGTTCTTGTATGCACCGTTTCTTCCAGGTAATGACTAACCTTCACCCATTACTGGAAAGATTGTGGCATTTTCTCGTTGGTGTTTCTTTGTATTGCACCATTTTCAAAATGCTGAAAAGGCAATGCATTATACCTAGGTTTGTATTTGTAATGCATTTGTATCTGTAATAATGCACAGATTTGTGTTTGTAATGCATTATTCCTCAATTCAAAAGCATTTTTCCAGAAATGGGTAGTTCTGGGTACCACAGATTAAGGAGGAAATTGATAACCTGGAATTTGTGCAGAGGACAGCAACCAAAATAGCGAAGGTCTGGAGACTAGGAATCCCTAAGGAATGGTTGATGGAACTGGGTATGTTTAGCCTGGCAAAAAGGGGACAGAAAAGTGGCAGGATTTTGTTGTTGTTGGGTGCTTTCGAGTCATTTCCGACTTACGAACCTATCATGCGGTTTTCTTGGCACGATTTGTCCAGAGAAGGTTTGCCATTGCCTTCCCCTGAGGCTGAGAGAGTGTGACTTGGCAATGTCACCCAATGGGTTTACATAGCTGAGCTGGGATTTGAACCCTGGTCTCCGGAGTCTTAGTCCAATGCTCAAACCACAGATAGCCATAAATATCTCAAGGATGGAGCAAGCTTTTTTTCTGCTGCTCCAGAGGGTAGGGCCCAAAACAGTGGATTCAAATTGCAAGACAGGATATTCAGGCTAAATATCAAGAGGACCTTTCCTAGCGGTCAGAGCTGTTCGACTGTAGAATGGATTCTTGTTCTTTGAAAGTGTTTAAATAGCCACCTGCCAATGCTGCTTTAGATGTGGATTTCTTATAACAACAGGAGGTTGAACCCATGAAACAAAACTTGTTAGCCTTCAAGGTGACACCAAACTCTTAGGCTGCATCGGCACTGCAGAAATAATCTGGTTCGACACCACTTTCACTGCCATGGTTCCATGCTATGGTGCCTTTGGTGCTACAACAAACGACACTTTCCAGAATTCCATAGCATGGAGCCATGGCAGTTAAAGTGGTGTCAAACCGGATTATTTCTGCAGTGCCGACTGCAGCCTTCGTTGTTTTTGCTGCAAAGGATTAATGGACCTACTCCTCTAGAACCTGGAAACAGCTTGATGGGAAAACCTGCCACAAATTTTCAAAGCAGAACATGAATGAACGGAAAACCCCAGATGTAATGTTCCATACCTGCCTAGAGGGATTGCAAAGTAGAAGACCGACAACATGAGCGTCCGGGTGTTTTTGGTGAAGAGATCTCCGATGATGGTGGGAGCAATGGTGGAGTAACTGGCCTCACCGATGCCGACCAAGCCTCGCGAGAGGACAAACAGCCAGAAATACTGGAAAAACAAAAGCGGGGGAAGCAACTGGTCAGTGTGGTGGTATTATTATTATTATTACAGTGGGGCCTTGGTTCCAGGACCCTCCTGTGGATACCAAAATCCGTGGATGCTCAAGTCCCATTCAATACAACGGCAGAGAAAAATGGTGTCCCTTACGTATAATGGTAAAATCAAGATTTGCTTTCTGGAATTTATATTTTTCTAAACTCCTTGCTTGAACCCGCGGGTAAGGAATCCACTTCAAACTCAAGAGTTTTCCTTCCCAATCTTTAGGACCATTAATTCTCAACACATTCTCAACAACAGCAATAGCAATCGCATTTCCATTCCTATACAACTTCATTATTGAACTAAGCACTAAGCAGTTTACAATCCGTAAGCCAATTGCCCCCAACAAGCTGGGTACCCATTTTACCGACCTATAAAAGGATGCAAGGCTGAGTCCACCTTGGAGCCCTCTGGGATCGAATTGACAACCGTGTGGCTGGCATTTAAACCACTGCGCCACTAGGGCTCCTGGACATATGTCCATTTTGTAACTCAGTCTGGGTGAAAATGGCTATTCTGAGCACTTTGACTAAGCACAAATCAGCTGCCACCTTTCCTCCTCTGGGTCCCAGCCGCTCCATTTCAATGCCGCCTTTGTGGAGAGCTGGAATGTCACCCAAAACCCTGTAATTACAAGTCTAATTCGATGCCTCCTGTCCTCCTTGTCATATCGGAGACAGATGTGTGCAAAGGCCAAGCCCTAAAGGGCAGGCCTATGACTCAGAGCCATCTCACGAACGTCAATGTTAAACATGGGAGATCTGATGATGCCCACAAAGGAGGGAAGCTCAAGCGGTCATTTTAATTGCTGCAAATTGAGTTCCAAGTAAAAAAAGGAGCCTGCAGTTGGCTAACTCTGCAGAGAGACACTGAAACAGCATTTTGCCCTTCTCAGGAGGCTCAGGCAAAAGCAAACTGCTGCAGACGATCCTAACCGTTGTTCCTCATTATTAACATTTGCCATCTTTAGTTTTTTGTGGGTTTTTCGGGTGATGTGGCCCTGTTCTGGAAGAGTTAATTCCTGATCTTTCGCCTGCATCTGTGGCTGGCATCTTCAGAGAATGCGGGCATGGAAGAGAGTTGGGTATATACCCAGGGTCACACATTATATATACATACCCCGCTCTCTTCCATGCCAGCATTCTCTGACAATGCCAGCCACAGATGCCAATGAAACGTCAGGAATAAACTCTTCTAGAACATGGCCACAGAGCCTGAAAAACCCACAAAAAAAACTATGGATGCCAGCCATGAAAGCCTTCGTCTTCACATTTTCCATCTTATCTACAATTTGATGCTGCTTGGCCACATGTAGCCCAGATTTCACCTGTGAAATGTTGCAGGGTATGAGGGGAAAGCAATGGCAAACCTCCCCTGAACAAATTTTGCCAAGAAAACCCCAAGATAGGGTAAGTCAGAAACAAGTGGAAGGCACACAGCACACACGCATGATGTTTAGTTAGGCCTAAATACTCTGAAGGTACCAGATCCTGTCTGATCTTGGAAGCTAAGCATGAACAGCCCTGGTTAGTACTTGGATGAGAGACCACCAACAAACACCAGGTACCGTAGGGTATATTTCAGAAGAAGCAACAGGCAAAACCACCACTGGGGATCCTTTGCCTAAGAAAGGCCTATGAAATTCATAATCCATACGTCGACAGGTGACTTGAAGGTGCACACACATGGTATATAAGTAGAACTTCCTTCTTCATTTGCTGACTTAGGTTCCCTTGGAACAGCAAGGATCAAATATGCTCCATCTTCCACAAAATCTCTGGTCCTGCAGATGTTTTGGACATCACTTCCCAGAATCCATGATTGTTGGTCAAGCTGGCTTGGGCTTCTCGGAGTTGAAGTCTCAAAAACATGAAGGGCCAAAGTGTGGGAACCACTGGCCTACATGAAAACTCTTCAAATATTGAAAGATCGATCTCAGGCCACCTCCTTTCCAGTAGATGAAGTCCCAAAACCTGAAGGACCAAAGTTTGGGAACCACTGGGTTACATGAAAGCCCTTCAAATACTGAAAGATGGATCTTAGGTCACCTCCTTTCCAGGAGATGAAGTCCCAAAACTTGAAGGACCAAAGTTTGGGAACCACTAGGCTACATGAAAGCCCTTCAAATATTGAAAGATGGATCTCAGGCCACCTCCTTTCCAGGAGATGAAGTCCCAAAACCTGAAGGACCAAAGTTTGGGAACCACTGGGTTACATGAAAGCCCTTCAAATACTGAAAGATGGATCTCAGGTCACCTCCTTTCCAGGAGATGAAGTCCCAAAACTTGAAGGACCAAAGTTTGGGAACCACTAGGCTACATGAAAGCCCTTCAAATACTGAAAGATAGATCTCAGGTCACCTCCTTTCCAGGAGATGAAGTCCCAAAACTTGAAGGACCAAAGTTTGGGAACCACTGGGCTACAGGAAAGTCCTTCAAATATTGAAAGATGGATCTCAGGTCACCTCCTTTCCAGGAGATGAAGTCCCAGAACTTGAAGGACCAAAGTTTGGGAACCACTGGCCTACATGAAAGCCCTTCAAATATTGAAAATTGGCTCTCAGGTTACCTCTTAGCCATCTCCCTTCCAGGAGAAAGGTCCATACCTCAACCTTGCAACTCTTCTTCACAGGACATGTCCTCCTTCTCAAGGCTGAAAACATGGCAAACAGAAGGTTCCAGGTAAGTTTTGCAGGTCTGGCTTTTGTGGTTCCCCAAGAAGAACCCAAAATCCTGACAAGCACATTCTGCTGATGGACAAAAAATTGCACCTAAACTCTAGAAACCCCCAGGATATTTATTCTCTATTTAACTGCTATCCTTCCACCTATCTCAAAATGATCCAAAATGGGTGTGTGTGGCCCACAAAGGTCTGGGGAGTCCAAAATGGGGTGGAGGTGCATCAGCTGCTCCTTCTGTAACTGCCCAGTTTGAGTTAATGCATATGGTCTAACTAACCCAATATGGACCAGTTTCATCTGTCGCAAAGAGCCTGGGGTTCCTGCTCCTTCCATTCCCTTGGCATGTTTTGACTTTGCTACAAATCCGCTTAGCCTTTCTCTTGTGACCCACAGTAGACAATTAGTCATCATCACAGTCAGTTTATTTATACACCGCATTTCTCCGAAATACAGGGCTTAAAATGGCTCAGCGGAAAGAAAAAAATGCCTCAAAAACAACTGAAATGCAACATGAGCACAATAGCCGCCGTGGATTACAATAATCATAATAAAAATCCATACCGGTACAACGTAATGTTGGCAGTTATGACAGTTAATATGCAGGCAAACAAATAAATACGCAGTGTGTGGCAGTTGTTTCATGTTGCACCAAACTTGCTGGGATGTTTATTTTGTTAAAATTCAATGTTTAGAGTGGCTTCTTAGAGCCGAACAGGTGTCAGTTGTGCGA
This sequence comes from Sceloporus occidentalis, assembly GCA_023333645.1. Classification (NCBI taxonomy): domain Eukaryota; kingdom Metazoa; phylum Chordata; class Lepidosauria; order Squamata; family Phrynosomatidae; genus Sceloporus; species Sceloporus occidentalis. Next base: position 3,382,702 of record JALMGF010000064.1, on the reverse strand, counting down.
ATAGGACTGCCAATTGTGAAATTTAGCTACAAGAAACAGTCTCTATGGTTTGGATACATATATACAGTCAGCCCACCATATCCACAGATTTGACATCCACAGATTCAACCATCCATGGCTTGAAAATAGGAGAAATTCCAAAATGCTCTCCATTTTGAGCATGATTAAGATGCGCATTGGGTGACAGCACCTTTGCTGTTCCCTTTCCAGAAATGCATCTACTTGGTAGCCTGTCCTTGGTCTCATTCCCACTACGTTTTAAACCGGTTTGCAAATCGGTTTGAAGTGGTTTAAATGACCCTGGTTCTCACTTGAACCGAATCGCTGAACCAATTCGGAGAGGCGGGCCATGCGCTAGACCCATTTGACCTTTTTTAACGCTGATTTTTCCCGTGTCTTTTTGGATAAACCGAGTCCGCACAAGTGCAAATCAGATGTGGATCGGAATCGATTTAAATTTGCCCATCGGCCAGCTGGAGTCAGTCCATTTTGAATTGATTCATTCATCAATTTGAACCACAAGTGAGTTATTTGATTTTATTTTGCAGCAAGAAAATGTGATCGGGGCAAATATAGTGTGAAACACACTCCACTGCCGAACCGATCCATCGATTCACACTCCGCTGCCGAAACCGATCCATCGATTCGGGTCGCAAAGCAATTTATTTGTAAGTGGGAATGCGGCCCTTGTTGCAAATAGGGGGATAGGATGGATCCTTCTGAGGTTCTCTTTTCCTAAAAGAAGCAACAGCAGACAAGACTCACACCCAGAGCTTGTTTGTGTCTGTTGCTCGGAGGAGAAAAGGACAGCAAATGTAGTGTTAGGCAATGAGCTGCTTGAGGATACAATGCAAATGCTGAATGGTGCACTCCTTTGGAGCACTCCTTGATTTCAGCACATTGGACAAATAAAAGGAATGAATTAAATATTGGTCAAGAATTCATTACAGTTTGAAGTCTGTGTCTTGTTCAGAGTTCTGTAAGTACATTGCAAGCCAACGAGGCATTTTAAGGAAGATAAATTCACCAGACAAATATGGGTGAGTACATATTAAAATACAATATATGTGGAATAGCTGTGCATAAGCCGTACAAAATTAATTCATATTTATATGAGTGTTTTCAGATTTTATTTTGTATGTTTTACTTGAACGTCCTACATTTTGCGGCGCCTCGTCCTTTGCAGTTGTGACGTTTGGTCACCTTGGTCGCTCTTGAAAGCGGCGCCTGCAACATTTAAGTTCTGGCAGGTCCTACCAAATTGGTGGGGCTTCAGAGGAAACATGGTGAGCGGACTATATGTCTGCCATCTGAAGACCAGCCAATCCAAGTATGGAGAGGAAGGTTAGCCAGAAGGTTGGCCACCAGGCGACAAACTGGCGACAGCAACAACGCATGCAATGACAGAGCAAAAGAGTTGCCATCTGCATCACTGGAGGCACCACAGCCGTTAGTGTCACAATCCCAGGTCTTCAAGGCATCTATAACCAGGATATATAGAACCAGTATGTAGAGAGATCTTGCAGCACCTTTGAGACTAACTGAAAGAAAGAAGTTGGCAGCATGAACTTTCCTAGATTGAAGTCTACTTCCTCAGATGCATTCGGTGGAGTGAAAACCAGGGTTATATACAAAACATCCAGGGGTAGCCATGTTGGCTATATAACAAATCCAGTAACATCAAAAACACACCAGACATTGATACCTTTATGGGCCAACCAAAATGCTCAATTTTCCCTGATGCAAAAGCATGAAGCCTCCTTGAGAAATTCACTGGCCTCTGCCTAACAAAGGGGCCTGTGGCCTCACAAGGATGGAGACGTATTGGATTGCAAAGGAAGCACCTTTTTTGTATTGCAAATGGATGTTAAATTAGTTCTTTGTGGGTTTTTCAGGCTCTGTGGCCATGTTCTAGAAGAGTTTATTCCCGACGTTTCGCCAGCATCTGTGGCTGGCATCTTCAGAGAATGCTGGCATGGAAGAGAGTTGGTAATTGTATACTCGTCTCTACCCAGGGTCACACAGTATGTGTATACACACACACACACACACACATATATATATATGCCCACACACATCACTTTCTTCCATGCCAGCATTCTCTGAAGATGCCAGCCACAGATGCTGGCGAAACGTCAGGAATAAACTCTTCTAGAGCATGGCCACATAGCCCCAAAACCCCACAAAAAACTATGGATGCCGGCCATGAAAGCCCTCGACTCCACCTTGGTTGTTAAATTTCCTGGACTTTGCGAGGTAGGAGGAAGTGCCAGCTTGCAAGAGATACCCCTCTGTACCATCTGAACTGAGAACAAAAACCACAAAATGCATGCCTAGGACTAACACCTTCCATTCCCCCCCCCCCTCAGTTTGGTTTGTAACACTTTGTCCAATGAAGAAGCCAGTGGAACTTCGAAAGCTTGCAACATGTATATTCTGCATTTTGGTTGGCCAATAAAGGTATCAATGTTTGGTGGATTTTGGATGTTATTGGTTGGGATATATAGAAGTAACGCTCGGAACCTTTTTGGAGCACTATGATTCCATTAACTGCCATGGTTCCATCCTATGGCATCCTGGGATTTACAGTTTAGAGATGGGTACTTCAAATTCTCTGCTTAACCAGACTGCAAATTCCAGGAATGTGGCAGTCTCCCTGTAGGAAGAGGCGGGATATAAATACATGATGATGATGATGTTGATGATTAAAGTGTAAACATCATGCAGCGTGAAAAGGACTTTGGTAGGGGATGAAAAGAATATTCAGAAATTAGTAAAAACATGTGTTTTGAGCATTGAGAAACTTTGACGGGAAAAGTCCTGGACTGATGAGAATCTTCACAGTTCAAGACTTACTCTGCGCAAAATTCACATCTTGGTTTTACGCACAGAAAGCAGCATTTTGTGCGCGGTAAACTGTATTTCAACACAGAAATATTAAGTCCCATGCAGAAAATTCTCTTTTCTGATCAGAAAGTGCTACATCCAACTTGGGCAGCATGCACTTCATAATGAAAAACATAGGAATCCGAACAAAACTGAGCTTATAGTACTGTACTTTATAAAATACTCCTGTCTCCAACAAAACGCTGTTCTCCCCGGGTTTCGTTTTGCAAGAAAATAAAAACACATCTACATGGCGAAAGAGGAGCTGAGATTTTATATTCCCGGAGCAGAGCATGAATGATTTTTCTTCCTACAAAAAGGAGGAATCGATTATAAAAACCCTTCAAGGGGATACTTGGCGGTAGGAGTTCTAATGCGCAGAAATCCCTGCGTTGGGAGATATTAAAATTCAGTTGAATTTCAATTAAACTCTGTTCCCACAAACAACTTTGCTCATTGTACGTCGCATTAGAAGATCTCGGTGTGGTTTAGTGCTCATACCGTAGCAAAGGACTGTAAGGGTCACATTAAATGCTAAAAAGGAATTCCAGTGGCTACCAGCCTCTCTTCTCATCCATAAAGTGGGACCTCTTTACAGAAATGTGCCTCAGCACATAAACTGCAAACTAGGCTCATGTTTACCTGCCGGTCGCTGACCAAAGCAAAAGGATTTTGGAACGCAAGATACAAAAGTAAGAGAGAATCAGCATTGAAGCACTGTTGCAAAGTGTCTGCATAATGCCTGTTTTGACCCTGGGGGTCAGGTTTTTTAGCGCACCGATGCGAAACATCTCACTCACGCATTCAGCATTTGTCATTCACACTTGCACATCTCTGCAAGTTCGGTTGCTCCCGCGTGTCTGCGCTCGAATAAAGATGGAGGCGACGATGCAAACGCACCTGAACATGTTCGAGGCATGCTGTGTTTTACCCTGGGTCTATTTGCATCCATTATTCATACTACCGATGATGCAGATCTTTCTGAAATACTCGGGGGGGAAACCCCAATATCGATTATCTCGGATTAAGTGTTGTTGTTTTTTGGCAGCCCACCCAAAGTTACTGTATATACTCATGTGTAAGTCTAGAAACAGGTTAAAAAATTGACCCAAAAAACCTGAGTCGACCTATCCATGGGTCAATGTAAGTACTGTATTTTAACGCATGTGTATGTATATATGTGCATATATGTATTATGTGAAAGGCAAGAGTTTAATCTGCCCTGGAAGCACTGATCTCCTTCTACTCTCTAGCCATCCAGTCTTTAGTATGTGCACAAAGTTATGTCTGCTGGAATTTTGTAAGTGCTTTGGCATTGTTTTCCTTTACTTCGTCCTTTACATCCTTCATTACATGTCCCTATGTTTTACCCTCGACTTATCCAGGGGTCATATCAAAATCCAGAATTTTGGCCCCATAGATATCCCCGATAGATATTTAAATACGAATGGATTTGCACACTGGCAGCAGAGCATCAATGTGGGGGCCTGATCAACATCTGCTCCCATAGGGAGTTCTGGAGGTCAGGCGCATCCACCAAGAAGATCCTTGTCTCATGTTTCCACCAATGTGCACAAGTGTTGGCGGGGTAAAAAGAAGGACTGACCCAACGGTAGCAACAGCGGTCATAAATAATGGAAAGCAGCATTAATATGCATGGCACTAAAGCAAGCAACAGCAGAAGGTAATCCTGAGTGGCAGTTCCAGTCGTGTATGAAACATCTCCTCTGCTTCTTCCGGTGGGTTGTGGCAGTGATATATCTGTTGAGTTTGAAGTATGGAAGGGGGGATAAGGTATGCTATCCTGCTCTCCTGTGCTAGAAACCTAACCTTGATCCTGAAAGCTAAGAAAGAAAACTAGACAGACCAGCTATAAACCTTATAGACATAGCGGATACTCCTATGGGACATTATTGCATTCAAAAGGTCCCAGGCACGATCCTAATTTGAATGCTAGGTTTGCATTCAAAAGGTCCTAGGCATGATCCCTGCAAAAGGTCTAGGCATGATCCCTGCCAGTCAGTGCAGACCGCACTGAACTAAATACATCAGTAATCTGACTCTGGATACGGTGGCTCCCTATGTTTCTAACTTTGCCTTAAACATTGCTTCTGGGTTCCAGAAGACTTTAAAGATGATGTTGAAAAAAAACAGATTTGCACTATTAAGGCTAATCGATTGGGAGCCAACAGAACGTTGTCAGGGAGGAATGCAAAAAGACACTCTCTGCAGCCAAAAAAGAAAGACCATCCTGCAATGGATGACAGATGAAACCCTTGAAGCAGTTGAGGAGAGACAAGAAGCAAAGGTTAAAAGGGACAGAGATACAGGCAGAACGCAGAATGAAACTCTTCGGCAACTTGTGCGCAGGGTCATGGGGAAATATTATTGTATAATAATCAGCGTAGAGAAATAGAAGGCAACAAGAAACGAGAAGGAACAAGGGACCTCTTCCGAAGGATCCGAGAAATCAAAGGGAACTTAAACTAAGAGGGGAGATGCTCTATGACCAGCAGGGAAAAACATTACATGACCAAGTCCAGATACATTAAAACACTATATAAAAGAGATGAAAAGATGTGGATCCCTTCAAGGAAGAACGGTTTGGAGATGAATCTACAGTTTTAGAAAGTGAAGTGGAAGCTAACAACTAACCAAAACTGGGTTTAAGTCCATCTTTGCATCGCTCCCTTGAAAGAAGCCAAGAAAGGCTAATCATTCTGAAACCAATTTTAGGTCAGTGACATCTTTCTGGAGTCCGAGTTCTATTTATTCACAGTGCTGGTCAGTTTATTAATGCAACAACATTTTTTATTTGTGTGTGTGTGTGTGTATTATAGGTACGTGCAAGAAAGCGTAAGAAAAAAACCCACCCAGTACTCTTATACACACCCTGTTCATTCATATCCCAGTGGTCCAGCCAGCCAAGCAAGTAATCTATACTTTTAATAGCCCTAAATATGTCCCTGCTCCTCCTGCTCAGCTTCTACATTGCTTAACAAAAAAAGAGAATTATGCTACTGTTCTCCAGGACAGAGCCTCAGCCACTGATAAAGCCCTAATCTGCTGAAGTATGTCTAAAGCCCAGAGGCAGCGGCCTTGCCGTCTCGGAAAAAAGAAAGCACATGATCCTTAAATCCTGGGTCATGGCGCATTAGAAGCAGCATGTGACGGAGGTGGCCGAAGCTGCAAGGAGCCCCCCGCTCCGTCCGGGGAGAGCGGGGAGATTCCTGGTTTTGTGCTTCCATAGATCCAGACCTTAAGCTTCGCTTCTTTGGCTCCTTGCGTGTCATCCCTGACAGAGAGACATGCAGCCTGTTTAAAGACCTCCAAAGAAGGAAACTCCACCAAACACCAAGGGAGTGTGTTCCATTGTCAAACAGATCCTAAAGTTGAGGTGCAATCTCTTCTCTTGCATCCACTGCACCATACCCTATTCTCTGGAGCATCAGAAAACAAGCTTGCTTCATCCTCAATGTGACACCCCTTCAAATGTGTAAACAGGGCCATCATATCACCTCTTAACCTTCTCTTCTCCAGGCTAAACATACCCAGCTCCCTAAGGCATTCCTCATAGGGCATGGTTTCTAGAACCTTCACCATTTTAGTCACCCTCCTTTGGATACGCTCCAGTTTCTCCACATCCTTTTTGAATTGCGGTGCCCAAAACTGGACACAATATTCCAGGTGGGGTCTGACCAAAGCAAAATAAAGTGGCACTATTACTTCTCTTGATCTAGACACTATACTTCTTTTGATGCAGCCTAAAATCGCATTGGCCTTTTTAGCTGCCGCATCACAGGTTGGGGAAAATCTAGGGCAAGGGTATGGAATGGAGCATCTTCGGAAAGAGATTGGCTGGCTGAACAGAGACACCCCAGACTGAAATTTTTGGTTGCGGGTCCCACTTGTATCACCCTAATCATGAGAAAATTTAACTTCTTGCATGACAATAATATTATTATTAGTAGTAGTAGTATTTTTATCCTGCTCCTCTGTGCAACGCAACCGGGGCGGCTTACAACATTAAAACATACAATCCATATCCCACAAACCCACCCCCTGAGTATAATTCTGGGACTTATAGTCCAGAAAAGTGTCTTTTCTGAGTTCTGATCAATATGACTCCAATATATGATCAATATAAGAATACATATTGACCCTGAATATATGAGCCATATGCATCAGAGGAAGTAGACTGAATCCTACAAAAGCTCATGCTGTCAACTTCTTTCTTTCACTTAGTCTCAAAGCTGCTGCAAGATCTCTCTATGTAATGATCCCGAAAAGATGGTTAAAAGGGGGCTGAGGAAATTAATATCCAGTATCTAGACTTATCCTGGAAAATCCCAAACAGAGCATCCATTCTCAGGCTGAGACCATCCTTTAAAATCCCAGGAAAAACCTTCGCTCCCTCCCAATGTTACCAACAACAACAATTTAAAAAGCCGTAACCAAGTTTACATTTTAACTTGTCAGGAGAGGAGCGCAATGAAGCAAACCACCTCTGTCAGGTTTCCCATTAATCGCTTGCACATTAACAGCTCCAGTTCTTCCCGATGACAGCTTTGCCGTTTGGGGAGGCAAAGAAGGAGCAAATGCAAAAGGATTTGCAAAAAACCCCTTTCGGATCACTTTAAAGACAACTTGGAAAGCTGTAAACATGGGAGGCTGTTTCACGGATGGCCATATAAGTAAATGTTCTTTCACTTATACGGTTGGTAAGGTGGAAATTCTCCTATTGTAGCCTGCCATTTCCAAAGTTCATCAGCATCATCTTCAAGGATGAACGCGGCACAAAGAAGGTCGACGGATGAATGATTCATTAAGGAAAAAGCCCCACGGATTTGCTTCTTTTTCATCCAATAAACGCCCATTGTCATGGTTTCAATTCCAGACATTTCTGAAGTTAAATTTCAAACAAACCCCTTTGAGAACATTGTCTCCTTTTTACTGTTGGTTTTATTCAGTGTTTCTCAGTTTTTGTTTCATTCGAATGTGGTGCAAAATGGAGGCGGCTACTTGCTTGCCACCAATGTGTTTAGCGAAGAATATGGCTATATCCTGATGTGGGAAAAGGAGGTGTTTTGCAAATAGAAGTGCTGTTTGGTATCCGAGATTAAACTAAGGCCTGTTCCAGACTGCCAAAATAAAGCTGCTTTGGGTCTCTTTGGAGGTATGCTATTGAAATGATGCATGCACCCTAAGAATCCGGAAGCTGCACCAAAGCTGCCCTCCAGTGCTTAGGAATGGCGTGTGGCTTTGGCGCGACCTCCGGACTCTTAGGACCCATGCATCATTTAAATAGCATACCTCCAAAGACACCCAAAGCAGCTTTATTTGGGCAGTCTGGAACAGACCTAAAACAGCCTGATCTGGTATGAATTCAGCAAGAAGTCAAGATGTGTCGATCACCAACTAGTGTTATCGAATCTAAATAAAAGCCACCTTGTATATTCAACAACATCGAAGGATCAAGAGTTTCCTTTAAGCTCCACAGCAATGTCTCTGTTGCACAAAACTACAGATCCCAGTATTCTCTACCAATGAGACATGGTAGTTAAAGTGGTCTCAAATCACCTTATTTTTGCAAGGTGGACAGGCCCTGAGTTACATTTGTTTGAACCTGTAAGCTGCCTTGAGCCCTGCCTTTGCCGGAAAAGTGGGACGTAAATAAAGCGAGTGAAAGAGGATGAAGTAGTAGTTGGTGTAGTTGGTAGTAGTCGGTGTAGCGATCATCCTTATTTTTTGGGAAACCACACTTCAGATCACTGTCTTTAAGCGATGTCCAGTTAAATATCCCAGTGTGAGTTGTTGGATTTGTCCTCCTTCCTTCTTTCTTGGCATATTAAACTGTGAAATGGGGTGATGGTGATGGACACATCTCATACTCACATAAAGGCATATACTTGTCCCTCTATATTTGTGGGTTAGGGGCACAAGACTCCCGTGAATATGGGAAAACCACAAATAACAAAAACATCATGTTTTTACCTTAAAGGACACCTCCTTAGGAATCCGACAGACACTGACCATAGAAGTAACTGCCCTGGAGGAGCTACAAAGGCCTAGTAGAGTATTCTCTCTAGGGATCTCTAGGCCTTTCAGTGCAACTTAGTTAAAGTTGACCATAGAGTTGCGTTGGCGGACCTAGATATTTCTAGAGAGAACATATGAATCAAATCCTTGAATAATCAAATCTGCAAATATCAAAGCCACAAATATGGAGGGATGAGTCTATATCAACATTAAGGCATCTTAATTCTTACACGTTGCAAGCCCCAAGAACAGTGCAGTTCAAGCTGTTGCTAGCATATTGTGGGGTCATCGTGTTGTAAGTTGCGCGAGAGAAAAGCATACTGAAGAGGCACCCCTCCCGGCTCTTAAAACAGGAAGGAGGCAAGAGAAGCAAACACAAGACGCAACCAGTGTCGGAGAGCGTTAAAGCGCACATAAAAGCGCATGGTTAGGGGGAATTCTGGCATTGAATGCTACATGCAGGCCTCTATTCCTGCAAAGCCTTATCACGCCAGCGCACTTCATTTATAACAAGCTTGTCCTCCTCGGCGCTTCCAAGAAGCAAGGAGCATCGCCAGTTCATCCTGACTGACAAGGGATGCCCCGCCACTGTCCATGCGTGGGGTTCGGATTTTAATGAGCCACCTTGGAGGATCCCAGCGAGCAGACTTTTCTCCGCGGTCAGCCTCCTTGCCTGGAAATTGCACACGGTCACTGAGCGCCGAGGTGGTTTGGATGGTCATGACGTCCGCATGCTGTGCAGGACCAGCCCAGGCATGACTGCTGGCAAAGCAGAAAGCCAGTCTCTGCCAGAAGGCAGTGGCAGACGGTGCAAGAGCATGGACTCCATATTCTTATGCCAGGCCACCTTTTTCCAGAAGCAGCGGGAAGAGTGCACAGGGCATTCCTCCTCCCTTTCCTGTCATCTTTCCACCAGGAGGGTTTGTTTAGGCAGGCTTTGGGAACCTTACTAGCTTACTAAGAAAGAGGATTTAATACACTAGTGCAATATTTTTATCTATCTTAAAATTGCTGCTTAATCCAACAGCGTTTCAGTATTTGCTTAAACGCATTTTGACATTGCAACTTCTTGCATACATTTTATCTGCATCTGTTATAAATCTGTTTTTTTTTTTATTAGCACCGACTTTGAATGCTGTTGCAAACTAGTTGAAGAAAAAGCCAAGCCATCAATCATCTATCAGTCAATCCATCCATCCATCAGTCAAATACTTTCTTGCTTTGCTTTTGAATGGGGGAAAGGCCTATGGGCAGGAGGGAAAGGGATCTTAAATGGATGCCGGCCATGAAAGCCTTCGGCTTCACATACAATTTTATTGTCTACCATCGGCAATGAAATCCTAGGCAGCTGGGGCAAGGGGAGGATGCTGGCGATAGCAGAATTACTCGGTTTCTGTCACACCTCGACTCTGACACGTCTCATAATTAAATATGTATTTTTATCCCTGAAGGTATCCAAGCCAGGAACCACCGTTGAGACAAGCAGCGGCAGGTTTCGCCTCCAGATAGCAAGCCGCAGCTAACACCCAGCGCATGGGACAACTCTGCTTCCTATCCTGAGGTCTGGAAAAGGAGAAGTTGCTTCACGACATCCAAGCCTATGGTGGAAAGCGTGAGGGAAAAGCTGGGTCGCTTCTCTCCGTGGTTGAGGCAACCACAGACACGGGGGCCTGCCAGCCTTGTGGGCTCCGCCATGCGCTTGCGGCGGGGATACAAATGTGGACGCTGCTCCAAATGCTCCCTTTTTAGCTGCGAAAAGGAGAGAAAAGTTGCAATTCCACACCCTTTTGTCCCCCTATGTGTGGTGTAGTGCTTCTGTCTTACATGTGTGTTGTGTGCCTTCAAGTCGTTCCCAACCCACGGCGACACTATAATAGGGTTTTCTTGCCAAGATTTGTTCTGAGGCTGAGAGTGTGAGACTGGACCAAGGTGACCCAGTGGCCTTGTTTAAATACTTGAAGGGATGCCATATTGAGGAGGGAGCAAGCTTGTTTTCTGCTGCTCCAGAGACTAGGACCTGGAGCAATGGATGCAAGCTCCAGGAAAAGAGATGCCACCTCAACATTAGGAGGAACTTCCTGACAGTAAGGGATGTTCGACAGTGGAACACGCTCCCTCGGAGTGTAGTGGAATCTCCCTCCTTGGAGATCTCCATCTGTCGGGGATACTTTGATTGAGAGTTCCTGCATGGCAGAATGGGGTTGGACTGGATGTCCCTTGGGGTCTCTTCCAACTCTATGATTCTATCTGGAGCAATGCATGCCAGCTCTAGGAAAAAAGATTCCACCTCAACATTAGGAGGAACGTCCTGACAGTAAGAGCTGTTGGACAGTGGAAAAAACTCCCCCGGAGAATGGCGAAGTCTCCTTCTTTGCAGGATTTTAAACAGAGGCGGGGATGGCCATCTGTCGGAGGTGCTTTGGTTGTGAGTTCCTGCATGGCAGATGGTTGGACTGGACGACTCTTAGGGTCTCTTCCAACTCTAGGATTCTAAGGCCCCATACAGACAAGCCAAAATAAAGCTGCTTTGGGTCACTTTGGAGGTATGCTGTTTAAATGATGCATGTGTCCTAAGAGGTCTGAAGCTGCACCAAAGATGTGCTCCAGTCTTTAGGACTGGAGCATGGCTTTAGCATGGATTCTGGACTCTTAGGACACATGCATCCTTTAAATAGCATACCTCCAAAGTGACCTGAAGCAGCTTTATTTTGGCCAGTCTGTATGGGGCCTAAGAGTCTTTTTGCATAAACTCAGCAGTATTGTTAGAAGCCCTTGTGAGCAGTAAAATCCTATTTCCTCCAGTAATTCCTTCCCTGTCTGGGCAGGCCTTGGAGAAGCCACAGACCTCGAGAACTGAGACAGACCTTTAGCCTGAGGTATACTTTGTTTTTACTGTCCCAAAGAGGCTCCGTTGTCAAACATTTCCTAGCAATGTGATGTGCAGCAGGAGACAGGAGCATAAAGGGTCGGAGGCCTGGATTCAAATCTCCACTCATCCATGAAGTTCACAGGGAAACTTCAGCTACATTTCTCTCCGGGAGGAAACCCTAATGGATCATTGCAAGAATCAAATGGGATTAACCTCTAAGGCGGCTACCTCAGACTCTTTAAGGAGAAAGGCAGGATAGCACTACGGACATCAAAAACTAGGAACGCTACATCCATAGTAATAATCCCAACATGTTTCTGACCTAGCAATTGTGAATTGAATGCTCAAGGCAGTTTATTGTCTGCACCAACCTTGAGAATAACATTAGGACGGCCTAAATATTTCCATAAATAAATATCCAGATAGGGCAACGCTCTGTTTCCTTTCTCTCTGTCTCCGTCTCCAGCATTTCAATATCACTTATTTCTGCAGTGCGGATACCCAAGGCCTGTATGTCATCACAGAATCATAGAGTTGGAAGGGATCACAGGGGCCATCGAATCCAACCCCCTGCCATGCAGGAATGTGGTAAAGAAGGTATATAATACTATAATACTCTCCCTCAGAGGTCCATAAACATGGCACCACCCCTAAGAAGGTCCTGCTCTTAGTGCCTACCAATCTCACCAATGATTTTCTGTGGGTTTTCCAGCCTGCGTTCTGGAAGAATTCACTCCTGACATTTCGCTCACAACTGTGGATGGCATCTTCAAAGAATGGCGGCATGGAAGTGTGTGGGGTACCACTGTGTTCAGATGCCAGTCACAGATACAGGTGAAATGTCAGGAATGCATTCTTCCAGAACGCGGCCACATAGCCCAGAAAACCCACAGAAAACTATGGATGCCGACCATGAAAGCCTTCAACTTCTCACTGATGGTGTTTGTGGGTCTGGACCTAAGGTCTGGAAAAAGCCTGTTTTAAAGATCTATGCACCCATTCTTTGTGGGATTTCTTTGTGGGTTTTTTGGGCTATGGGGCCATGTTCTAGAAGGGTTTATTCTTGACGTTTCACCAGTAGCTGTGGCTGGCATCTTCAGAGAAAGAACACAGCCTCATAGCCTGAAAAATGCATCAAAAAACCTATGGACGCCGGCCATGAAAGCCTTCAACTTCACATTGCTGTATGTGCTCCTCCACTTCTGCTGCTGTTTAGCGGATCAGTTTTCTTGCACAGTGGCAAATAACTTGCCCCACGTGACTTACACATGCCTATTTCACTAACAGTATACCTGCAAATAGTTTCAGGTGGTTCAAGCAAGCGTGCCGAGGCACATGCTAAAGGCCAAGCTAAATAAGAAGGTCAGCGGTCAGTAGGATCCAGGGGCTGGGATGGAAGAAAGTTCACATTCCCAAAGGTCGTGTTTTCCCAGTGGAGGACTACCAAGCCTTAAAGGAGAGAAAGGAGAGGAGAGGCAAACCTTTTGCTGGCTAGTGAGATGTTTGCTTTTTCCATACGATCACTGATGCAACCCATTGCTTTATAACTAAGCCTGAGTTGCTGCAACATCTCCGCAGTCTTTTTTTTCCATTTACCTCTGCCTCGATTTTCCTCTGCTGTCACCCCTGAGTTGCATGCCCACTGGAGTAGGAAAGATACTATGCCCCCCAACAAGGGGAGAAAATAATATGGATAAAAATGTTGAAGAAGAACAAATAGTCTTGAAGACTAGCGACAAAAATTTCCATACACTAGGAGCCAGTTCATCGCGTGTTATTGCAATGAGGGTTGGCTTTCCCTCTCGTGTCCAAAGAACAATAAAAACTGAAGTTGGCAATGATCATAGGAAAGCAGAAAAATAAAGCTGCAATGCCTGTCAATCCCAAACGTGTTGAATGAACACAGCAGGCATTTTAGAAACAATGGCCAAGATTCTGTATCATCAGTTCGTTGTCAGAGAACAGAACAGAAGTCTCTCCCAATTTATAGGATTATCAAGGAGCTTTCTTGGCAAGATTTTTTCAGAGGCTTTTTGCCATTGCCTTCCCCTGAGGCTGAGAGCATGTGGCTTACCTAGGTCACACTGTGGGTTTCCATGGCCAAGCGAGGATTTGAACACTTCTCTTCAAAGATGTTGTCCCAACATTGAAACCACGGAGCTCCAATCTTGTAGCTACTTCTTCTGCCTTACCTTCAAGTCTACCTCTTAAGCCAGGCTACATGCCAACCCAAGGGTTTCCAAGGCGCATTGAAATAGTTGGCTGAGGAAAGTCCTCATGCTTCTCTCAAGGCACCCTGCGACTGGCAAAGCAATGCGGCCATCATTCCTTGGCTCCTTGATCTGCAGTGCCTTAGACGTTGTGGCACCGCCTGGCAAGATATAGGTTTCTCAGCTCACATTCAGTCATTAACAATTGTAAACTTGACAACCCATGGCCTTAAGAAAAAAGACTTCAGCTTTACCCCTCAGAAGCACTTTTCATGCCTATCCAAATTTATCCAGATATAATCTTACTAAGTCATTGATCAACCCTACTCAACTGGTCTTAAATGGACCTTGAAAACCTGGTTGTGTTGAGGTTTTCCCCCTCTTATCTTCAGACACCAGGAACGCAACCTTGGGCCCGCAAAGTGCAATGAATCTTCTCGCCTTCTTTTCTATTCCAAGAGCTCCATGTGTCTTCTGGCCATTCCTGCAGCTGACACAACCCAGAACCCTCTGCAAAACAGCTTACCTTTTGGGTGATGAAGGAGCTGGAGAAGGTGATGGCCGACCAGAAGAAGATCCCACAGCTGAGAATGATCTTCCTGTTGAATCTGTCGCCCAGGTAGCCAAATATGGGAGCTGCCACCATGAAGCTACAGATGAAGACTGTTGGAGAAGGACAGAAAAGAAGAGATGGGTTGAGATGGCGCTTCCCAAACTGTCTGAGTGGCGGTTAGAAGAGGACAATGCAGCTCCTAAATCTGGCTTTGCATTCAATTATTTCGAGTATCATTTGCACGCATGGAAGCATGCCCTGATCTGAAGATAAGCTTCCAGGGATCTGGCTCACATGCCTAATGGTAAGATCTATTACGATGCTAGACATGAGAGACAGGACCTACTCCATGGTGACTCCATCCATATGAAATGCCCTGCAGCATGATATGGACATGACTCTTCTTCAAGGGACCTTCAAGACCACATTGTTTTGCAGCTTCATTTAACTAGGTGCAGCGCCATCTTTTATACTGTGACATGATTTATTTAAGTTGCAGTGACTATTTTTAACAATTCCAATTCCTAATGTGATTTTCCCTTTTGTTTTATTGCTTTAGTGTCTTATTCTGGAAATCAGCTAGGGAAGCTTTTTGCCTCAACATGCAGCAAAGAGACAGACACAAAAATCGACAAATTCATAAATAGAAGAGAAAAGCTTGTGCTCTCTTCAGGGGAATGGAACCAGAGCCTAGAAAATGTGGGACTAAATCTCCCAGAATCCCCGACGCCGCCAAATCAGGGACTGTGGTCCAAGTCTCCTTCCCAAGCTCTACCTTCAAGCAAGAACCACATATATGTATCATAGAGGATCATGGCTGGATTCTTGCATGCAACTGTATGTATGCAGCATAGCACTGTTTGCAAAGAATCTTAGATATAGATTTGAAGAAGAGAAATAGATAGGATCATACATGCTATAACAGTGATGGTGAACCTTTTCGAGGCCGAGTGCCCAAATTGAGACCCAAAACCCACTTATTTATTGCAAAGTGCCATGTCCCTCTGGCTTTCTAGTAACAAACTCTGGTAAACTCTGTGCTGGGATGATGGCACATGTGCCCACAGAGAGGGCTCTGAGTGCCACCTCTGGCACGCGTGCCATAGGTTCGCCATCACTGTGCTATAATATAGTGGGCTCTTGGTATCCGCTGGGGTTTGGTTCCAGGACCCCACATGGATACTAAAATCTGTGGGTGCTCAAGGCCCATTATATTCAATGGATAGTAAGATGGTGACCTTTACATAAAATGGTAAAATCATAGTTTTGGAAATTATACAGTTTTTGAATATTTTAAAGCCGTGGATGCTTGAATCCGTGGATGAAGAATCTGTGGATACAGAGGGCCAGCTGTATTTCCAGTTGCTGTACATGGATGGAAATATGACAGGAGGAAAACCTACTGATTTACAATATGGTGTTGGTGGGGAGTGTTAAAAATACTGCGGACGGCTCAAAAGACAAATAAATGGGTCCTACAGTAAGTCAAGCCTGCACTCACACTAGGTGCCCAAATGACTAAACTGAGGCTACTGTACTTTGGACGTATCATACTAATAAGAAATAATAAAATGATTTATAAATAATAATAAATAATAATAAAATTATCATGAGGTGACATGACTCAATGGAAAAGTTGATAATGCTGGGAAGAGTTGGAGGTAACAAGAAAAGAGGAAGACCTCTTTTGTTGTAATCCCACCTCGATCCGCAGGGAGAGGCGGGAAACATAAATAAAATTTATTATTATCATTATTATTATTATTATTATTATTATTATTATTTACTTCTACTGATAGGCGAATAGTCATGGCTGTCCTGGGTTTGCAAAACATGATCAGGACTATGAAGTCGAAGGCTTTCATGGACACCATCCCTAGTCTTCTGTGAGTTTTTCAGGCTGGGCGGCTGCGTTCTGGAGGAATTTATCCCTAAGGTTTCACTGGCAATGGTGGCGGGCATGTCACCAACCTCTGAAGATGCCAGAGGCAGTTGCAGGTGAGACGTCAGGAATAAATTCTTCCAGAACACGGCCCGAAAAACCTACAGAAGACTATGAGCAATTCAATAATTTCTCTCTTATTTTAATATCCTCTGTCGGTTGAAACCAGTGCCAGGCTTTGTTGCCCAATTTATTTCGTGAGCATTTATTTTTCCTTAGGCTACTCCTCTTTAAGACTACTAAGGCTGAGGTGCAACACGATGGAGGTGGCATAATGCTGGAGGACGGTGCAGTCGCCAGGGCGGAGCAGCGAAACACAGCAGAACAAAGGAATAAATACAACGGCGAGGCAAAGTGGTGACAGAACGCAGATGGCGGACTAACGCAGCCAAACCCTGCCATGGCAATGCATTTAAAGGGGGCCTCAAATTACGGGCGACATCAGAACACTGATTGACTGGTAAACAAATTTGGAAAATGACTCTCAGCCGTGGAGACAGATTGGGTGACAGATCGTCTAGTTAGGGACAGATCAATTTCCACAATCGCGCTCACATCTGATGGATGGACTCCGGAGCTGCGGTGACAGCCACGGATCCTTGTTCACCTGGTTGATCTGGTCGAGAAGCTGAATACAGGTGCATGCATGCCCATGCCAGGAGTTGGGCACTGGAAGATGCATGGCCCATTCCAGGGTCACACAAGGAGTTCAGAAGCACCTTGCTGCATGGCATCCAAGGCTGACCAGGCCCAACATTCTCGTCTGGACAGTGTTCAACCAGTTGCCAAAACCTTGGTGCAACTGCACCCCAGCTCCACTGGCATACCAAGAGTGGAGTGGTGGAGGCAGCCCACCCCAAGTGCAGAAAATAGAGGGGGGTTTTGTGTGGGGAGGGGTACAGAGCAGCCTCAGTCCCAGAGCTTGACAGCCATTGGTGGCTGCAGCAGTGGTGGTTTGGCCTCTGCTAACTGGGCCACAGAGGAAACAACATCATTATAGAAACACAGAATCAGAGCCTTGGAAGAGACCTCAAAGGCCATCTAATTCAACCCCCTGACATGCAGGAACTCTCAATCAAAGCACCCCCAACAGATGGCCATCCAGCCTCTGTTGAAAGACCTCCAAAGGAGACGCCACCACTCTCCAAGGGAGCGTGTTCCACTCTTGAACAGTTCTTACTGTCAGGAAGTTCCTTCTAATGTTGAGATGGAACCTCTTTTCCTGTACCTTGCATCCATTGCTCCAGTTGCTATTCTTTGGAGCATCAGAAAACAAGCTTGCTCCATCTTCAATGTGACATCCCTTGAAATACTTAAACAGGGCTATCATATCACCTCTTAACCGTCTCTTCTCCAGGTTAAACATACCCAGCTTCCTAAGTCTCTCCTCATAGGGCATTATGGTTTCCAGACCCTTCACTATTTTGGTTGCACTCCTCTGGACACGCTCCAACTTCTCAACATCTTTTTTGAATTGAATCCAGGCCACCTTTCTCAGCCACAGCTATCTGGCAAGTGCAACCACTCATCCAACAGTGGGGATGGTGGCAACTGCTGCAGCTTGGGCTCAGGAGCTGCTGGAGGCAGCAAGGGGAAGAAGCAGAAGGAGGGAGTAGAGGTGGGGGCACATACCTGCCCAACATTTCTCCTTTTGCGCCTGGAACTCACTTTAGAGCAGCTGAAGGAAGCTGAGGACAAAGCAGGAGGAGAGAGAAACTGGGACATTATAAAAGCAGCCCAAAAAGTGGATTAGTTGGGACTGTCCCTATTAAACCTAGGGTATGGAGGTGGTGACGGCAGGGCTTTAGACTGGGCTTGGGCCCCACATGCTATCCGATATCAGAAGCTGTGCAAAGACAGAAATCAATGGGGAACACCAGGTGCTGCAGCATGCATTCAGAGGAAGATAATGGCAAACCACCACTGACCAAGAAAACCCTTTGAAATTCAGGGGGTCACCATAAGATGACTTGAAATTCAGGGGGGTCACCATAAGATGACTTGAAGCTACCTGCTACTACTACTAGTTATCCTAATTAGCAGCCACTGATGACCCCAAAACCAAGATATTCCCAATGCTGCATAAAGTTCCCTACTAAGCATCCCAGTTGGTGCCCATCCCTGCACTGTGTGCCAGCGATGATCTCCACCACCCACGTATCCACTGTGCAAAGGAGGCATTCATTTGATCTACTCTGAATCTCCCACGATTCGGCCTTGGCAAAATACATGGGAAAGATAGAAGGGGCCAGAAGAACAATTTGAAACATCAGACCAACCCAGAAACACCCTCTTGCAAAAGGAAGAGTCTGGCATTGAAAGATCTCTTGGCAAAATGCTGCCAGGTGGACCTCTGTAGGTTCACAGTGGTGTACCTTGTGGCATTTCCACACTACCCAGTTACATCACTTTAATTCCACCCTATGTCTTTATCTTATGGAAACCTGGGATTTGTAGCTGTGTGATTTGCTGCCAGAGAGCTCTAATGCTACAGAGGTCCAAGAGGTCATTTAGACGTTGTTGTTTTTTAGCACAACTGTGCAAATAATAATAATAATAATAATAATTTGTTTTATTTATATACCACTATTCCAAAGATCATAGCGGTGAACAGCAAGTAAGCTAATTAGCAAGTAAGCTAATTAATCTTTCATGTTGGTTTTGTTGTTCACACTATTTTTTTATTGGAACCACATCTCTGCAAGTTCTGTTGCACACATGTGACAGCGAAAGAATAAAGCTAGAGTTGACAATGCGGATGTACTTGAAACATGTTCAAGGCGTGCAGAGTTTTGTCCCGGATCTATTTGTATCGGTTATTATTCACATAACCAACAATGCAAATCTTTTAGGAAAATGGGGTAAAAAACCCAAGATTGATGATCCTGGGTTAAATGGATTTTTTGGCCAAAATAACTTACTTGGCTGCATTTGAAACAACAAAGATTCAACCCACATTCTACCGAGAATATTTTCACCATCTGATCAAGCCCTAAGTATCTCGTCAGGCTACAAATCTAAGGATCTCATACGGCTGTTAAAATGGTATCTGTTTGCTATAACGGCACAGTGTGGATGTGACACCCACTGCATCGCTCCAAGAGGTGGTCATTTTCTGCGCCACCTCAGTGCCTTGAAACCTGAGCCATCTCTCCTGGGGGGTTTGAAAACCATAGTGACAGCCAAGAGGAGCCTCCGAGGAACGCTGATGTTGTTTTTTAAGGAGCGGCACTACAGTCTATCAGAAGGAGACACCAGCTGGTGATGGTTTTGCTCTCAGCAAAGTGTCTGACTAGGAAAACCAGTTGCTGACCAAGAATATAGATCTGCCTCATGTCCATCTAAGCCAGCGTTGCCAACAACTCACAGGTCCATCTAAGCCAGCGTTGCCAACAATGATGTGCAACCACTCCCCAGGTTCTCGGAAAGCAACCTCTCCCGGCCCTATGTGGAGATGCCTGGGATTGAACCTGGGCCCTTCTCTATGCAAAGCATCTGTAAGTCCACACAGCTAAGGTCCTTGCCCTGTGTCTTCTGGATTGGCCTTTGGGGCATTATATGAATACATCTATGACTGCAGCCAGCGTGGCGTAATGGGTTGAGTTTTGAGTGAGACCAGGGTTCAATTCTCCGCTCGGCCATGAAACCCATTGGGTGCTCTCATATGCTCAGAGGAAGGCAATGGCAACCTCCTCTGAACAAATACTGCCAGGAAAACCCCAAGACAGGTCTAGACTTGAGCAACCCTGGTATTGAAAGAACCAAACCCCAGTGGATACCAAGGGCCTACTATATGTGTTAGGAGGATAACGCTTAATTTCCAGGCAACTCTTTATCTTTTTCACACTCCAGACAGCCTTCCTTGGCTACTCCTCGCCATTCCTCCGATTCAACAAGGAACGGCAGTGAAATCTATTCTGGCACCCAATCTTTCCACTTCCAAATGAATGGCATCCTCAACATCGGACTGCTTTGCATCAATGGGATCCGTGACCACATGGGAAGGATTTCCTGTCCTCAAAATATGTTTATACATTTGCCTATGGACAATACAATACTGTGTTATTTTTGAAAATGATGGATGATAATGAAAGAGACATGAAAAGAAGAGAAAGAAAGAAACATATTTTTGTATGTAAGAGCCAGTGTGGCGCAGTGGTTTGAGTGTTGGCCTATGACTCTGGAGAGCAGGGTTTGAATCCATGTAAACCCACTGAGTGATCCTGGGCAAGTCACACTCTCTCAGCCTCAGAAGATGACAAGAAAATCCCATGACAGGTTCGCCTTGAGGTCTCGAAGGCACACAGCAACAAGAACAATGACTATAACTACTGTGTTGCATCTGAAATGGCTCAGATTTCATCCTCTGCATTTCCAAATATTGAGCATTGCGCTCTTCATGCGCCAGCCATCTCAGTCCTATCTATATTCTACTTTGCCATGTCGAATTGCACTGTCTATATCACCCCAACTAGCCTCACAGCAGGGCCACCAAGGAATCCCAATATGATCATGACTTTTGGAGAAGAACCACGCAGAGACGGCATTTTTAACGTTTCCCTAAGCAGCTATAAAATGCAATGCTTTGAACAAAAATAAGCCAGCGAAAGGAGATCTTGCCGCACCTTTGAGACCAATTGAAATAAAGAGGTTGGCGGCATGAGCTTTGCTAGAACTTCAGTCCACTTCCTCAGATGCATACAGACGAAAGCTCCTGTTGCCAACGTCTTTCTTTCTGCGAGTCTCAAAAGTGCTACAAGATCTCTCTATGTACTGATTCCACAGACTAACATGGCTATATTTTCAAAGCCTCTGTTGCCAACGTCTTTCTTTCCGTGAGTCTCAAAGGTGCTACAAGATCTCTCTATGTACTGATTCCACAGACTAACACGGCTATATTTTCAAAGCCCCTGCTGCCAACGTCTTTCTTTCTGCGAGTCTCAAAGGTGCTACTAGATCTCTCTATGTACTGATTCCACAGACTAACATGGCTCTATTTTTGAAGCCAGAGAAGTGAATGGATAAGGACATATCTTATCCATTCGCCATTTTAAAGATAGCGCCCATTAAAATACATATTCCCACTTCTCCGACAAACTTGGCCGCGTTTCGTCTGGCTCAAAAACACCAGCCGAAAGGGCAAGCGAGTAAAAATAAGCCAAGCAACGCACACCTTTCCAACCCAATGTTCCTCCCAAACCAAAAATGGGCCGAGGATGATATTTTGGAACAGAGCATGAACGAAAAAGAAAAGCGCATTTCTTTCCCCTCCCGTTGTGGCGGAAACACAGGAAAGGTTCAATTATCCAGACAAAATGGATGGCTCTGTATCTATTTCTGCTTTTAACAGCCTGACCCGCCCCGATACAGGTGGGCCGGTGTCACTTTCAAACCTCGCCCAGTTCTTTTCTTGGATGCGCTTGGAAAATTCCTCTCTCTCTCTGTTTTAATTATGAGAATAGGGAAAACAGTCCATCTTCTCCAGGCACCGTGGCCTCCTTCATGCATCGCTGCGCATGAGGGCCGGCGCTCACTTATTTCAACCCGGGAGATGGCAGTCAACCGGCAACTGGCCTCGCTGCCATGAAATGTAAAGGTGCTGCTGATGGACTTGACAGGGGAAAGCCAACAAGACGAAAACAATCCGCACGCTTGAAATGAAAAAGAAAGAGGAGAGGAGACTCGTTGTTATTGAGCGCGCCGCAATTGCGAAAGAGGCTTTAATGTGATACCGGGATTAAGGAGACGGTCGAAACTGCCCACTGGCATGCTTTGGATTTCAAGGCGAATTTAATCACCTTGCATGAATCAGGCCTCATGTTGAAAAATCAGTGTGTGGTGTGTGTCCATTGCAACAAGGGCAGGGAAACACTTTCCGCCTGAGGATTACATTCAGTTTCGGGGGCATTGCACAGTCACAGTGCTACGATTCCACTTTAACTGCCGTGGCAACATCCTATGGGAACCTGGGGTCTGCAGTTTGCAGAAGGGGCACTTAGAATTCCAAGCAGAGAGTTCTAGTGCCTCTCCAAGCTGTTGTCGCAGCAGTTAAAGTGGAATCACAGTACTACAGCAGTGAAGGGTTGAAAGATCCCTAAATAGTTATAGAATCACAGAGTTGGAAGAGACCCCAAGGGCCATCCAGTCCAACCCTATTCTGCCATGCACAAACTCTCAATCAAAGCAACCCTGACATGTGGTCATCCAACCTCTGTTTAAAGACTTCTAAAGTGTGGGGACTTTGGGAGTGTCTTTCAGTGTCAAACTGCTTTTACTGCAGGACATTTCTTCTAATGTTGAGCTGGAATCTCTTTTCCTGCAGCTTGCATCCACTGTTCTGGATCCTATTCTCTGGAGCAGCAGAAAACAAGCTTGCTTCCTCCTCAATATGACACCCCTTCAAATACTTAAACAGGGCTATCATATCACCTCTTAACCATCTCTTCTCCAGGCTAAACATACCCAGCTCCCTAAGTCTCTCCTCATAAGGTATGGTTTCCAAACCCTTCACCATTTTGGTGGCCCTCCTCGGGACACACTCGAATTTGTCAACATCCTTTTTGAATTGTGGTGCCCAGAACTGGACACAGTATTCCAGGTGGGTCCTGACCAAAGCAGAATCGACTGGCACTATTACATCCCTGGATCTAGACACTATACTTCTATTGATTCAGCCTAGAACTGCATTGGCCTTTTTAGCTGCTGCATCACACTGTTTGGAATAAGACTGCAGGCGGGATAAATATATTGTAAAATGGGACAGTTAACGTACTGATATTGGGCAGAAGGACAAGAGCTGAAGAAATTGGGAGCCATACATGGAACATGTGGCATTCGGATGATGAGTGCGATAAGAGCAAACCATTTTGGTGAGAGGCAGAAACGGAGGCAATGCAACGGAAACTCGATATGAGATTGGTAATTCATCTGCAATTGTGAGTGTTTTTTGTTTTGCTTTGCTTACGTATAAATTGTTGTGGGTCGTTTGTTGTAAGTCGAAACATCTGCTAATTGTTGCATGGTTAATGTCTGTTCTTTATATGCTGGAAACTATAATAATTTTTAAAAAATTAATTTGAAATACTTTCTCAAACTACAAATCCCAGAGGTCCACAAACTGGACACTTATATTGTTGTGTTTTTACCTTTACTGTAAGCTGCCTCGATTCTGACAGAGAGACAGGATATAAATATATTATTATTATTATTATTATTATTATTATTATTATTATTAATAGTGGTATTAAACCAGCACAATGGTGTAGTGTAGATGCTCTCCGTAAAAGCTGCTACAAGGACCTAAGGTATCTGGGTATAAGGTATCGGCATGCATTCACGTCAAAGCCTCTGGGGTCTTTGCAAAGAGCATCTTCCCTTTCTGTCTTCCCTTTTGGACAGGATGAGTAATAGTATCAAAGGGAACTTCTGGGAAATGCTCCACTTTAAGCAGGAGGGCGGGGAGCCATTGTAAAGATAGCAAAAATTGCAGAATTAAACCCAGATCTCCAAAGGTACATTTCAAAAACACAAGGCCGACACCGCCTTGGGCTTAATCTATATATATACAACTCTCTTTTCTTTGTACTTTGTTTTGTTATTTTGCTTTCCTTACTGGTTGGAGGCGAAAGAATAGGAAGAGAAAGTTAAAACCAGCATTTTGAAGTTGGTCCACCATGTTTAAAAGTTGGGACACATGGTCCCAATGACTTGCACCACTGTGTTGCCATACTTTCAAACCGTCTCCAAGGGCTGCACCAGGCAGAGCATGTTACAGCAGCCTATCCTAAGAGGATCTTGATCCTCTCGAACGCTGGTTCCCAAAACTTTGGTCCTTCAAGTGTTTCGGACTTCAGCGCCCAGAACTCTTGATTCTTGGCCATGTTGGCAGGGGCTTCTGGGAGTTGAAGTCCAAATTACCTGGAGCACTAAAGGTTGGGAATCCCTGATACAGAAGTAAGTGGAGTTGATATGTCAGAGGGACACCGAAAGGAGGCATCCGTGGCCACAGGGCCACCATTTGAAACGCTAAGAACCCAGCAAAATCCAGTATTCTTAGTATAGTATTCTTATATCCCATCTTTCTCCCAATATAGGGACCTGGATCCAGTGGCACCCAAGGTGCAAAGGTATTTACTTTACTATTTAAGTCGATTCAATCACGGATGTAGCCTTTGCAAAGCGTCCTTCTCAGAGGCAAAAATCCCAATGGATCATCCTTGGGAAATCCCAGCACTTGGATGCTCCTCCTGAGCATCTTCCGTCGCCTCCAACTGAGTTGGACGGAGCATCACTTGACTGGCCTGGATCCAGTTGGTTACTACTCTGGGAAACCATTCAAGGATTCACTTGGAAATCCCTTCCAAAGGTGGCTTTGGCTGTCGTCCTTCTGCCGGCGGATAAGAGATGTATTTATTCCGGTGGGCTTTTGGTAACTGGAAGGGTTACCCTTTTTGGGGGTCGCATGGCGCTTTCACAGGGGTCGCCTAAGACCATTGGAAGACACGTGTTTGCATACAGCAAAGACGATAATTGTATGGTTGGGGGTCACCACAACATGAGGAACTATATGAAAGGATTGTGGTATTAAAAAGGTTGCAAACCACTGCTATATTGGAATTTAAGGAAAAGGAGAGCGAGTCAAGAGTAGCCACTCAAGGAATGCAAAGGATTCGCCTTCTTGCTGGTCACCAGGGCTGTGTCTGTACTGCAGAAATGATCCAGTATGATACCACTTTAACTGCCACTGCTCCATGCTATGGAATTCAGGAACGTGTGGTTTGTTGTGGCACCAGAGATATTACAAACTACATAGTATTCCACAGCGTGGAGACATGTTAGTTAAAGTGGTGTCAAACTGGATTATTTCAGCATGGTGACGTAGTGGTTTGAGCGTTGGTCTAGGACTCTGGAGGCCAGGGTTCAACTCCAGGCTGGACCTTGGGCAAGTCACACTCTCTCAGCCTCAGAGGGTGGCAAAGGCATTGCCAAGAAAACCCTATGACAGAAATGCCATAAGTCGGAAATGACTCGAAAGTATTCAACACACATATATGTAAATGCATCTAAGGCAGTAGACTTTAGTCTACGAAAGCTCATGCTGCCAACTTCTTTCTTTCGGTTAGTCTCCAAGGTGCAAACATTACTGATTCTACAGACTAACACGGCTATATCTTTGAATTCTATATAGATGATGATGATGATGATGATGATGATGAGGATGAGTTAAAGTGAATTTGCAAAATATAGGCCTGTTACAGACAGCCAAAATAAAGCTGCTTCGAGTCACAGTGGAGGTATGGTGTTTCAATGATGCATGCGTCCTAAGAGTCCAGAAGCCACACCAAAGCCACGCCCCAGTCCTTAGGGCTGGAGTGTGGCTTTGGTGCGAGTTCTGGACTCTTAGGACGCATGCATCATTGAAACACCATACCTCCACTGTGACTCGAAGCAGCTTTATTTTGGCTGTCTGTAACAGGCCATAGTTTGGGAACAAACTGCTAACCACGGCTTATCGAATTTGGGCATCCTCTCTATTGTTGTTGTGCGCCTTCCAGTCCTTTCCAAAGAGTGTTTGCCATTCCCTTCTTCTCTCATTAGACACATACCAAAGAACTGAGAAAATGAAAAAAGGAAATCTTCATTAAAAAAGGAAGAGAGAGGTGTGGATCGTTGTACTTATGACATACAAAACGGAGCAGAGCGACCGCAATGGAAGACCTCTGAGCCGTCTCTCTTCTGTCCCCTGTGCCCAAGGTTTCTTGAAAATGACACCGTTCCCAAAATCTTGGCATTTTAACCGTCTAAAAAGAAAATACTGTTTTTTTACAAGATTACTTCCAGAACATCTTGTGCTCAGAGAGAGAGAGAGAGAGGAGGAGAGCAAAAAATAAATGAGAGAAAAGAATAATAAATCAAATTGTTTGGTATTCAGGACAACTGCAGAGAGAGAGAGATGGATTCTGCCCCAAAGCCACTTGCCCTTCAATGCTAAACATTAATCTAGGTATCATTTCGAATGCAAAACCCTGCCCAGGATCATTACAGGGTTACGGATTTGGAATTGCTTTCTCCTTAGCTCCTGAATGCAATGTAAGGAAAGAAAGAGGAAGGGAAGGGGGAATTGCATGAAGGACGAAGCAAAGAGAGGTGCCATTTCAAAGGGACCCTCGACAACGTGGGGCTTAACTTGTTAGGGGGACATATGTGAAGCAGTTGTTCATGTCCTTCCTCCAAGGCAACTAACACTTTTTCAGAGCTTAAAAGAAGTCGTATTTCTAGATTGGCATGGACAATCCCAATTCATCCTCCGCATTCCCACTTTTCCAGCTGCTTTTAAAATGTCCCGGTTTCCCTCTCCTCCTCCCGCCTTCCCCCTTTCATCTGCAGCTTACTTTAATTGCTGCAAACTGGTGGGGAAAATCCAGTGGGTCCTTGGTGCCTGCTGCGGTTTTGTTCCAAGACCCAAATCCGTGGGTCCTTCTGTCCAAAGGAGGGCGACTAAAATGGTGAAGCCTTGCCCTATGAGGAATGCCTTAGGGAGCTGGGGATGTTTAGACTGGAGAAGAGACGGTTTAGAGGTGATATGATAGCCATGTTTAAATACTTGAAGTGATGTCATATTGAGGAGGGAGCAAGCTTGTTTTCTGCTGCTCCAGAGAACAGGAGCCAGAGCAATGGATGCAAACTGCAGGAAAAGAGATTCAATATTAGGATGCATTGGAGGAAGTAGACTGAAGTCTACAAAAGGGAATGCTGCCAAATTTCTTTCTTTCAGTCTCAAAGGTGTTACAAGATCTCTCTGCGTACTGATTCTACAGACTAACACAGCTATATCTTTAAATACAATTACACAAGGTACCTCCTACACAACACAACACATACTTTGCTTCCAATTACTTTCCTTGGTATCTAAGTGGGTCCTGGAAGCAAAGCTCAGCGGATGCTAAGGGCCTACTATATGTGTCAGGAGGACAATGTTGAATTCCTTTTTCGCACTCAGGACAGCCTTCCCTGGCTATTCTTACCTTTGCATTAAGGGTCCTGTTCTCTGCTAATTTCATTCTCAGTGGAAGTATTGAATGATTTGAGCAACTTTTCTTCGCGCTGAAATAAAGCCTTTGCAAAATGCCAGCTTCTTCGGCGCCCGATCAAATTTGTTTTCTCTTTCTCTGTACATTTTCCGCAAAGTATATTCATGTCTAGACATTTTAATCCAAAAATGGACCCCAAAGTCCTAGGTTGACTTATCCCGGGGTCAATGTAAATACTAGACTTTAACTCTTATTAAAAAGGGAACCATTCCTTGGTGAAAGTGAAGAGTGCAATCTGTCCTGGAAGCACTGACCTCGCTCTGCTCTCTCTTCCATCCAGACTTTTGCTTGAGCCAAAACAGTTATGCCTGCCAGAATTTTGTAGGCTCTTTGGCATTGTTTTCCTTTGCTTCGCCATTTCGATCCTTTGTTGCATGTCAATAAGATTTACCCTGGACGTATCCACTGGCCAAAATGTTGACCTCAAAACCTGCCCTCGACTTAAACATGAGGTTGCCATAGTCGAGCAAATATGGTAAACCACCTGCAAAATTTGCACAGAATAAGCATTTAACTCTGAAGATTCTCATCAGTCCATGAGAGGTTTCCTAACCTTATGTTTTTAAAACATTTTGGGGGGATATGTTTCCAAATATTCTGCCCATGCCTACTTCGCATTAGTGTGACTTGGGTAAAAGTGTGCATATTTTATGCGTTGCGCCTAATTTTCTACCACGATGTGTAGGGAAGAAAACCGCATATGGCAAGAGGGACGGAGCAGACAAGAGCGAAACCCATGCAGGGCGGGATCCATACATCGAATAAATAAATAATACTACTAATACATCACTGCCTAGGAGCCATCTGGTCTTCCAACAGCAGGGCCTCCTCTGCGAGGAGGAGACCAGATGATGGCTGCTTTTCTTTTAGGAAAGGACCAGATCAAAACTCATCCAGCTCTTTTTAAAAAATCCTTGCTGACGTCTCTTTTCTTCCCTCTTCTTTTTGGTCAAATTTTGAAAACAAGAACAACAACCCACACCTCCTTTAAAGCCGGAGATGTCCTTTAATGAGGATTAAAACTAGAACGGCTGGTCGTTTCTGTGTCTGGAAGAGATTCAAACAGATCGTTCAGCGCCAGCGATGTAACCATGGTTGTGGGGCCAGGTGGGTTCCCTCTCTTTTCTGCTTTTGTGTGTTTTTAATGTTATGTGTGTGTGTGTGTGTGAATCTCTCTTTCTCTCTCTGACTATACACACACACACACGCACACACTTGTCCCTCCATATTCGCTAGGGTTAGAGACACAAGACCCTCCCTTAAATATGGAAAAACTGCAAATAACAAAAACACCGTGTTTACCTGAGAGGACACCTCTCTAGGACTCTCTAGGTCCTCCAGTGCAACTCTGTGGTCAACGTCCGACAGACACTGACCATAGAACTGTGCTGGAGGAGCTACAAAGGCCTAGTAGAGTGCCTTCTCTAGGAATCTCTAGGTCCTCCAGTGCAACTCTGTGGTCAACGTCCGACAGACACTGACCATAGAACTGCGCTGGAGGAGCTACAAAGGCCTAGTAGAGTATCCTCTCTAGGAATCTCTAGGTCCTCCAGTGCAACTCTGTGGTCAACGTCCGACAGACACTGACCATAGAACTGTGCTGGAGGAGCTATAAAGGCCTAGTAGAGTATCCTCTCTAGGAATCTCTAGGTCCTCCAGTGCAACTCTGTGGTCAACGTCTGACAGACACTGACCATAGAACTGTGCTGGAGGAGCTATAAAGGCCTAGTAGAGTATCCTCTCTAGGAATCTCTAGGTCCTCCAGTGCAACTCTGTGGTCAACGTCCGACAGACACTGACCATAGAACTGCGCTGGAGGAGCTACAAAGGCCTAGTAGAGTGCCTTCTCTAGGAATCTCTAGGTCCTCCAGTGCAACTCTGTGGTCAACGTCCGACAGACACTGACCATAGAACTGCGCTGGAGGAGCTACAAAGGCCTAGTAGAGTGCCTTCTCTAGGAATCTCTAGGTCCTCCAGTGCAACTCTGTGGTCAACGTCCGACAGACACTGACCATAGAACTGCGCTGGAGGAGCTACAAAGGCCTAGTAGAGTGCCTTCTCTAGGAATCTCTAGGTCCTCCAGTGCAACTCTGTGGTCAACGTCCGACAGACACTGACCATAGAACTGCGCTGGAGGAGCTACAAAGGCCTAGTAGAGTGCCTTCTCTAGGAATCTCTAGGTCCTCCAGTGCAACACTGTGGTCAACGTCCGACAGACACTGACCATAGAACTGCGCTGGAGGAGCTACAAAGGCCTAGTAGAGTGCCTTCTCTAGGAATCTCTAGGTCCTCCAGTGCAACACTGTGGTCAACGTCCGACAGACACTGACCATAGAACTGCGCTGGAGGAGCTACAAAGGCCTAGTAGAGTGCCTTCTCTAGGAATCTCTAGGTCCTCCAGTGCAACACTGTGGTCAACGTCCGACAGACACTGACCATAGAACTGCGCTGGAGGAGCTACAAAGGCCTAGTAGAGTGCCTTCTCTAGGAATCTCTAGGTCCTCCAGTGCAACACTGTGGTCAACGTCCGACAGACACTGACCATAGAACAGTGCTGGAGGAGCTACAAAGGCCTAGTAGAGTGTTCTCTCTAGGAATCTCTAGGTCCTTCAGTGCAGCTTTTGGTTAAAGTTGACCATAGAGTTGCACTGGAGGACCTAGAAATAACATATTAATCAAATCCATGAATAATCAAAGCCACAAATATGGAGGGATGAATGTATATCTCTCTAAGTAAATAATTACCATATATCCCACCCTGTATGTATATAATGACCAAAGCAGAATGGAATGGCAGTATTACATCCCTCGATCTAGACACTAAATTTCTATTGATGCAGCCTAAATTCGCATTGGCCTTTTTAGCTGCCGCATCACACTGTTGACTCATGTGCAACTTGTGGTCTCCTAGGTCTCCTAGATCCTTTTCGCATGTAATGTTGTCAAGCCAGGTGTCCTCCATTCTATATCTATGCATTTCATTTTTTCCCCTGCCTAAGTGCAGTGCCTTACATTTCTCTCTATTGAAGCTCATTTTGTTAGTTTGGGCCAGCTCTCTAATCTGTTCAGGTCATTTTGATCCTAAGCAGGTGTGTATTTCTTGTTTTCGCTGCAACTGGGGATGAGCGACATTTGATCCCCAGCTGCTTTGGATTATAAACCTCATAATCCCCAGACGGAACAGCCAATTGTTGAGAAATCTGAAAGTTAGTGTCTACACCAGGGGTAGGCAACCTTTTTGAGCCGGGGGCCGGGTTGCTGTCCCTCAGACAACTGGGGGGCCGAACTCAAAATGGCGCCCGGAGCAGCGTGGAAGTTGCAGCAGGGGCGGCAATCGGAGGCAGGACGGGGTTGGGGCCGGTCCCAAGGCCTTGCCAGGCCAGATCCGGCCCGCGGGCTGTAGGTTGCCAACCCCTTGTCTACACTGACTGGCAGCAGATGCCCATCTGAAGGCTGCCACTCCTATGACTCCTTCTCTGGGTGTTTGACAATAATTTGCAAGCCATCGCTTGGGAAATTATGGTTTGCAGCTCAAGGCTGAATAAACCATATTAATGTATTTAATTTATTTATTTCCAGGATTTATAACCTGCCTTTCTCCACAATGGGATTCAAGGCAGATGCTCCTTGGAAGCTGCTGACCAGTGTCGGAAACACACTGCAGAAATAATCCAGTTTGAGACTGCTTTAACAGCTAGGGCGTTCTGGGAACTATAGTTTTGTGAGACACGGAGCCTTCCCTGGTGCCACAACAAACTGCAATTCCCAGGATTCCCTAGCACACTGAGCCAGGGCAGTTAAAGTGGTCTCAAACTGGATTAATTCTGCAGTGTGTTTTGGATCCTGGAAGGCATTCAGGGAAGGGAAGGGGTGCTTGCATAAACCACAGTATCCCTGCAAAACCCAGGAACGTTAAGTGTAAAATTCCACATAATAGAAGCCACCGTTTGATGCAATGCCTGAACCGACTCCAAACATCAGGTTTCTGGGTCAACAAGAACAAAACACTAAATCTATTATATATAAAGAAGACAGGAGGGAGACAGATGACGCTGAGATGTGGAAGCTGCATTGTAACAATGTCCGCTGCAGAACTCAGGGATGTTACTTCTTTGGACTGTGGTTCCCATTCTCATGTCAAATGCAGGGGAGGAGGAACGGAGGTTTCGCCATTTACGTTTCCATACTACACTTGATCTTAGCCAAGCAATTTGGATGGGGATTCTGGACACTGCAATCCAAAATCAGAATATTTCCCCAAAGGTATGGGCAACCAAAGAAGAGCATGAGCTATCGAGACCTCTGAGGTGCCCATATGCTTGCTAGCAGTGTCTTGGATAGAAGGGAGATGCTGCGTTCGAATGCTGCCTTGGAAAAGCTCAGGCCTTCTGCTTCCAGCACATGCTGGGCAGTCTAGAGATCTGCCAAATGAGGCCTTCCCAAAAGAGCACCATCTGGGCTTGTGTGCATCACAACCAGGCGCAGCGACCAGAAAAGCCACATTATGCAGAATTCTCAGCACACTTTATGGATCGAAATAGATTTATGGTGCAATGAATCTTTCCTTGGGCTTTTAAGGGGCATTCAGAAGGGTACCAAGTCCTTGCCTGGCATCATGGGGCTGGCCAGGATTAAAATGGTAGATGCCAGGGGATCGGAAGCTGCGTCCCAAGAAAACAGAGCTTCCTATTCAGTTTGAGTTTGGATCAAACTTTTTATGACACTGGGAGGTTTTATGTTAGAATGTTTTTAAAGGAAATGTTCTTTAAGACCCACCCTATGGGTGCTTTCTCACTTCTTTTATTCAACAAACAAGGTAAGGTTTTCAAACAAATCCAAAACTTGCCAAGTTTTGGCTTTTTCAATCAATCAATCAATCAATCAATCATTTATGGTCATAGAGCCAATATGATTTGGGTTTTGAACTGCAACTGGGCAAATGACGACAGAAGGCAAACATCAACCAATACTTAACAAAGTAGCAGGGCTGGACTGGATGGCCCTTGGGATCTCTTCCAATTCTATGATTTAATGGGACTTGAGCATCCACGGATTTGGGTATCCACGAAAGGTCCTGGAACCAAACCCCACTAGATAACCATGGGCCCTACTATATTAGCCTGTATCATGGCTGCTTTCCCTGTGCCGCTAAGGTTTGCTTTTCCAGGAGATGCATGCAGCAAGACTGTCACACGGATGCAGCGGCTGCTCAAAACCCTCAAGACCAAGCGGCGGCAGCTAAATGGAGCCAAACAAGGGCAGAAGCAGCACATAAAAACACATTTCCCCGCTGGCTGCGATTTCAAACAAAGCCTGCAAGCATGGCTCTCAAGGTCCTCGCGTCCTTGGCTGAAGCATCAGCACAAAGCACCAGGATGGGGGGAAAGGCACACGGCTACGGTTTCTTCTTACCTGTTTGTAGCAAGCCAGCGCCACTGTCCTTGACACCAAAATGCTGCTGGATGTCTAGCAAAACCCCTAGAAAAGAGAGAAAGGGGGAAAGATCAGATAGGCGACGATGGGTAGATGTCAGAGGAGTCATTTTGCAAGATTTTCTTTGCCTTGGCAAGCCGTTTTAATAGCTGGCTCTTGGAGCGTGTCTGTCTGCATGTGTTGTGCGCCTTCAAATCGTCTTTATGGGGACCCTAAGTCCCTATAGATCAGTGGGGTTTGCTTATGGGTTGACTTTTTGTATGCCTTAAAGTTGTTTCCGACTTAGGGCACCATTTTACTACACTGTTGTATTTAGTGGGGCTTGAGCACCGATGGATTTGGGCATCCATGGGGGATCCTGGAACCAAACCCCGGCGGATACCCACTGTATCCCTTTTTCATCCTAACTTGTAAGCTGCCTTGGGTCCCATTTTGTGAGAACGTTGGTGTGTATGTCAGACAACGAAACAAATATCCAGATTAGAAAAGAGGGAACGCTATGGTTTGAGTGATGACAACTCTGGAAACCAGGGTTCGATTCCCAGCTCGGCCACGAAACCCACTGGGTGACGCTGAGCATGTCATACACTCTCAGCCTCAAAGGAAGGAAACGGCAAACCTGCC
Source organism: Sceloporus occidentalis (assembly GCA_023333645.1). Taxonomy (NCBI): domain Eukaryota; kingdom Metazoa; phylum Chordata; class Lepidosauria; order Squamata; family Phrynosomatidae; genus Sceloporus; species Sceloporus occidentalis. Next base: position 3,349,056 of record JALMGF010000064.1, on the reverse strand, counting down.
TCTGAAGAAATCTTGCCAAGAAAACCCCATGATAGGGTCATTTTAGGATTGCCCAAAGTCGGAAACAACTTGAAACCATACAACAACAGCAACAACAAGTCAACCCATAAGTAAATCCCACCGATATATCAGGGCTACTCTGGAATTGGGTCTGTTTTTCTAACTAATTCAGTATTGGTGGCTGGAGCTGCTTGGGTTTTTTACCTCCATCAACTATCAGGTTTTTTAGTAGTGATGCTGAAGACTGAAATGGGGACCTTCTATTTGCAAAACATATGTTTTCCTATTGCGCTCCCAGAGCTGCCTTAATCCCCAAATTCAGAATTTGCAGCTCAAAGAAGAGGCCAAGGTGCAAAGGAAAAATGTACATTTGAGATCCGAAGCACAAGGGAGAGGATCTGTGGTGGAAATGCTCAAATGGCCCTTTGTGCTTTCAACATTTCATACTTTTTAGATTAATTCTTACGCTCCAAACACTGACATTACAGACAGTGTCTTAACAAACACATCTACACATTAAATGCAACCACCACATAAAGTTCCGCATTAAAAACGCTTACATACTTCTATTCACAAGCACTTACACACTTCTGTTCACCAACCCATCCTTCTGGTTTGAGCATATTTGAACATTTTCTTCCTTTTCCACTTTCTGCTTCAAATTAAATTCTCTATTTCTTCCCGCAACAATCTAATTTAGCCATAATTCACTCATCATATATCATTTATCTCTCCATTTATTACATATTGATACCCCAGAAACAGAACTTTAGTGCTTCCCCAATCATCTTCCCAAAACTGTAACATCTCAGTCCAATTGTATTCCAATTTTAATATTTTGGAATTGTATTCCCATTTTAATGTTTAGGTATTTTCCCATCTCTAGCCATTATCCTTCATTTATCTAAGCTCAGCTTATCATAAAGTTGAACCAGTCAATCTTCTACAGAAGGACTATCTTGGTTTTCCCCCCAATTCCGCGCATAGATTATGCGAGCCGCTGTTATCGTATGTAATAAGATTTTTGAATTCTTCTTCTCCGTTTTTTTCCCCGAGCATATGCAACATGTCAATGAGATATATGGGTACAGTGGCATTTTAAGATTCAGAGTTTTAGACCCTTTGTGCCAGGGGTCGGCAACCTACGGCCCGCGGGCCGGATCCGGCCCGCGGGCACTGTAGGAGCGGCCCCAGGCCGACCCTGCCGCCGATTGCCGCCGCCGGCACGCTTCTTCCCCGGCCCTCTGGGCTGGCCTCTGCCTTCCCTGAGGGGCGGGGAAAGCGCTGGGGCCACCGGCGCTCGCCTTTCCCCGCCCCTCAGAGCCGGCCTCTGCCTGCCCTGAGGGGCGGGGAAAGCGCTGGGGCCGCCGGCGCTCACCTTCCCCCCGCCCTGTGGGGAAGCCTTGGCCCTCCCAGAGGGCAGGGAGAGGCAGTGGGGCCGCGGGCCTGGGGAGAGGGAGGCGGGGGTCTGCAGGGGAAGAGGAGGAGGGAGGAAGGAAGGAGCACGAGGAAGAGGGAAGTAAGGAGGAAGGAGGAGGAGGGAGGGAGGAAGGAGGAAGAAGAAGAGGAGGAAGAAGCAGGAAGGAAAGAGCAGGAGGAGGGAGGGAGGGAGGAAGAAAGAAGGAGCAGGAGGAGGAGTAGGAAGAAGACATGCAGTCTTTCTGAAGCTGAGACAGTGTGACTTTCCAAAGTGCATTTCTGTGTATTTTCTGTGCTTTCAGTGCTAAAAGATCTGCTTTTACAATGAGAGTGGTAGTGATGATGATGATGATATGTCAGTTTCGGAGACATGCAGTCTTTCTGAAGCTGAGACAGTGTGACTTTGCAAAGTGCATTTCTGTGTATTTTCTGTGCTTTCAGTGCTAAAAGGTCTGCTTTTACAATGAGAGTGGTAGTGATGATGATGATGATATGTCAGTTTCAGAGACATGCAGTCTTTCTGAAGCTGAGACAGTGTGACTTTCCAAAGTGCATTTCTGTGTATTTTCAGTGCTTTTAATGCTAAAAGGTCTGCTTTAACAATGATAGTGGTTTCGGCCGTCCCTTCGGCCGAAAGGGCCCCTTGGAGCCCGTTCAGCCGAAGGAAGGGGCCGAGGAGGAGAGGGCAGGCACACGCCTCCTCCTCCCCGCGGGGCTTTGGCAGCCCTGAGGTGTCCTTCAGAGGACACCTGAGGCCTGGCAGAGCCCCGAGGACAGGAGCAGGGACCGCGTGCCTGTTGTTCTTGCCCCTCACAGGCCCCTACTGGTTCTCTGGGAGGCAGCTGGGGGCCAAGGAAGGGCAGGAGGAGCAGGCACGCGCCTGTCACCCCCCTCTCCCAATCCCCCCCCCCCCACTTCTAGCTGTCTCTCAGACAGCTGGAGGTCGGGAAAGGGAGCAGAGAAAGCCCCGCCCCAGAGGATGGAAGCTCTGCCCCGGCATGTGGCCCCGCCCCAGAGGGCGGAAGCCCCGCCCCAGCATGTGGCCCCGCCCCCAGAGGATGGAAGCTCCACCCCTGGCATGCGGCCCCGCCCCCGGAGGGTGGAAGCTCCCCCCACTTCGGCCCCCCAGTTGTCTGAGGGACAGCAACCCGGCCCCCGGCTCAAAAAGGTTGCCTACCCCTGCTTTGTGCTTTCAAAAGAAAAATTGCAATCGCTGCAGAAACAAGGCAAAATAGACTTATGGAGCGCACGCTTGTGCAACTGATAGAGGCCAGAAAGGGACTCGATCCACTTGCTATCAATAGCCCTGAGAACAGCATCGCTAATATGAATGACATGCTAGGTATGTCCTGTTGGGAGAAGAGTGCCCAGCGCACCTATGAATAAGAAAAACAAGCATGGGTGGCAGACCCAAAAAAATCACACTCATTTGAACCTCCGTCAGCATGTCAGGGGAGAGTGGCAGTTCACAAGCAGCCAACACCCAGTTCCATGAGAAAACGGCCCTCGCATGCTGCAATTGCCGCGCACAGGAGAGGCCTTGCGACACGCACAAGCCGCCTATAATTGCTATCTTCATGCATTTATTTATGACATTGCTATGCACACTTTGCTCGGCCAGGAGGGATGGCTCCAGCGTGGTATTACACAAAGGGCTTCGGCAGGGTTGGTGCGGCAGCCAGATGCTTTAGGCAGTGGCGGCAATGCCGAAGGGGATTTAAAAAGGAAGATACAGACAGCCTAAACACCTTAATGCTATAAGATCCATCTGATCTTATCCTTTCATAGAGTCATAGAGCTGAAAGGGACCAGAAGGGTCATCCAGTCCAACCTCAATCTACTATGCAGCAACTCACAACCAAAGCATCTCCGACAGATGGCCATCCAGCCTCTGTTTAAAGACCTCCGAAGAAGGAGACTCCACTATACTCCTTCCACTGTTGAACAACTCTTACTATCAGGAGGTTCTTCCTAACGTTGAGCTGGAATCTCTTTCTCTGTAGTTTGCATCCATTTCTCTGTTTCCTATTCTCTGGAGCAGCAGAAATCAAGCTTGCTCCATCCTCAATATGGCATCCTTTCAAATATTTAAAACAGGGCTACAACCCTGTTTATCACCTCTTGGCGGCTAAGAAGGATTGGTTCATACTTGCATGGGAGACTGGCAATGAATGCCAGGCGCTGTGGGGTATATTGCAGAGGAATGAACCGGCCAAAGCTCCCCTGTATGCCAAAGAAAGCCCCGCGAAATTCGTCGGGTCGCCATAAATCAATAGGCGACTTGAAAGCAGGCACACAAACACAGAGAGACGCAGAGAGCACTTGCACCAATAGCCAAGCCAAGAGGAAGAAAATAAAAAGAAATGCAGAGAAGGCAAAAGGAGAGCCACATAATATGATCATGCTGAGGGATGCTTGCTTTATGGGTAATAAACTTATTTCCACCATTTCAAAGGAATGGGAATCTAGGGTCGTAGCACCAGCTTTGCTGCCAATGTGCAATCGAGACCATAAAGTCCTCTCTAGCAATGGCTTTGTCATTGTTTTTTTGCACCACCAAATGCACCTGAGGAAGTAGGCTTAAGTCTATGAAAGCTCATGCTGCCAACCGCCAACGTCTCTCTTCCAGTTAGTCTCAAAGGTCTCTTTATATACTTGTTTTACAGACTAACACGGCTATATCTTTGAATTTGGCACTGCTGTCAGTCTTCAAAACAACTCTGACTTAAGGTCACCCTTTTCTTAGCAAGAGTTATGCAGTTTGCCACTGCCCTCCTTTTAGGTTGAGAGAGTGTGACTTGCCCAAGGCTAGTCAGTAGGTTTCCGGCTCTATCAGAGGATTTGAACCCTTGTCTCCTGGAGTCCTAGTCCAATCCTCAACTCACTGTACTACACTGGCTCTCTAGCTAAGGTTTAAAAGAGATAAACCCAATCCCTGCCTCATATCCAAACTGGACTGCAATTTGAGACTCACAAACCCCTTTAAAGAAATGAAAAGAGCAAGCAAGGCTTAGTGGTCTGAGGGTTAGACTAGGATTATGGGAATTGTTGTTGTTGAGGGGTCTGAGTGTTCGACTAGAGCTATGGGAGTTGTTGTGTGCCTTCATGTCATTTCTGACTTATGGCGACCCTAAGGCAAACCCATTATGGGGTTTCATTGCCATCCTCTGAGGCTAAGAAAGTGTGACTTGACAATGGGTTTTAATGACTGAGCCGAGATTCTAACCCTGGTTTCCAAAGTCATAGTCCAGTGCTGAAACTGTATGGAAGACCCGGGTTCAAATCCCTGCCAAGTCCCAGAAACCCACAGGGTCATCCTAAGCAATCACATTCTCTCAGCTTTCGCAGAAGGCAAAAGGAAACCTACCCTGGATAAATCTTGCCCATAAAACCTTAGGATCTAGTCGCTGTTAAGTCAGAGGCGCTTGAACAGAAAATGAAAAAGCTTGGACCAACGCTGCTTAGTTATCCGCTGGGCTTTGTACTTGGCCCACCTTGAGATTGATGGAGAAAGGGAACAGAAGGATGGGTTACGGAGGGGAAAAATTAAAGGCACTGAGAACAGAAATAGATTTTTCGGCCAGTTATCTGGGACAGCTCCAGACATTTTGCCACCGGGGCCAAAGACATAAAACCGCACACCATCCCGACACACTCGCACACAGACAATACTGCGTAGAGAACCCAACCGGACTGACAATAAATGTGGATTTAATGCTGGGTGCTGATGCTGCATCTAAAGGAAGCAGGGTGCCTAATATATCCCCCAACTGTCCTGATTTGCCAGGGACTGCCCTGTTTAATCCACTTTTCAGCTGATTTTGAAATATCCTAGTTTCTCTTCTCCTCCTGTCCTCCTTTGTCCTGGCTTACTTTAACTGCTGCAAACTGAGTTCAAAGTGCAGAAATATTTTGCATCCGGGGGGGAGAGGGGTGGTTTGAACAACGCACTTCCCAGCAAGTCCAGGCAAAAGCAAACTGCTGCAGTCCTTATGCGCCCCTCCTCATTTTGAGCCATCTTAACCACACTCCAGTATTGCTTGGCCAAATGTGTCCCAGACTTCGAATCTTAGAATGGTCCCAAACAGTTGGAAGAGCCCCCTTCCAAGAGTCAACCAGTCTGACCTCATTCTGTCATGCAGAAATACACCATCAAAGCAACCCTGACAGATGGCCATCCAGCCTCTACTTAAAACCTCCAAAGAAGGAGACTCTACCACACTCTGAGACTGCGTCATCCATCAGGAGCTTCTTCCTAAATGTTGAGGTGCAACCTCTTTTTCTGTAGATCAATGGTCCTCAAACTTTTTCTGGCTACCTCCCCCTGGCCTCTTGGATGACAACCCTAGTGCCCCCCCTCCTCCTCATGTGTATTTAATATTAGATCTACTGTTCTACTGCAAATTCAAAACAACCAATCTCGGTCGCTACTCCCTTTGCACCAGTCACTTTGAGAGCTGCAACTGAGCAGCTGGCTGAGTGGCAACTGAGAAGCCTGTGTTGGCCTTGTGGCAAAGGCCAGCCTGGACAAGAGGCTTTTTGGTCACTATTTGACTGGCGGATCGGTCACTGCTCCCTTTGCTGCCGGTCACCAGCGTACAAGCACTGAGCAGCCTTTCGCCCATGCTGCCATTCCAGCAAAGGCCAGTGCACCTCCATTTTAAATTGCCAAATGTGAAATGGCACAGAGAGATCCGATCGCCGTAAAGTAAAGTAACCCTGCAGAAAGTTTAGCAGCAGTTCAACCTGGCGGCTTAGTCTACCATACGAATCTTTCCAAGAGCCATCTGCTTTTCCAAGAGGTAGGAATGCAACCGTTTTGTTAGGCAGCACATTACCCGCCCTATCCAAAAGGTCTCATTTTTTCCCACCACCAGGTTCACCCTCCTTTGTGGATCATACTTGTGGGAAGAGAAGATCCCCCGAACGGTCTCTGCCTGCCCCCTAAAAAAGGGCCCTGGCTCACCTCCAGAGCCTGCAACAGGTAATTGCAAACATCAGAACGGAGAAATGAAATGCAATTAGCACGGGGAAAGAGAGACGGGGGAAGAAAACAGCTTGATTTTGTAAAAAAGACACTTTGCCAGGGAAAGGGACAAGCTGAGATGTGTTAAAAACCCAATTACGCACTAGCAGGAGCCTTCTGCACTGTCGATCCCTCCTCTCCAAGAACTTTCAGCCTTCTGTGCCACACGCCACATTTAATGCGCTTGCTCCGTGCACTCTCCCTCGAGGTTGGGATTTGTCGGGACGGAGAAGAATAAACATCTGGCACCTGGGAGAAATATCTGGCATCATGGGATGCAACTGTATCAGACACATGTTGGCCAAGATCCTACACCATCAAGCGCAATGTTAAGAGACCAGCATGGCCAAGTCTGCGACTGCTCTCCATCACAGGAGACGCCACTTTCATGACCGTTAAAGTGGTGCCAAATTGCTTTAATTCTACAGTGTGGCTCCAGTCCAGAACACTGTTTGAGAATCTAAATAGAAGGTCAATTTTTCAGTGCGAACATGGAAATTATGCTACACCTTTGGTCCACCTAGTTCAGTCATTCCTGCTCTGGCTGGCAGTAGCTCTCCATGGTTTCAAAGAGAGACTTTTCCAAGCCCTAGCAAGAAACACCGGGGAATGAAACCAAGATTATCCGCACCTTCGGCATCTTTTGAGAGCACCGTTCTATGTCAAGACTGGCCCATCCGGCATCGTTTTGTCTACTAGTGTTGTCTGCCCCATCGGGAAGCCGCTCTGCAGGCTTTCATCAGACTAGAAATCTCTCACAGGCTCTACCTGGAGACGCCAGGTATTAAACTTGGAAAGTCCTGCATGCAAAGCAGGTGATTTATCACAGAGATGGCTCTCCCTTTGGAACCTCGCTCCTCTCTCAAAAAGATCAGGAGGCCTCACAAGAAGCAGCAGAAGCCAATTCAGTGCCAAAGCGAAAGAGGCCGCCAAAGGATCCTTGTGACAAATCTTCCCTTGCAGGAGGGAAACTATCTTGAGGCTTATAACAATCTCCGATGGAATTCCCAGAGCGGAGAGAAAGTGACTTTGGGGGACTGCGACTCCCAGAAGCCCCCAGCCAGCAAGGCTGGCTGGGGGCTTCTGGAAGTCGCAGTCCCCCCAAAGTCACTTTCTGAACTTGTGGGAACGCTCGCCCTGTTTTGTAACACAATCTAACAAGCAAGGCACACCCAGATCCAGCGTTTGATCTTGCTAATGAAGCCATGCTCCGCTCTCATTGCTAAGATGCCTGGGAAGGCAAAATTCCTCGCAGGTCGAGCGGAGGGCAAGGAACCTCACCGGCTCTGAACACGGGAGGAGGAGAATCTGGAATAACCCGGTGCCACTTGCTTCCCACTCTTACGGGAGGTGTCACAACAGGCAAAAATTCAACAGCACCGGCATTTTTTGCATCGCTTTGAGCAAGCTGGCTCGCATTTCATCTCACAGCAACAGCGAGGATGATGATGAATCCTAGAGTTGGAAGAGACCCCAAGGGTCATCCAGTCCAACCTCAATCTACTATGCAGGAACTCTCAATCAAAGCATACCCGACAGATGGCCACCCAGCCTCTGTTTAAAGACCTCCAAAAACGGAGACTTCACCACACGCTAAAGCAACATATTCCAATGTCTTCCTAATGTTTAGATGGAATTTCTTTTCCTGCAGTTTGAATCCATTGTTCCAGGTCCTATTCTCTGGAGCAGCAGAAAACAAGCTTGCTCCCTTCTCAATATGACATCCCTTGAAATACTTAAACAGGGTACCATATCACCTCTTAGCCTTCTTTTCCCCAGGTTAAACATAAGCGGTTCCCTAAAACTGCCCTTCACAGGGCATGGCTTCTAGACCCTTCACCATTTTGGTTGCCCTCCTTTGGAGTCACACCAGTTTGTCAAGATTCCTCTTGAATTGTGGCGCCCATAACTGGACACATTATTCCAGAGGAGGCCTAACCAAAGCAGAATAGAATGGCACTATTACCTCCCATGATGTAGACATTATACTTCTATTGATGCAGCCTAGAATCGCATTGGCCTTTTTAGCTGCCGCATCACACTGTTGACTCATATTCAACTTGTGGGCTACTTGGACTCCTAGATCCCTTTCGCACGTAGTTTCATTTATCCAGATGTCCCCAATTCTATGTCTGTCCATTTCATTTTTCCACCCTAACTACAGCATCTCACATTTCTCCCTGTTGAAGTTCATTTCGTTAGCTTTGGCCCAGCTTTCTAATCTATTAAAGTCATTTTGAATTCTGATCCTGTCCTCTGGAGTATTTGCTACCGCTCCTAATTTGGTGTCATCTGCAAACTTGATAAGCATGCCCTCTATTCCTTCATTCAAGTCATTGATAAAGATGTTCAATAGCAGGGGGCCCAGGACAGAGCCCTGTGGCAGCCCACTGGTCACTTCTCTCCAGGATGAAAAGGAGCCATTGTTGAGCACCCTTTGGGTTCGGCCAGTCAACCAATTCCTAATCCAGTTAACAGTTGCATTGTCTAGCCCACATTTTACAAGCTTGTTTGCAAAAATCTAATGAGGGATCTTGTCAAAGGCCTTACTGAAATCAGGATATACTACATCTACAGCATTCCCCTCATCTACCAAGCTTGTAATTCTGTAAAAATAAAAGAACTAAGATTAGTCTGGCATGATTTGTTTTTGATGATGATGATGATGATGATGATGATGATGATGATGGCGGCTATCATCCTACTAGTCAGTTGTGATATCGGAAGCGAGATCTACAGCCTCGTAACTATTGTGATACCATTGCCACAGTCGAAAGTGACCCTGAAACCCACTAAGTGAAACAAAAACCTACCAGTCCCACTATCAAACAACTTAAGAAGCACTGCTTTAACCAATGAATCAATGTGCACCTCAGATAAAACTCTGGACAGGTGATCCTTCTGCGGTTCTGGAGAACTGCAAGTTTAGATGTGAAAGGCAGTAGATGGAGTGGCTACAGAGTAAGCCTTTCAGCCAGATGTGTTGAACTACAACTCCCATCTTGGCCAGCATAGAGAAGACGGGAAAGACTTATGATTGAATCCAGCCATCCCTGGGAAATCTTGGCAACTCTTTCTCACTCCAACCTTCCTTGCAATGGATCTTTGTACAAAATGGGGTTGTTGACATTGTTCCATCAAGTCATTTTTTCATCCTATCATGGGGTTTTCTTGGCAAGAGTTGTTCAGAGGTGGTTTGCCGTTGCCTTTCTTGAGGCTGAGAGAGTGTGACTTACCCAATGTCACCCAGTGGGTTTCAGGGCCAGAAATGTAATTTTTTGTGGCCCCAGAGCTCTCTAACAGAGAAGGCTAAAGATCTCACCAAACCACAACTCCCAGAATTGCACAGCATTGAGGCTTGGCAGTTAGAAGTGGCTGCAAACTAGACTATTCCTGCAGTGCGGATGCAGCCATGGGCTCATAATTTCTTCTTCTTCTCAGTGCAAGACTGATTTCTTTTCTAAAACTAGAAGCAAACAGCATTCATGAATAACTGAATAACTAAAGTTACATCTTGATTGCAAGGGCGTGATTCAGCCCTTGTGGGAAAGAAATGCAGCACACCGGAGCATTGAGAAGCCAGCAAAAAGGGACAAAAGGTGATCTTGTAAAGCTCTACCTTTTTGAAGGTAGAGCTTGAGATCTTAGCTGAAGGAAGGGGAGCATAACATTATGCTTATGAAGTTATGCAGTATAGACACTGCAAAAATAACCCAGTTTGACGCAGCTTTAACTGCCATGGCTCAATGCTACAGAATGCTGGGATTTGTTGTTTGTTGTGGCAGTACAGCCCTCAGACACCAAATCATAGAATCATAGAGTTGGAAGAGACAACAAGGGCCATCCAATCCCACTCCCTGCCATGAGAAGGCTAAATAGATCACAAACCTATAATTTCCAGAACTCCACAACTGCCATGGCAGTTAAAGCGGGGTCAACCCACATTAATTCTGCAGTGTAGATGCAGCCAGAGTCCTGCAATGTGTATAACTGTGATGTTGTACAATGTCACTTCTGGTTCCCAGCTAGCCTTCTGGTGTGGACCATTGCTGAAACGTCTGCCATGTTCCTCTGCATGCAAAATGTGCAGAGGCAATGGCAATCCATGTCCCACTCCACTTCCATAACCTTCAACCTAATACAGATATTCTGCTTCAGACAAAGATGTCTGTTTCTATATATATGATAGCCCTATTTGAATGGGATGTCATACTAAGGAGAGAGAGAGCTTGTTTTCTGCTGCTGCAGAGAATAGGACACAGAGCAATGGATGCAAAATGCAGGAAAAGAGTTTCCACCTAAACATTAGGAGGAACTTCCTAATAGTAAGAGCTGTTTGACAGTGGAAGACACTCCTTTGGAGAGTGATGGAGTCTCTTTCCTTGGAGGTTTTTAAACAGAGGCTGGATGGCCATCTGTCAGGGATGCTTTGATTGAGAGTTCCTGCATGGCAGAATGGGGTTGGACTGGATGGCCCTTGGGCTCTCTTCCAACTCTAGGATTCTATGAACCACTGGTCTAAAGTATGAGAGAAAGAGGAAGGGGAAGGAAAAGGGAGGAGGCAACCGTAAATGTTCAAGAAAAATTACATTAGCATTGCAAATGTTAATGCGCACACAAATATGCACACATATGCGCACACCCTTCCCTGTAAGCCGTCAGTTTCGGGATCCCTCCATCGCACATTCTGGAACTGGTTGGAAGCAAGCAAGGCGTCAGCGCCAGAGACGGCTGCCAGTCTCAGCGAGGCCCAAATTATAGCATTGTGGGAACCTCCGTTCCCGCAGACAAACCTGTAATCTGCAAAGAATTCAAACGACCCGGGAGAAAACAAATTAAGGCCACAAGGAAAGAAAAGATACATAGACATGTGCATACCGAGAGAAAGCAAGAACGAAGCCGGCCTCTACTTAAGCCTCGCTCTTTCTGAGGTCGGAGATGAAGGGGCCGAGAAAAGAGAGTGTTTGTTTGTTGATGCGCTGTTCAAGTTTCCATGAAATTGGGCGGAGAGCAACCAACGTTCCCCGCAATTAGCTCTCGGCTTCTGGAGCTGCGCAAAATTAGCACAGCATGCTCAGAATAGATAAGTTTGTTTTACTTTATTTTGGCCCTTCTTGGACAACTCATGCCCCAGAGGCAGAAAGTTGAGCGAATTTGCACACCTTCTTGTTTGGGGAATTGACACGCACCATATGCACAACAGCTCAAAAACCTCATGTCTGGCAAAAGATTACGGAAATATCGCATGGCGCACCGTTCAAGCAAGGCACAAGCCACTAGGCATCGTTGCTGCTCTGGGCGTGCGCTAAGAAATCACTCCAAGCCATACTAAATGGGCCAGTATTGCTCTATATTAATACATATTATTGCTCTAGATTATACTCTTGCTTTTCACCAGGGGATGATGGTTCCTTCTTTGAAACAAGAGTTAAGATGCAGTACTTACATTGACCCATGGATAAGTCGACTTAGGGTTTTTGGGTCAAATTTTAGACCTACATTCTAGACTTATATATGAATATGTACAGTAGAAAGTCGCCCCTCCGTTCTCACGGACTTGAGATCTGTGGTCTTGAATATTCACGGAGGGGCGACCTCTATTATCATCAATGGAGTGTGCTATCGTGATGCGCACCCAGTGTGCGCTCGCAGCCTCACATCCCATTCAAGCCTATGGGCTTGAATATTGGCAGGGGTCCAGATCGGATCCCTTGCGCAAACAGAGGGCCAACTGTATATGCTCCTTCTAGGTTCAGAGACAGTGCATGCCTCTGAATTAGTAAAGGAACAACTGGGAAGGAGTACCCTTGCCCTAATGTCCTGCCTTTGGCTGCAGCCACACTACAGAAATAATCCACTTGACACCACTTTGACTGGCATGGCTATGTAGTACTGGGAATTGTAGTTTGTTGGTGCACCAGAGCACCCTGACAGGGAAGGCTAAACATTTCCCAAAACCGCAACACGCAACTTTCTAGATGTTGCCATTGCCTTTCTCTGCACCAGAGGATACCGGACAGGGCGCCATGTGAACATCATCCGTTTTGCAAAGGCAGACATGTTTGGCCGGATCCTTTTGCAACATTTACACCGTGCAAGCAAAAAAAACCCTATTTTGAATAATTACTTTTATTTCTCCTAATTATAAGGACGGGCGAAGAGCTACCCAGAGCAATGCAAGTTTACCTGGTTGTTTTATTCAACTGCTTCCTTTCGTCCAAAACCTGTACCTCAGCAGGGTTTATTTGATTTAAATAAAATTGATTTTAAATCAGGATCCAAACCACTTTATCCGAAGGGCCCAGCTGTAATGATTTAAACCACAGTTTAAATCGCTAATGAGGAGGACTCTCCTTAATCATCATTTTCTAGCAGAATTACATTATTGCTTAATATGACCTTAATACATATTCAGAGAGGTAGGTTTCATTACAAGGGAGGTCACAGTCAGCAATTATTCCAAGTTGCTTTCAGGTTAATTTTCACTTCAGCAAAAAAAAGTGGAATCCCTCGCATTTTTATCTCCAGACTCCTCCTTTTGTTCAGATCTACTCCAGACCTAAGGCCAAAGGAGAGAGAGAAGAAACAAGGGAGTGTGTCCACTTAATAGTCCTCCTATGCGCATATTCTGCACAAATATAGTATGGGCGACATGCACCTGGGTTAACAGCAGTACAAGTGACAATGATCCAGAGGGGTTTAGCAAGCCAAAGGATAAACATGAGCCAACAGTGTGATGCGGCAGCTAAAAAGGCCAATGCGATTGTAGGCTGTGTCAATGGAAGTATAGTGTTTGGAATGAAGGAAGTAATAGTACAATTCTGTTCTGCTTTGGTCAAACTTCACCTGGAATAATGTGTCCAGTTCTGGGTACCACGATTCAAGAATGATATCAACCAACTGGAATGAATGCAGAAGGCCAACAAAAATGATGGAAATGAAGCCATAGGAGGAACAGCTTGCAAGAGGACCAGAGGTTTCTGAGATTGATGAGCACATGTATGCTCCAGGTGCCCAAGAACAGCAGCCTTAAAGGTATCTCTTTGCTTCGAGAATCCCAAAAAGATCAGACGGAGGCGGCCTAAGAGATCCGACTCTTGGGATGCTCTACGTCTTCCAACATGGAGGGCGAGGGGAGTCAATTGAGGACCCCTGTCCCCCCCACAATCCAAGGGCCAGCATTAAAAGGCAACAACCCTGCTAGCTAAAGAACATCCCCCCTGCCGCCATTATAGTACCATTCAAATGCTTGCAAGGCTGCAGCAGAAACTAAACATTATATCTTCTCAATTATATGCATTAATGCTCTCCGGTTGTCATAGTCAAGAATGCCCATAATTACAGTCCATGCTCCCCACCGCGGCTCCTTTCCTCCTCTTGAGATGCCAACCCTCCCCAATCTTGCCCGCTTTTCGAAAATAGAAGCAGCTCTCAGGCCGGAGAGGGTTTGCTCTCCCTTGACAGCAAACATAAACAAGCCAGGAGGGGAATGGACGCTATTACTAGGGTCTCGCCATGCTTTCCAATGATTTCTTGGGGGGGGGGGTGCAATGCTGGCATAAGATTGCCTTGCTGCTGTAAAAATCTCAGAATCATGGAAGAGACCCCCCAAAGGTCATCCAGACTGACCCCATTCTGCCATGCAGGAACTCACAATCAAAGCACCCCGACATGGCCATTCAGACTGTTTAAAGACCTCCGAAGAAGGAGACGCTACCATTCCCCAAGGGATCGTGTTTCACTGTCCAAAAGATCTTACTATCAGCAAGTTCCTCCTAATGTCGAGATGGACTCTTTTTCCCTGTAGTTTCCATCCATTGCTCCATTGTCCTAATCTCTGGAGCAGCAGAAAACAAGCTTGCTCCATCCTCCATCCTTTCAAATACTTGAACAGGGCTATCATATCACCTCTTAACCTTCTCCTTTTATTTATTATAAGACGAATAAAAAGGTGAATTAAAAAGCACAGCAGGAAAGATCTTACGGTCGAAACGCCGGGATGCGCTGAGCCTAAGCCTTGGACCTGCCAAACCATTGCTCCTGAGCAAAAAAAGGGGGTGCATTACAACATTACAACCGTCAGGCTTTTCATGTGCAGTTATGGGAGGGGTTTTATATGGGATGGGTATTGTGATTTTATTGTGTGCTCCTCTCCTTTGTTTAAACTTGGGTTTTGGATGGAAAAGGATATCAAGATCACTCCAAACAAAGATGGGGATACAATAGTCAGGTTCAACTGGGAGAGTTTTAGCACCAGCCTTGAGCCATGGCAGTTAAACCGGGTTATTTCTGCAGTGCGGATGTAACCAAAGGAACTGTTTGCTCAGCCTGCGATGGAACGGGATAAATAAGCAGGCCAACGTAAACCTTTTTGCATCTGCAGGGTGTCAGCATTGTCTCTATCGTTGCATCTTTATGGGCCAAGATTACCCGGCAAAGTTAGTCAGCAGTTTTGGCAAGAACACAGCGAAGACGCGGGATACGTATAAATATTAATGCCGCCACCGTGGCTTTCCACCCCCAGATTTATTTTCTTGTTGTGATCAGGCCATTGCAACGTCAGTATTTAAAGTTCTGCTGGCATCGCAATGGAAACTTTTGCTTGGCAAAACAGATTTTTGCCCTCGTCGGAAGGAAGGCTGGCGCAAAGACCTGCCAAGTGTGAAGAAAGGCACACCACTTGTGATCAGGTGCAGAATTCAGGTTGCGTGGTGTAGCGGTTTGAGCGGTGGACAATGACGATTCTGGAGACCCCAGTTCGAATCCCCGCTCAAGCCACACTTTCTCAGCATCAGAGGAAGGCAAACGGAACAAACTTGGCCAAGAAAACCTTGGGATATGAAGTCAAAGGCTTTCATGGCCGGCATCCATTTCACCAGCATCTGTGGCTGGCATCATGATAGTTTGGCCTTAGTTGGAAACAACATGAAGGCACACAGCAGCAACAACAAGGGCCACAAATATAATCAGACAGCAAGTGCATCAGTAGAGGTTAAATAAAAGGGTAGGGAACTGTAGCTCCTGGAGACAGATCTGGCCCTTCTGGAATCTGGGCTTCTCTACATCTCCTTCTCCATGGCACCAATGTTTCACCAGTTCCCAATTTTTCTACTTTCTCCCAGTTAAAGATGAAAATGCCTCTCCAAAGGCTCTTTAACTAGCATGGCTACAAAGTCTTGGGAACTCTAGTTGGCTGAGAAATGACCACTCTCTGGTTAAAGATTTGAGATCGGTGTTTGCCAAACTTTGGTCCTCCTGATGTTTTGGGGCTTCAGCTCCCAGAATTCCTGGCTGCTGGTCAAGCGAGTTGATGTCCAATACACCTGGAAGACCAAAGTTTGGGCATCGTTGCTCTAGGTGTAGCTCCTGGGGATTCCCCAGGATGTTCTCATGGTAGTTAAAGTGGAATCGCAAGGCTATCATTGCATGGTATATGACTGGCTCCCTGAAGAGCCATATATCAAATAAGAAAGGAATGAAGCTACGTACAAAAGATGTAACTGGGATAATATTACCAGTATCTCTCCTTTTTTGCACTATAGCTGACAATGCTTATTTTACTTCACCAAACTACAAATCCCAGAGGAGATTCCCATGGCAGTTAAAGTGGAATGACAGGGCAATCACTGAACGGTATGAAAGGATCCCTGAAAAGCCACGAAAGGAATGAAACTACGCACAGAAGATGTAACTGGGATAATATTGGCCTGTAACAGACTGCCAAAATAAAGCTGCTTGGGGTCTCTTTGGAGGTATGCTGTTTAAATGATGCATGCATCCTAAGAATCTGGAAGCTGCACCAAAGCTGCACTCCGGTGCTTAGGAATGGAGTGTGGCTTTGGCGCGACCTCCGGACTCTTAGGACCCGTGCATCATTTAAAGAGCATACCTCCAAAGAGACCCAAAGCAGCTTTATTTTGGCAGTCTGTAACATGCCATTGTCTCTTTTTTTGCAGTATATTTCTCCACCTGAGAATGCTTAATACCTTCCCGAACTACAAATCCCAGGATCGCAGAAGATGAAGCCATGAGAACTAAAAGTGTTATGCCCGAACTCAAAAACCTGGATGAAGCTGTTGGCTTGGGTATCCCCCTCTCCACATCAAAACTCAAATTCTTGGATTTGAGGATCTTGGTACATCCTTTTCCCAAAATCAACTAAACTAAAATTGTCCCTAGCAGTTGAGGTTTGCATCTTAAAGGGAAAAGAGAGCCCAGGTTTGCTTGCAGCTTCTCACGGCGTTAAATCGTGAAGTCACGAAGGAAGAGGGAGAGCAAAAGTCAAATAACTCCAAAGGTGCCAAGCCACATTTTATGCATAGTACTGAGGGTTACCATGGCAGGCACTCCCTTGGCAGGCGGGCACAAAGCCACTGAGGAAGATTAAGCCGTCTCCAGGAGTTGTTACATAACACTCGGCGCACTGGATTCCTTTCACAACACCTCTGCACCATCCACTGCTACAAAACCCTGAAAAGCATAGTGGCAGGAGGAGAAAGCCCTCCGGGAACGCAAGCGTTTGAGCCCATCCGCACTGCCGAAACAATCCTCTTTGACACCGCTTGACTTGCCCTGGTGCCATGCTATGCGATTCTGGAAATTGCAGTTGGTGTGGCAACACAAATGAGGAATAATACATAAGACAGTACAAGCTGCAGTAGTTTGCTTTTGCCCAAGTCTACAGGGAAATGCAAGATTCGGCCTCTTTTCTCCCCTCTGCTTTTTGCTTTTGCACTTTGAACGCGGTTTGCAGCAACCGAAATAAACTGAGGACCAAGGGGGAACGTGAAAGGAGCTTTTTAAAAGCAGCTGAAAAAGTGGGACGGCAAAGGATTAATTGGGACAGTTGGAAAGTACCGATATTGAGGGGATTTAAAGTACAAAATGGACGGGAGCTTTATTCCACCTGTGAAGTCAAAGGCTTTCATGGCTGGCATCCATATTTTTGGTGGGGTTTTCGGGCAATGTGGCCATGTTTTAAAAGAGTTTATTCCTGATGTTTCGCCAGCATCTGTGGCTGGCATCTTCAGAGAATGCTGGCATGGAAGAGAGCTGGGTGTGTGTGTGTGTGTGGGTGTGTGTGTGTGTAAATATATATATATATACACACACACATACTGTGTGACCCTGGGTACTAATCCTCTTTGCATATCCTCCCAACTGAGGCCTAGCCATTCAACAACAGAACAATACGCAGATTAACATGGAAATCACTCCTTCCTACCCAGGGTCACACAATGTGTGTGTGTGTACATACACACACATATATACACGCACACCCAACTCTCTTCCATGCCAGCATTCTCTAAAGATGCCAGCCACAGATGCTGGCGAAACATCAGGAATAAACTCTTTTAAAACATGGCCACATAGCCCAAAAACCCCACCAAAAATATGGATGCCAGCCATGAAACCCACAAAAAACTATTTATTCCACCCCGTTCCTGGCCAAGGATCAAAGTGGGCACTTTCTGTCTCTGTCAAGATCGCGGTGGATTGCCACTCCTAGCATCCTTCACCAATGGCCATGTTGGTTAGGATGGATGGGAGTTACAGTCCAAACAAAAATGCCCCACAATTGTGCATTAGACAACACACACAGATAATGTTTAGAAAAATCTCATTTTGAAACAGTCATTGCTTTCTCAGGCCGCATCCACACGGCAGAATTAATGCTGTCTGACACTTCCTTAACTGCCATGGCTCAATGCAATGGAAGTCTGGGGCTTGTAGTTTTGTGAGGTACTTAGCCTTCGCGGTCAGACCACCCCGGTGCTACAGCAAACTACAAATCCCGGGATGCCACAGCACTGGGCAGTTAAAGCGGATTATTTCTGCATTGCGGATGCAGCCGTAGACTGGACTCAGACTCTTGTTCTGTTCGCTGCATTTCCCCAATTTCTTCCATTGCAAGTTTGTTCTGACCCATTTCTGCTTCCGCTTGCAAATCCCTCAGCGTCCATCCAGCGAAAAATTCCTATTTTCCCCAAGGTATGCAGTTCTTTGCAAGCCATTTTCTCGACGACAGAAATTCTGGGTATATCCTACAGCTGATAAAAATCAATTGATTTAAATTTTTTTTAATCATGCGTTTTAAAATTTAATCAGAGCCCGGATCAAAGCTGTCATCCCAAATAGTCATTATACAACTTCTAGTTGCATTCGATGAATATGCTAACAAGAGTTTATGGATGGGAGGCAACTTGGAACCTGTTCCGTTCCCATTCCTGCAAGTGGAGACTATTTTTTCCTTACTAGAAAGCCAAGGTGGTGCAGTGGTTTAAGCTTTGGACTGTGACTTGGAGACCAGGGTTCGATTCCCAGCTCGCCCATGAAACCTATTGCGTGAGCTTGGCCAAGTCACACTCTCTCAGCCTCAAGGGAAGGCAATGGCAAACCCCCTCTGAACAAATCTTGCCAAGAAAGCCCCAAGATAGGTTCACCGGCAAGAAATGACTTGCAACAACAACAACGACAACGTGCTTTAAACTGTGATTCTAACCATTAAAACTAAACCATCCAGACAAGTAATGTAAACCGTGATTTAAATCACAATTTATAAAGATTTATATCAACTTAAATCTTCATTCAGAGGCTTCATTTTAATCTTAAAATTCTAGATTTAGTCCAATTTTATTTAAATGAACTCAACCAGATCATAACCAACTATAAGCATGTTTTCAAAACTGAAGAACTGAGCCACAAAACTCAAAAGGGTACCTGCGATTTCCAATTTTGCAAACCCAACTACGTTATAACAGGAAGCAAACCATTTTATTTTAACTTTTGCACCTTCTCTATCAAGAGGCAGCAGAATTCCCCGTTTCGGAAGTGTCCCGGACACAGAAGGAAGGAAATGCCAAGCGATTCCAAGGAGGTCTGCGTTCCGCTGACAATCTCAAGCCTAGCTGCCTGTTTCTGCAAAACGCAATGCAGAAACTATAGGAGAAATGTAGGTGTAATTTATGGCCAGGGAATGTTAGGCTGAACTGTCCCTAAACACGTTCCAATAGACATCACAAATTACTGGCCCTTTATGGAGTCCTACAGAGAGCCATTGAGCGTCAGACTTTTCAAATAACCCCAAGAGCCGGTGTGGCAGAGCGGTTTGAGTGCTGGACTACAGCTCTGGAGACCAGGGTTCGAATCACGGCTCAGTCATGCAAACCCACTGGATGACCTTAAGTCACAGTGTCTCAGCTTCAGAAGATGGCAATGGCAAACGTCCTCTGAAGAATCTCACCAAGAAAACCCCATGATAGATTTGCCTTAGCACCGCCGTTAAGTCTGAAACAACTTGAAGTCACAGAACAACAAGTCTAGTCTAGATTGTCTGGTCTGGTCTAATCTAGTCTAGATAGTCTAGATCAGTGGTTCTCAACCTTTGGGCCTCCAGATGTTTTGGACTTCAACTCCCAGAAGTCCCAGTCAGTATGCTCATTGTTCAGGAATTCTGGGAGTTGAAGTCTCTAAAATCTAGAGGACCAAAGGTTGAGAACCACTGGTCTAGATAGTCTGGGCAAGTCTAGTCTAGATACTGGTCTAGTCTAGATAGTCTAGTCTAGTCTAGATAGTCTGGGGTAGTCTAGATAGTCTGGTCTGGTCTAGTCTTGTCTAGATAGTCTGATCTAGACTAGTCTAGATCAGTGGTTCTCAACCTTTGGGCCTCCAGATGTTTTGGCCTTCAATTCCCAGAAGTCCCAATCAGTATGCTCACTGTTCAGGAATTCTGGGAGTTGGAGTCTCAAAAATCAGAGGACCAAAGGTTGAGAACCAGTGGTCTAGATAGTCTAGTCTAGTCTAGATAGTCTAATCTGGTCTAGTCTCGTCTAGATCCTGTGGTCTGGTCTAGTCTAGTTTAGATAGTCTAGTCTAGATAGTATCTAGACACACTTGTTGGCAGTAATGTCACTGGGCAGTGAATCCATTCTCAAATCCATTCCCATTGAACTTGAGGAGAGCCATCCAATGCACTAACCCTATCCTCTTCAATAGGTTTCAGTGCCTTGGATAGCTAAGTTTGAACTAAAATCCAGAGCAAATTCCCCATGCCACGAACACCAAAGCCACCCAGAAGCAATGTTTTTTTCTGATTTAGTCCTTATCTGCTCTTCCTCCTTTGTGCCAAATCTAGACTCAACATACACCTTTCCCCCAACCACAAACGCACACATACACACCCCTAATCCCATTTCATCACAGCCAGAGGCATCTTGAAGAACTGGCAAGCTGACTCATTATTTTAACATTTGAACTGGGATCGGATTCAAATATGAACGTCAAAAGGAACAACAACAACAATAATGACATAAGCATCAAAACCTGCTTCTCATCCCTGCGCTTTTGAGCCTAAAAAGCAAATGCCTTTGCTTTAAGAACGTTTTGGATTTCAGACGGAGCAGGGAATCAGCCTTTAGCAGCAAAGCAGAGTCTAAGGTTGTGTGTGTGAAACACGTCCCTCTGGTCAATCCTGGTAAGAGAATGGGGTCTGCTCTGGTGCTCCACAATGCACGACAATTCCCAGGGTTCCATAGCACTGAGCTATGACGGTTGAAGCGGTGTCAACCCGGATTATTTCAGCAGTGCGGATGCAGCCTGCAAAGCTAGTTCCAGCTTCGTGATGCTTTCTATTCGGCATTATTACTGGGATTTGTCAAAGGGTTTGCCCGAAGTCCCTACTCTGTTGTGGCTTGAGGCTAAAGATGGTGACCAGATTTCACAACCACAAAGTAGGACAAGGCACTGCACAAAATGGAGGACATCCCAGAAAGAATGCAGGACAAATAAAAGCTAACAACGCTCGTAATGCATGCTTCTTAGTCACGCACAAAATGGAGGGCAGGTTGGCATTCCTCCTGGACAGAAGGTGGAAATGTAGGGCATGACCTGGATAAGGAGGACACCCAGTCACCCCGATGTATCTAAGTTGGGGGTTCTAGAAAATTAATAATAATAATAATAATAATAATAGATTTTATTTATATCCCGCCTTTCCAGAAGGATCAAGGCAGGTTACAATAGAATGAATGAATGAATGAATGAATGAATGAATGAATAACACATGCATAACTAAAATTACATATCCCTTTTTTATGCCTCCCAGAACTGTTTGGAATGGGGTTTTGTGTCTACAAAAAATTGGGGGTGTTAGTGAAGGCTCAAGAGGTGAGTAATGGCCTCAAGCCTTGAGGAGAGATGGGAATGAAATATAATAGTAGTAGTAGTAGTAGTAGTAGTAGTAGTAGGCCCATGGGATGTATGAAGGCTGGATGGCCATCTCCTGGAGGTGCTTTGACTGTGTATTCCTGCATGGAAAAGGGTTGGATTGGATGGCCCTTAGGGGTCCCTTCCAGCTCTACGGATCTATGATTCCCCATGTAAAGATTGTTCCTATATTCCCATTAAGTCTAGTGTCTCAATGGGGCTTTGTGGGGTTTTTTGGGAGGCATTCTCCAACAGTAACCCAGAGGCAGTAATCCTCCGTGGTTGGAAGCAGGAAGAAATGATCTGGAAAAACAGACAGAGGTTACTAAGAGGAGCCACAACATGATTCAGAGGCATCACAGATTGCAAAATGACATTCTGGGGCTGCCAAAAGCCACGTGACTTTTCCATACGTTTTGGTGCAAGGAAAGAAAAACACACACACACACATATACACGGCATCAACAGGTAACACCGGAATGTCACTCTGCAATTTTCCTCCGGACATGTTTAATTGTTTCAGATCATGACAGCACTGACACTCATATCCTCGCCATTTCCTCCCCGGAGAATGAAAGAGATACGGTTTTCCCTCGGCCGGAAAGGTCAGGCGTGGCCGCCACATTTAACACAACACGAGGCCCTACAAGCAGGAATAGCCGGCCTCCTTTTCTTTCCAAGATTTTTCACACTCCCAAATGGGCACGGAGTTGCCAACATCTTGGCCGCCTCTGCTTCTCTGCCTTTTATGCGCACAGCCAATAGCTTGTCTCCGTTTTCTCATGAAAACTGGATTTGGACAGACTGAGATGGCCTTTTTTAAAAGGGGCAGAGGAGCAAGAGGGTCAGGGTTTGTTCTGAGCGGTTGGCAACGGCACCTAAGCCAAAGAGGATTTGGACAAACTATTGATTTGTCTGGAATTCAAAGATATAACCGTATTAGTCTGCAAAATCAGTCTGTATAGAGATCTTGTAGCACCTTGAGAAAGAAACTGGCAGCATGAGCTTTCCTAGACTTCAGTCTACTTCCTCAGATGCATTTTGGAGGAGTGGAACTGATTTGTCTGGTCCATATTTTGAGCCAAGTAGGTCAAAATAACTTTGGACTTTTCACACCATGGACCACGGCTGCCCTCCAGACGTTTTGGATTCCAATAAACGCTAGCTATTGGCCTTGTTGGCTGGGACTGATGGGAGATGAAGTCCAAAACGGCTGGAAAATGTCAGGTTGCCTATTCCCTGCATAGAGAATGGCACAGACTTAGGCTGCATCCTAAGGAGGAACCTTCCAGCACATTTTGGTCCCCAGGCAAATATGTATAAGGAGAGGGACTCCTTTGGGTTTCAAGGTCCAAGACATTGACTATGTGGTCCTCTGGTCTTGGAACACATAGGACGAGACCGCCAGCGCATTTTGGTCCTCAGGCAAATATATGAGACCAAACAGACAGGCCAAAATAAAGCTGCTTCGGGTCACTTTGGAGGTCCTAAGGACTTGAGCACAACTTTGGCGCAGCTTCTGCCCTCTTAAGATGCGTGTGTCATTTAAACAGCATACCTCCAAAGTGATCCAAAGCAGCTTTATTTTGGCCTGTCTGTTCCCATATATGAGGAGAGGAACTCCTTTGGGTTTCAATGTCTCAAGACACTGAGGGCATTGACCATCTATGTGGTCCTCTGAATCAGAGATCTTGGTGGGACCTGGTGGGAGTAGATGTTCTACATGTTCCACATCTCCATTCGAAGTGTAGATGTTTCCCATATCCCATTTAATTTGGCCTGCTCAAAGACTTCTGAAAACCCCTCTCCTTCTGGAGTACGAAGGGCAGAGCATGTCACAACCGACTGTTCTGATGGTTGCTAGGAAGTTCAGCCCTACTCCCACCAGGTCCAAATTCGGCGTCTCAGAGTCATCCTGATAAAAAGGCATTATTAGGATAGGACTGTAATCGTCAAGTAGATGAAGACGGGAGTTATTTTCACAGTGCTTGGCAAATTATACATTATTTTTACAAGTAAAATATAGTTTACAGTCTTCCAGGCCCAGATGCATTTCTAGCTGTCACTGCATCACCCACCCACATGCGCGCATGCATTCAATTATTATGGAGACTGCAAAGTAAAGCATGCAAAACGGAGCATCCCACACTGCATGCCAGCAGTGAGATAAAAGGATCTGGTAACAAAAGCCCTGGATGCTCAAGTCCCATTGAACACAATGGTGGAGTAAACTGGTGTCCCTTATACAAAATGTAGGTTTCCTTTTGGGGATTTAATGTGGCAAACCTTGCCAAGAAAACCCCATAAGTCGGAAATCTACAGTGTTATATAAATAAAGTATAATAATCAATAATCATGCTTCAATTTATGGATTAAAAAATCCATGGATATGGAGGGCTGACTGTTGGGGTTTCAAGGAGACAAGATGTTAAGAGATACAGAGGAGGAAGAATGGACAAGCATTTTAAAGAGAGTATTCAAAACCCTCCAGCAACAATTGGACATGACACGCATTACTAAGCAGGTATCGGGAAATGAATGCAGACCCAAATACCTGGCCCGCGCTGCCAAACCGGTTTCGTGCCCAGACGGGCCCCAGAACAGATACCGGCATCTCATCGCTGACACACCGTGACTCCGCGGCGGCTTTGCGGATGTCCCAACCTCTGGCTCCGCTTCCTCCCCTGCAATTGGGGCAATGCCCAGTTTCCAAACCGGCTGCCTTCATCATGAGCAAAGCAAGACGGCGTGGAAGGTAAGACGGGTTAATTGCCACCTGTCCCAAAAAGACACAACCGGATTGTTCACCTGATGACCTGATTCTGTATGTGTGTGTGTCTTTCTCTCCAATGCACACACAACACGCTGCTGACACTTGTCTAGATCCTGTTGATCCAAATGGCTAAATCACGGATCACAAATCAGTGGCGGGTGGGGCAGGTAGTGGAACATGTTTATCCAAATATAGTACAGGCTCCATCATTAACCTCAGCTAATCTTTTCATTACCTTGGGCTGCAACATTTCTATTTGCCATGTTAGCAACACTAGGCTCACGCACAAGTTGGGTTCGGGTTACGAGGATGTTCTGTCACTTGCCACGTTTGTAGTCCGCCACATTGCAGAAACAATCCAGGGTGACACCGCTTTAACTGCCCTGGCTCTGTGCTATGGAATTCTGGGGATGGTACCATAGTTTGTTGTGGCACCAGAGCTCCTTGGTATTTGGGGGGGATTTATTAGCTCAGAAGGAGGCCTGTCAGAGGTGGGTAACTTTGGGGGATCTTTCCACCTCTGTATACCAGCACTCACTGCATGGAGACTCAGTCTTCGATGAATAAAAAAGGTTTATTTAGAAATGTGCATGCAAAGACACAAAACCTTCAGAACCACACAAGGCTAACAGAAAGAAAGGGGCGAAAGGATGGTGCCACAACCAACTACCATCCGCACAATGCCATGGCAGTGAAAGAGGCGTCAAATGGGATTATTTCTGCAATGTCGATGTAGTCAAAGTCCCTAACCATTGCCAAAACTTATGGCTATGAATGGTACATTAACTGACATTGAAAAATCTGGCACATTGCACAGGATCCTGGGTTTTTTCTAGGGACATGTACTTTTCTGTGCTCATGCACATCTCACATGACTAGATTTTCTGGTCCTTACTGTCCAAAGTCACGGGAAGTGAGAAAGCAGACCTTGCACTACTCCAGTGAATGCATATTAAAGGTGGAAATGAAAGGGGATGAACAAGATGTGTCTCGGATAGGTGTGTTCACCATGACTGATCATCCTACTCCGGAAACGCAGAATCACAGAGTTGGAAAACTCTCCAAGAGTCATTGCAATGCAACCCTGTGCCAGAGAAGGAACCCTGGAACAAGGGTTCACAAAAGTTTAGAACATAGCCTAGGAGAGAAGTTACTAACCTTAGCATTTTATCCCTTTCCGACGGGGTAGATTTAACTTTAAACAAACTTGCGCTTGTGAATTGTGGGATGTTTTCTAACCCCCATTGTACTGTGGGATCTAAATATGTCCTGTGTTCAAAAGGTTGCTTTCTGTGCCATCCCAATGCCCAGACGCAGCAAAGCCAAAGTGGAATAAAAATCAAATTAAATTTGGTTGTTCTTGTGTGCCTTCAAGTCATTTTCGGCTTAGGGCAACCCTAAGGCAATCCTATCACAGCCTAGTGGTTTGAGTGTTGGACTACAACTTTGTAGACCAGGGTTCAATTTCCGCTCAGCCATGAAACCCACTGGTTGACTATGGGCAAGTCACACGCTCTCAGCCTCAGGGGAAGGCAATGGCAAACCTCCTCTGAACAAACCTTGCCAAGAAAATCCCATGATAGGGCCACCTAAGGGTCGCCATAAGTTGAAAACAACGTGAAGGAACACAACACACACAAGGCAATGCTATCACAGGGTTTTGTGGAGCTGAGAGAGTGGGGGGTTTCCATAGCCAAGTAGGGAGTCGAACCCTGATCTCCAGAGTCATCATCCCATGCTGAAACCACTACACCAATTCCTTAACCCAGTTCCTATTGCCAACCAAAGTAGTCCCACTGGCTCAAGAGCAACTTTGTACATCAGCCTCGATGTACAGCTGGCCCTCCAGGTGACAATGTTATACAGTGACCTATGTTGCCAGATATGTGAGGTGGAATTTTTTTCCAATGTTGTTGCTTCTGTTATTGTTGTTGTTGTTATATTTATTTATATTATTATTATTTATGGTATTTATACCCCGCCCTTCAGCCCTAAAGGCCATCAATATCCCACCTTCCTGCTCATACTCCAGGGACTCAAGGTGGGTAACAATAAAGGAAGATCATGAAACAGGTGGATGGATACAATAAAGGAAGATGGCAATACAGATGGATGGATTCAATAAAGGAAGATCGCAATACAAGTGAATGCATCCAAGACCGCAATACAGGTGGACGGATTCAATAAAGGAAGCCTCAGCTCAGAGTTTGCAAGACCTGAGTAGGGCAGTCGATGACTAATTCTGATTCACAGGGCTGCCATAAATTGAAGTCAACTTGACAGCAATGAACAACAACAATTAAAAATGACATATCTGTGTGTACCATCACCATCAGTTTAATGGCTCCCTGGGAAACCAATACACTCTGCAGCTTGGAAAAACATGCTACAAGGACTGAAGATGCCACACCACCAGCCCAGCGTTTGTTTATTCAGGCTTTTCCTGGCCTTCATGGAAAATGGCAATGGGTTTCTTCCCTTCCTATCAGGCAACACACACACCAATCCTTTTTTTCCTATTGACTGACTGCGCTGGGTCTTGAAGCCACACACAAACTGAACATTCAACCCATAATTTTCTCGCTAGGAACATCCAAGGGTAGCCGTGTTGGCCATATAGTAAATCAAAAACCCACCAAAGAGCGATACCTTTACTGGGCCAAGCAAAATGCACAATGACATGTTGCAAGCTTTCGAAGCTCCGCTGGCTTCTTCATCAGACAAGGGACCTGATGAAGAAGCCAGCGGAGCTTCGAAAGCTTGCAACATGTAATTATAAAACAATAATAAATAATAATTGTGCCTTTTGGTTGGCCCAAGAAAGGTATCATTGTCCCTTGCCTGATGAAGAAGCCAGCAGAGCTTCGAAAGCTTGCAACATGTCATTGTGCATTTTGCTTGGTCCAGTAAAGGCATCACTGTTTGGTGGGGTTTTGATTTTTCTCCCTAGGGTTTCCCAACACTGGAGAAACCTATTTTTCATCATTTAAAAACAATATTCTTTCCATCCTTACCCCACATTGTAAACCTGAGGTGGGCAAAGTGGAAGTCTGGGTCCATATGCAACCTTCAAGGCTGTTTTCCAGACTCCTTTCAAAACCAAGAAGCAAGGATCAGCTGCCTGGCTTGGAAACCGGCAGAAGCAGCAATTCAGCTTGTAAATGGGTTGCAGCTGTGCCCTCACTGAGTTGTTTCATAGATATATATTTTAAAATGCCTGCTTTTCAAAACTAGAAGTTAATTTCTGGCCACTTCCAAGATAATTTCATTGCGCTTTTGCTTGCCCCCCTACCTCCCTTTGACAAAAAAGTGGCCACTGGGCTTAGAATCATAGAAGCATCGAGTTGGAAGAGACCTTAAAGGCCATACAGTCATCTGACCGTGCCACGTGACTTGCCCAAGATCGCCCAGTGGGTTTTTATGCTTGAGTGGGGCATCAGACCCTGATCTCTGGAGTTGTAGTCCAACGCTCAATCTACTATGCCATGCTGACTATCACAGCACTGAAGATTAAATCCCCCAAATATTGGACATCATAAGGAAACCTTGTGAGAAAGTCACATCTAGTAGAGCAGGTTTGGGCCACCTATTATCTATGGCAGGTGCTTTGGGCCACCTATGGTCTATGGCAGGTGGTTTCGGCCACCTATGGTCTATGGCAGGTGCTTTGGGCCACCTATAGTCTATGACAAATGCTTTGGGCCACCTATAGTCTATGGCAGTTGGTTTGGGCCACCTATGGTCTATGGCAGCTGCTTTGGGCCACCTATAGTCTATGGCAGGTGGTTTGGGCCACCTATGGTCTATGGCAGCTGCTTTGGGCCACTTATAGTCTATGGCAGGTGGTTTGGGCCACCTATAGTCTATGGCAGGTGGTTTGTGCCACCTATGGTCTATGACGGGTGCTTTGTGCCACCTATGGTCTATGGTAGATGCTTTGGGCCATCTATAGTCTATGGCAGCTGCTTTGGGCCACCTATAGTCTATGGCAGGTGGTTTGGGCCACCTATGGTCTATGGCAGCTGCTTTGGGCCACCTATAGTCTATGGCAGCTGCTTTGGGCCACCTATAGTCTATGGCAGGTGGTTTGGGCCACCTATGGTCTATGGTAGGTGGTTTGGGCCACCTATGGTCTATGACGGGTGCTTTGTGCCACCTATGGTCTATGGTAGATGCTTTGGGCCATCTATAGTCTATGGCAGGTGCTTTGGGTCACCTATGGTCTATGGCAAGTGATTTAGGCCACCTATAGTCTATGGCAGGTGCTTTGGTCCACCTACGGTCTTCCAGGTACTCCTAGGGACAATAGGACCCAAAGAAGGGCCAAAGTGGCCCATCCCATGGCACAGCATGGTGCCCACCACCCTTCACTACCACTGTCAAGATGCTTCTGTGTATGAGGCACCAAGCATAAAGCCCTCCCCTGTCGGATGCCCAGGGTATCTGACTTTGGGGGATAGGGCTAGAGTGCCTCTGAATATGGAGGTTCCCTTTAAGTGAGTTCCTTGATTGTGAGTTGCTGCATGGAAGGGGGTTGGATTGGATGGCCTTTGGGGTCTTTCCCAACAATATGATTCTAAGTGATATGATTAGCCAATGTTTAAAGGATGTCTCCATTCTTTGTTATGGCAGCGACTATCCCTGCATCTTGCAGAAGCTGATCTGCCTTCCAGCTTAGTACCAGGAAAGGCGAAGGGACCTTGTAAACCTGCTCACACAGATTTAGCAAAGTTGTAACTCCCTGTCTTCGAATTAGCACTTCCTTTGAATGCTGATAGTGCTGGGATGAGTGCCAGGCATCAAGATCGAGAAGCTGGGAGGGGAAGCGGGGGACATACCTCCACCAGAAACCCCAGAGAACTGATGCAGATAATATTTGAGCAGAGGCACAGCTTGCTGTGGCGTGCGTGCGGCAATATATCCGCACACTTCACTGGGTTTACAGCCTGGAGCATGTGTTGGGAGCAGAAAGTGGCCACACTCACCTTAGACAAGGGCCATGCAAATGTTATTTGGGGGCTACACGGGGCACTGTCTTGCTCTGTAAGTGGTCTATTTTGGCTAAAGCAGGGTTAGGCCACTGCTAGCCCTCCGGACGTTGTTGGTGGCCCAAGCCAATGTCACCAGGCATGGTGGAGGCCACTGGCTTTCCTGGTTTTGGAACGGGGTTGTTTTAAATGGAACCTCCCCATTCACAGGTAATGTGGCTCTAAATATGGTGCACCTGAACATCAATGTGAGAAAAGGTATGAAATTTTGTTGTTGTGGGCCTTCAAGTCACCTCCAATTTATGGCAACTCTATACCAGTGTTGTCTTGCCAAGATTTTGTCAGAGGGGTTTCCTCTGAGACTGAGAGAGTGTGACCCTCCCAAGGTCAAGCAGTGGGTTTTCCTGGTGAGGATTCGAATCCTGGATTCCCAGAGGCCTGTACCATCACTACTTCTGAAGGCAGTATGTGTAGTGACTAGAGCAGATGCCCCCAATCTCTTGTCCTCCAGATGTTTTGGACTGCAACTCCTACCATCCCCAGTCCACACTGGCTGAAGATGATGGGAGTTGCAGTCCAGCGCATCTGGAGGACACAGTTGGGACAAGTTGAGCTAAGGCTTATCACCGTCCAGACAGGAGAACCTCAGTGTCACGTTCTTCTTCTGACAACCTTTGCTGCAGAAATAATCTGGTTTGACACCACTTTAACAGCCATGGCTCCATGCTACGGAATGGCAGTTAAAAGTGGCGTCAAAGCGGATTATTTCTGCAGTGCGGATGCGGCCCCCCTTCAGGAAAAAAGAGACCCAAAGCCCAGCCGCAAGGCTGAACGGGGATCCTGTCAACCGAAAGTGCTCACTATTAGAAATATTATATATAAATGCTTAGCAAAACCAATTTGTACACTTGTCTCTCCAAATGTCACCCTTTCGAGATGTTCAGCATTTCAAAGAGAAGAGGGGAAAAGACACACACAGCCATCCTAGTTCTTGCTATCAGCCTGCTTTTCCCTCCAGGGCAAAAGTAAAGGGGATTGAGAACGAGAAAGCTCCTGTGTGTGTGTGTGTGTGTATATATATATATATATATGTATATGTGTGAAAGAAAGATTAAAAGGCAAATGAACACAATTTCTATGGCTAACCTGGCCCCAGACGGATGCAGTTATACACTGAAAGGATTAACAAAACAGAATCCGAAACCATAAAGCGAGCCAAACATTGCACAGGTGGAAACATTTTGCTCACTGTGCATCTAATCCACCTGAGAGAGACCCAACTCCATTGCCTTGCATGCACACAATCGGAGATACTGAGACCGCACCACAATTCTAGATGGATCGGGCAAATAAATATTACCTAATTCAAGCATGCACATGGAATAGTAAAACTTGCATAACAACAATAAACGCGAACTGATTACCGTCGTTTGGAACAAACAACTTTGCAACATATTTGTAATATACTAATGTCCAAAAATGGAATTACGGCGAATTCAACTGTGGCGACACATGGCTTAGCGAGGAAACTCTTGGGTGCTTTGTGTTTTAGTTGTGCATTTCTATTGTGAATGCCCCACCGGCACAACGGCCCTTCCATGTTGTTGTTGTTATATGCCTTCATTTCCGACTTATGGTGACCCTATCATAGGGTTTTCTAGGCAAGTTTCTTCGGAGGGGGTTTGCCATTGCCACCTTCTGAGGCTGAGAGAGTGTGACTTGCCCATGGTCACCCACTGGGTTTCATGGCCAAGCTGGGATTCGAACCCAGGTCTCCAAAATCGGCCTCTTATTTCATGTCAGGCAGCCGCGCCTCCATCCGTGAAGCAGTCTGAACACTAATACTACTAATACTACCCTCTGCCAAGAATCTGTCATGTGCCAAAGCAAAAGGAGGAGTACTTTCAGGTACAACGAACAGGGGTTGGAGTCCTGCATCTTCTCCTAAACTTCAGTGAGTCCAAAATCCAGCAAACAGTGATCCCTTTATTGAGCCGATGCGCAAAATACACGTTGCAAGCTTTCGCAGCTCCAATGGCTTCTTCATCAGCCAAAGGGGTTAAAAAACAATACAGGAAGAAACCAAATATATGACTATGTTAGAGAAGCCTTCGGCCTTTTTGATTTTCTTCTGTATGATTTTTTAACCCTTTTTCCTGACGAAGACGCCAGCAGAGCTTTGGAAGCTTGCAACATGTGTTTTGTGCATTTTGGTTGGCCCCATAAATGTATCATAGTTGTGTGGATTTGGGATGTCATCATGGTACTTTGCAATATGGCTACCCATGGATAAGTTTCAATGTGGCTGATCTCTCACGCACCAATCTGATTCGACACCGCTTTAAAATGACTATGGTTTAGTGCTTTGGAATTCTGGGAATGGTACTTTGTTGTAGTGGAGCCATAGCAGTGTGAAAGTGGAATCAAACCAGATTATTTCTGCAGTCTGCCCGAGAGCTCAGCCTCGCTGAAGCTTATCCAGAGATAGCAAAGCATATTAACATCCAAAAGCCACAATACCTTTATGGGGCTGACCGAAATGTGCATAATACACATTGCAAGCTTTCGACACTCCGCTCCAGGGCTGCCATAACGTACAGTTCCCAGAATCCCACAGCCTTGAGCCAGGGCACAATGAAAGTGGTGTCAAACCGGATTATTGTTTCGGTCTGGATGCAGCCTGAAAAGGCAATGTGTCACAGTTGAAAAAGGCAAGCATGGAAGACAATAGGCTTTATGTCCTGCAGTGTCTTTATGACTAGACCCTTATGTCTGCGCACAAGTCACACCACCAGGAGTTTTAACTATGTTAAACAGCTTTGATTTATACATATACTGTATATATATATATGGTTAAAATATGATTTCTCCCAACGCACTGCAACTCAGCCTTCCCAATGACCATGGGTGGGGAAGGAAGGAAGGAATGGCTGGCATGTGCCCGATTAGAGATAAGTATGATTGGTATGATGATGAGGATGATGATGCTCATTGGAGCATGCACACTTCCTCCTGGCTCCAGGATGCGCTGCCTGGAACCAGAGAGCAGCTCTCCAGTTTGCAATGCCGCAAGCTTGGAAAAAGCAAAAAAGGGTTGCATCCTTGCACCACAATGGATTCCTGCTACGAGAGGCGTGCGCCACCCAACCCTGCTTCCTTGAGAGATAGGGCTGAGGGTGCCCCCAGGACCTTATTCTTCTGCCCCTCTCAATCCTGAGAAGGTGTTGGGGGGTCCCTTCTGTCCTCCTCTGTCTCTGGGTGCCTTATGGACCACAGATACACAACCACACAGACAGACAGACAGACACATCCCCCAGCCAGGCAGATGCTCAGCCTTTTGGGTGGACAGAGATGACTCCCTGCTTCAAGGAAGGAGGTCTGGCTGGTTTCAGCAGAGGGACAAGGCTATATGAAACAGAGGATGCGACAGAGAGAGAAAGAAGGAGGGAAAGGGAAAGAAGAGATAGAGAGGGGAAGGAGAAGGATGGAAGAAAAGAGATGAAAAAAGAGAGATGGGAGTAAGAAAGAGAGAAAGACCAGAAAGGAAAAAGGAGGAGGGAGGGAGAGAGAGAAAGAAGGAGAGAGAGGGAGAGGGGAGGTGGAAGGAAGGAGGAAAAGAGAGAGATGGTAGCAGGAAAGAGGGAAGGAAGGGAAGGAAGGAAGGGAGTGAAAGAGATGGGAAAGAAAGAAGGGGGAGATGGATGGAAGGAAAGGGGAGCAAGGGGAAGAGAGGGAAGGTAGAGAAGAGATGGGAGAGCAGAGGAAGGAAAGAAGGAAGGAAGGAAGGAAGGACAGAGAGAGATGGAGTAAGAAAGGGGGAAGAAGGAAGGAAAAGGGAAGAGGAGGAGGAAGGTGAGAGGGGAAGAAAGAAGAAGGGAGAGAAAGAGATGGGAGTGAGGTAGGTAGGAAAGAAATAAATGAAAAGGGAGCGAGGAATATAAGGGGGAGGGGGAGGGCAAGAGAGAAGAGAGAGATGAGGCTAGAGAGTGGAAAGGAGAAAAGAAAAGGGGGTAAGAGGAAGAGAAGGAGAGGGGGAGGGAGAAGGAAGGAAGGAAGGAAAAAGGAGGGAAAGAGGAAGAGGAGAGAGATGGGAGTTGACAGATAGAGATGGGAGAGAGGAGACAGAAGAAAGGAAAGAAAGGGGCAAGGGGAAGAAGAAGTGAAGGAGAGAAGGAGATGGAAGGGAGAGGAAGAAGGAAGGAAGGAAAAGAAATGGGAGAGGCAGAAAGAGATGGGAAAGGGAGGAGAAGGGAAAGGGAGAGAGGTGGGAGACAGAAGGAAAGGAAAGGGAGAGGAAGAGAGAAGAGGAAAAGTGAGAGATGGAGATGAGAGGGAGATGGATGGAAGGAAAAGGAGGAGAAAGGAGGAAAGAAAAGGGGAAAGCGGAAGAGAAGGGGAGGGGAGGGGGAAGGAAGGCAGGAAGGAACAGACAAGAAGCAGAGAGAAGGAAGAGAAATGGGAAAGAGGAAGGAGGGAAGGGAAAGAGATGGGAAGGAAGGAAGGAAGGGGCAAAGGAGGAGGGAGCGAGAAGAGGGGAAGAGAGAGATGGGGATGAGAAGGAGAACTAGAAAGGAGCAAGGGAGGCGAGGCGAGGCTCCCCTGCATCCCTGCCTCTCTTTCTCTCTCTCACCTGCGACGGTGTACCTGTCCAGGTAGTTGAGGACGTTGCCTGCGCTGAGGATGGCTGCGGCGGCCACGCGGGCCTTTCCCAGGCTGCTCTCCCCGGGGGGCTCTTCTGCCTGGGCCGCCGAGGGGGGCTTCAGGGCGTCCGAGGCCAGGCTCTCCGCTGGGGGCTCCCCTCCGCAGCATCCCCTTCCTCCTCCTCCTCCTCCGTCGTCCTCCTCCTCGTCTTCCCCGGAGGAGGCAGCAGCGGCGGCAGCAGCGGCGGCAGCAGCGGAGCCCCGGAGGCGCCCGTTCCCCCTGCAGCCTCCTGCTCCTCCGTGGCTCTCGAGGCACATCATGAGCCACTGCCTCCTTCGGCGAAGGCGCCCCCGCAGAAGCGCACCTGCCGCCGCTCTGCCTCCTTCTGCACCAGGGAAGGCAGCAGCAGGCACCCAGGCCACGCCCCTCCCGAGCCCTGATTGGACGAGCCCCAGGAGAGGACACGCCCACCCCCAGCCCTGAGCCGAGGGAGGAGGGAGCGCGGATCGAGGCCCCACGATCCATTAGAGCAGACCCATAGAGACCCTGGGATTGACCCAAGTGTAAGTGGGCCTGGATGGATCGGCTCTCCCATTAGAGTAGAGCCATTAACACTCAGCATTGACTTCAAGTGTCAATGGGCTTCGTTCATCTCTCCTATTAGAGTAGAGCCATTGAGACGCCAGGATTGACTTAAGTGTAAATGGTCATGGTTCAGCTCTCCATTAGAGTAGACACATGGACATCCCGGGATTGATTTATATGTAAATGACCATTAGAGTAGACGCATTGAGACTCCAGGATTGACTTAAGTGTAAATGGACTTGGATAGTTCATCTCTCCTATTAGAAGAGGCCCATAGGGACCCTGGGATTGACTCAAGTGTAAATGGACTTGGTTCAGCTCTCTCCTTAGAGTAGACCCTCTGAGACCCCAGGATTGACTTATGTGTAAATGGACTTCGATGGTTCATCTCTCCCATTAGAGTAGACCCATTGAGACCTCAGGGTTGACCCAAGTGTAAATGGACCTGGATGGTTCATCTCTCCCATTAGAGTAGACCCATTGAGACCTCAGGGTTGACCCAAGTGTAAATGGACCTAGATGGTTCATCTCTCCCATTAGAGGAGACTCATTGAGAACCCAGGGTTGACTTGTGTGTAAATGTTTACTTACTTGTTTGTTTGTTTGTTTGTTTATAAGCTTGTTTATTAAATAACTAAATAATTATGTGTAAATGGACTGAGATGGTTCAGCTCTCCCATTAGAGTATGCACACTAAGGCCCCAAGACTGACTTAAGTGTAAATGGATTTGGTTAAGCTCTCCTGTTAGAGTAGAGCCATTGAGACTCTGGGATTGACTTAAGTGTAAATAGACATTGTTCATCTCTCCTATTAGAGTAGAGTCATTGAGACTCTGGCATTAACTTAAGCGTAAATGGACTTGGTTCAGCTCTCCCATTAGAGTAGACCCATTGGGATCTGAGATTGTCTTAAGTGTAAATGGACTCTCTCCCATTAGAGTAGACCCATTGAGACCCCAGGATTGACTTTAATGTAAATTGATTTGAATGGTTCATCTCTCCTATTAGAGTAGAGCCATTGGGATCCTGGGATTGACTCAAGTGTAAATGGACCTGGTTAATCTCTCCCATTAGAGGAGACCCATTGGGACCCTGGCACTGACTTATGTGTAAATGAACAATGTTTATAGCTGACGAGTCTTTTTTTTCTTGGATTTTCAGGAAAATCGGATCAGCAATAAAATACAACTGGAGTAAGATTTAATTCAAGTCTACACACACATTGTACACACACTTCTTATTCATTTCCAACTCATAGAATCATAGAATCATAGAGTTGGAAGAGACCCCAAAAAGGGCCATCCAGTCCAACCCCATTCTGCCATGCAGGAAATCCAAATCAAAGCATCCCCAATAGCCCCAACGAAGCCGTCTTACTCCAAGCCAAGTTGGCACTGAGATAGTACTGAACGGAAACTAATCTGAAGTTAACTAATCTGAAATTAGACCAAACAGCAACTAAGCTAACTCTTTTTTACTTTTTCTTTTGCTTCTTGCAATTCAAACAAGCCACAGATGAAGCGAAGTTATATGGGCAAAAAAAGAAGAAGTTGAGGCCGACGGAAGCTGAGTTTTTCTTTCTCCTCTCTTTTATTTTTGTTTCCATTTCTCTTCGCAATTCCTCGCTTCTATTATCGCTTACGAAAGCAACTCAATCGGAAATCTTTTCTTTCATTCTCTTCCTTCCCATTTCGGATACCGCAGACTTGAGTTTTGACTTAAAACCATTAAGCTTAGAAGAAACGGAGAACGATGACTGACTAACGAAATTGCTTGAAAGGATAGAAATGGATAAATTCACGCAAGTGCTAAAAAAAAGAAGATATCTGAAAAGACAGAGAACGAATGGCGTTTGGTCTTTGAATCTATGAAGGAGCAATGGGGAAGTATAGTGATAGTAGAATACAATGAGGTCGGACATATAAATAGTATGAGAAAACCAAGTAACAGATAGAGACCTGCGTTCGTAATAAGGACAAAAGTTTGCGTAACAGATTGTAATTTAACAAGATTCCAACTCTACGATTCTGTGATTCTAAGATAGAGATAAAGAATTAGATAAAATAGGAATAATGTCTAGAGAAATTTGAATATAAGGGATCCAAGGGGAAAAAATTGAGAGACATAAGAGAGGAAGGAAGTCAACTCCGTATGAAAGAAAGTAGAAACGGAAATGAAGATCGAGTATAGAAAGAGTTAGGAGGAAGGTTAGGTTTATTAGAGAGGTACGAGTTGGTAGTAGAAGATAGTGAGTGATGTAAGAATGGATAGATGAAAGGGATAAATAGGAAGGTTAGGAAGATTAAGCTATGAATGTAGAGAATAGGAGGTAGGAAAATTAGTAAGGAGTGAGGAAGATGGAGAAGGGATAGGAAGACAGGAAAAGAAGAGAAGAAAGAGAAAAAGAAAGTTAAAGGATAGACGTTTAAAAGGGGTTTAAGAATGGTTTGCTGTATGTGGTTAAATCTGATTGATTTTTATTTGTTTGACTGATTTTATGTTAGTGTTTACGATGTATTGTTTGTTTGGAACATTTAATAATAAAAACTCCATTAAAATAAAGAAGCCTCGGTTAAAACGAATGCGCTCCCCAAGTTTATGCTCTTGTTTATTGGTATTAGAGACAAAGTTTTTGCAGAACGGAATAAAGGGATCAAAAAATGTATCGGGAATGAGAAAAAAAGCCAGGATAAAGCGGGACACACTTATAGACGTAAAAGAGAAGGGAGGATCTTAAATCAGACTACAGTGCGCCCTTCTTTTACGCGGGGATCCGTTCCAGACACCACCACCCCCGCCATGTAAATGAAAAAGCGCATATGCTCAAGCCCCATTACAAGTAACGGGGCTTGTGCTTGCGGCGGTGCATGGTGGCGGTGGCACGCCAGCATTGTTTCTTCCGGCATGCGCCATTGTTTCTTCCGGCATGCGCCGCCGCTTCTTCCAGTGCTGCTTTCAGCGTATGCTGAAAGCAGCATATAATATGCCCGCTACAAAGGCCTAGTAGAATGTGTAGTGGAGGGTTTGCAGGTTTGCCCTATATGGTTTTGTAAATGTGCGGCCAAAAACGTGGCCAGTCAACAACAGACCAACACAGAGATTAACATGTAAATCACTTCCTCTCGACCAAGGGTCACACACTACATACATACATACATACATACACACACCCCACTCACTCCCATGCCAGCATTCTCTGAAGATGCCAGCAACCGATGCTGACAAAATGTCAGGACTCTTGTAAAACATGGCCACACGGCCTGAAAGCCCCACAAAAATCTATGGATTCCGGATGCGAAAGCCTTAGACTGCGCATAT
The DNA here is from genome assembly GCA_023333645.1 of Sceloporus occidentalis. Lineage (NCBI taxonomy): Eukaryota > Metazoa > Chordata > Lepidosauria > Squamata > Phrynosomatidae > Sceloporus > Sceloporus occidentalis. Next base: position 3,311,102 of record JALMGF010000064.1, on the reverse strand, counting down.
CCTCAGTAGCTCTGGCGAGATCGGTCTTTTATTATCCTTTGAGAGCCCACAGCAGGACACCAATGTTCCAAGTGAAATTACTTTGGCGGTCTCATTGCCGATCTCAGCAGAGATGGCATTCTCCTCTGAACCACATCCGTGGAACACACACACACACACTCCATTTGGAAAGGGGGGAAAAAGAAAGAGTGGGTAGCATTAAAATGTTGATGGGTTAAGACTTCCCAGCAATGGCCGCGCAACGGGTGTCGCTCCAACCCAAGGCGTTCGTTCCACAGCTGACAAAGCGGCCAGATTCTTGGAGGCCCCTTTTAGGAATCTAGGCAGCGATGGTAGGGCCCACAAATACCCTCCTAGGTCAGCCGTGGTGTGGGAACCTGGAGGAGACACAACAAGCCACAAGAGAACCCGCAATGTGGAGGATTTCTTCCAAAGGATGCCATAAATAAGGTCTGTAGCAATTGTAAAGAGCCAGCCCTACAGATGAATACTTCATCCTCGGATCTGGCATAAGATGTTCTAGTGTTTGGTCTTCCACCACACATCTGTGTACACCTGGATCGATATACAGAGAGGTTGTGCTCCAGAGAGGTTGTAGTTGTGGTTCTTGTTGTTGTTTTAGTGGGCACCTTTCATCAGGTGAAGGATTGGGTCTCCCGGTTCTCCTGCCTTGTGGGAAGAGAACACTGAAAAGCTGAACTAGTCTTATGCCTGCCATTGGGGATTTTTGAGGTTGCTGCAGAGATCCTGTTGCCTAGAAAGCATTAAAATAGTGTAATTCATCCTCCTGGAAGTACTACTTGTTTGTCAGCAATTCCTATTGGCTGGGAGTGCAGAGGCCAAAAGGGGTTCCAGAGGTTCTCCTGTTGCCGCCACTTGCTGGTTGGAGTCCTTATTGCATTGATGCGTCCCTTGTTGCACCCTTCCCGGTATTGCAAAGTCCTCCAACCCAATCCTTGAACTCTAGTCTTCCTGTTGCCATCTGCTGGATGAGGTTTCTTATTACAATGCAATGCAATTATCGCATTTTTGCTGTTGGACCTGGCTTTTAAGAACTGTGTCCTGTGCTTAGGTTGCATCACAGAATCATAGAGTTGGAAGGGACTACAAGGGCCATCCAGTCCAACCCCATTCTGCCGTGCAGGAACTCTCAATCAAAGCACCCCCAACATATGGCCATCCAGTCTCTTCTTAAAGATCTTCAGAGAAGGAGACTTCACCACTCTCCGAGGGAGCATCTTCCACTCTTACTGTCAAGAAGGTCTTCCAACTGTTGAAGTGGAATATCTTTTCCTCTAATTTGCATCCATTGCTCTGGGCCCCATTCTCTGCAGCAGCAGAAAACAAGCTCACTCCAGCAATATGACACCCCTTCGGATACTTAAACAGGGCTATCATATCAAATCTCCTCTTAGCTTTCTCTTCTCCAGGCTAAACATCCCCAGTTCCCTAAGCCTCTCCTCATTAGCTTACTTGCTAATTAGCTTACTTGCTGTTCACCGCTATGATCTTTGAAATAGCGGTATATAAATAAAACAAATTATTATTATTATTATTATTATATGGCTTCATGGTTTCCAGATCCTTCGCCATTTTGGTGGCCCTCCTCTGGATACGCTCCAGCTTGCACTGTGAGTAAAACTCCTCTTGATGCCCGTAGACATAGGGTACAGATATGGTGGGAAGCACTGGACTAATATAAATGATGTTTCTTATGATTTGTGGTTTACATCGGAGTAAGTATAGCCGGCCTCCACATTTGTGGCTTTGACTTTTGCAGATTTGATTATTCGCAGATTTGATGACTATGTTATATCTAGGAATCGCTAGGTCCTCCAGTGCAATTCTATGGTCAACTTCCATCAGTTGAGCACCCCTAACCCCAGCGACTGTGGAGTCAGTAAACTACTAGATGTAGTATACTACTAGATTTAGAGCCAGGGTGATATAGTGGCTTGAGCTTAGGACTTGGACTCTAGAGACCAGGATTTGAACCCCCCACTCAGCCATGGAAACCCACTGGGTGACTTTGGCCAAGTCACAGCCTTTCAGCCTCAGAGGAAGGCCAAGGCAACCCTCCCAAACAAATCGTGCCAAGAAAATCGAGTCATAGGGTCACACCTGTGGGTCCCCATAAGTCAGAAACAACTCAAAGGCACACAAAAACATGCTACTAGACAGATGTCCAAACGAAAATTTCTGGTTTTCTGTTGGTACTGAGAGTGGAGAAGTAACATTGCCGATGCATGGGCATTTGGGGATCCTGACTGGTGTTGTTTCTCTGCTCTAGAAAACTAATAAGAAGACTAAATAATTAAAGACAGAATACCCAAGTAAAAGAAACACATAGCCTTGTGACATAACAATGTGCAGAGCGTACCATCCTATGAGGCATTTTCGTGTGCTCCAGAGTCACATTTCTTGGAAGCAGGCGCAAGTGCTGGCATCCCCTTGAGGATTTGATTGTTTCCAATCAGGAGACGCATTTCAACAATTGGTTTTTCCCAGCGTGAGGAGGACCAACGGAGGAATGCGGACGAAACAAAGGCATTCTCTTCTCCGGAGTTTTGCTCTGTACACCCAGTTTCCCCAGCACTCACCATTACACAGAGCGGAACTGGATTTCTTTTTCTTTTCCTGGGATTCTTGAAGGCTTATGACATCGTTTCATGTATTTCATGTATTTCTGATGTTCGGAGGTATGTGCTGTTGCTTATGCAGCCAAAATAGCATCTTACACACGCACACAACCCATCTACAATTGGCAAGCTTGGAGAAGACTACTGACTACAGACCAGAGGCATAGGATGGTCATGACAGTGGGGGTGAATCTGGGTTTTCGTCCACACTTTGAAGGACCTGTTCTGGTCCAGAACTTGCCAGCATCCCAGGCCTTCTGGAGACTGGGTTTAATACCGAACACTGCTAGAGCATCAGCTTTATTGGTGGTGAACGGTGCACAGCAGAGAAGCATTCCAGCTTTTTCGCTGATAGGACTCTGTCTGTGGCAGAACTGTCCAAAACAGTTATTTCTATCCAGATCATCCCCGGCTGGTGTTCAGATTTCCCTTTACTGGCTATATATGGCCCCTGGACTTGTGTGCATCTGTTCCAGGAAGATAGACATCCAAGGGTTTTTATAGTGCAGAACAGAAACAAAGGATATCAATGTGACCCGTTCCCCTCCTCAAGAGATATGAGAACTGTGAAAGCAGGTTGGTAACAGAAATAAGGGATGGCATAGTAAATAAGCGTGGCATAGTAATTTGAGGGCCGGACTGGGATTTCTGGAGAACAGGGTTCAAATTCCTCCTTGGCCGTGGAAACCTATTGGATCACCTTGGCAAGTCATACTGTCTCAGCTCAAAAGGAATGCATTGGCAACCCCCTCTGGACAAATCTGTCCAAGAAAACCTTCATCTTAGGGTCTCCGTACGTCAGAAATGACTTGAAGCACAAGGCAAGACGATAGATCTTTTCCCAGCCTCAGTCTGCACACCAAAGGCAAAACGTCTCTAACAAAGTCACTCCTACGAATGAACCCTTTTCGTGTCACTGGGCAGCCGTTCACATTTGGCGACAATGCTAACAAGGAGATTACAACCCATCAACAATGGTAACGCTTTGCAACAGGAACGATCCAAGGTGCTGAACTCAAAGTCATTTCGGACTTATGGAGATCCTAATAGCAAAGCTATCACGGAGTTTTCTTGGTGAGTTTCTTCAGAAGGGGGTTGCCACAGCCATCATCTGAGGCTGAGAGAGTGTGACTTGCCCAAGGCCACCCAATCGGTCTCCATGGCCGAGCCAGGATTCGAAACCTTATCTCCAGAGTCATGGTCCAAGACTCAAACCAGTATGCTGCACTGGTTCTCGCTAACTAGAGTAGATCCATTACATTAATGGGATTTACCTATGTGTTGATTCGTCATCCAACCACAGAGCCAATAGGCCTACTCTAGAAGCACCAGGGTTGAAGGCTGTGACAACAGTGTAAAAGATGTGGAGAAGGTGAGATAATCCAAAGACCACAGAAGGCGAAGTTGATCTCTGACCAAGACGATTGAGCCATAAGGCCTCATATTGGAAGCAAAGCAGGGAAATCGCTTTGCTCAGCTCAGATTTTCTCTGGCTCTGTTAGTTCCTGCAGTGCTCAGATGTGGGAAAGATCCGCTTGCGGAAGGAAGCTCTGGGGAAATCTTTATGAATCCCAGAGTGCTCCAGCCAGCCTTCCAGAAAAAGCAAAACACACAATCCTGAATGTTAAGAATGCATCCCGTGGCCAAAAGGGAAACCTCAGGGTGCCTCTGTGGCTACTCTGACTGAAAGCCCTGTGGGTTGAGGATGCATAATGTGCGTGCGTGGGTTTTGTGTGCATGCATGCAAGTGCGCATGTACCTCAAATTATTGTTTGACTGCCTGGCGATGCTTAGTCAATTCTTTTTGGCGTGTTTTACCTCAACACCATTTAAAGCTTTCCCGATGCAAAAGCTTGAAGGCTTCTTGGGAAATTCAGTGTCCTCTGCCTCACAAAGAGGCCTGTGGCCTCGCAAAGGATGGAGACATATTGGATTGCAAAGGTAGCATCTTTTTGTGTTGCAAATGGATGTTACATCTCCTGGAGTTTGAGAATCTCTCAATAGGAGGAGGTGCCAGCCTCCATGCCATCTGAACAGAGAACGAAAACAGAAAAATGCAGGCCTAGAACTAACATCTTCAACTTTTCTCTCCTGTATGGTGGAACTTCCAAAGCTTGCGACATGTATAGTATGCATTTTGGTTGGCCCAATGAAGGCATCACTGTTGGGTGGATTTTGATGTTGGGATCGGAAAATGTGGGCTTGCTTCTTTCTTTTCGAGACCGCAGCCCCAAGATTTGTAGTCAGAGAGTTGTAGTGGAAGCCCGCAGTGTTTCCAAGCTGTGAGTCCAGACCTTCTCCCATTCATAGTTTTTATTGTGGGTTTTTCGGGCTATGTAGTCATGTTCTGGAAGGATTTATTCCCAATGTTTCGCCTGCATCTGTCATCTTCAGATCTTCAGAGAATGGTGGCATGGCGTCCCATTCCCCCTCCATTGCCCTTGTGCTCCAAAACAAAAACGTTGGTCATCTGATATGATATTTGAATGGGTGCCACATTGAGGATGGAGCAAGCTTGTTTTCTGCCGTTCCAGAAAACAGGACCTGGAACAGTGGATGCAAGCTCCAGGAAAAGAGGTTCCACCTCAACATTAGGAGGAGCTTTCTGACAGTAAGGGCTGTTCGACATTGGAACACATTCCCTCAGAGATTGTGATGGAGTCTTCCTCCTTGGAAGTCTTTAAACAGAGGCTGGATGGCCATCTGCCAATAGGGATGCTTTGATTGAGAGTTCCTGCATGGCAGGGGGTTGGACTGGATGGCCCTTGTGGTCTCTTCCAACTCTACGATTCTATGAGCACAGCCTTTGGATGCAGGCGCTGGATTCTCCTGGCTGTGAAAGGGGGCCATTTCCTTTTTCCTGGTTTTGTTGCAGGTGATTCGGAGAGGAAGTTGTGATGACAATATCTGTGTCTTAGCAAAGAGGATAAGAATGGCAGGAAAAAACGTTAATCATGGCAGCATTTTTCTAGGTACCCAACTGTGAGCTTCACTTGCTAGGCATTATTTCCCATGGTCTATTACTGAGATGCAAAGAAGAAGAAAAGAAGGGGGGACACCAAAGTGGGAAAGGAAGCTGGGGAGGGAAAGGCCCTAAGAAGGAGCAGGAGGTAACAGCAGTGGCGGTGGCGGGGTGGCGGCGCACGAGAGTGCGAATTTTGCCACATGTGCTATTTCTCTCTCTCTTTCGCGAATGACGTCGGTTGGAGTTCTTCCAGCCTCGGCCCTGTTGCTGGGGGATTCTCTGTGGCGGAGATTCAGGCGGCCATCTCATTCCAGCATTTCCCCTTGAGGCCTGAGTGGTGAAATGGGATTGTTTCTGATAGTCCACTGGAGGCTGAATTTGCTCACAAGCTAAGAAAGCAATGGTGCGGCTTCTCGGATGATGAGGGGCAGCAAAATACAACAACAACAACAACAACAAACCATGCCCTATGAGGAAAGGCTTAGAGAGCTGGGGATGTTTAGCCTGGAAAAGAGATGGGTAAGAGGTGATATGATAGCCCTGTTTAGGTATTTGGAGGTTTGCCATATGGAGGAGGGAGCAAGCTTGTTTTCTGCTGCTCCAGAGAATAGGGCCAGGAATAATGGATGCAAGGTACAGGAAAAGAAATCCCACCTCCACATTAGGAGGAACGTCCTGACAGTAAGAACTGTTCGAAAGTGGAAGATGCTCCCTTGGAGAGTGATGGAGTTTCCTTCCTCGGAGGTCTTTAGACAGAGGCTTAGATAAACGGATGGCCATCTATCAGGGTGTTTTGATTGAGAGTTCCTGCATGGCAGAGGGGTTGAACTGGATGGCCCTTCCAACTCTAAGATTCTATGATTGTCTGAATACCCAAACTGACCTTTCAAATTTTGCAAAACCATTACACACAAGATATATTAGGGTGAGAGTTATGCAAGGGTAATGCTTTGTATTGACACCATTGAGGGGTTTTGCATGCATTGATAAACCTTAGGTCCATCTGTTTCTCTCTCTTTCTCTCCCTCTCGCTCTTCCTCTCTCTGTATCTTGGGGAGACACAGATACATAGAGAGAATAATGGTCATAACTCACCTCCTAGAGTCCTACAATTCAGAGGAAAAGGAGGAGGCAGATTGCCAGGCATTTACAGCTCCTGATCATCGAGTCCAAGCAACCAAGGGCTGAGGCAGAGATATACAGCCAAACACTAAAGTTAGAATTCCCCAAGCCACTGTATTCCCTATTACCATGCACGGCTGTGAGAGCTGGACAGTTAAGAAAGAAGATAGGAAGAAAATCAATTCATTTGCGATGTGGGGGTGGAAAAGAGTGCAAAGGATCCCATGGAAAACAAAAAGGTTCTAGAGCAGATCAAGCCAGAGATCTCCCCGGAGGCCAAGGTAATCAAATTCAGGTTGTTGTGCTTTGGCCACATCATGAGAAGACACGACTCATTGGAAAAGACAATAATGCTGGGAAAGGTTGAGGGGAGAAAAAAGAGAGGAAGGCCACACACCAGATGGATGGACCCAACCAGGGAGACTATGGAGCTGAGCCTGCAGGACCTGAGCGAGAAAGCAGAGGTCTTGGAGATGCCTCACGAGCTGAGATCAAATCAAAAGCAGCTAACAACAACAGCAAGCCACTTGAAGAGTCCTTATGTCTGAAGAGCAGGGTATAAATATTCTAAATACCTCAATATAAATAAATCAATCCCCCAGCAGCTCTTCTCTGTCTTTGTTTTACTCAACCCTCTTCTCTGGGTGACTAACACAACTCTGGCTCTTGTGTTTCCTTGATCTTTGACTAGCTACGCTTTGACAGCTTTGTTTATTCCTTGTATCTGGATTGTTAACCACTCCTGGACTGTCTGATGGCTGCCTTCTTGTCTCGTCCTTCATCTTGTTGGATAAGTGACCTAGACCTGGACTGACCAGGACTGAGCTGACTTCTCAACCACTCTTACATCCAAACCCCCTGTTCCTCAAGGCACTTGCTGACTGGAGCACAGGATTGGAATGAAGTGAGTCCTTTGAGAGAAGGACTCCAAGGCTGCATCACTGTGGCAGAAATAATCCGGTTTGACACTGCTTTAACTGCTTTGGCTCAATGCGCCGCAAACTACAGTCCCCAGAATGACATAGCATTGAGCCAGGATGTTAAAGCAGTTTCAAACTGGATTATTTCTGCAGTATGGTCCACCTTTCAAATAGCTTCAGTGCCTTTAATAGCTTCTTCAGCTCTCCCAGTCAGAGGAGCTATCCATGGTGCCGAATCCCAGCCAAAGGATCTCTCCATGGTTCTCAACTTATTGGTTATTAGTGGCCTGTTCCAGACTGCCAAAATAAAGCTGCTTCGGGACTCTTTGGAGGTATGCTATTTAAATGATGAATGAGTCCTAAGAATCCGGAAGTTGCACCAAAGCTGCACTCCGGTGCTTAGGAATGGAGTGTGGCTTTGGCGCGACCTCCGGACTCTTAGGACCCATACATCATTTAAATAGCATACCTCCAAAGAGACCCAAAGCAGCTTTATTTTGGCAATCTGTAACAGGCCAGTGTTTGGGACTTTGAGTTCTTCCCTTAAAGTTCAGACCAGACATTGCCCTGGGCATCATAGCCACCATCTACCTCTGACAGCATCACTGAAAAAGGGAGCCTAAAGAGATAATAATGCTGGTATATGTTGGGAGGACTGGGAGGGAAAAAAGGATCCACAGAAGTGAGGAGTGTCCCCGCTTAGTCCCAGGTCATCTCTGTGGTGAGACGTGTTGCTTCAAGACTTCAGGAATTTGTGAAGAGTTCTGGGGTGGGAATGTTTGTGAAAAGGCTCCTCTGTGTGATGCCCTTGCATCGTTGTGCTGAATGTCATAGCTGGGCGAGAAACTAATCTTTAGCATTCACCTGATGAATTTTCACTCATTTTGCAGCCTCTTAGATTTTCCCACACAACCCTCCCTCGCGCACACAGCGGCGGGCTTTCATACAATGTACCCTGAGGACCTTCTGCATGCGCCTTCCTCTGCTGACGTAAAAGCTGCCAGGGTGGGCATTCTTTCGCTCAAAGAGCCAGAGGGAAAACCTAAGTGGCCCATAATATGTTATTAACAATTGAGGATTGGCTTTGGCAGCTGCAGGGTGCAAAATAGCAGCAGGCCATGTGCATTCACGTTTCAGGTGCATGGCATTTACGTGACAGTATGTGCCAGGGACAAAATGCGCCACCCCCCAACACACTCACAAATGTAACCTGTGCAGACCTGGAAGAGGAAGGCTGAAACACTGAAGAATGAGGCATTTAGGAAATTGTATTTGCAGAATATTAACCAGGCCAAGCAGACAAAAAGCATGGTCAGGTAAAGCGTACGAAGCCAATGGCTTCCTTCTCAAGGGACTGCCGAATCCTCGCTGGGTTTCATTTCAGGTTTAAAGGGAGCTATCCAAGGTAGTGAATGCTGTCTCCCAAATCAGTTCAGCCCCTTTAGAGTATACAATAAAGCCCAGAGTTATTTCATTGCAACCCTGAAGTAGAAGTCCCTGGCCACACTGATCAGCAACATATAGGTGCATTTCTTTCTTTTCAAACATCTTTTTCTTTTAACAAACTGTAATACCATGCTCGCCCGTGCAAAATAGAAATGTACAGTCAGCCCTCCCTATGCACAGCTTCTTTATCCACGGGTTCAACCATCCACAGCTTGAAAATATTCCGAATGGATAGAAATTCCAAAAGGCAAACCTTGATTTTGCCATTTCATATAATGTACACCATTTCACGATGGCATTGTATTTTAATGGGGCATAAGCATCTATGGATTTTGGTATCCGCAGGGGGTCCTGGATTCAAGCCTCATCGGATATCAAAGGTCTACTGTAAAATAGGAGAGAACAGCTAACCGAACCCTCAGACAACTAACTGAACGACAGTAACTGAAGCCAATGAATAAAAAAGAGAGACTGGGTCATTAGGCATTATAGTCAGTGGCAGAAATCAGTCAGGGATATTCACTCAGTATAAGGAAATATAAGCAGTGTGATCAACGGAGTGACTGAGAAATGGAGAATCAAACTTGCTCCAGGAATATCTGAATTGAAATCTGTTCCTTAGTGCCAAAACTCACCTTGAACATCATCTCACCTGTTTCGCAGGGTTGTGACAGGGGCATACATATCACCTTGAGCTCTTTGGAGAAAGTGCAACAGGGGGAAAAAACCCACACGAAATAATAATAACATAACACCGAAACCTTGATTTGCTCCAATAAACAATAGACTGAAAGTAGTACGTGGATTTTCTCTCTGTGATGCCCCAGTTTGTGTATGTCCCCTGACTATATCAAACCAGAAGATATGATACTGTGCTTAAAGGCATGTTCTCATGGTGTATTTCTTGCATACACAAGAAATGTATAGAGGTGCAAATGTCGTAAGCAATACAGTGGGACCAAAAAGAGTTTACTTCTACCCCATTATTATTTTTCCTCCCTCCTCCATCCGCTACTAGTTATGTTTTTTTAAACATGCAGATTAAATTCCAATGTATGTTAAAAGTAGAAAGGTATATCGTTACATACCAAACTCAGGATCATCATACAATTTCTATGTATGACTGAGAAAGCCGGACTGAGAAGAAATCTGGTAGGAAGATTTCAATGCACTGGAAATGTGTCGCTTGAGGAGAGTTCTGCGGATACTGCAAACTACCAAAAAGACAGATAAATTGGTCCAAGAACAAAGTGAGCCTGAATCACACTAGAAGCCAAAAGGACTAAACCGAGGCGATTATACTTTGGTGAGTTTGCCAAATGAAAGAAGGGATAGGGCTCCTGTGCCTTGAGTAGTTGTGCAAAAGAGGGAAATTCAGCAGATGTTGCTTGTAAGGCCTGTGCCTTATTTCTTTTGGCAATCCTATCATGAGATGAGATGACTTTTTAGATCTGATGTTAATTCTTGGTGAAGTTGAAGGCAGTAGGAAAAGAAGAAGATCCCATTCCAGATGGATTGGCTCCATCAAGGAAGCCAGGGCCTTGAGTTTGCAAGACCTGAGCAGGGCTGGTATCACTAGGGTCTCTTGGAGGTCATAGGGTCATACGGTCACCATAAATCAATCATAAATCAATCATAGGGTCACCATAAATCAATCATAAATCAATCATAGGGTCACCATAAATCAATCATAAATCAATCGTAGGGTCACCATAAATCAAAGCTGGCTTGATGGCAGATAACAACAAGAACAACAACGTATGCCCAAATAGCTTGGCTCTCCAACAGGAGAGTTAATGGAAACTGCAATCAAATCTTGCAGTATGGCATAATCCCTGTTCCAGTCACTCCATCTCCAGGCTTCTGTTGTTCTTCTTCTTCATCCACCAAGGTCCAAAACACACTGCAGAAATGATCCAGTTTGAGACCGCTTTAACTGCCCTGGCTCAATACTAGGGAATTCTGGAAATGGTAGTTTGGTGAGACATTTAGCCTCCTCTGTCAGAGAGCTTTGGTGCCACAATAAACTACCATTTCCATGAATCCCCAGCACTGAGCCAGGGAAGTTAAAGCGGTCTCAACCCGGATTATTTCTGCAGTGTGTTTTGGACCTAAATCAGCTTTCTGTGGCTAAGCATGCACAGAGAGAGGCGTGAGAGGGAACATCTTTTGCGTGGGCTGTTTTCAGTCTGTTTTTCTCATCATTCTTCGCATCGTAGTGCGACGTCTCCATCAAAACCACCTACTGTCAAGAGAACTGACACGTTTCCTTGAAATAATAATCTTGCAATGCACCAGACTGTATTGTTCATGGTAAGGTTAAGATTTTCACTGATTGGAGTCAACCCAACCCAGGTTCAGGGTGAAGCGTGGGATGGAAACCATGCAAATGAAACACTCAAGTGGCATTTGTAAGGCTTGATGATGATGATTAGAGGGAGATACTAGAAGGACCTAACCTGGAAGGCTGCAACCATTTTGTAGCTGTCTCATCCCTTCAAGTCGTTTCCAATTTATGGCAACCCTAAGTAAAACCTATCTTCTTGGCAAGTTTCTTCGGAGGGGGTTTGCCATGGCCATGCTCTGAGGCTGAGAGAGTGTGACTTGCCCAAGGTTAACCAGTTGGTTTCCATGGCCGAGCCAGGATTCGAGCTCTGGCCTCCCAATCTAACACCACATTGGCCCTCCATAAGCAAACATGATTGGGAATAAGCTCCCTTTTGGGGTGAAATGTGTAGGATAACCCTGTTAGAGAGGCACATAAAATCAAAAGGAACCAGCTCTTTTCTGAATTCCTTGCCCCCATGGGATGTACAGTGGTCCCTCCACAATTGCTGGGGTTAAGGGTGTAGGACCTCCATGAACATGGAAAAAATGCAAATAAAATCCCACTATTCTTTTTACCAAAGAGAACATCTCTCTAGGAATCTCCAGGTCCTCCAGTGCAACTTTGTGGACAACATCTGCCAGAGGATGAGCATGGATTCACATTGGCGGACCTACAAATGCCCAGAGAAATGTTTTCTCTTCTTCGATCTAGACACTAAACTTCTATTGATGCAGCCTAGAATCGCATTGACTTTTTAAGCTGCTGCATCACACTGTTGACTCATGTTCAATTTGTGATCTAGTAGGACTCCTAGATCCCTTTCATATGTTGTCTTGTCAAGCCAGGTGTCCCCCCATCCGATATCTATGTATTTCATTCTCCCCCCCCCCCCCCCCGCCTATTTGTATTTCGTCCTATTGAAATTCACTTCGTTAGCTTTGACCCAGCTTTCTAATCTATACAGGTCATTTCGAATTCTGATCCTGCCCTTTGTGGTGTTAACTATCCCTCCTAATTTCGTGTTATCTGCAAATTTGATAAGCATGGACTCTGTTCTCTTGGGTTTCTATGAGCAAGGAATCGAACTCTGGCCTTCAAGATTCCTGGTCAACATGCAACATGCAAGAGTCCTGGTCAACATGCAACATACAAGAGTCCTGGTCAACATGCAACATGCAAGAGTCCTGGTCAACATGCAACATGCAACAAGTCAATCCACAGGTCCAGCTCCTGCTCTATGCAGGATCTTGCAGTGGTTCCCAAACTTTGGCCCTACAGGTGTTCTGGACTTCAATTCCCATGAGCCCTAGCCAGCTCAGCCAACAGTCAGGAATGCTGGGAGCTGAAGTCTAAAACATCTGGAAAGACCAAAGTTTGGGAACCACTGAGCTAGTGCATCCCCAGCAGGTATCTATCCAGCCTCTTTCGGAAGACCTCCAGAGAAAGAGTTGCCATCCCTTCTCTGGGCAATGTGTTTATTTTTTATTTGGTTCCCTTGCCAAACTGCTTTCACTGTCATGAATCTCCTTCTAAGGTTTGCCATCTTTGCTGCAGCACCACACTGCTGGGTCATGTTCAGTTTATAACCATCAACAACCTCAAAGTCCCTTTTACACATACTGCTGCTAAAGCCCTCCTCCTATACCTGCGCTCTGGACTTTTGTGGCCTAAATGTAGAATTTTGCATTTTCTCACACTGTTCTTGCTAGATAAATGGACATTTCTATTAACAGCACATGCCACACCCTGCTCCAAAAAAAGATTTGAAGGTGTTGGTTTCACCTGAGAGTTTCTTAGCTATGCGTCTGCATCTCCTTGTAATGTCTACTCCATTTATCACACGTCTCGGCTTCGGCTGATACTTACTGCGGTTGATATGGACCAGACCACCAGCGTATTAGATGGGATTCTTTACATCTCGATCGCCGGCATAAGTACTTTCTTGATCTTTGGGGTCTGGCATCTGAAGGATGGAAATAAAAAGATTATTTTTAACCACTCGCTAGCTCTTGGCGGGGAACATCTGTATCGGAATATCAGCCCTGGCTGCGTTTCCTAAGAGAGGAGCAATTTACAACGTCTGCCAACGACCCGTTTGCAACTAAATTAATTAAGCTAATGGATACGTATTGGAAAGGGTCGACTCGACTAAAAGGGGGAAAGCAGACATAAATAACGAAACGGGAAGCCGCGGGATGTCAATGTGTAGGAATGGTTATTATTCATCGGCTAATTGAAGCCATTTTCCTGCAGACCTCCGCAAAGAGAAATGGAACTTTTCTCTCCCCATTTAATGCGGAAGCCATGCTCCCCAGCTATGAATAAAAAGGAGTAATCTTACGGCACGAAATGCTAGTAAGCTTAGCAAATGGGGTCTGCAGCAAAATGTTACCTTCTAGAAGCGCTGATCGTGTAATGTACAGGATTTATGCTTATTAGCTCAGAACTGGGAAGTAACAAATTACAGTTACCTGACACAAGTTACTTTTATTGTAAGGAAGGGAGGAAAACAGCTACATTTCAAAGGCAGCATCATGGCTAGCAATGGGATTAGCTGGCTTGATATAGCAAGGCATTGTTCTAGCTCTTTTTGTCAGGTCCAGCTTATGGTGACCCTAAAATAAACCTATCCATTAGGGTTTTCTTAACAGATTTTTCATTGCCGTTGCCATCCCCTGAGGCTGAGAGAGTATGACTCGCTCAAGATCACCCAGTGGGTTTCCATGGCTGAGCCAGGATTCGAACCCTGGTCGAATGAAGAAGCAGCTGGTCTCGGTTCGGTTGGGGAAAGAAATGAGGGTGAAGTCTCTTTTTCCTTCCCCCAGGAGCTGAGAGCAGCCAGATCTTCGTGATCTCCATTGCCTCTCTCCCCTTTCCTCTTGCAAGAAGGAGAAGCAGCAAGCCCTCCCTATGCCTCAAAGCAGCCAAGCAGCAGGTTTTTGGATGGGACACAGAAGCAAGGGAATGGCCCTCTGTACCATATCCTAAAAGGGACTTACATGTGCATCAGCTTCACTTATGTACGCATAAGTCACTAACAGGATGATGGCCGCATGCACATATTCATCTCCGCTAGAAACCTAGAGAGAGACCCAATCACTCCCCATGGAAAATGTGGACAAACTCTCCTCTTCCATTCCAGCTTCTATTGTCGTTTTCTGTCTCCCTGCCTCTTCCTCAGTCCATTGAGAATGATGAGGCACTAGTGATGGAACTGGAATGGAATTACAATCTAGGATTCCTCTCCTTTTCTCATGGCGTCGTCACTCATTTATTGTCGATCTCTTATATTACTATTATTGCACAATTTCACATTAATGAACGATACCTGTCAATGTGAAATTGTGCAGTAGTAACAGTGCAACAATGGATCATAGAATCATAGAGTTGGTAGGGACCCCAAGAGCCATCCAGTCCAACCCCCTACCATGCAGGAACTCTTTATCAAAGCATCCCTGACAGATGGCCATCCAGCTTGTTTAAAGACCCCCAAAGGAGGCGACTCCACCGCTCTCCGAGAGACTGTCTTCCATCTTATGGTCAGGAGGTTCCTCCTAATGTCTTTTGTTGTAGCTTCCATCCATTGTTCCAGGTCCTACTCTCTGGAGCAGTAGAAAACAAACTTGCTCCATTCTCAATGGAGCAACAGATGAGTGACGATGTTGTGCAAAAAGGAGAGGAATTCTAAGTTGTAGTTCCATTTTGCCCTCCTTTGGACCCACTCCAGCTTCTCAACATCCTTTTTGAATTGTGGTCTGGGCTGAATGCGCCGGACATTGTCTGGACTGTTTGCGCCAGACTTGCGGATTAGGCTCTGCATCATCCGGACTCCTTGCCTCGAGAGGAGCGCCTGGTTTATTTGGCCCATGCAGGCAGAAGTAAATATGGAAAGGTTTGCATGGGAAGAATGACAGGCCCAAAGCCAAGATCCAAGTAAGGCTGTGCTAAAATATTTATAAATAGGATAAATAATAGATTGGCGGCAAAAACAAACCCCCGCCAAACATCTTGTTTCATGAACATCCTTGCTGTCACTTTTCATTTGGAGCCCCAAGCAAGGAGCAAGAGCTTACATAATTCAATAATGACACACACACACCCCTCAAGCACTCAATAAAAGGGGTTTCTTTACATTTTGAGCCACCGAAAAAGGGCAGAATTGCCATATTTGTGAACAGCAGAGACTCAATACGTCACGTATCCCCCCCCCCCCCAGATGCCCTTGTAATTAAGCCCACCGGATCATCTGTTTCATTTTGCATTGCACTGACCCACTTTTGGGCTATTTGTTAACATGCATCTTTGGCGGCGCTTGGAAATGTGGCTAAAAATAGGCATGCATTACTCTTAAAATCATAAATATTTTTCATCTTGGAAAAGGTTGCAAAGGACAGATCTTAGAAAAAGGAGTGCTGAGGAAATATATATATACGTTAAGAGCATTTTGTGCAGGTAATTACCTTAACAGCTAAAGGTTTTACCTGGTTTGGTTGAATTTTGCGAGCGGAACATGAAGAACGTAGGAATATACGAAACGGCCTTAAAAAGTGATAGACCCATCCTAGTCCAGTATTGCCAGTTCTGACATGCAACTTTGGGTTTCCAGGGTTTCCAGCAGGATTCTTCTCTTATCCTTCCTTGGAGATCCTTTGCCTGGTGATCTCCTGTCCAAGTCTTCTTAGTTTCTGAAATCCGATGAGATCTCTTGCATTCAGGTTGGTATGTTCCCTGTTCTCATTTCCTGAAAATCATGTATAATGAACAATAAAATGTGCTGATATTGCCTTGGGAGATACTATTTATGCATGGATGGCCCTTGGAGTCTCTTCCAACTATGTGCTTCTATGATTCTAACCATACCTAGAAATCAGAAATACTGTGACATAGGTGATTCTGGCTTTGGTCTTTAATGTTTACTTAGTCCTGTTCCAGACTGCCAAAATAAAGCTTCTTGGGGTCTCTTTGGAGGTATGCTATTTAAATGATGCATGGGTCCTAAGAGTCCGGAGGTCACGCCAAAGTCACACTCCATTCCTAAGCACTGGAGTGCAGCTTTGGTGCAGCTTCCGGATTCTTAGGATGCATGGATCATTTAAACAGCATACCTCCAAAGAGACCCCAAGCAGCTTTATTTTGGCAGTCTGGAACAGGCCTTAATCTTTACCCTTAACCTTGCAAATATATTTGATGCCCACATGACAAGTGACTTCAGATGATAGGACAGTTGCAGTATCATGCTGTATGTTTGGCACCACTTCCATGGCTCCATCCTACAGAAGCCTGGGACTTGTAGTTTTGTGAAGCAACAGCTGGAGAGGGTGTCTCTTCTGGACATCAAGTCTTTGCTGGATGCTTGTTGACTTGAGAGAACCCAACACACCACAGAAAGAGATGGCCAATTCCGTCAAGCAGCGGATGAAAGAAGCTGATCCAACGTGACTCCGACTTTTCCTTTCGGAAAGGTTTTTCAATGGTTCGCTCTCATTTACTCTAAAGTTCAAATTAACACCTGCTTCTATTCAGGGAGGAGAAAAAACCTCACATGGAAGGAAGGCGCTAAAGTGCCAAGCAAAGTGTTTCTCGGTTCCTTTTTTAAAGAAAAGGGCATCTTTGCTTCTCATTCATAATTTTTTTAGGGTGGTAAAAACCAAGCAAAGGAAGTATCACCCTCTTCAAGTCAAAGGCGGCTGATGCTCAAGAATTATTCCACAGACGGCAGTGGCAAAGCTCTGGCGCCACAACCAACTACAATTCCCAGAATTTGTACGCATTGAGCCGCGGCCTTTAAAGTGTTGTCACACCGGATACAATACACAGATTAACATGTAAATCACTCCTCCCAACCTGGATCTCACAGTGTGTGTGTGTGCGTGTGCGTGTGCGTATATATATATATATATATATATATATATCCCACTCTCTTCCATGCCAGCATTCTCTGAAGATCCCAGCACAGATGCTGGCGAAACGTCAGGAATAAACTCTTCTAAAACACCGCCACATCGCCCGAGAAGCCCACACAAAACTATGGATGCCGGCTGTGAAAGCCTTCGACTTCTCGTCTCAGACCGGATTATTTTTTCCCCGCAGCCCTAGAGAGGAGTCTAGAAGGATATTGAGAAGATGGGAGGTGTCCAGAGAAGGGTGGCCAAGGTGATCAAACATCTGGAAAGCATGCTTTATGCGGAATGGCTGAGGAATCTGGGGATGTTGAGCTAGGAGAGGAGAAGAGGTGGCATGTCCTTGTTGTTGTTGCTGTCTTGTTGCTGCTGTGTGTCTTCAAGTCATTTCCAGCTTATGGCAACTCTATCGTGTTTTTGTTGTCGTTTTGTGTGCCTTCAAGTCATTTCCAACTTATGGTGACCCTACTGTTAGTAGGATTTGTTCGGAGAAGGTTTGCTCTTGTCATTCCCTGAGGCTGAGAGGATGAGACTTGCCCCGCTGGGCTTCATGGTCAAGCTGAGAATCGAACCCTGGTCTCCAGAGTCAAAGTCCAACGTCCAAACCACTATGCCACGCTGGCTCCTGTCATGTAGGAGGATGGAGCAAGCTTGCTTTCTGCTGCTCCCAAGGCTAAAATACGAACCAACGGATTCAATTAACAAAAAGAGATTCTACCTAAACACTAGGAAGGACTCTTTCTAAGGCAGGATCTGTTGAACAGTGGAACAGGAGGAGGAAGGGAAGAAGGGAGGGAGGGAGGGAGGGAGGGAAGAAGGAAAAAAGGAAGGGAAAGAGGAAAGGAAGGAATGGAAGAAAGAATGAAGGGAGGGAGGGAGGGAGGGAAAGAAAGAAAGAAGAAATGAAGGGAGGGCGGGAGGGAAGAAGGAATGAATGAAGTGAAGGAGGGAGGGACGGACGGACGGAAGGGAGAAGGAAGGAAGAGAAGGAGGGGGAAGGAAGAAAGTGGATTGGCAGATGTACCCATCTGAGGATTATGTCAAATGCAACCTTGGAAAGCTCAGTTGATCTGAAGCAAGTGAGGAGAGAGAAAAACAGCCCCAGATAATCCTGTCAGATACTTGACATCTTTCCTTCCTTCCCTCAAGCTAAGTTCTGTCACCGCAGGAGTTCCTGGCAAAGCTCCTGGGGATTTCAGGAAGGAGGTCCAATTAAGTGACAGGGAAGAAGCATGTTCAGCATTTGAACTCAACTCCCGTTCTTCCCCTTGGTTCTCTTGAGCTCCACTTTCCTACTTCCTCTTGCTGTCAAATTTTCGGTGGTAAATATCCCCAGGCAGAAAATTAGTTATTATGGATGGATCCCTTTCCAATGATATACTCAGGCAATGGTAGGGAACCTGAAGCCCCATGGGGCAAATCTGGCCTTCTGGGGGCCATGCCCCTTCCCTTCCACATGACAGCTTTCCCAGCTTTTGCTGGGATGGTCCCCGTTCTATAGGATCAAGATGCCTCTCCAAACTTGAAGTAGGAGGAGCTTCAAGTTCAAATATTGCTGAGGATGTTTGGCCCCTCCCCTTTTTACACTGGCCCCTCCCACCACCATGGGTGCCAAAATCGAATTCAGACCTCAGGCTGAAACTGGTTCCCCACTCTTGCTGTGAAGCACCATCAAGATCCTGGTGCAAAGATTATTTATTTTTTATATGATTTTATTGCTTGTATGTGTAATTGTAATTGGTTGACCGGCCGAATCCAAAGGGTGCTCAGCAATGGCACCTTTTCATCCTGGAGAGAAGTGACCAGTGGGGTCCCACAGGGCTCTGTCCTGGGCCCAGTACTGTTCAACATCTTTATCAATGACTTGGATGAAGGAATAGAGGGCATGCTTATCATGTTTGCAGATGACACCAAATTAGGAGGAATAGCTAATACCCCAGAGGACAGGATCAAACTTCAGAATGACCTTAACAGATTGGAAAGCTGGGCCAGAGCTAACAAAATGAAATTCAACATGGAGAAATGTAAGGTACTGCACTTAGGGCGGAAAAATAAAATGCACAGATATAGGATGGGGGACACCTGGCTGAATGAAACTACGTGTGAAAGGGATCTAGGAGTCCAAGTAAACCACAAGTTGAACATGAGTCAACAGTGTGATGCAGCAGCTAAAAAGACCAATGCAATTTTAGGTTGCATCAATAGAAGTATAGTGTCTAGATCAAGAGAAGTAATAGTTTCACTCTATTCTGCTCTGGTCAGGCCCCACCTGGAATATTGTGTCCAGTTCTGGGCACCACAATTGAAAAAGGATGTTGAGAAACTGGAGCATGTCCAAAGGAGGGCGACTAAAATTGTGAAGGGTCTGGAAACCATGTCCTGTGAGGAACGACTTAGGGAGCTGGGGATGTTTAGCCTGGAGAAAAGAAGGTTAAGAGATGATATGATAGCCCTGTTTAAATACTTGTAGGGATGTCATATTGAGGAAGAAGCGAGCTTGTTTTCTGCTGCTCCAGAGACTAGGACAGAATGGAGTAATGGATGCAAGCTACAAGAAAAGAGATTCCACCTCAACTTTAGGAGGAATGTCCTGAGAGTAAGGACAGACAGTGGAACACACTCCTTCCTCGGAGTGCAGTGGAGTCTCCTTCCTTGGAGGTCTTTAAACAGAGGCTGGATGGACATCTGTCAGGGATGCTTTGATTTAGATTTCCCGCATGGCAGAATGGGGTTTCTTCCAACTCTGATTCTATGATTCTATAATAAAAAGAACAATAACTTTAAAAATATTCTGGTGCAAAGGTATTTTTTGTATATGATTTTATTGCTTGTGTGTGTGGAAGGGAAAGAAACAACATTCCCTGTAAAAAACCCCAAACACAAGCATTAATTAATGCTATTAGCTAAATTGCTAATTGATGTTTACGAAAAGCAAGGGAAATATCATGGAAGATGGCATAAATATTTATAGATTCAAAAATGCTCCTCACCTGTACGCTAAAAAGAGCTGATTAAAACGCACATTTCGACTACAAATCCAAGGGTATGTAGCTGTACGTAGCTGCGTTGGCTATATAGCAAAGTACGACGACATCCAAAATCCACAAAAGAGTGATGCTTTTCTTGGGCCAATCAAAACGCAGGACTGAGACGTCCTGGGTCTTAAAGGAGGTACCTTTCGTGTTGCTAATAGGATTCAAATTTTATTTCTTGCACTTTAAAATGCTTTGCCTCCCAGGATCCCAGGACCAAGTTTGCCTGCATAGATATCCCTCCATCTTGACATTCCTCCGACAATAGATTGACAAGGCCTGGGACTAACATCATGCGCAAAATTTTTCTCCGGTAAGATTTGAAACCCTTTTGATGAAGAAACCAGTGGAGCTTTGAAAACTTGCATCATGTGTTCGGTGCATTTTTGGTCAGCCCCATAAAGGTTTGGCGGGTTGTGGAGGTTGTTTTGTTTTAAAGGGGAAAAGCATTGTTCAACCATTTGCCGTTTAAAACAAGTCTATTTAAAAGGAGTTTAAACATTTTGAAATAAAGTTAACAGCAGCCAGTAAAGTGGTGTCAAACTGCATTGTTTTCGCAGCGTAGATGCAGCCCGACTCAAAGCATGACTTTTACTAAAGTGTTTGGGGTTCAGTTCATAGAATCAAAGACACACGCGCCATTGTTAACTTTATTTCAGAGTGTGTTCACTCCATTTACATTGTCTTACTTTCAACGGCAAATGAATGAATATGCTTTTACTCTTTAAAAATGATTAATTTAAAATGGCTCTATATTGATTTTATTGCACACTGCCATGAGATCCTTGGATCAGAGGGCAAGGCATGAATATTTAGAGCCAGCGGGGTGCAGTGGTTGGAGGGTTGGACTATGGCTCTGAGTTCGAATCTCCACTCGGCCCTGGAAACCCATTGGGTGCCCTTGGACAAGTCATCGTCTCTCAGCCTCAGAGGAAGGCATTGGCAAACCCTCTCTGAACCAATCTTGCCTGTGACAGACTTGCTTTAGGGTCGGCACAAGCTGGAAACATCACTGTGACTGACGGAGAAGCCTTGCTCTCGCTCGCTCCTTCCAGAAAAGAGACATTTGGGTCAGCCAAGGCAGTCTGGTTTCATCGGTGGCACCGATTAGAGCTATTTGGGAAAAGAACGCAAGATAATTGAAAAATGCACTGTTAGCTGAACCCAGAGGGAATTCTCACAATTAGCTTCTCTGCAGTCTCTAATTCAGCTGAACCTCTCCAAGGAACTTAACTGGGTCTGGGATCAACTACGAGGAGAATCTGGACCCTTCCGGAAGAGGTACGGCTCAGGTGATCCTTTGCAGCAGTGGGAAGCCCAGGGTTGCAATCCTTGAAGCCCTTACTCCCTCCAGATGCACCAGACTGTCCTTTTTCTTGCAGGAAAACAGGAGGAAAGATAAGTGGCCTCCGGTGACGCAGTGGTTCGATGCCAGTATTGTGTGAGTTCGATCCCAGGTCTCCGAGGTTGACTCAGCCTCCCATCCTTTTGTAGATCGGTAAAATGAGTACCCGGCTTGTTGGGGGCACTTGGTTTATGGATTGTAAACTGCTTCGAGGGTGCCGAGTTCACTATTAAGCGGTATAAAAATGTATTTGCTATTGCTATTGCTTCTTGAAGCCCCCAGGAACAGCACATTGCCTGTGAAATAGGTCGCAGCCCCCTTCCTGCCACACTAATGTCAAAAAACAAACTTAAAGCATTAAAAATAAACACAGAAGTGGATTTCCAGTATCTTCCGTATTTGTATGTGTGTATATGAGAGAGAGAGAGATTGAGGCTCTGCAATCCAGCCTCCTCTTACTGTAGTGTAAATACTTATGTGCAGGGATACACTACGCCAGCACTACACAAACCCTACACAGACTAGCCACATGGCGCGACACCTGGCAACGACTGGCTGCTCTTGTGCAACATGCGACACACAGCAACAATGCAGTGCACAACTGCAATGAGCAATGAGCAACTGCAGTGCACAATGTTGCATACAATAGCCGTATGCAGAGATACACTTCGTCAGCACTACACAAACCCCACCTGGCAATGGCTGGCTGCTCTTGTGCAATGTGTAATGCAATGTGCAGTGAGCAAGTGCAAGGCACAGATAGTCAAGCTGGAGGTCCTAGAGATTCCCAGAAAAAAATACTTCTCTAGGCATTTGTAGGTCCTCCAGCATGATTCTATGGTCAAGTTCCAGCTATTGAGCATAGCTACACTGGAGGACCTTGAGGTTCTCCTTGGTTTTTTATTTGTGGTCTTCCCACTTTTGCAGGGATCCTGTGCCCCTAACCAAGTGGTGAAGGGTCTGGAAACCATGCCCTATGAGGAGCGACTTAGGGAGCTGGGGCTGTTTAGCCTGGAGAAGAGAAGGTTAAGAGGTGAGATGATAGTCCTGTTTAAGTATATGAAGGGGTCTCATATTGAGGATGGAGCAAGCTTGTTTTCTGCTGCTCCAGAGAATAGGAACCGGAGCAATGGATTCAATCTACAGGAAAATAGACTCCACCAGAACATTAGGATGAACTTACTGACAGTAAGGGCTGTTCAACAGTGGAAGAGGCTCCCTTGGAGAGTAAGAGCACCCCTTCTTTGGAGGTTTTGAAGCAGAGGCCAGATGGCCATCTGTTGGGAGTACTTTCATTGTGAGTTCCTGCATAGCAGGGTTGGACTGGATGGCCCTTGGGGTCTCTTCCGACTCTATGATTCTATGAATGTGAAGGGCCCACTGTATTGTGCTGTTTTGGCTACACAAAGAAAGGCACTCACAGCCTGAACATCAGAACTAGAGAGGATCAAGATGATACAAATATTGTTTCTGGTCACCTCGGAGTCCTGCAGCGATTTATTTTTCCCCAGATGAAAGAGTCTATTTTGTGGGTATGACATGAAACGGCCGCCTCTCTGCACCTTCTGTGTTACAATTTTATCCAATATGTGCCAATTTGGTGGATTTCCTTTCTACAGACTAATCACCCATCAGCTTTCTAACTTCAGGGCTGTTCACCCGTGTCAGATGTCTATTGGGCAAAGTCACCCCAGGTCAGGGGCAATGATGGGGATGTGGCCAGACAATCAGATTAAATGTAAAGGTGGGGCAGGATTACATTTCCCCCCCAGTGGCTGAAGAGAACAGAGCGCGGCAGAACGTGATAAAACACCGGGGAACAAAACTGCACATTGAGAAGGAGGGTATCCTTCCCACAAACACACATGGCTGCATAGTTACAGAGAGCGAGTGTTGCTTTTAATGATTCAGGGGGGAAATCTTTCCTCCCACTTCCCATCTGTAATCTATTTTTCTCAAATTGCAAATACATTCGAAGCAGCAGGTAATACGGGGGAGCAGGTAATAATTCAATGAAGAACAAACCGTAGGAAGAGAAGGTTTAAGCTTAGAAGAAGGAGCGAAGACAGGAGGAAGGAACAAGGAATGAAGACAGGAGGAAGGAGCATCAACAATCGAACGCATGTGGAGGACATCATACTACTTGAAAAAAACATCAGAGATTTGGTACAATTACTAAGGGAGGTCAAAGAAGAAAGTTCTGGGCAAGGCTAGTGCTGACCATAAAGAAAACAAAAATAATGACCACAGAGTTGCTACTTAAATTCATGGTGAAATTGAAATTGAAGATTTCCACTACTTTAGATCAGAACAGAGACGGTGGTCAAGAAATCAAAAGGAGACTAGGAATGGAAAGGACAGCCATGAAAGAATCAGACAAGATCCTAAAGCGTAGAGGTATACACTAACGTTAGAATGGTCCAAGGAATCGTGTTTCTCATCACTATGTACGGATGCAAGAGATGGACAGCGAAGAAAGACAATAGGAAGAACATCAATTCATTTGAGATGCGGTGCTGGAGAAGAGTGCTGAGGATACTGTGGACATTTAAAAAGGCAAAGAAATGAGTCCTTGAAGAGATCAAGTCTGAACTCACCCTAGAAGCCAAGATGTACAAACTGAGGCCACATCATGAGAAGGCATGAATCCTTAGAAAAGGCAATAATCCTAGTTAAAGTAGAGGGTAGTAGAAAGCAAGGAAGACCACATACCAGATGGATAGACTCAGTTAGGTTGGTCATGGGTCTGACCATGAGCAGAGCAGTGGAGGATGGGGAGTCTTGGAGATGTCTCTTCCACAGGGTCACCATGAGTTGGGATCAACCTGAAGGCAGTGAACAACAAGGCAATAATAGCCAGCCATCCTTCGGTGGTAAAACAGAAGGTAGATGCTGCTGGACATCCTGAAATCTGGGATCAGTGAGTACCTTCGCAACAGGACTCTGGGGCCACATTATACAGTGGGCCATTTAAATACGCAAGGAATCCATCCCGGACCCCCCGCGCAAGACAAAAATCATGTATGCTTAAGCCCCATTGAAAACAATGGAGGTGCGTTCCTGGGTGCATGCATCATTGTTCCTACCGTGGCTTGCCTTGCGTGTAATGTTAAAGTCATGTATGGCGCACCTGCATATGGCACGGGCGCACTGTATTCCTTTTCTCAAGTGAGTTTCGTTTGAATAGTGAAATACAGTAGAACAAACAAGCATTCTTCTCATTTCCTCCTCCCTTATCTCTCTCTTTAAAAATAGCATTATAGTGTTTTAGTGCATCACTGAAATGGCACTTATGCACTTTAATTGTGACCTTTTTAAAGTTCGAAAAGGAAATAATTGCCCATAAAACCACAGGTCTGCCTCAGAAAAACCCACCTTAGTTGTAAAAAACATAAATGGGAAAGAGCCTCAGTACGGATCCAAGAAGTAGCTCCTACACATCACCTGTCCTCGATGAGTTTCTAGCAACTGGTGAACTTAAGGGAACGCATATGTTGCTCCTTCATTCTTCGAACAGCATTGACAGGTGAAGAGAGAAAACATAAAGCATTTTAAAATGCCTGCCAACATTTATCCATAAAGGCCTCTGTTAAAAAAAAATAAGAATAACTAGAAAGTGTAACTCATTACATCAAAACAAGTAATGTTGTTCCCACTCATTGCATTGCTTTGTAACTCCAATACACCACGTTATTTTAACAAGTTGCACCCCATCTCTGAATACTGTGAAACTGTGAATTTCAGTGAAAGATAAGCTTGTGTCTGATCATGTCTATCCATTTGCACCAGTTGTATTTTAAGAAGCAAGAGCCTTCACACTGGCAGCTCCGCTACGTTCATGGCTTCGGTTGCCACCAAATTCTTGGCAAGCTCTTCTGCCAGTTTCAGAGATGAAGATGGAGGGTCACTGCAAGATTTGGAGGGTAAATTGAAAGCCCTGTGAGGAAACCAGTGACAGAAGCTCTCTCTCACCCCCATTTTCATTCTGCCAGATGGAGGATGTGTTGATATCCAGTCCTTTTCTTCCACCATTAGCTTGGCCACAGATAGTTCCACACTGCAGGAAGTTTGACTCACAGTCCTTCTTCATGAGAGATGTAACTTTTGTTTTCAGTGCCTGCAAAAAAATAAAATCCCAGCGTCAGTTAAAAGTGAACTGTAAAAAATGAAGAAGATAATTAAAGGGGGGAGCCAAACAGGCCAAAATAAAGCTGCTTTGGGCCACTTTGGAACCGTGCTGTTTAAATGACACATGCATCCTAAGAGGCTGGAAGCTGCGCCAAAGCCACACTCCAATCCTAAGGACTTTAGTGCACCTTTGGCGCAGCTTCTTGCCTCTTAAGATGTGTGTGTCATTTAAACAGCATACCTCCAAAGTGACTCGAAACAGCTTTATTTTGGTCTGTCTGTTCGGAAGCATTTTAGAAAATATGGAGAGATGGACAGTACACAAAGCTGACAGGAAAGAAATAGATTGCACTGGAAACGTGGTGCTGAATGAGAATGCTACCAATGCCGTCGTTGTTGTTGTGAGCCTTCAAGTCATTTCTGACTTATGGAAACCCTTAGGTGGATCTATCATAGGGTTTTCTTAGCAAGATTTGTTCAGAGGGGGTTTGCTTTTGTCTAGGTTGAATCTTTGGGGATCTTCCATGGTCATTGTTGTTGTTTTCTTTATGTTGTTTTCCATGCTTATAGCACTACACTATTCTGGCTCTTGCTCTTTAACACAAACCAGTTTGTCAACCGTGCTGGACATGAAATGTCTGTATGGAGGCTGCGTCAGTTCTCAGAGAGTCTGGATCCAAGCTCCAAAGGCCATAAGCAGCATTTTGTGATGCTCAGGCCTGTTCCAGACTGCCAGAATAAAGCTGTTTGGGGTCTCTTTGGAGGTGTGCTGTTTAAATGATGCATGCATCCTAAGAATCCGGAAGCTGCACCAAAGCTGCCCTCCAGTGCTTAAGAATGGAGTGTGGCTTTGGCGCGACCTCCAGACTCTTAGGACCCATGCATCATTTAAATAGCATACCACCAAAGAGACCCAAAGCAGCTTTATTTTGGCAGTCTGGAACAGGCCTCAGAAAAAGTAATAACAACCTGCCTTCCAGTACTGAGCTCCTCCATCTTAAAAACCACTCTGGCATCTCTGTAAAAAGGACGTTGATTGACTAGATCTTAAAATCCTGGGCTTCAGTCCCTGTGTAGTCTGCCGTGTTCTTATGCTGAATGATGGTTGCCAGGTCTTTCTTTCTCTGCCAGACCCATCATCGCAAACAGCTACAGGGCAGGCAGGTTCAATATGGTCTTCTCCACGGTGGGAATAACTATGAATTTAGCAGATGCAGATAGGTAAAAATAGCTTGAGCAGCATGGTGCAGTACTTTCGGCACCTGCTTCACTGCAGAATTAATGCAGTTGGGCACCACTTTAACTGTCACAGCTCCATCCTATGGAAGCCTGGGATTTGGAGTTTGTTGCGGCACCAGAGATGTCTGACAGTGAAGGCTAAATCTCTCACAAAACTACAAACCCCAGAATTATAGAGCACTGAGCCATGACAGTTAAAGTGGTGTCAAACTGCATTGATTGTGTAGTGTAGATGCAGCCTTAGTGTACTGGGCAAGTTCACACTCCTACTGAACCATGAAAAGAACCCCATGAAAAGAACTTGATTTTTTTTAAATTAAGCATAAAACAAAATGGACAAATCTGTCTAATGCAGATGATTCAGGGGTTCTTCCAGACAGAGCAAAGCATTGGGAGATTGTAGTAATTATTGCCGCCGTTCTTGTTTTGTTTTTTCCCTTCTGTTTTCTGAAAATTCCTAGAACCAGCTGCAACATTTTATTTCCACCCTCAAGTGGTTTCTCTTTCCTCCTGACACTCATTGGAATAGTATGTCCCATTTGTCTTTATTTTTCAGAATTATAGCACCAGAGTGCAACATAGCGCATGAGCTACTAGTCTGGAAGAGCCTTCGATGGGAATGGAGACAGAGGAACTGAAGCACTTACCTGGAACTGGTGGGGTTGCAGCTTTCTTCTGGTCTTCTTCGATGTGAAGGGCTGTCATCAAGAAACAACCTCCACCAAGGACACCCACAAAAGTGCACAAAACAAAGCTGTACTGCAGGCTCCGGAAATCCCAGAGGTAGGTGCGATCTCCTTGGTTGCCCTGGATTGTATCCGCAATCTGGAGACGAATCAGTTTGCCTCTCTGTCAGATCTGGACAGCTTAAGTCTGGTCTTTACAGACTTGGGCCTATTTGGCCCTACAAATCTGGGACATCTCTCAGGCTAAGAACGCAACACGGACCTCTCCACCAGTATCCACCTTCTCACTCACCTCCCAACTGGGGAGTGGACCCCCCTGAGCTGGATTTGGCTCAGCACTGGTCAGATTTGGTCAGTGGCAGCCATGTCAGTAGGGAAACAGATCTGCTCCAGGTTTTAGTCCACATTTGAAAGGAACACAAGGTACTAAGTCTTGCCATTTTGTGTGAATTTTGCAGGAAAGACCAGACACACAGTAAGTAAAAAGCAGTAGGAGAAGGAAAGGAAGAGGAGGAGGAGGCAGCGAAGAAGATATGCCTCAAACCAGGTTATTGTTGTTGTTAACTGCACTTGAGTCGACTTTGACTCATGGCACCTTGCGAATGAGACCTCTCCAAGACCCTTTGTCCTCAACATAAAAAAATGAATCGGAAAAGGCAACGAAACTAGGAAAGGTGAAAAGCAGTAGAAAAAAAGGAAGACAACATGGCAGATGGTTAGACTTGATCAGGACCTGAGCCTCTGGCATGTGGTCTTTCGTTCTTTCTTTTGCATTCTACCTTTCCTAACATCATTGTCATTTCTAATTCGTTTTTCCTCATGATGTGGCCAAATTATGACAGCCTCAATTTAGTCATCTTGGCTTCCAGGGAGAGTTCGGGCTTGTTCTGTTCTGGGACCCATTTGGTTGTCTTCTTGGCTATCCATGGTATCTTCAGCACCACATCTCAAATGAGTTGATTTTGTTTCTATCAGCTTTCTTCACTGTCCAGTTCTTGCATCCATACATGGTGATGGGGAATACCATGGCCTGGACTATCCTCACTTTAGTATTCAAGACTTATGTCTCTACCTTTTATGATCCTGTCCATTTTGTTCATAGCTGCCCTTCCTAGTCCTAGTCTTCTTCTGAAACAGGTACAGCACCTTTAAAGTTTGAACTGAAGCCTGGTGTAGATCTACTGCTCCCACTGATATGGCAGCCACTGGATTTGTGGTATATTCTAGTAAGGTGAGTTTCTGAACCCAAAGGTGTCTGATACCAAAAGGATCTTTAAACAAAGAGTGTCTGATGTGGATGCAAAGACTGACATAACTGCACTGACATCCATAGGATCAGTGAAATGGTTAGTAAGAATGAAATGGGAACACAAATGTGAAAAATATCTAACAATCTCCTTGCCAATGGAATCAAGTAAACATCTTTCACATTTACGTTTCGAACAAATGGACACAATGGTGAAATGGGGAAGATTCTATGGTGTTCCAGTGCAAGAAAGACTGTGTATTTGTGGAGAGGCACATTATATACTCAAGTACCAGATATATGCTGACATTAGAGAAAGATATTTAGACCCTTTCTTAAAGAAAATGAAACGCTGGGGTGTGAATGAGAAACCTAGTTACTTGTTGCAATCAACAAGTCAACATGCGATCCAAAGAGTTTATAAAAGGCTTTTTGCTATAATATCAAAGGATATTTTGTTTTAAAATGCAGGATATGTGATCTTTGCTTAGGCATGTACTTTATTAATTTTAATAATAATGTTTAAATGTCGATTTTGCAATTGTAATTGCATGCTTTGTTTGCAATGGTCTCTGGACTGAGCAATACATTTTATTATTAGTAGTACTAGTAAGGTGAGGTTACTTTGGACAGTTTCCAGCTTCTCCCACCAGGTGAAAGCCCCCAGCCCCTTCCCGCTCTGTCCCCTCACAACTCACAATTCCAATGAGGTAGGGGCTCCCAGCATCCCCCAGCAAGTGGCTGACAAATATTTGCAAAGACACCGCAGTCGACTGGCAAGCAGGTTTCACCACGTACTGAAAAGGCAAAAGGAACTATTTTAAAACCTGAGAGAAAGTCAAAGATAGAAAAACCCAAATTATCAGCAAGGACTGGACTAGTAGTCCAGCTTGGCTTTCTGTTCTCATGTATAAGGATCACACTCTCTCAACCTCAGAAGGAGGCAATGGTAAACCTGCTCTGAACAGACTTTGCCAAGGAAAACCCAGTGAGAGGTTCGCCTGAGGGCTGTCGTAAGTCAGAAACAACTTGAAGGGACACAACACATGCGCACAAGACGCCAACAGGAGTCCATCCAATGACTTACCTGGGAGCAAGCTCCACACAACACAGTAAGACTTGCTCAGAGCAAACACAGACTGCGATTGCATATTTAAATAATTCTGTGGCCTGTTCCAGACTGCCAAAATAAAGCTGCTTCGGGACTCTTTGGAGGTATGCTATTTAAATGATGCATGAGTCCTAAGAATCCGGAAGTTGCACCAAAGCTGCACTCCAGTGCTTAGGAATGGAGTGTGGCTTTGGCGCGACCTCCAGACTCTTAGGACCCAGGCATCATTTAAATAGCATACCTCCAAAGAGACCCGAAGCAGCTTTATTCTGGCAGTCTGGAACAGGCCTGTGTTACACAACTTGTCACCAAATCAGCTTCAACTTATGGCATTGCTATGAATGAAAGCGCTCCAAATTTCCCTCTTATCAACACCCCTGCTCATGTCTGTGGCTTCTTTATGGCTCTCCTGCACCTTTGTGTAACCTTTGCCTCCTCCTTTGCTCCCATTCCATCACATTTCTGGCTATGGGCCTGAAGGGACATGTGGGGAGAGTACAGAGAAAGGGGACAGCTAAGAATAGACCTATCAAGTTATCAGCCAAATCAATATGACAGCAAAGGAGCCCAGCTCACCAAGAGGATGTCAGTCACAACGGCCCAGTTGAGAGATAAAAGAAATTCAGCAAGGGCAATAAAGATCTGGAATAGTAAAATAACAAAACAAGGAGAGAGAAAAGGGAGACAATATCGTGAGTTGACCAGGGAGCCCCAGGAAAACGGCAAACACACATACACAAGCAAATAAATTATTATTATTATTATTATTATTATTATTATATTAAGCTGGAGTGGTAAATCTGCTCTGGGGCTCGGTTTGAAGTTTCAAGAAGCTATCCAAGGCGCCTAGTGTTAGTCTCAAAAGCTATCCAAGGTCCTGAATCCTATCCTTAAATGCAATAAAACAAATCTGTTTTTGAGGACTTTGAATGATACATTGAAAGCTTGGACTATAGTAAAGACTAGTGTCTATGGATATGAACCAATTTCCCTCCGTGGTCCTTGGACTTCACTTGCATCACTTCCAGAAGACAGTTTGCCCAGTTTTCACCCATTTCTGCAAGGGAGGGTTAGCGACATTGGGCTGCAGGGGCAATAAACCACTGCATTTGCAGGTAGTCTATAGTCAGTTTTCAGGTTGAAAACTCACCTGGAAATTGGTGTGAATTTAAATATGTATATATATTTGCAGTCCTGTGCTGGGATGAAAACTGGATAAAAATCAAATCAATAAATAATAAGTATATTATTATCACTTACGTACGTAGCCAGGATGCTCTCCTGAGCCAACATGATAGCCAGGTACATGCATGGAGCAGAAGCGAGCGATCCAAGAGCGCAAATAAGTGGGTCAGCTTTCGCGTTGATCTTCTTGTATCTTCTGGCTGCTTCTGCTCCAGTGACAACCCCCAAAATGCCTGTTGCAATCGTAATTCCTCCAAATATCCGGCTATAGGACAGATAGATACAGATAGATAGGTATGATGGATAGATATGAACTCACAGCAATTTGTGACAGGGCTAGGGAACCTGTAGTCTTCCAACTGTTGTAAGACCACAGACTCCATCATCTCCACCCATTAATCATATTGTCTGGAGGCGGATGAGAAATAGAGTCCAACAGCATCTGAGAGACCACAGTTCCCATCCTCCCTAATGCTATGTGATGTTGATGAGAGCTGGAGTCAGCAATGCCTTGTGGACCACAGGTCATCTGCCATTGCAACAGAACCTTAAAACAATAAAGTCTGGGTTTGTGGACTGGCCATTTCTCTTCTTGTTGATGGAACATGGCAGGCTGAGTCATAAAGGAGAGTCATAAAGAAGCCACAGTCCTGAGTTTGTGCGCATGTGTTGTGTCCCTTCAAGTTGTTCCTGAATTATGGCAGCCCTAAGGAGAACCTCTCACTGGCAAAGTCTGTTCAGAGCAGGTTTACCACTGCCTCCTTCTGAGGCAATGTGTCTCTCTTCCCTAAAGCAGGGAAACCTACCTAATAACACAACTGTTCATAGCACACTATGAGTGCAAATGAAGCAAGTCTTCCTTGAAGAATTTGCAGTCTATTCTAGATAGAAAAGATTACAGCCTCAAGCCTATTGTTAGTCCCAACTGGAGCAGACTCATTAAAGCAAGGAGATTCATCTCTGTGTTGACTCATCATTCAAAAATTCATTCAATGGGTCTACTCTGGTTGAGATTAACCAAAAGTAACCAGGTGGGATTTGAATGCTATTCTCCAGAATAGGGTTCAAACCACTATATACCACGTTGGCTATCCTCATGCACACAACCTTCTCCCCAATCCTGACATACTCTTTTGGCTTATCCAGAAGGAATCTTGCCTCACCTGTTGGCGGTGTTACACGTCTCCACCTTCTCACATGGAGGCACATGCTGGAGAACAAGCTGAGCTCGGTAGAGGAAGACTGGAACCCAGAAACTGAGGGCTCCTGTCACGAAGCCCATGGCCGTCACACCCAGCGAGGACCAGAGAAAGCTCCAGCTGATTGAGAGAAGAAAGCAACATATTTGACTGGTTGATGTTGTTGTTCATGTGTGCCATCAAATCATTTTTGACATATAGATTTTCTTGGCAAGTACCTTCAGAAGAGGTTAGCCCAATATTGCCATCTTCTGAGGCTGGGAGAGCATGACTTGCCCAAGGTCACCCAGTGGGTTTGCATGTCCAAGTTGGGATTCGAACCCTGGTCTCTAGACTCCTAGTCCAATGCTCAAACCACTACACCACCCTGGCTCTCTGGTCACATATTTGACAGGAGAATAGACACCCACTGGGTAACCATGAGCAAGTCACATGCTCTCAACCTCAGAGGAAGGTTATGTAGCAGATCTCTCCAATGACAAACCTCCCCAAATCACCAAGATGAACAAATCCTGCCAAGAAAACCCCATGATAGGGTTGCCTTGGGGTTAGCATCAGTCAGAAAGGACTTGAAGGCACACAACAACAACAACAACGAACGTTTAGACTGGACTTGCTACTTCATTTCCATACATAAAGGAATTTGAATTTGAATTGACATCCTCACATACCAATCATAGAATCATAGAATAATAGAGTTGGAAGAGACCACAAGGGCCATCCAGTCCAAACCCCTTCCATGCAGGAAATCCAATGGCACATGGATGTCTGTCCCTGGTTTCCACCCCACCAAATGCATCTGAGGAAGTAGACTCAAGTCTACGAAAGTCATGCTGCCGACTTCTTTATTTCAGTGCAACAAGATCTCCCTACATACTGATTCTATAGACTAACACAGCTATATCTTTGAATAATAAGAAGGGCACTGAAGCCAGCTTTACAGAGGTCAGTCTTTTATTTCAGGGAATTATTTTATTTTGGGGATGCATTTCCTTTTTAGTCACCCTTCACTGTAGATGCCAGATCTTACACTGGAGGGTGGCAAGCCTTTATAAATGAGAGATTTTTTTCCCTATATAAACAAAAGAAATGATTATTTACAGAAATTCTCATTTCTGTAAATCAATAGTGTCCTCTGGTGGACACAGAAATCCACACCGCTTCACAGTGACAAGCAGTGCAACCAAAAAGATATTCTTCCAGAATTGATATGCCCCCAACTTAAGAGTCTCCATAGATGTTGGACTTTGTTGCCAATCATAAAATCACAGAGTTGGAAGAGACGTCAAGGGTCATCCAGTCCAATCCAATTCTGCCATGCAGGAACACACAATCAAACCACTCCAAACAAACGGCCATTCAGTCTCTGTTTAAAAACCTCTGAAGGAGGGTCTCCGTAATTCTAAGTCACCTTGATGGCAATTAACAACAACAAAATCCAACACATCTGCAAAGCACCAAGTTGGGAAGTTCGCTTTAAGTAAGGTACAAATATTTCTGCAGTGAACAGTGACCTCTGGTGGACACAGAAATTCGCACTGCTGCTCAGCGTATGTGTGGGAGTGTGTTGTGTGTCTTCAAGTTATTTCCGACTTAGGCATCCCTAAGGTGACCCTAGCACAGGGTTTTCTTGGCAAGTTTCTTCAGAGGACGGTTGCCATTGCTATCCTCCGAGGCTGAGAGAGTGTGTGACTTGGCCAAGGTCACCTACAGCTCTTTTCATCCCAGGGGCATGATGTTAACCTCCACTGCCAGCTATACACTTGTCCCTCCATATTCGCTAGGGTTAGGGGCACAAGATCCCAGTAAATATGGAAAAACCACAAATAACAAAAACACCATGTTTTTACCTGAGAGGATACCTCTCTAGGAATCTCTAGGTCCTCCAGTGTGCACTCTGTGGTCAATGACCGACAGACACTGACCATAGGACTGCGCTGGAAGAGCTACAAAGGGCCAATGAGCAGGGCCTGCTCAGCTTCCAAATTTAGACAGGATCTGGCGCCTTCAGGGTATTTAGGGCCCTTATGGTTTAACTATACACTTTCTGTAAGTCCTGGAAAGTTAAAAGGTTGTGCAAAACAGTAGTATAGGAATGTCTTACTTTTTGCAGAGAGATGAGATGTCTTTGAGCCAGGTGGAGCCCTCTGCATGCTCACCAGTCTTCTTCTCGGTTCCATAGTTGGCTGATTCAGGGACAAGGAAAATGAGAAGAGCCAGCCCCACGACTCCCATGCAAGGGGTAACCTACGATACAAGAGCAACGACATTTCAGTTTAATTTTCACTTCAATACAAGGTTCTAATGTTTGATTCTTATGCCTGGAATTCAGTACTGCAGTTGCAGATTCATAAACTAGAGTTACAGATTCACAACTGATTCATATGCACCATGCCTATATACTCTCGCAATCCCATCCTGCAATGATAGAAATGTGAGGACCGAAGGAGAACTTTATGGAGTACGGGGAGTGCAAGCCTCACCAAGTGGCACACTAAGGGGTGAAACCACTGCTTAGTGCAAGCCGCATTGGTCTCAATGGTGGTATGTGCATGTGGTCACACTAGTGGCACATCACGCCAGCATTGAAGACAATGGGACTTGAGGTGCTGCATTTTTTCTTATCCGTATGTGGCTCCAGAATGGATCGCCTGCAGATACAAAGCACGATCTGTTATTGCCAAGACTCTTGCTATGATCATAAAAGTCTCCCAGTCCTGTTATACCAGGCTTTAGCCACCCTCAGCAATGGGAGTCTGTTCTTCTGTTGATAAGGGCACAGCAGACTGGGATTTCCATCCCCTTCTGCCAGTGATCTCCAGTGTGAGGAAGAATTCCAACCAGGATCCCTGCTTCTCATTCTCACATGGCAGGAAGGAGGTGGAAAATCAGTCTTTTGTGCCCAGATCAACAGATCTCTGTCGCTCACAGCGGCTGATGCCCAGTAAAGCAGACACAACTTAACTAAGTCACTGCTCTATAATTTCAGCCTATTTATATTTAAAATATGTATAATAGTGCCACTCTATTTTGCTCTGGTCAGGCCCCACCTGGAATACTGTGTCCAGTTCTGGGCACCACAATTCAAAAAGGATGTTGTGAAACTGGAGCGTGTCCAAAGGAGAGGGCCTAAAATGGTGAAGGGTCTGGAAACCATGCCCTATGAGGAACGCCTTAGGGACCTGGGTATGTTTAGCCTGGAGAAGAGAAGGTTAAGAGGTGATATGATAGCCCTGTTTAAATATCTGAAGGGATGTATATTGAGGAGGGAGCAAGGTTGTTTTCTGCTGCTCCAGAGAACAGGATCCGGAGCAATGGATGCAAGCTGCAGGAAAAGAGATTCCAACTAAACATTAGGAGGAACGTCCTAACAGTAAGGGCTGTTTGATAGTGGAAGACACTCCCTCAGAGAGTGGTGGAGTTTCCCTCCTTGGAGGTCTTTAAACAGAGGCTGGATGGCCATCTGTCGGGGAGTTTTGATTGAGAGTTCCTGCATGGCAGGGGGTTGGATTGGATGGCCCTTGGGGTCTCTTCCAATCCTATGATTCTATGATTCTATATATCATCATGTCCCAGTCCACCAGGGTCACCAAGGCAATGCACAACAGGTAAAACCATTGAAAAGAATGCAGAAATAGACACTTTAAAAACAGACAGAAATGGTTTTTAAAAAATCTGAAAATAATCCTTAAAAATGATTTTAAAACAAATACCAAAGGCAAAACAACACTGTTTTCGCTGCCTGCTGGACGCTCAAAATGGAGCCTGCCTAACTTTTCCATGGCAGGGAGTTCCATAGCTGGGGTACTGCTATAGAGAAAGCCCATTCTGTGTGCACACCAACCTAGCTTCCCAAGAGCCTCTGCTAAAGCACCTTTGAGACTAACTAAAGAAAGAAGTTGGCAGCATGAGCGTTCGTAGACTAAAGTCTACTTGCTCAGATGCATTTGATGGGATAAAGCAGTCTTCCAGATATCCTGGCCCCAACCTTTTTAAGGCTTTGTAGGTCAACATCAGCACCGTGCATTTTGCTCAGGACCAGACTGGAAGCCAGTGCAATTCTTTGAAGATGGATGTTCTCAGGTCTAGAAAATGTCCATCGCTTTAATTTAAGCAAAGGATTTTGTTTTTAGATCATGCAGTCAATGTTTTCCTAGGACCTCATTTACTCTGCAATATCTGCATTGCAAATACAAATCTGCATTTGGCCACATTCCAGTTCCTTAACATCCTTTTTGAATTGTGGTGCCCAGAATTGCAAGTGGTCCAACGATGAAGGCAAAGTGCAGACCATTGCAAGTGGTCCAACGATGAAGGCAAAGTGCAGACCATTGCAAGTGGTCCAACGATGAAGGCAAAGTGCAGACCATTGCAAGTGGTCCAACGATGAAGGCAAGTGCAGACCGTGATTTCCAAGGCCTCCAAGTCTTTGGATTACTTGGAGGCCACAACCATTACTTTAAAGCTTCTAAACTCTTCTCCCCCAAATAAGCTCACCCTGGAGTCCACCTTTTGTGCAGTTGACCACTACAGACATACAAAGACTCACCCGGAATCCCCAGCTCCAGTGGCCAGTCGCTTGGGCCATTCCAGAAGAGAGGATGTATCCAAAACCACTGCAGAAGAGGAAAATGTCAATGTTTACGCCCAAAGGCTTTGAACTTTCAGGCTCTGCCAGATGCATTTTATAGCCAGTTATATAGGAAGTCACAGCTAGGGAGCTGCTCCTTATGAGGAAGCCCACCACTTTATGGTGGAGCACCTGCTCTCCATAGAGATGGTTACACAAGTGACAGCAGCTAACTTTCTCTACTAGAGACCCTGCCCGTCGGAGTAGAAACCACTGGACGATGCAGAGCACAGCTTCATCCAGCCATGGATGAAGAAACGGTTTGATCCAGGATCATGAAACATCCGACATAACTCCTTCTTCCAGTTTTAAGCTAGTACATGCCTCTCAGTATCGGCTATGGTTTTTCATTGACATGGGCTGGCAATCCACTCAGGATTTTACTCCAAACTTTAGAGGAGTTATCTGAGATGGTAGACCTATTTGGAGGCCGATTCAGAGCTTTGGCTAACCCCCTAAAATCTGGACAAAAATCCAGAGCAAATTCACTGTCTCACTAACACTAAGACTGCATCTACACTGCAGAAATCATGCAGTTTGACCCCACTTTAACTATCATGGCTAAATGCTATGGAATTCTGGGATTTGTATTTTTGTGAAGTATTTAGCCTTCTCTGAGAGCTCTGGTACCACAACAAACTAC
Organism: Sceloporus occidentalis; assembly: GCA_023333645.1. Classification (NCBI taxonomy): domain Eukaryota; kingdom Metazoa; phylum Chordata; class Lepidosauria; order Squamata; family Phrynosomatidae; genus Sceloporus; species Sceloporus occidentalis. The sequence goes on along the minus strand of JALMGF010000064.1, from coordinate 3,273,337 downwards.
AAATTCTAGGACTCCATAAGATGGAGCCATGGGAATTAAGGTGGCGTCAAACTGCATTATTTCTGCAGTGCAGATGCATCCTAAGTTATCTATAATTTGAATAGCAAGCTCATTCTTCAAATGTGGATGCTGATTCCAAGTCTGTTCCCCCCTCAGGTAATAGCATGCAGATTTACCTTCCAACTGGAATGAAGATATAGAAGAGGGACAGCATCCACGTCCGGTGGTCTTTCTCAAACAGGTCAGCAATGATGGTGGGAGCCAAGGTTGAGTAACTGGCGGTGCCAGCCCCTACAAGGCCCCGTGAGATAAAGAAAAGCCAGGCCATCTAGAATAAGGGGAAGCACAAGAGGATTTTTAAAAGACACATTCAATCGCAACTGCCTGTATCTGGCACACTTTTTCCCTTTTACACTCCATGGCTGGACCCATTTTTTCTCTAACCCCTATCAGTTCATAATTGTTCTGTCCCATTTCTATATCCCATCTGTGATTATTTTTAACTAATGAAAATTCACATTATTTTAATACCATTATTTCGCAGAGACAGATTTTTGTATGTAAAGTACTTTATTCCCAGATATACTTCTCCATAGATTTGACCCTCATGCACATTTTTGCATGTATTTTATTCCCAGATATACTTTTGTTTGGTTTGCCCCCCCCCACCATGAACATTTTTTGTATGTACTTTATTCCCAATATGCTTCTGTATGGATTTGACCCCCACAAATGCACATTTTTTGTATGTACTTTATTCCCAGATATACCTTTGTATGGGTTTGGCCCACAAATGCACATTTTTATACACATCTTCTCCTAAATTACACATATGCATGGGTTTTCCTGCAAAAACACACTTGTATACATTTGGCTCTCTTATAAGCATCTTTGCATGCTTTTAATCTCAAAATTCACAGTCTAGACACTTGTCTCCCAAAATACACATTTACTATGCATTTTGTCTCCAAATGTGCATTTCTGTCTGAACTTCAAGCTGTTAATATGCATTTGTGTACATGTTTTGAGCAAATATATATATATATATATATATATTACAAGATTGAGAGCTATGCAAAAAATGAAGGAGAACTGGATTCCAACCCATGGATTTGTTCAGAGAACTAAAATAGAACTAGGGAGGGGGGGAAATCCAAAATTCAAAACACTTCTGGTTCCAAACATTTCAGATAAGGAAGATTCAACCTGGATTAGCAATTATCACTGCTTATGTAGTAAGAAAGAGTATGGCACCAGATCCTGTCTGATCTTGAAATCTAAGCAAGGTCAGCCCTGGTTGGTACTATAGCACCTGGTCAATGAATACCAGATGCTGTAGGCTATATTTCAAAGAAATATGGCAAAACCACTTCTGATATGAGGCTGCCATAAATTGATAGGTGACTTGAAGGCGCAAACACACACATAACAGTATACAGTGGCAATATTTAAAGCAAAAGCCATCATAGCGATCTGTAGTTTGAAGTCGCCATTCAGTAAATATGTCCTTTTTTGGCTTTTCAAAATATGGCAACTCTAACTAGAGCTCTCTAGTAAGGAATTCTGAGTTGCTGTTTTACACATCCCAGGGTTATATAGGATGCAACCATCACAGTTAAAGTGGTATCAAACTGCAGAAACACTACAAGTCTAGCAAGAAATTCTAAATGCTTTGCCAAATTACAAATCCCAGGAGTCTATAAAATGAAACCATGACAAAGTGACATGAAAGTGGTATAACTGTGCAATTAAGATCTTCCTTTAGTGTGCATAAATGCGTTACTCGTCAGGCCAAAATGTGTTCCCAAGCAAATACATGAATAGCAGAAAGAAATATCTGCCTCTTACCGACTCGCTGATGAATGAACTACCGAGGGTGACGCCTGACCAGAGAAATATTCCAGCACCTAAGATGACCTTTCTGTTGTATCGATCACCAAGGTATCCGAAAAGAGGTGCCGCGAACAAGAAGCAGAGAATAAAAACTGTGGTGGCAAGAAAAGACAGACAATGGTGACACATTGGTAATAAAGGCCAGGATTACGCCAGGGCTGCCATTTCAGTGCATTAATCGCATTTCATTCCTATCTTCCCTTCTCCAAACGAAAAAATATGGTTGTTGTTATCCCTCCCTTTTAATCCTCACAACAACCCTGTGAGGTAGATTAGACTGAGAACTTCAGAGTAGCCGAGTTGCTTCCATTCTTGTGTTTGCAGAGGAGGTCCATAATATTGCGTTCATTGCAGCAAACCTAGCTAGGGATCATGGGGCTTGTCTTCTAGGGTTGTCCATGGGGATCCTTATTTGGTTCACATTTTGGATCTGGGCCCATTTTGGGTCAGGATTTGTTCCCACTCCAAACACAATCTATTCCAATTAGCCCTTAAAGGGAAGTCAAGATTTGGAAAGCCAGGGATGCTTTGATTTGGATTTCCTGCATGGCAGAATGGGGTTGGACTAGATGGCCCTTGCGGTCTCTTCCAACTCTTATTATTCTATGATTCTATGAGTTCTCCCCCATTGCTTACCTAATAAACTATATGAGTGAGCCTTACAACAACTGAACTGAGATTACAATAATTTAAGCAGGTGTGATTTAAGCAGAGTATAAGAAAGTGATTGAGTGTCTGAGTAAGTGAATTGGGAAGAGTAAGAGAGTCGAAGAGGTAATAAATTGAGGGTGAATGAGAGGATTTGAAAATGAAATAAAGGCAAAAGAGAATAGAGAGGAAGAAGAGAGAGAAGAAAGAAGGGAAGAGAGGTGAAAGGGAAGAGTGGGTATTTGAGGAGGAAGGGAATAAGGAAAGGTGCTGGAATACCTTTGTACAGTGCTGTGTACATCTATGGCACTTAATAAATAAAGCTAATAATAATAAAGGTATCAAGTTGATGGAATAGAAAGAGGGAAGTAGTGGATGGCCGTCATCACCAAATAGATTATTTAGATCAAATAATGATAGAATGTTGTAAGTTTGTATAGGCAAAGACGAGCAGGTTTGAAAATATATGTAAAGCAGGAGACGATGTATGTTGTGGTGAAATCTTTTTGGCAATGCATGTTATGATATTTTATAGTGTTTTTAAAAATTAATAAAAATATCTATCTATCTATCTATCATCTATCTATCTATCTATCTATCTATCTATCTATCTATCTATCAACCCTGTTCTTGACTGCTCAGTGTTGGCAGTCCATTCCATGCTACTTTTGTCCTGGCACTTTCCCCCAGAGCATCAGTCAGCTAAGTATGTTCAAGAGCAGTTAAGATAATAGAGATAAATGATAATGATCCCGAGACGTGAGAAAAGAAAGACAAAACGGAGAGGGAGAGTAGCATCTTTTCTCCATGCCTTTTCACATGCCATCATAGCACTTCCATTCTCTTCCCGAGAGAGATGGTCGTAAAAGCATGTCTTTTATCATGCTGGAAAAAACCATTTGAGAAAAGACACGCTTTTATGACCACCTCCCTCAGGAAGAGAAGCACTGCGATGGCATGCAGAGTGAGACGAAGAAAACCACTACTCTCCCACACCATTTTGGCTTTCTTTTCCCATGTGATAAGGTAGTGAGGCCAATAACTGCCCACTCCTTACTACAGCTCTTTCATGAAGCGCTACTAACACCAAAGGAAGAAACTCTTTACCCAACTTGGCCAGTTAGCATGACTAAGGTGTGGAATGTCCCACGTTGTCTTTGGGTAGGATGGTGATCTATTTGCTTTCATATCTAATGTACCCTTATTTCTGTGTTACTTGGCTTTATTCTTCCACCCGTTTATTTTTAAATTGCCATAGGCAAGTTGGTCTCTTAGTCACCAATGTGTCACTTGACATTTGACTCACCAGTTCTTGCCATTGCAATTATGTCTATTGTTTTGGAACATGTGTGTTTACAGTTGTCACTTGATGTGTTGTGAGTCACTTGGAGGCACTAAAGTTGGATTCAGAAAAACGCATGATAATAATGACGATCTATCCTCCACTATTGGTGACTGATCTCACGCTAAAGGCATCAAAGCTAGTGACTACAATCCAAAACACACTGCAGAAATAATCCAGTTTGAGACCACTTTAACTGCCCTGGCTCAATGCTAGAGAACACTGGGAACTGTAGTTTTGTGAGACATTTAGCCTTCTCTGTCAGAGAGAGCTCTGGGAACACAATAAACTACAATTCCCAGGATTCCTTAGCACTAAACCCAGGGCAGTTAAAGCGGTCTCAAACTGGATTATTTCTGCGGTTGTTTTGGACCTACCTCTGCATTTTATGGCAGCAAATTCCACAGCTGAACAGTCTGTTGTGTTAACAGCTGTGCTTTTCAAAAGCAAAATTATTTGGTATCAAAAGGGGTCCCATCTGGAATCAGGAGATATTCATTGGACAAAGTATTTCTGAGGTAGAAGTAGATGGTTTGGAACACAAGGTATTTGTGTGTTGAGTGTCTGCCATCCCTTTCTAACCGCTGTGACATGAGATATTGGATGATCCTGTCATAGGTAAACCTATCTCAACAGCTGAAATCCATAGCTTTCTGTGGGTTTTCAGGCCATGTGGCCATGTTCTAGAAGAGCTTATTCCTGATGTTTTGCTGGCCTCTGTGGCTGGATTGTCAGAGCATGCTGGCATGGAAGAGAGTTGGGTATATACATTCTGTGTGACTCCAGGTTGGGAGGAGTGATTTCCATGTTAATCTGTGTCACACAATACACACACACACACAACCACTCTTTTCCATGCCAGCATTCTCTGATGATGCCAGCCACAGATGCTGACGAAATGTCAGGAAGAAACTCTTCTAAAACATGGCCACATAGCCCCAAAAAACCCCCAAAAAACTATATATGCCGGCCGTGAAAGTCTTTGACTTCACAGCTGAAATCCATTTTGAAAGCAAATTTTGGTCTGGGTTCTCACAGAGATGGTCAAATAGTATCTCTAACACTTCACTTCTGAGGTTGCACATATGATTGAATCTGCTGTCTACAAAGGAATAATGAAAACTAATTCCCAGCACATAAAAATCTAGTATGTCAAGAAAGCTCTAGTTCTGCCTTCATCCCGCTCTCAGATTCTATGTGCAGAAATCAAGTAGGTGGGTTTTTTTAAGTCCCCCAAACAAACAAAATAAGGACGGTGGTGTCATCATGGAATGGTCATTTTGCAAGGCCTTTGGGAGAGAACTGCATATATACCACAACTTCAGAGAAGTACAGAAAAAGACCTCCCAGGATGTGGCTTTGAGGTGCAAGATTCAGCTTCTTGAGAAATGATGGTTTTAAATTTTAATATATAATATTTTTGTATCTTTTTTTGGCATCTTTGCATATAAGGACATCACATTTTTTTTCTGGGCACATTCTATATGTAGGGAGGGTCTCGGATCTATTCTGCCTGGCTATTAGTTTGTCTATATATCTATTTGAAGGAGTGGATAAAATTACTTTTTTTTGGCAGTAACACATGCAGGCTGGCAGTGGTTCTGAAAGTCACAGTCTCTCAGCCTCAGAGGATGGCAATTCCACTATTCCACTGTTCAACAGTTCTTACAATAAATCTTTTTTTCTATAGCTTGAAACCATTGCTCCATGGCTTGTTCTCTGGAGCAGGAGAAAACAAGCTTGCTCCCTCCCCAATATGACATCTCTTCAAATATTTAAACAGGGATATGATATCACCTCTTAACCTTCTCTTCTCCAGGATAAACATCCCCAGCTCCCTAGGTATCTCCTCGTAAGGCATGGTTTCCAGACCCTTCACCATTTTGGTTGCCCTCCTCTGGATACACTCCAGCTTCCCAACATCCTTTGTTAATTGGGGAGCCCAGAATACACAGTATTCCAGGTGAAGCCTGACCAAAACAGAAGGAAGTGGCACTATTTCTCCCCTTGATCTGGGTGCTGTGCTCTTAGGGATGCAAACTAGAACTTCACTGACGTTTTTGGCATCACACTGTTGACTCATGTTTCGCTACTCAAACCCAGAGATCCTTTTCACACATAGTGCTTTCACAGCAGGTGTTACTCGTCGTATAGCTGTGAATTTCTATTTGCCTGCCCAAATGTAGTCCCTTACATTTATCCCTGGTGAAACGCATTGTGTTAATTTTGGCCGCAGCTCTTCAAACTCTTAAGGTCATTTTGAGTTGTAGTCTAAAGAAGTACCATTCCCAAACTTCAGTTGAACCTGTGTAAAGAGAATAGTGTTACCTGTGTGCAACAATCCTGCGGTGCTGTCTCCGAGTGTGAAATATTTCTGTATGTCGAGAAGCACTCCTGTAAGAAAGAAAGAACCCAAACCTGGGATCATGCAATTGTAGAGTTGGAAGGAGTCCAGTGTCTACCATTATAGAAACCTACAGCTAAAGCATCCTTGAAGCTGGCCATCAAATTTTGTTTTAAAAACTTAAACAAAGGAGATCCCAACCCATTCTTCTGAGGGAATCCAACGCCTTTTACTACTAGGCAGCTCTTCCATGGTTTTTTGAATGATAATTACCACAAAATGGAAGGACAACTAGTTTTACTTCTTTATCCCTTACATTTATTTTCCTATCCTTTCTCTAGAATAGTCAATATGACACCCATGCTCCCCATCATCATTTTGGTTTCACAGTGATGGCGAACCTATGGCACGCGTGCCAGAGGTGGCACTCAGAGCCCTCTCTGTGGGCACACATGCTGTCTCCCTCGCACAGAGTTTGTCAGAGTTTCTTACTAGAAAGCCAGAGGGTCGTGGCACTTTGCAATAAATAAGTGGGGTCCAGGTTGCAGTTTGGGCACTCGGCTTCTAAAAGGTTCACCATCACTAGTCTAGCAGGTACTACTGGTTGGCGATTTTGGATCATTCACATTATTTGGATTCTATCCCAGAATCTAGAAATCGGGGAGATATCGTCAGATATTGGGGCACATTCCCATTTTAGAAGTCTGCTGTTGTGATCCAGCATTGAACCAACAAATTTCATAGGTTTTTTGGCACGTTGCCTAGAAGGCTTTGTGTCTTAATCAGGATATAGACCACAAAGGAATGGTCTAACTCCTTGAGATGTTCCTGCACTAACAGACCCATGATCCTTAGCCTGCATAGCCCAAGATGATGGATGCTGGGAGTTGCAGACTAAACACATCTAGAGGTCCTCTTCATTCCCATCCCTGGTATAAGCAAGTTAAGAAGGAACAAATTAAGAAGGTATTTAAAAAATAACTATTACCAAGACAGTTTCTTTTGAATTTAAGTTACAGGAGGGGAGATTTCAGTATCAACAGCTGGGATCAACAGCTGCCAGGGGTTCAAGAGCAATGCTTGAACTCATGGGATCCTGTGGGTCATGCCTGCCTGTTTGTCCAAATCCAAAAGTCCATCAAGTCCATACAGTCACACTGTAGAATGCCTCTCAAATGCTTAGATGTGGCTTTTAAAAGTAACTTTTGAAACATCGGCCTGATACAGACAGGCCAAAATAAAGCTGCTTCAAGTCATTTTGGAGGTATACTGTTTAAAAGATACATGCGTCCTAAGAGTCCGGAAGCCATAGCAAAGCCACGATCCAGTCCTAAGGAATGCAGTGCAGTTTTGGTGCAGCTTCCAGACTCTTAGGACACATGCATCATCGAAACACCATACCTCCAAAGTGACCTGAAGCAGCTTTATTTTGGCCTGTCTGTATAGAGCCTTAGAAAGCATTATATGTTACAATTGTGGATTTTCATTCAGTCCTTACTTTATTTTTGAAACGTGATTTATTGACACTGTCCTGGCCAAAAATTTCACAGTGGTAGAATTAAAAAACCTAACCGTGTTAGTCTGGAAAATCAGTATGCAAAAGGATCTTGCAGCACCTTTGAGACTAAACGAAAGAAAGAAGTTGGGAGCACGACCTTTCGTAGACGTGAGTCTACTTCCTCAGATGTGTGGTCCCCAACTTCTGTCTTTCTGTCTTCTGCGCTACCAACTTCTCTCTTTCAGTTAGTCTCAAAGATGCTGCAAGATCCCTTTGCATACAAAAATCCCGTAGCAACTCACTCAGGGTAACTGTACTGCTTGGAGGGCATGACTCCCAAGATCTATCACCCTCCAGATGTTTTAGATCTCAGCGCTCTGAATCCCTGATGTAGACAAAGTATCATGTTGTAACCCTGTTCATCCGTCCAGCTGTTTAGACAGTTCCTTTAAAGTCTGCACTAAAATCCAGAATGGATTTACCACCCCATTGGAAGAGGAGCCACCAGCCACCAAGGTGGATTGGTCTGATTTAAGTTGGGGTCCAAAGCTTCTGTAGAGTCAAAGGTTGTCCCTCACCATGGAGCAACTGACAATCTTCCTTTAGTCCTACAATGGAAGAAACTCACCTGCGACAAGGAACCAGTCCATGTAATTCACCAGGTTGAGATAGCACAGCACTGCAACAACTAGGTAAGACCTTTTGGTGGGCGACTTAGTGGGTCCCCAAGGCTGTTCGTATGGGTCCATGGTCCCATAAGCCTTCAGGGATAGAGGGGACAGAGGAGGCAGGCCCATGGCTGTCCCCTCCGGCATCACCATTGTGTTCCTAGACGAGATTCAGAGCTGTGCCCGAAACAGTGCTCAGAGCCTGTCTGCTTGCTTACGAGATGCTCAAAACTCACAACTCCAGTGTTGTGTTAGGAGGAACCTGGCTGTGCTCAGTCATTTCCTGCACACAAACCGGGTGGTGAAAACTTTGCGCTTCCCTTCCAACAATTGTTGCACGCCAGCAGAGGAAAGCAGGTCACTTCTCGAGCGGGACTGCAAAACACTGCTTGGCTTTGCAAGCCAGCCAGGAGCATGAAGAGCTAACCTGGGTTCCTCTCCTTTCTGATGCTCTCAGAAGAGTAAGAGGCGGCTGGCTCAGGCTGTAGGTGTTGTGGGGTGGTAGCCTGAGACACCCCATAACAGCAGTGGCGGTTTCTTCAAGCCTGGTTTCCTGCTACAGTGTCATCACCTGCCAAAATACTGTGCAATCGGAATTGCTCTCTTTCCTTGCGCACCTTCGGAAGCATTCTTACAGCATCCGTTTGTGCAAAAACCTACTTGCACATAGCATTTGGGACTGCCTGCCCACAACCTTCTCCATTCTACCCCCTTTCATTGTTTGGCGCGCACACACACACACACACACACACACACACAGGTGCCCCCCCCCCATTCACAGATATATAAATGAACCCAAATCATTGTGTTGTTTGTTGTTAGCTGCTCTTGAGTCGACTCTGACTGAAGGTGACCCTGTGGATCAGCCATCTCCAAGAATCCCTGTCCTCCATTGCCTTGCCCAGAACCTGCAAGCCCTTGCCCATAAGCCCCTGATCGAGTCTATCCATCTGGTCTGTGGTCTTCCTCTCCTTCTTCTACCTTCTACCTTTCCTAGCATTACTGTTTTTTCTAGTGATTCGTGCCTTCTCATGATGTGGTCAAAGTATGATAGTCTCAACTTGATCATCTTTGCTTCCAAGGAGAAACCTGGTCTGATCTGCCCAAGAACCCATTTGTTTGTCTTCTTCTCTGTCCATGCTATCCTAAGTACTCTTCTCCAGCACCACATTTCGAATGAGTTGATTTTCTTTCTATCTGTTTCCTTCACTGTCCAGTTCTTGCATCCGTACATGGGGATGATGGGGAATACAATGGCCTGGACGATTCTGACTTTAGTGCTCAGTCTTTGGTCTTCAGTATCTTTTCCCATTCTTTCATAGCTGCCCTTCCCATTTCTAGTCTTCTTCTTCTTCTTTCTCGACTGCAGTCTCCATTTTGATCAATGTTTGATCCTAGATATGGGGATTCTTTGACTATTTCAATGTTCTCGTTGCCTAGATTGAATTTGTGTATTTCTTCTATGGTCATTATTTTTATTTTCTTTATGTTCAGCATCAGACCTGCCTTTGCACTTTCATCTTATTAACTGTTCCAATTCCTGAATGTCTTCTGCTAATATTATGGTGTCATCCGCATTTCTTAGGTTGTTAATGTTCCTTCCTCCTATCTTCACACTTCCTTTTCCTGATTCATAGGCCTGTTCCAGACTGCCAAAATAAAGCTGCTTCGGGTCTCTTTGGAGGTATGCTATTTAAATGATGCATGGGTCCTAAGAGTCCGGAGGTCGCGCCAAAGCCACACTCCATTCCTAAGCACTGGAGGGCAGCTTTGGTGCAGCTTCCGGACTCTTAGGACGCATGCATCATTTAAACAGCATACCTCCAAAGAGACCCAAAGCAGCTTTATTTTGGCAGTCTTTAAGAGGCCTTATTCTGCTTTTCTTATGATGTTTTCAGCGTATAAGTTAAACAAGTAATGTGATAGGATGAAGCCTTGCCTGACCCCTTTGGGAACCACCCTGTTTCCCCAAATTCTGTCCTTATAGTAGCCTCTTGCCCTTGCTACAGATTCCTCATCAGGACTATAGATGTAGTGGCATCCTCATGTCTTTGAGTGCTTTCCATAGCTTTTTGCGATCTATACAAACAAATGCTTTGCTGTAGTCTATGAAACACATGCTGATTCTGTTTTGGAATACTTTAGTTTGTTTCATTAACAAGAAGCAAATAATTGCACCGTCAGTTTCAGTTCCATTCCTGAAATAGTTGCTATAGTTTTTTGTGGGGTTTTTTGGGCTATGAGAAGACTGTTCTAGAACATAGAATCATAGAATCGTAAAGTTGGAAGAGACCGCAAGGGCCATCCAGTCCAACCCCATTCTGCCATGCAGGAAATCCAAATCAAAGCATCCCCAGCAGATGGCCATCCAGCCTCTGCTTAAAGACCTCCAAGGAAGGAGACGCCACTACACATAGCCCGGAAAACCCACAAAAAACTATGGATGCCTTCAATGTCACAAGTTCATAAACACTGGAGTTTATCAGACAAGGGAAATTGTAAGTATAATCCAATGGCAATCCGAACGCAATTTTGGGCAGTGGGAAGTCAGTCTGAGCGCAATCATGGGGTTTCACGTTATTGCGTGATAGAGTACCACACGCAATTTCAGGCAATGATAAGCTATTTTTGGACAATGGGAAGTCAGTTCAAATGCAATTCGAATTCACGTAAATTCGCTGAATTAGCGAATTCACGTGAATGCGTTCTGGCCCCACTTTCTTTTCATTTGAAACTAAGAGAAATTCCTCCCGTGTGATAAACTCCATTGTAGTTTTACAGCATCTCAATTTGTATAAAAAAACCTTTTAATTCTGTAATTAATCTGACTTCAAATAAAACTGATTCCACCAACAACAGAAATGAGAAAGAAATAGAAATGACAAGTCTTACCTTGCATCTGAGGGAGTAGACCAATATGAAAGCGTATGCCACGACTTCTTGCACTCAGTTTGTCTCAAAGGTGCTTTGCGGACGGATTCTGCAGACCGACACAGCAATGTCTCTGTTTTCTGTAAATGGCGAGGGACCGTTTTAGTTAGGAGGTGTCAGGGATTTGCGTTATGTTTCCCAGCTGGTTGTTGGTTCCAAGGTGTCTTTGGAATGTAATCGGTTTCTGTAACTTTGTCACTTTCAAATCCAGGCCTGTAGAGGGATGCTTCAAGAGGTGATACTCCTAAACACCGCCTTGAGTCCCTGTATTGGGAGAAAGGAGGGATATAAGAAAATGCAATCCATTTTACTCAGAATAAAACTTTTGTCAAGGCTCTCTGTTAAGTATTTTTGGATACTCAGCACACAGACTGGATGGCAATCTGTTGGGAGTGTTTTGACTGAGAGTTCCCGCATGGCAGGGGCTTGGACTGGATGGTCCTTGGGGGTCTCTTCCAACTCTTGGATTCTATGATCACATTGTGCATTTTGTATAATATGTAATGTGAGAGTCCATAATACAGGGAGGCCACTAGGTGTCACCAGAATATATGTTAAAATAACTCTAGGCTAGTTGTTGTTGTTGTTGTTGTTGTTGTGAAGCCCTAAAGTCATTTCTGACTTATGGTGACCCCAAGGCAAATCTATGACAGGGTTTTCTTGGGCGAAGCAAGGCAGGTCACACTCTCCGAGGCTGAGAGAATGTGATTTGCCCAAGGTACTGTAGCCAAGTGGGGAATTCAAATCCTGGTCTCCCAGTGTCCCAGTCCAACAATAAAGATGCGAATAAAGATAGAGTCGATGACGCTGATGTATTCGAAGCACGTTCAAGGCATGCAGAGTTTTATCTTGGGTCTGTTTGCATTTATACAATCTGAAGAGAGACCAGAGTAGAATTTACCTCCCCAGCGCAGGAGTCATTTGAATGAAGATTGTGTGGCGTAGTGGTTTGAGTGTTGGACTATGACTCCGGAGACCAGAGTTTGAATCCCTGCTGAGCCATGAAACCCACGGGGTGACCTTAGCCGGGTCACACTCTCTCAGCCTCAGAGGATGGCAATGGCAAACCCTGTCTGAAGACACTTGCCAAGAAAACCCTGCGATAGGGTCACCTTAGGGTTGAGTTAAGTCGGAAACGACTTGAAGGCACGCAACAACATCAACAAATGCTAGTTAAAGTGGGATCAAGCTGTTATACATTTGCAGTGCAGAGCCAAATTTAGTCCTCTCCGACTTGTTCACCAGTGTCCCATTAAAGAAATAACTTTAGCAATTTTCTGACGTCCCAGACAGCCTAGATAGGGTTATCTTTTTCCGATTCCGCCCAACGCTGTACCAATGGCCTTGCTCCACAAGCGAAGGGGATCTGTAACCTTGAGAAAGATTTCCTGGTTCTGTTGCAATGTTAACATGGATCTTGCCCCCGGCTATGACAAAATTACTTCTTGTTTACTCTCTCCTGTTCAGAGAAGATAAAACCTGCAGCAGAGTCAGACGCAAGGCTGCAAAAGGAGCTGCTACATAGGGAATGCACATAGCAGGACCTTCTCAGTGGCCACTCCTAGATTTTAATTGAAAATAATAATACTTGCAAGCCGCTCTGAGAGCCTTTAGGGCTGAAGGGTGGGGTATAAATATTGAGGTAATAATAATAATAATAATAATAATAATAATAATAATGGAGCTCCCTTATAAGGGAAGCCAGTCAATCTAGTTTCCTTGCGTTGCCCCTCTATGTACAGGCATTTTTATTCACCGGGGCTTTTGCTATCTACTATAGATCTCTTTCACCCCACATAGTTATAGCACAGTGGCTGCAGCTGCCACACTGCAGAACTAATGCAGTTTGACACTGCTTTAACCAGGGACGTAGCTAGGATTTTAGGAAGGGGGGGGTCCAGACTAAGTGCCACCATTATAATGGGGCTTGGGTGCGGCGGCACAGCAGCACACACCATTCATTTTTCTAATGGAAGGGGGGTCCGGACCCCAAGAACCACCACCCCTTGGCTATGTCCCTGCTTTAACTGCCATGGCTCCAGCGGTATCTGGCAGAGCAGACTAAACAGCTCTGAATACTACAAATCCCAGAATTCCATGGCACTGGAAATAAAGCTGCATTCATTGTGCAGCGTGGATGCAGCCTGTCGTTTCATTTTGACTGCCTCAGATGCATCCTACGGAAACCTGGGATTTGTCGTTTCATGATATCTTTAAACTCCTGCACTGGAGAGCTGTAGTAGCTCTCCAAACTACAAATCCCAGGATCCTGTAGGATGCAATCCTAGCAGTTAGGGTGGAATCCAAGTGTTATTATTGTGCAAGTAGATTTTAACACGATTGGTGCTTTTATATCCTCCTCCTTCCCCTCTTCTGTTTTAACTGGATGGGTTTTTTAAACCAGATTTGTTGCCAATGTAATGATTAACCCTTATTTCTTTGGGGTGACTGATCTCTATCTGTTTTCTCCACCCTTGATCTTTATTAAATATGTTTTTTAATTTGTTTTATCTAAATTCTGATGCTTTACTTTACCTGTTAAGGTATATACTCGACTATAAGTCGACCTCCTATACAAGTCGAGGACAGGTTTTGGGGCCGAGATTATGGATTTTATTGTGATCCATGGGAAAACTTAGGGGCAGATAACAAAGTACGTAAAAGATGATGCAAAGGAAAACAATGCTAAAGAACTTAGACAATTCTGGCAGGCATAACTATTTGTGCTCATCCTAAAGGCTGGATAGATGAGAGAGTGGAGGGGATCCATGCTTCTCTTTGGTGCGCTCAGGATGGACTCTATCACTCTATTCAGAGAAAGGGGATGGCTCCATTATATCCTTAGGACTGGAGCGTGGCTTTGGCATGACTTCTGGACTCTTAGGACGCATGCATCATTTAAACAGCATATCTCCAAAGTGACCTGAAGCAGCTTTATTTTGGCCTGTCTGTATGGGGCCTATATAACCAAAAGGACATGACATTTTACTGTAAAGATGTGACTTTATCCCTCAATAACCTAGCTGTCGTTGGGCCTTCGAGGCAAATCTGACCTATGGCAACCGTAAGGTATGGTTTTCCTGGCAAGATTTTATCTGCCATTGCCTTCCTCTGAAGCTGAGAGAGTGCGTCTTGCCCAAAGTCACCCAGTGGGTTTGCATATCCAGAAAGGGATTTGAACCCTGGCCTCTCAGACTCCTAGCTCAATCCTCAAACCACTACACCAGCTGGATCTTCATTATTCTTAGTCATCTTTATTGCCGTTTTGGTACTTCCCATGCTGCCAAGCCTATGATGGGATTGCTCTTTCGGCAGATGGGAGAAGAAAGAGGTAGCCTTCCAGTGACTAGTCGGTTTCTGTTCTTGCCCACAATAGTCAACTCTCTAGTTTGGCCACTATTTCTGTCACCCACATCTTGGAGAACAGAGGCTGGGGAGAGGCTGAGTGTAGGAAGGGGAGGACTGGAAGCCCAGTGTGAATCCGCCACCCTGCCAGTTGTCAAAAGCACATCAATCTGAATGCCACTGATATGGTGAGAAGCCACTGTGATCCACCCGTAGATCACAGGTGCTCATCAAAATTTGGGAATGTTACTTTTTGGGACTACAACCCCTAGAATCCCTGAGCCAGCATTTGAAATTTGCAGTACTCTGGGCATTGAAGTCCAATGAACACTACCTCGGAGAGTAGTGGAATCTCCTTCTTTAGAGGTCTTTAAACAGGGGCTGGATGGCCATCTGTTGGGGATGGTTTGATTATGAGTTCCTGCATGGCAGGGTTTGCAGGTTTTACCTTCTTTGAACAGGAGACTATGTGTGAAAGGGATCTTTCCAAGTAGACCACAAGTTGAACATGAGTTAACAGTGCGATGCGGCAGCTAAAAAGGCCAAGGCAATTTTAGGCTGCATCAATAGAAGTATAGTGTCTAGATCAAGGGAAGTAATAGTGCCACTCTATTCTGCTTTGGTCAGCCCCCACCTGGAATAATCCTGTGTCCAGTTCTAGGCATCACAGTTCAAAAAGGATGTTGAGAAACTGGGGCATGTTCAAAGGAGGGCAACTAAAATGGTGAAGGGCCTGGAAACCATGCCTTATGAGGAAAGACTTCGGGAGCTGGAGATGTTTAGCCTGGAGAAGAGAAAGCTAAGAGGTGACATGATAGCCCTGTTTAAGTATTTGAAGGGGTGTCACACTGAGGATGGAGTAAGCTTGTTTT
Source organism: Sceloporus occidentalis (assembly GCA_023333645.1). Lineage (NCBI taxonomy): Eukaryota > Metazoa > Chordata > Lepidosauria > Squamata > Phrynosomatidae > Sceloporus > Sceloporus occidentalis. The sequence continues at coordinate 3,257,796 of JALMGF010000064.1, read as the reverse complement.
CTTCTGCTCCAGAGACTAGAACATGCACATCTCTCAGGGATGCTTTGTGTGTGAGTTCCTGCATGGCATGGGGTTGGACTGGATGGCCCTTGTGGTCTCTTCCAACTCTATGATTCTATACAGCTTCATCAAAGGAACAGGAAGGCCCTTAAACCATAAATAAATTTGGAAATGAATACATTTTGAAAGTTTGAGCGTGCCTGAATCTGTGGAAGAGTTCCATTCCAAACCTTAGATTCCCCAGACAGGTGAACGATGAAGTCGTCAGGGGAAAACGATTGCTTTGCTTCACTTTGCGCCCACTTGCAAAATTCTCAGTAAATAAGCCAATAATGAAGAATCCAAGAGGTGCGGGTGACAGTAATGGCCCTGTTTTGTTTGGGAAATTACGTTTGTTTCCCCAAGGCTCAGCACCCATGAGATTCGCTTCCAATTACAGCCTCCAAAGGTTATGCCTGCAGCGGCTGCTCTGAGCAGAGTGTTGATGGAATTGCTGTGAAGTTTGGCTTGGAGCTCAGGAGTTAAAGCCGCAGCGACTCCTCGGGTTTCATCTCCATTGGGAAACTTCCCTATGTTGTAGTGTAGCAACTACAGCTGATAGTGCCTGTGGTCCATTTCAAGGCCTGTCATCTGTTGCAATTGGTTAGCGCTGAGGTTTGCAGATTAGAAGGGCATGCGCTCTTGGGTTATTTGCAATTCTGTTTTGTTTGGGGGCTCGGATCGTCCTTGGAAAAGTTGCTCCACTGTTACTCCCCAGCCAACTCCAGAGGTGCCATTATCGTGTCGTGGGAACAGCAACTTTGGCCGCTTATCTAGGAACTGTTACTTTGTTGGACAACTCTCTGGAGAAAAGAGCTCTCTATGAACAAAATGTAGACCGATGCAATTTAAAAACAAGCAAAACATTTAGCTCATCATTCGCTTTAACTCGCTGGAATCTCAGAGGAGAAGCAATGACTAATTATTGCCTGAAAGCAGGGTGTATAATAGTGGAATCCAAGTGGTGTAAAAACTCCACAGGCTCTGCAGGTGCAGGCATAAACCGCCCGGCTGTACAGCAGGACTGCTGCAAATGTGTCTCCTAAGGACAAAGGGCTCAAACAGACAGGCCAAAATAAAGCTGCTTCAGGTCACTTTGGAGGTATGCTGCTTAAATGAAGGCGCATCTTAAGAGGCCAGAAGCTGCACCAAAGCTGCGCTCCAGTACTTAGGACTGGAGCATGGCTTTGGCACGGCTTCTGGCCTCTTAGGACGCATACATCATTTAAACAGCATACCTCCAAAGTGACCTGAAGCAGCTTTATTTTGGCCTGTCTGTTCGGGCCCAAAGACATAAGGGAGCATGCCCATGAACAACTTAGGGAGCTGGGTATGTTTAGCCTGGAGAAGAGATGGTTAAGAGGTAATAAGATAGCTCTGTTTAAGTATTTGAAGGGGTGTCACATTGAGGATTGAAAATGAAACAATTTTTGTGAATTCGCTTGTTATTGAATTCACAAAAATCAGGAGTCACTCTGGATTGGCTTTGGCTCTGGCTCGGAAGTACTCCCCATAGAAAGCAATCATATCATATCATGTTTTAGTGTGAATTTGTATGGTTAGACCAGGAGTGACTTCGCAATGGAGCTGCAAAACCCATCGTGTGATATCATCCTCTGATTCTATGAATGAAAATATGCACACTAAACAAACCAAATGTTTTCATTCATATACTCCATCAAGGCCTGGGCCGCAATATCCAGATGCGCTGTAAAGGGGACCACAAGGGTAAAAAGCCTGAGAACCACTGAGACACAGGATTTCCAGAGGCAAGGCAGAGCTTTCCAAAATGTGTAATGATACAGAGAGGGCTCAGAGAGTGTTCCTTGGCGGGAGAACTCAGGTGTTCCAGATCTGATGCTGTTTTCAGTTCCTTAGTACTGGCAAGAGACTTTGCTGGGATGAACAATTGTGGGTTGTTGTTGTATTTCCCCCCCTTTCAGCTTCAACAACAAACTTGCTTTCCAAATTGGCAACCTCCAAAGACAGCATGTTCCTTGAATTCTTTCTAGCCTTCCAAAAAAACCCCAACCCTCTTTGCATCAGACATGTTGCCTTTTGTGCAATTTACTGCTGTTACACTCACACTGTACACAATATCTGACGCAGACATCCAGCCCGGTCTGTGCTTGCCAGTTCTTGTAACAACGACTAAGCGATTGGTGTTCCTGGGCCAGACGTGGATGGGATGTGCATCGAACTGATCTGCAGGGGATTAGATGTCTTTCTCCCCCTTTCCCCGCAGGGAAGTCTCCCCTGGCCAAGATTACTGGAAAGAAAACAAGGACTTGGCCGCGGCCCAGAAAACCCTGCCGATGAACTCATGGCTCTGCTTTCCAGATGATTCAACGTTCCACATTCTGGGTTGGTCACACACCGACACACGTCTGCCGAGGCGCCAAGGCAAGGTAAAGCCGGGCCGCCTGTGACAAAGCGAGCGCGAGGCAGCCGGAGCAGCATTTTGCCTCCAGAATGCGTGAAGAAAACACAAAGACATTTGCATGGCATCAGGCACTCCAACTGTTCTCTGTTTATTTCAGCACATGCTCTCTTTCCCTGGTAAATTCCTGTTGTCTGGTAAATCAGAAGAAGCTCAAGAGTGGAGTGCTGGAGATATCATCCTTTGAGGGTCTTTGGGGTGCAACATTACCTTCATCCAACACTGTTGCCCGCTCCTGCTTCATGCACGACATTTGGTACCAGTTTTCCCGAGGCTGAGAATGTAAACCACTGTGTGACTTTTGCAATGTTTTAGTGGTCCCAATAGCTGGCCTTGAGGTTTAGGTACAGATTTCCAAGACTTATTGTGGAGGATGGTTTTTTAGCAGACTGTTCCCAGTCACTCACCGCTGGGACAGAATCCAAAGCATTTGTTCTCGATACCAAGTCTGTAGTAAAGATTAATGGCTGGGATGAAGAGGTGAGAGAATTTAATCCTTGCAAAACCAAAACATCCAGCCAAACCCCAGGTTTTGAATGAAGCTTTATTTAGCTTCTGGAAATATGGAAAAAAATCAAATCTGTATAAGCTGCAGTAGGCCGCCTTCCAAAATCAGAGACCTCTAGATGAGTTTAACTATATAATTCCCGTTATAAGTTGTATGCAACCAGCAAGGATGGCATCATGGGAGTTGCAGTCCAACATACGTGGAAGCTACCAGGTTGAGGAAGGCTACCTTTCTGGAGAAGTTCCAGGGTATAATTGTGTGTGTGGATGACTTTAAATGCACACGTTGGGAGAGAGGTGCCCAAAGCAACATAAGCTATAGAGATCTTTTGAGAAAGTGGTGTTGTTGGGGCAATCATAGAATCATAGAGTTGGAAGATACCCCAAGGGCCATCCAGTCCAACTGCCTGCCATGCAGGAACTCACAATCAAAGCATCCCCAACAGATGGCCATCCAACCTCTGTTTAAAGACCTCAAAAGGAGGAGACTCCCCTACACTCTGAGAGTATCTTCCACTGTTGAACAGCCCTTACTGTCAAGAAGTTCCCCCTAATGTTAAGATGGAATCTCTTTAAGCTTGCATCCATTGTTCCGGGTCCTGTTCTCTGGAGCAGCAGAAAACAAGCTTGCTCCCTCCCCAATATGACATCTCTTCAAATACTTAAACAGGGATATGATATCACCTCTTAACCTTCTCTTCTCCAGGCTAAACATCCCCAGCTCCTTAGGTCTCTCCTCGTATGGCATGGTTTCCAGACCCTTCACCATATTAGTCGCCCTCCTTTGGACACATTCCAGTTTCAAGATTCAACTGATTGTGAATTGCCATGGGTCAATAAGGGTTCTTATTCATTAATGGAGGCCAAGTGACAACACCTCCCTACCAGCCTAGTTAGATGGGACAAGAGATGTGAAATTGGATATGTTTCCTTTTGGTACCAGAGTAGAAAGGGGCTTCAATTGGGGCGTGCAGCGCGATGCTGTGTCAGAGAGAAACCATAGAAGGGATAGTCTAAGAAAAGGTCCTAAAGAGAAAAGATATACAACTAAGCACAAAAGTCATAATCGGGTAAGCAATTGTATTCCCCATTACTATGTGTGAATGCAAGAGCTGGACAGTTAAGAAAATGGATAGAAGGAAAATAAATTCATTCAAGATGTGGTGCTGAAGATACCATACAAAGCCCAAAGGTCAAACAAATAAGTCTTAGAACAGAGCTAGCCTGGAAGCCAACACGATTAAACTGAGGCTGTCATACTTTGGCCACATCTTGAGAAGACACAACTCATTTGAAAAGACCATAACGCTAGGGAAGGTGGAGGGAGAAAGAAAGGAAGACCACACACTAGATGGATGGACTCCATTAAGCAGGTCATGGGTATGAATCCGAAAGAACTAAGAAAAGTAGTGGAAGATAGGGGGTCCTGAAGATATCTCATCGAGATCGACTTAACGGTGGTTAACCACAACAACAAATCTGCACTGCACAGTTGCACAGTTACAAAAGTTGGGCATGTCGACGACGAGAAGTCATGTCTTTCTGGCTTTGTCACCAAAATGTCCAAAATGTGGTTTTCAGTTGTAGAATCAGGGGTGAGATGTTGTGATCTGTGGGCCACACATGGCCCTTTGCCCAACTTTGTGGTTTCTAAAGCCCGCAAAGCCACTCTCATTTTCCCCAAGGTGACTTTGGAGCAAATGTCCACTCAGCCCAAACAACACAAAATCACAGCGTTTTGCCTTCCACGTTGACTTCTCCCCATCTTTTTTGGGCTCAAAACATTGACTAGAATTGGCCCAAAATTACTTCCAGTGCGCTGCGACACATCAGTGTAGCCTGTGAGGGTGGTGATGGTTGGGAATGGAAGCTTTTCTCTATCCTGTGCACAGCTGTCCACTTCTGGCTTTTATATATCAGTACAGAAGCCTTGTTCGTTGGAGTCCTACCAAATCATGCAGCTAAAATAGCAGAAGAAATCCAACTTTCCCCACACCTTGAATGGCGGTGAGTTGTTAGAGGTTTCGATTCCCAACCCAGAAGATGTAGGATTAGATCCTGTGGGCAGCCGGCACCCAACCCTATCCTTGGTGAGACTCCTGGTCAGCTATGCAGGTGTTGCTGCCAGTAAATGATCTTATGCTATTGCACTCTATGGCTCGGAGACTAAAGTATTGCATGTAACCTTCAGTACCCAGAACTGTGATCAGGCTTTCTATTAATAGAGTTGTCAGAAGTATGTGTTCGCAGACAAATGGATGGATGGCAAAACATTTCTTTTACAGTGAATTGACTGCTGGCTCTTTTGTGTCGGAAGAATGGAGGCCTCTCTTTACGCATCTCGACAGGTTGCAAATGCTTTGTAGTGCCAGTGTGATGTGGTGGTCAAGCGAGAGAGCTATCGGGAATCAGAAAGCCCTACGTTTGAAACTCAGCTCTGCCATGGATTTATTCAGTGGCCTTTGGCACCACACTTGTCCTTTTGTTCTGATGGATATGGGGAGCAATTTATTCATGCTCTGGCCTCCCCTTCTCCAAGGCAGTTTTAAACACAGAGGGCAGGTTATTTTTCTATTTACTGAGAATGAGAGTTGCCAATGGAGTAAAAGAAAATCAGTCTCCTGTCCTCTTTCTCCTTTGGTTTGATCAGCTTTAGAGTCTTGGAGGAAACCTTGTTAAAACGTCCTAAAGCATGTCCTAAGTCATTTGGAAGGGAATTGCTGAAAACTGTTTTGTTACTGGCCATTGCCAATTTACTTACATGCCAGGAAGAAGGTGGCAGGTCCGTGGGCAGTAGGCGGCCAGACATTGCTTGTCATCCAGGTTGGCAAGAGAGTGGTAAGGGCAAGGAAGAATTTCCACCTGGGAGTTCATCAGACAAGGGAAACTGGAAGCATAATCCAATGGCAATCCGAACACAATCATGGGGTTTCATGTTATTGCGTGATAGACTACCACACGCAATTTTGGGCAATGGCAAGCTATTTTCAGGCAATGGGAAGTCAGTTTGAATGCAATTCGAATTCACGTAAATTCGCTGAACTAGGAAATTCACGTGAATGCATTCTGGACCCACTTTCTTTTCATTCGAAATTAAGAGAAATTCCTCCCATGTGATAAACTCTAATGTGAATGTGCTGCAGGTGGGAAATCCAGTTGTTACCACCATGTGAAAGTCGACAAGGCGGGAATGAAGGTGGCTGGAGGAGCATTACAGTGGCGGCAGGTCAGGAACATGGAGTGAACTTTCCCAGGCCCTTCCTGAACTTCTGTATCTGGTTTCCAAGGTGTGCCATCCCTGAGCAGCATCCTGATGTGCTGAAATCTTCAGATGAAGTGTTTCGGGGATGCAGGTAGACACTGTCACCACTGTCACATTCTAATACCTGTCCGTGAAGAATGAAGTTGGACCTCCACAGAATTCAAAACCTAGCAGGAACTTATGGTACCCAATCGCTATAGCTGCAATATAGTTCTGACAGTCATTGTTTTAAACAGTAGGATCATAGAATCATAAAGTTGGAAGAGACCACAAGGGTCATCCAATCCAAACCCCTGCCATGCAGGAACTCTCAAACAAAACATCTCCAACAGATGGCTATCCAGCCTTTGCTTAAGGACCTCCAAAGGAGACTCCATCACTCTCCGAGGAAGAGTGTTCCACAGTCGAAGAGCCCTTACTGTCAGGAAGTTCCTCCTAATGTTGAGCTGGAATCTGTTTTCCTGGAGCTTGCATCCATTGCTCCATGTCCTATTCTCTGGAGCAGCAGAAAACAAGCTTGCTCCCTCCTCAACATGACATACCTTCAAATATTGAAACAGGGATATCATATCACCTCTTAACCTTCTCTTCTCCAGGCTAAACTTCTCCAGCTCCCTAAGTCGTTCCTCACAGGGCATGGTTTCCAGACCCTTCACCATTTTAGTTGCCCTCCTTTGGACACACTCCAGTTTCTCAATATCAGATGCATTTGATGACCACTTGGTTAGCCCATCATAATAGATGTTACTGATTTAAACCAAATTCCCACCCCCTTGCACACACTCAGTTTTGTCTGATTTCAGAAGCTAAGCTAGATCAGGCCTGGCAAGTACTGGGATGGGCAACCACAAGAGATCAGAGAGGGCTAGGAAAGAAACCTGCCTGAAACTTTGGAGAGCCATGATTGTCCATCAGAGGTGGAAAATAATGGGTTAGTTAGACCAAGGATCTGTCAGGTTACAAGTCAGTGTGCTATCTATGTTCCTTGTCAATAAATTGTATGCCTTAAAACTGATTTCCATGCATAGACGTGAATAGAGAAATGATTACTATAATTAAAATCCTGTGAGCAAGTGATGTGTGTTTCTGAAACAGTGGGTCCTCCGTATCCAATGGATTCAAGCATCCACAGCTTATAAATTTTTTGAAAATAGACAATTCTAAAAAGCAAACTGTGATTTTGTCATTTTATGTAAGGGACACCATTTTATTGCGCCATTGTATATACTGGGACTTGAGCATCTATGGATTTTGGTATCCACTATGGGAGGAGGGAGGTCCTGGAGCCAAAACTCAACAGATACTAAGGGTCCACTGTACTCTGTCTCCTGTCTAGAGATCAGCTAGCACTTGCCACTTAGGGTCCCCTGCTCCCCCTTCTTAAAAGTTATTAATGGACAGCCCTGCAAATGGTATATCTTCATACACTATTACGTGCATTGTATGCCAATATGCACAGCCGCCCACCCTAAGATGAGATCTCTTCAGTGTCCTGACACTTACATAAATGCTGAGGCTAGAGGATTTTGGGTGTAGGTTTCCTCTTAGTCTTTCCCCTCCTCCCCTGTTTCCCTGCTGGGCACGTCTCCCCCAGAACAATAACAGAGAGCAGATGAAGTGTGGAGGCAGGAGAGAGATGGTAAGAAGCCATGTGATGTGTAGTTGTGCGTGGGGTTTAAAACAGAGGTGAGTGGGGCAGGTGAGTCATGCAGTGTGGAAGAGCCACCAGCAAAAGGTCTTCTTCTTGCTGGAGGACTGCCAGCTTGGAGAAAGGGTGCTAGAAAGTTATTAATACTAATGGAGAGAAGCCAGACCAAGGTCAGCATTTCCACACTGCCCAGCGCGGTCTGTGCTTACCTAGACGTAACAGCCTGTGGCAATGCTATAATTAAACATGTGTTGGCCCTGCTCACATGTTAAGCAAGGAGTAATGGGGGGTCTCACAGAAGTCTGCCTCAGCCTGTCCCTTATCCAAAGGTGGTAGCAATAGATATGTGTTTGAAGAGTAGCAACTCCTCTCCCTAAAGGCAGTCTCTACATATACACTCATCCTTCCATATTTGCGGATTTGATATTGGTGGATCTGATTATTCATGGATTTGAGTAACATGTTCTTTCTAGGAATATCTAGGTCCTCCAGTGCAACTCTATGGTCAACTTTAACTAAAAGTTGCACTGAAAGACCTAGAGATTACTAGAGAGAATGCTCTACTAGGCCTTTGTAGCTCCTCCAGTGAAGTCCTATGGACAGTGTCTGTCGGACGTTGACCACAGAGTTGCACTGAAGGACCTAGAGATTCCTAGAGAGGTGTCCTCTCAAGTAAAAACATGATATTTTTGTTATTTGAGGTTTTTCCATATTCACGGGGGTCTTATGCCCCTAACTCTGGCATATATGGATGGACAAGTGTACATAGATTGGAAGAAATCCCAAGAGCCTTTCAGTCCAACCTGCTGCCATGCAGGAACACACAGTCAAAGCACCCCTGACAGATGACCATCCAGACTCAGTTTAAAGACCTCCAAAGAAGAAGACTCCACCTCTTACTGTGAGGAGGTTCCTCCCAATGTTGAGGTGGAATCTCTTTTCCTGTAGTTTTGCATCCATTGTCCCATGTCCTATTCTCCAGAACAGCAGAAAACAAGCTTGCTCCAGCCTCAGCATGACACCCCTTCAAATACATAAACAGGGCTGTCTTACCACCTAAACATACCCAGCTCCTTAAGTCTTTCCTCATAAGGCATGGTTTCCAGACCTTTCACCATTTTCGTCACCTTCCTCTGGTCGAACGCATCTGAGGAAGTAAACTTCAGTCTAGGAAAGCTCATGCTGCCAACTCCTTTCTTTCAGTTATTCTCAAAGGTGCGACAAGATCTCTCTACATACTGATTCTACAGACTAACACGGCTGTATCTTTGAATTCTAGGCACAATGACGCAACTTCACTTAACCCCAAGAAGCTACTGCGCTCCCTCCCTCTCTGCTACGATTTCTCGTCCCAAAAAGATATGTGTGAATATGTGGGTGGGGGTTTCCACATGCTTCCCCACACCAATTCCATGACCTCCCTTCCCTTAGGCAGGGTTAGGAAATATAGGGCGGAAGATATGTCCCCTTCCCTCACTCAAAACGTTAAAGGAAAACACCTTGAGCAATTTCCTAAACATTAGCTCCTGTTGGGAAAACACCTACTGCCAGCCATTTTGGAGCATTAATGTGCTGCCTGTCTGCCAACAGGAAGGTTGCTGACTCAGTATACATTGCAATTACCAGATTATTATTTGTACTGCTGCCATCAAAACCCACAGATGTCATAAAGAGTAGCATAAAGAAAAGACCGGTCCCTGCCCCAAGGGTCTTACAATCTCTGTAAGTGGGGAGGGGAGGCTTTATCCAACGTGGATCGGAAATTGAAAGGGTTAAGGTTAGAACCTGAGAAAGTTACTCCTTTCATAATTGTTTTTGTGGGTTTTTCGGGCGATATGGTCATCTTCTGGAAGGGTTTACTCCTGACGTTTCGCCTGTTTCTTTGGCTGGCGTCTTTAGAGAGCATTCTCTGAAGATGCCAGCCACAGATGCTGACGAAGCTTCAGGAATAAACTCTTCCAGAATATGGCCACATCGCCCAAAACTATGGTTGCCAGCCGTGAAAGCCTTTGACTTCGCATTACAGTACTTCTTTCATAACCCAGAGCCTGACCCCACTCACCCCATCTCTTTCCCTCAGCTCCACTGTTTTCAAGGGATGTAGATGAACACCAAAGCCCTTTTCTTCCAGAAGGTGAATGTTTGGGGAGCAGTGGTGTCACCCCACACTTAGAGTGCCACCTGAAAGAGAAGATAGTGAGGTCAATTTGAAAATTCACACAATTACATGATTCCTTATCACACCTTAAATTCAGAGTAATGGCCTCCCCAAACGCGACTCAGATTCTGTGCAAAGTAAGCCATCACATCAGTGGGTTCTTAATTGCGCATTGGCCCCCTTCCGCATGCTCAGTGAGACTCCAGATGACTGGAGCATGGCATATTTAGGCGAGTGAGAGAGAGGAACCAAGGAACCCCACAATTTACAAAAGAGGTTGGAGTGGGCAGGAAGAATGGTTGAAAGAACATGCTCTATTCACATTAAAACGAGCATATATTCACTCTTGTCATGTTAAAACGTGAATATAATGGTTATCCAATAGCTCCAGGTCCATGCCTCTTAATTATCAGGCAGCAGCCCTTCCTCAGCAATGCTAAAGGATAAGCGGAAGCAAAATTGAAGCAGAATTGCAGCGTGGCTTCATGGGAACCCTCACTTCCAGATTTGGGGGGGGGGGGGGAACCATGTCCAAAGGAGACATGCACCTCACACCAAACAACAGCGCACTGAGTGTGAAGTTGCCTAAGATTAGGGTTTGTGACTTCGCTAGTTCACTGAATTTACTTAACTGTGGATTGACGCATGATTGCGTTCGGACTGCGTTCGGACTGCCAGCGATCACGCGTGGTAACCTTTTGCGCAATAACGTGAATACGCATGATTGCGTTCAGGATGACACTGGATTATACTTCCAATTTCAGTCGTGTGATATCCTCCTGTGTCTCACTTTATACAATTTCTCCTAGGCTGACGGTTTATATTTTTCTACCTTTCCTGCTGTCGCTGCGTCACTGATACACCTCCATATGTGCCTACTATAAAGATTGTGGACTCTCTGGCAACTGCTCTCAAAGGATGGTTTGATTACAGCCTTCTAACTCCAGACACACTAGCAATTGTTCTCAGGGGGCTGTGCAATTGTTGTGCAATTGTAATTTAAACATGTGTGGCCTACTACCATTTCCCCATGAGATGCCGAGTTCAAGTGTAGAATTTCCCACATGTAGAAACTGAAATAAGTGGTCACACTTGTAGAGGTGGGTGCCCTCCTATAAATATGGGTCTTTATCTAGTCTGAGGCTTCCCTCACAAAAGTTATGGCCCCTTTTACCCTGCCTGAAAAAGAATAACAAGGAAAGTAAGGTACTTCACAATATGACAAGAGCCCTTATACACTCGTCCCTCCATATTTGCGGCTTTGATATTTGTGGATTTGATTATTCACGGATTGGATTAATATGTTCTCTCTAGGAGTATCTAGGTCCTCCAGTGCAACTCTGTGGTCACCTTTAACTAAAAGTTGCACTGAAAGACCTAGAGATTCCTAGAGAGAATCCTCTACTAGGCCTTTGTAGCTCCTCCAGTGCTGTGGTTTTAAGGCACATGAAGATTGTAAGGTTGGAAACGCATGCCATTTTTGCGTTAAATACATGCAATTTATGTTTATCAGGAGTTCTTGTAGTACTCCTGATATCACAAATTGCATGTATTACTTTCCTCGTTGGCCTTTTCCAGGTTCTTAGTTTCGATACTTGCTGTGTGTGTAAGGCTACATACCCAACAAGCCCCCTCTCCCTTTAGCATAGAATACATCTTTATTGAATACGTCTCCAGACCATTACAAATAATTAATAAATAAATAAATAAATAAATAAATAAAAATACAATGATTAAAAAATAAAAAATATATACATAGTTAAAACTTACATTAAAAGAATCTCTATAAAATTTAAAATATTTGGATCTGATTCTATCCCTCTTGTAATTTGCACAACAGTCTATCACTCTATCTGAAGCCCTTTCCTACTTCTTTCCTACTTCTTGCTTCCGTAAAATAGCTTTCACTGCGAACAAAGCAACCCTAAGAGTTATAAAAAGGCTCCACTCCTTGCAATAGCCCTACAGGACACTACTACACCATACGCTATGCGGAAGTAAAACAGTTTGGCCCCCTTTTAACTGCCATGACTCAATGTTATGGAAATCCTGGGGTTTGTAATTTACTGGGGCACTAGAGCTCTCTGACAGGGAAGGTGAAACATCTCACCAAATGTCTCACAAAACTACAAATCCCGTAGCATTGAGCCACGGCAGCAAAAGTGGTGTCGAACTGGATTATTTCTGCAGCGTGGATATCGCTTGTAATGCTTTTACTGTTTGTTGGCACAGACTATTATACATCTTGATCAGATTTGTCTGACGAAGGATTATGTACTTGCCTATGAGCTGGGGGAAAAACCCTCCTGGAAGGGAAGAAGGTCTTCAAAACTCGCGCCTTCAGAACTGAGGATCTCCAGGGTGAAATCTGGCAACTTCATCTGTAACAAAACAACAACAACAACAACATTAGAACAGTAAAATCAGAAAATACATCCTTTCTTTTAAATAACATTATTTCTCTGCTTCATCAAATCATCTTCAGAACAGAAGCGATGCACTGGAAACACATCATTAAATTCGAAATAGCCAAGTACAGTCGACCCGCCACATTTGTGGCTTTGACTTCTGCGTGTTTGATTATTTGCGGTTTTGATCAATACGTTCTCTCTAGGAATCTCTAGCTCCTCCGACGCAACTCTGCCAGACATTGACCATAGGGTTGTGCTGGAGAACCTACAAGTTCCTATAGAAAACCCTTCTCTGGGCATTTGTAGGTCCTCCAGCATGACTCTGTGATGATCAACCTCTGGCGGATGTTGACCATAGAGTTGTACTGGAAGACCTGAAGGTTCCTAGAGAGGTGTTCTCTTAGGTTAAAAAGAATAGTGTATGTTTTATGTGCTGTTTTTCCACATTCCCGGGGGTCCTTCGCCCCAAACCCCAGCGAATGTGGAGGGACCACTGCTTTTTCTTTTCTTTTCAAGCACTAACCTTATTCATCTGAATCCAAAATGCATCTAGAGTGTATACCACAGTGTTACATATAATATATTTAATGGGGTTTCTTTTGTATAATTTTTATATATTTTGTACAATTGTATAATTTTTGTATAATCTGTATATTTTTTGTTCTGTTTGTTTGTTTTTAAATTAACGAAAAGATTAAAAAAAACAAAAACAAAATCAAAATGCATCCATAAATTATTCTTTCCCTTCCTTTCCCCAATGTACACTTTTCTGAGGATTTCCATTTCGTTGGCCAAACTTACATATGTTCTTTTGTTCACAGAGGCTGTATCCACACTGCAGAAATAATCCGGTTTGACACCACTTTAACTGGCATGGTTCAGCGCTATGGAATTCTGGGATTTGGAGGTTGATGCAGCGTCAGATTGGGGGGGGGGGGGGGAAATCCCAGGCTGTGAATGTTTGTTTGTTTGGAAAAAGGAGTGATTTTAATATTTATTTACATGTTGCATTTCAGAGGAAATTCTTCAAAGATTTGCGTGTTTATTTTTTAAAAATAAATAAAATGAATAAATATAATAAATAAATATATATAAATAATATAAACATTTTTATTGAATGTTTGGAAACATTAATTCTTCACAGGCAGGTTTATTTTTTAAAAAAATAAATAAATAATTATAATAAAATAATAAATAAATATATAATGTAATATAATATAAACATTATTTATTGCACGTTCGGGGAAAATGTTGCATATTTTGGGAACATTAATTTTTCAGGGGCAGGTTTATTTTTAAAAAATAAATAAATATAATGAATAAATAATATGTATTATATTATATTATATTATATTATATAAATAATATAAACATTTTTATTCCATGTTTGGAAACATTAATTCTCCACAGGAAGGTTTATTTTTTGAAAAATAAATAATTATAATAAAATAATAAATAAATATATAATATAATATAAACAGGCATTTGGGTAAAATGTTGCATATTTTGGGAACATTAATTCTTCAAGGGCAGGTTTATTTTTTAAAAAATAAATAAATATAATGAATAAATAATATGTATTATATTATATTATATTATATTATATAAATAATATAAACATTTTTATTCCATGTTTGGAAACATTAATTCTCCACAGGAAGGTTTATTTTTTGAAAAATAAATAATTATAATAAAATAATAAATAAATATATAATATAATATAAACAGGCATTTGGGTAAAATGTTGCATATTTTGGGAACATTAATTCTTCAAGGGCAGGTTTATTTTTTAAAAAATAAATAAATATAATGAATAAATAATATGTATTATATTATATTATATTATATAAATAATATAAACATTTTTATTCCATGTTTGGAAACATTAATTCTCCATAGGCAGGTTTATTTTTAGAAAAATAAATAATTATAATAAAATAATAAATAAATATATAATATAATATAAACATTATTTATTGCATGTTTGGAGAAAATGTTGCATATTTTGGAAGCATTAATTCTTCAAGGGCAGGTTTATTTTTAATAAATAAATAAATAAATAAACATAATAAATATGTTACATTAATTACATTATATAAATAACATAAACATTATTTATTGCCTGTTTGGGAATAATATTGCACATTTTGGGAACATTATCTCTTCACAAGACAAGTTCATTTTTTAAATAAATAAAATAAATTAATATAGTATATATTATATTATATAATATAAATAATGTAAACATTGCTTGTTGTCTGTTTGGGAACAATGTTGCCTGTTTTGGGAGCATTAATTCTCCACAGGGCAGCTTTATTTCTTAAAATAAATAATATAAATATATAATATAAATAATATAATATAATAATATAAATTATATGAATATTATTTATTGCCTGCTTGGGAACAATGTTACATGTTTTGGGAACATTAATTCTCCACAGGGCAGGGTTATTTCTTAAAATAATAATAATAATAATAATTCTTTATTTATATAGAGCTGTAGATTTGCAGAGCGCTGTACCTTCAAAGAATAAATAGATAAATAAATGGATAAGATAGATAATATAGTATGATATAATAGAACACTATATAATACAATGTGTGTGTGTGTATATATATATATATATACATATATGTATATGAGATAATAAATAAAAGAAATCAATATAAAAACAGGTGTTTGCCACTAACTCCCCAGACGCTCTTTTTGTGGGTGACTAACTTTGAGGGTTAGCAAAAGAGGAAAAGAGAGTAGTATTCCAGTCAGTCAGGAAAGTCCCTTCCCAAGATGGCGCCGGGAGACGGACGCGCGCCAGTCAGGAAGAAAGTGTAACATCTATAAACCGTCTTCGCTCTAAGGCTAACGCACATGCGGGCAGCAGTCAGCCCTTTTTCTTTCCCCGCCCCCTTAGATTCGACCTTCCCAACATGGCGGACGCGCGGCCGTTTCTGAGGGACGGAAGCCGAGAGAGAAAAGCGTCCAAAAGGGAAGAGGAGGCGGAGTCAAGCGCCGAGCGAGCCGTAGCCGCCACCGCGCCTGCGCGAAGTCCTCAGCGCGCCTGCGCGCCGCGGCGCCCGAGTGCAGTGAAATTCCGTGAAGGAAGGAGGGAGGAAGAGGAGGAGGAAGGAAGGGGGGCAGCAAGAAGAAGAAGGAGGAAGAGGAGGAAAGGCCGAGGGGCGAAGAGGAAGGAGGGAGCGGCGCCTTTCCTGGCTGGAGCTGCCTCCTCCTCCGACCAGACTAGCGGCCCTTGGAGGCCCATTCGCGGCGGTGGCGCTGCAGGGAGGCTCGAAGGGGGCCCCGGCCATTGGAGGAGGAGAGGAAGGAGAAGGAGGAGGAGAAGGGCCCCCGCCAGACCCTTCCCCCGGGCACCGGCGGGGAGAATGACGGAGCTCCAGTCCGCCCTGCTACTGCGGAGACAGCTGGCAGGTGAGGCTCAGAGGGAGAGAGAAAGAGAGGGAGTTCCTGCATGGCACAAGGAGGGGGGTGGGCTGCGTGGCTGAGAGAGAGAGAGGGAGAGAAGGAGTTCCTGCATGGCTCCTTGGGGCCTCTCCCAACTCTGTCATTGTGTGAGTGGGAATCCAGGTTGACAGAGAGAGAGGGAGTTCCTGCATGGCACAAGGAGGGGGTTGGGCTGGGCTGGGTGGCTCTCCTTGGGGTCTTTTCCAACTCTATCGTTGTATGAGTGTGAATCCAGGGTGAGAGAGAGAGAGAGAGAGAGAGAGATGGAGTTCCTGCATGACACAAAGAGGGGGGCTGGGCTGGGTGGCCCTCCAGGCAGAGAGAGAGAGAGAGGGAGTTCCTGCATGGCAAGAGGGGCGTTGGGTTGGGCTGGGCTGGGTGGCCCTCTCCCAACTCTATCATTGTGTGAGTGTGAATCCAGATTGACAGAGACAGGGGGGAGTTCCTGCGTGGCATAAGAAGGGGGGTTGGCCTGGGTGGCCCTCCAGGCAGAGAGAGAGAGAGAGCAGGGGAGTTCCTGCATGGCAGAATGAGTTGGACTGGGTAGCTCTCCTTAGGGTCTCTTCCAACTCTAGGATTGTGTGACTGACTCCAGGCTCAGCGAGAGCTTTGATGGGGAGTTCCTGCATGGCAGAAGGGAGCTGGGCTGGGTGGCTCTCCTTGGGGCCTCTCCCGACTCTGTCATTGTATGAGTGTGAGTCCAGGTTGAGAGAGAAAGAGAGAGATGGAGTTCCTGCATGGCACAAGAAGGGGGTTTGGACTGGGTGGCCCTCCTTGGGGGCTCTCCCAGCTCTACAATTCTGGGATCCTATGAATGTGGCTCTCCAGGCCCAGAGAGAACAAGAGGTATGAGATGAGGCATTCAGATTAATAGGAAGATTCATTTTCATGCTATGAGTGTGACTCCAGGCTGAGAGAGGGGGAGTTCCTGCATGGCACAAGGGACTGGGGTTGGGCTGGATAACAAGAGGTCTGAGACAAGGCATTCAGATTAATAGGAAAATTCAGTTGGGAAACACTAAGACGATAACAGAGAGAGAGAGTGAACCTGGCAGGGATTGAGAACCGACATATCAACATCATGGGAGGATGGGAGTCTTCCACTTTGATTGAGAGTTCCTGCATGGCAGAAGGTTAGACTGGGGGTCTCTTCCAACTCTAGGAGTCTATGAGTGTGACTCCAGGGTGAGAGAGAGTGCCTGGCTTGCCCAAGGCTCACCAGCCCTGACTCCAACCCTGGCCTCCTGGTTAAGATCATCATCATTATTATAAAATAAATAAATAAAACCTTTATTTGTCTCCTGCTTTTCTGCTGCAGAGCAATCAAAGCGGCTTACGTGTTAAAACAACACCAATATACAGCACATAATACATATTCAATGCAATATCTCACCCCCTTAAAAGAATTAAACATAATGCAATTAAAATTAATCTCTTAAAATAGAGTATTATCAACAGTCCAATAATCCAAGGAGCAAACTGGTGGCATACTACATAAGAAGGGGAGCATTTATTCTATTATTATTATTATTATTATTATTCAATGGTAATATCTGCAATAGAATCAGTATGTAGAGAGATCTTGTAGGACCTTTAAGACTCATTGAAAGAAAGAAAGTGGAAGCAGGAGCTTTCGTAGACTAAAGTCTACTTCCCAAGATGCATATTATCATCATCATTCTTATTAAAAGGAGCTTTCCTAGGCTTCAGTTTGCTTCCTTCACACATATGCTGTTGTTGTTGTTGTTGTTGTTGTTGTTCAAAGGTAATAATAGTCTGCAAAATCAACATGCAAAGAGATCTTGCAGGACCTTTGAGATTCACCGAAAGGAAGAACATGGCATTGTGGGCTTTCCTGGACTTCAGTCTACTTCATCAGTTGCATGTTGTTATTGTTCTGCAAAGATATAGCCATGTTAGTCTGTGGAATCAGTACATAGAGAGATCTTGTAGCCCCTTTGAGACGAAACGAAAGAGAGAAGTTGGCAGCAAGAGCTTTCCTAAGCTTCATCCTACTTCCTCAGATGCATTTGGTGGAGTGGAAAGCCAGGCACAGACCAGCCTTTGTATAAAACCTAGACCTGCAACTTCATTTCCATACCCAAAGCATTTGTAATTTCAATTCACATTCTCACATACCAAAGGCATATATACACTTGTGCCTCCATGTTCGCTAGGGTTAGAGGCACAAGACCCTCTCCTGAATATGGAAAATCTGCAAATAACAAGAACACCATGTTTTTACCTGAGAGAACACCTCTCTAGGAGTCTCTAAGTCCTCCGGTTCAACTCTGTGGTCAACGTTCGACAGACACTGACCATAGAACTGCGCCGGAGGAGCCTTGTGGTCTCTTCCAACTCTTTGATTCTATGATTCTCTGGGAATCTACGTCTTTCAGTGCAACTTTGAGTTACAGTTGACCATAGAGTTTCACTGGAAGACCTAGAGATTCCTAGAGAGAACGTACTAATCAAATCCGTGAATAATCAAAGCCACAAATATGGAGGGATGAGTGTATATGTCTGTGCCTGGCTTCCACTCCACCAAATGCATCTGAGGAAGGTGACTGAAGTCTACAAAAGCTCATGCTGCCAACTTCTTTCTTTCAGTGAGTCTCAAAGAGGCTACAAGATCTCTCTACATCTTTGAATTCTATGAAAGCAGCGGGTGAGAAATACGTCGAGGTGTTTCCAGATGGGTCCCAAATCAGCCCCAAACTCCCTTCCCTTGTAAATAAAACCACACTGCGCCTTTTTTACTCAGCAGCCCCCCACGATCCCAACTCCAATCCCTCTCCTTGCAAATAAACCACACTGGTCCCCTTTTACTCGACAGGCCAGTGTGGTTTATTTGCAAGGAGAGGGATTAGAGTTGGGGGTGATTTGGGACCCAGCTAGAAGTAACTCCCCTTCTAGTCAGCAGCCCTGAAGGTACCAACTTTGAGGGGGCTGCTGAGTAGAAGGTGGGCAGTGTGTTATATCTGCAAGGGAAGGGAGTTGGGGGTGATTTCGGACCCGACTGGAGGTATCTCCCCCTCTACTACTCAGCAGCCCCCAAGGTACCTTGGGGGGTTAATGATTGGAAGGAGGGCAGTGTAGTATATCTGCAAGGGAAGGGAATAACGTTGGTGGCAATATGGACCCAAAGGGATGGCTAAGGTGAAGGGTAGGAAGGCTGAATGACTTGGAAGGATGGGGAGAGATAGCTGGGGATTGTCTGCAATGCAAACCACCTGGGAGTATGTTAGGTGGAGGGACATAAAGGCCAGCAAGGTGTGTGAGAGGGGTGGGCTGACACAGGTGAGCCTCTTGGATTAAATCGCCCCAGTGCTGCGAAATATCCCTACTCCACTGCTTCTAGTACAGTGGTCCCCAAACTGTAGTTTTGTGACACCTCTTGCTTTCTCTGTGAGAGAGCTCTGGTGCCACAACAAATTATAGTTCCTGGGGGTTCCCTACTATTGAACCAGGGCAGTTAAAATGATTGCAAACTGGATTATTTCTGTAGTGTGTTTTGGACCATGGGGAGTGAGAAAGGGTTGAGGGGCTAGCCTTGTAGGGCAGCTGGCGTGGAAAAAGAGTTATGTGTGAGGATTTAGCTGAAGGTATGACGGTTCAGAGAGGTAGGAAGGCCTGAGTGTGGGGGAGAAGGGACACAGGGAGGGACAGAAGCTGTCAGAGATAGATAAGCTGAGTAAAGACTCGGGAGAAGTAGGTTATGGAGGAGTTTAGTGGGCCAGGTCTAGGGCACCTCTTGAGGGCTGGGGAGGCATGTTTAGAGTGAGAAACAAGGGGAAGTAAGCAGGCTTAAGTGAATTATAGTAGGCCCTCCACATTTGCTAGGGTTAGGGGCACAGGGCCCATGTGAAAGTGGGAAAACCACAAATAAAAACCCCCACTGTTTTATTAATCTGGGAGAACACTTCTCTAGGGATCTCTAGGTCCTCCAGCGCAACTCTGTGGTCAACATCTGCCCAAAGTTCTCCATAGAACCACACTGGAGGACCTACAGATGCCTAGAGAAGTGTTTTCTCTAGTAATCTCTTAAGTCCCCAAGTGAAACTCTATGGTCAGTTTCTAGCCGAGTTGTGCTGGAGGACCTGGAGAGTCCTAGAGAGAACATAGGAATCAAATCCTCATATAACCAAATCTGCAAAAGTCAAAGCTGCAAATATGGAGGGCCGACTGCAGTGGCCGAATGTGACAAGAAAAGGGAAGGATAGGCTGAAGGTGAAGATGTCCCAGGTTTCATTAAGGAATGAGTGGAGAATTGCAGTTAGGAGCAAGTGGTGGTTTACCTGTAAGAGATGTGAGGAGTGTTTGGAGTACAAAAGTGATGAGTGATGATTTAGCGATAAGCTTCAGAGGACCTGAAAAGTTGAGACTGTTGAAAGAAGGTCCAAGGAGTAACTATTAGTCCAGGACAAAGGGGATGTGACTCAAGAGAGACAGAACTGGGGGAAGAGAATATATTATGATATGTACTGTATATACTCATGTATAAGTCTAGACATTTTAGTCACAATTGGCCCAAAAAACCGTAGTCGACTTATCCATGGGTCATATAAAAATCCATAATTTTGGCCCCCAGACTTGCCGTCGACTTATACATGAGGTCAGTTTATAGTTGCGTATATATGGTATTTGTTATATGCAGTGGCTGTATAGGGCAAGGCTTGGAAATAGGAAGCCTGCCATGTGTCTAAAGGGATGAGGTTTGCTGGTTGAGCGTAAATGGTTGAGGATGAAACTGGGCCATGCCTTCATAACTGAAAGTGGGATCGATAAACGTGGGCTTGTGAAACAAACATCCCCGGTGCTAGAAATCATCTTATGTGAAAAGTAGGCATGTTTAAGTGCCTTGTTTAGAGGAGACTATGAGTTGTCGCCTTGACCTCCTCCCCCAGTCTGTAGAGTTGAAATTCTCCATGGCCTGCTTTGAACAAAGCTGAGTAGGGATGACATCTGTGGATTACAATATTGGGGTAGGGTTTCAGGGGGATTAATTAGTATTGTGGCATATCCATAATAAGGAGCTATTACAGTCTTCGGGGGTTTTTTCGTTCTTGCTGGCACTAGTGCCAGGGCTGTTCCTTCTTAACCCAATAAGTAAGTACAGCTGGCCCTCCACGTTTGTGGCTTTGACTTCTGCAGATTTGATTATTTGTGGCTTTGATTCATGTGTTCTCTCTAGGAATCCCTCGGTCCTCCAGCGCAACTCTGCCAGACATTGTGTTGGAGAACCTATAAACACTTTTGAAGGCATTTGTAGTTTCTTCCAACACGATTCTATGATCAACCTCTGACAGGTGTTGACCAGAGAGTTGCATTGGAAGACCTGGAGATCCCTAGAGAAAACCTTTTTCTAGGCATTTATAGGTCCTCTAGCATGATTCTGTGATCAACCTCTGGCAGGTATTGGCCATAGAGTTGCATGGAGGACCTAGAAAGATATTTTCTCAGGTAAAAAGAATAGCAGTGTTTTATTTGCAGTTTTCCCACATTCACGGGGGTCCTTCCCCCCCTAACCCCACGAATGCAGAGGGACCACTGTACATGTACTTAAAGGTAACTGCCTTTGTGATTCAGAGGAGAAAGGCCTAGAGTGGAGTGTGAGGGTGATTTGTAGAAGGTGGTGAACTGGGCTTAATGTGGGTTTGAGGTGTTTGGGGCATTGTTACTGGAAAGGCTGCCTGCTTCTTTGACCTTTTCTCTGCTTTGCTTCCCCAGCGCCTCCCTTCCCCCTTCCTTTGTCCCCGGCCTGACCAGCCCGGCTTGGCTTACGCTCCGGCTGCTGATACCGAGGGACATAGCTGAGCTTGGCCTGTCCCGGCAGTCCTGCCAGGCGAGGCACGTAGGTTGCCCGAGCGGTTAGACTTGCAGCGCAGCCTCCATGTGCTCCTTGCTGCTGGGAGGAAAGAGACATGAGCCAGCAGAAGCTGTTGTATGCTGGGTGGAGAGAACAGCTTGTGTCGCTCGCGTCCTCTCCCTCTTCCCCTCCGCCCGCCTCTTGTCGAATCCATGCTTCCCCTGGCCTCTCTGACGCCTCCAGCGGAGTGACACAAGCCCCTTTAAAAAGATTTACTTGAGGTTTCACGCAGGTGCTATTATTGGTATTATTATATTTTCTTATATCCCGCTTTTCTCTCAATACAGGGACTCAAGGCAGCGATCAACAAGTGCTAGTCACACCCGACTACCTTTCTCTTTCCTTGCATAAGGAGATTGCTTCACGGTCAAAATAAGCAGACGTAGGATCTTTTGGGTAGCAAGAGCTGGAAAGTAAAGTACAAAGCATATGGGAAGCTTTGTAGCCTGGGAAGGGAAGAGATTCCTGTGCCGTTTTAGTTAAAGAGGATATGTAATGCACCCGGAAGAACTAGAGTTTTAAGTTAAAATATTGGTCCATTGTGGACCAGTGTTTGGGGCCGCTTTAACTGCCCTGGCTGAGTGCTAGGGAATCCTGGGAATTGTAGTTTGTTGTGGCACACAGAGCTTAAGGCTCGATGTCTGGCAGAACTACAGTTCCTAGAATTCCCTAGTTAAAGCAGTCTCAAAGTGATTATTTCTGCACTGTATTTTGGACCGCTGAAAGAACTGCAGTAGCATGGGATGTCTTCTGAAGCTTCTTCTAAGCTTCAGCAAATGACAAATAAATGGGCTGCCTTTGTTCTCTCTATGGGCACCACATTGCCGCTTAAATATGGCTAAATGGTAATGCAGCTCTATTCTAAACGAAGTGTAAAAATGCTGTAGCTGCTCTTGAATGCTGTATGTAGCACCCTAAAGGTGAGGCTTGTTTTATTTTGAGCCATGTGCAATCTCCTGGAGTAAAGTAAGAAGAGAGTAGCATAGAAGATTCTTCACATCAACTCCCGAGTTGTGATCGCAGCAGCCATGTTTATTTCTATGTTGTAGCACTTAATCCAAGAACAGAAAAAGGGAAACAATTCACTGTTAATGTAAAACTAAGGGCTTGCTGATTACTAATGCCTCCGAAATACTAGATTGAGGCCAGGAAAAGAAACAGTATGAGTGAAAAGAGGGCTGCTTCCCCTCTGAACTGCAAGTACATTTCAACCCTTAAAGAAACGCATCCTACTCTTAACATATCTCTGAATAAGGGATGGGCAGCGCTTGCCCCATGGACAGTATGTGCCCTCTGGTCGGGGGTTTTTTGCAGCCTGCCGGAGCTCCTGCTGTGAGATTTGGCTCTGTACCATAAACCTCAGCAATGCAGCAGCAAATTAAATTGCGCTTCCATACTAAAACAAGAGGTATGTGTTGTGGGGGGGGGGGCATGGCTTGTATTAGAGGACTTGCATGCTCCTGGAAGCCCTTGCGATGGCTCTTTACAAAATGCACACGTTCCCTGTGTGACTTCTTTTAGCAGAGAAAGGTAATTTCCTCCCAGTTGGTTGTGGTGGGGCTAAAATTGGTCCCTGCAGCTGTCAAAGGTGCTCACTCCCTGGTATGAATCCTGACTGAGTGTATTCTGTATAAGAGTATGAGTGGAGTGAGATGAGCTTGGCCTTGATAGTATTGGTTTGGGTATAGAAATCCCAGGTTCAGCCCCTGGGATTTTTGGCTTCTTAAAAAATCTGTGGCACAAGACCTCTTCTGCCTAAACTCCTGGAGAACCCCAAACAGTATGCCTCATAGTAAAGTAGTTTCTTATGCCTGTGATATTTTAAAGTTTTTGCAATGCAAAGACAATCTTTTATACTTTTTTAATAGTTTTTTTTTGGGGGGGGGGAAGGTGTCTGTGACCATGTTCTAGAAGAGTTTATTCTTGACTTTTGCCAGCATCTGTGGCTGGCATCTTCAGAGAATGCTGGCATGGAAGAGAGTGGGGTATACAGTCTGCCCTCTGTTTTTGCAGGGGATCTGTTTCGGACCCCCCTCGAAAATGAGACTCCTTTGTATTAAAGCTCCATAGGCTTGAATGGGGTGCATGCCTGCAAGTGTGTGCAGGGTGTGGGGGCATTGACAATAACAGAGATTGCCCCTCCGAGAATATCCAAAACCATGTAACTCAAGTCCGCAAGAAAGGAGGGGCGACTGTACGTATACTGTGTGATCCTGGGTAGGGAGGAGTGATTTCCATGTTAATTTGTGTATTGTTCTTTTAGCTTTTACACTGACTGAGTTGGAGTCGCATGTAAAAAGGGCATGAGGTTGCACCAGAATGTGTTTGCAGGACTCATTCAAAGTATTTTTGTTTATACCCAGCTCTTCAGGGTGGCTTACAGGTTGTTAATTTGACAGTTCCCTGCCCTCGGGCTCACGGTCTACAAAGGCATGACGCAGAAGGAGATGGGAATGCCAGTGGGAAAGGGGAACAAGTTCCGCAGATACTGCCAGTTCCTCTCTCCCTCCAAGGTGTTATGGTAGCAGTTAAGATGGAGGCAGGGCCTTTCATCTTCCTCTGGGCCTAGGCATGGTGGAACTGTGCCTACTTCTGTGAAGTCGGAGGCTTTCATGACTGGCATCCATAGTTGTTTGTGGTTTTTTTGTGGCCATGTTCTAGAAGAGTTTATTCCTGACGTTTTGCTTGCATCTGTGGCTGGCATCTTCAGAGAATCTTGGCATGGAAGAGAGTTGGGGAGATATAGATACTGTATATAGATATATAGATATATATACACTCTGTGACCCTTGGTAGGGAGGAGTGCTCTCCATGTTAATCTGTGTATTGTTCTGTTGTTGATGGCAAGGCTTCAGGTGGAAGGATATGCAAAGAGGATTAGTGTCTGCTTTACTTAGTGATCATTGTCTGCTGGGAAAACCCCTGACCCTGGGCGGTTTCCCATTTGGATTTGCTGAGTCCTGATTTTGCTGTTTTTCAGGACCGGTCGCCAAATTTTGTTCACTTTAAGGGTTTCTTCTTTCCTGCTGAAGTTGTCCAGGTGCCTGTGGATTTCAGTGGCTTCCTTGTGCCTTCTGACCTCTTCTTCTGTGCCTACTTCTTCTCTTCCTCCAAGGCGTTTGTGGTAGCGGTTAAGATGGAGAGGAGGGCCTTTCATCTTCCTCTTGGCCAAAGCATGGTGGAGTTGTGTCTGCTTCTCCTTCTCTTCCTTCAAGGCCAGGATGGTAGCAGCCAAGATAGAGGAAAGGCCTTCCATCTTCCTTTGGGCCTTGGCATGGTGGAGCTGTGCCTGCCTCTCCTTCTTTCCCTCCAAAGGCATGATGGTAGCAGTTAAGATGGAGGTGCAGCTAGGTAACATCCACATTTGGAGGTATATCCAACTTAACCCTCACTGTTTATAATGAGACAGGTGATAATGGATGTAGAAACCTTGGCTTCTGTCTTCAGAATGAGATTCAAGGCAGCAACTGTAAAGTGTTACTGTAGCTTGTACAGTACTTAAGAATTGGACATGCAGTCCTTGTTGCCTAAGCTCTTGCCTATTGACAGTATGGGTTGTGTCTTTGCATGCTGTGTATGCGCATCCTCAAGTTGCCCATTAACTTACAGACACCCCATGAATTTCATACAATTTTCTCAGGCAAAAATACTCAGAGGTGGTTTGCCAATTTCCTCCTCGTCTCATTCTTGTCTCATGCCCTATGAGGAACGGCTTAGGGAGCTGGGGATGTTTAGCCTGGAGAAGAGAAGGTTAAGAGGTGATACGATATCCCTGTTTAAATATTGGAAGGGATGTCATATTGAGGAGGAAGCAAGCTTGTTTTCTGCTGCTCCAGAGAACAGGACCCGGAACAATGGATGCAAGCTCCAGGAAAAGAGATTTCAGAGGCTGGATAGCCATCTGTTGGAAATGCTTTGGGTGAGAGTTCCTGCATGGCAGAATGGGGTTGGACTGGATAGCCCTTGGCATCTCTTCCAACTCTGTGAATCTAGAATCTACAGTTGCCTATTTTGTTGTTGACTGCCCCCAAGTCGATCTCAAACCATGGTGACCCCATGGATTAGACCCCTTTGATACTAACTCTAAATACCTATTAAAATGTGCCAGCCCACTTACAGAGGATTTGGTGGTAGGTTGAACTTCTTAATTCTTCTTCTGGTTCTGCAGAATGACGAAGGGACAGGTTTTCCCTGCCTCTGAGAGTGCCATTTCTTTTGTTATCTTAGGCCTGTTACAGACTGCCAAATAAAGCTGCTTCAGTCTCTTTGGAGGTATGCTATTTAAATGATGCCTGGGTCCTAAGAGTCCGGAGGTCGCGCCAAAGCCACACTCCATTCCTAAGCACCGGAGGGCAGCTTTTGGTGCAGCTTCCGGATTTTTAGGGTGCATGCATCATTTAAACAGCATACCTCCAAAGAGACCCCAAGCAGCTTTATTTGGGCAGTCTGGAAAAGGCCATTGATGCTTTCTCAGAGCCCTTCTTTTAGGTTTTTTAAAAATTGAAATATATGTATTTCTGACTAGATTTGGCTACCTAACATAATAAAAAAAGGCATCTGAGATAGTAGACTTTAATCTGTGAAAGCTCATGCTGCCAATTTATTTCAGTTAGTCTCCAAGGTGCTACAAGATCTCTCTAAGGAAAAAGGGTTCCTTTGTTATATATATCAGTATGTTCAGTTTACCTGTACCCAAAATAATAAGCCACTTTTTTCACTAAAAGGGGGGATTAAATGTAGCTGGTGAGACTCTTGGTTCAAGGGAACACTTTCTTCTTCCAAATATCTTTACACCTGTGATGATAAATTCAGGTATGGAGATCTAGTGGGACTCCATTATGCGAAGAGGTGTCAAGCTCTTAAGTAGCACCGTTCAGCATTAATCCTAGTTGAATACAGGACAAAAAGAGAAGGATTTTTTAGAAGTGATCACAACTGTGCAAGGCAACATGTCGGTTGATGCCTTCAGGCCTCCCATTCCTAGGCTGTAGAAGCGGTAAATGGAGCTAAAGCTCCGAACAGATGCTTTAAGTCCTTAAAGCACAGTAAATCACTTCAGCGATGAGAGCAGCTTACTGCCGGGACTGTTCGGCTTTCGCAAATCCGCATGCGCAGAGTTCTGGGAGCAAGCCAGTCTCTGGCATGAGACTTGATTTGTGACATCTCGGCCTTTGCGCTTTAAAAACCCAGCCCCAAAGTCTGTGTATGTGTCTGTTGTGCTCAAAGCAAAAAGATGTTGTCCTTCCCTCCTTATCCCTCAGCATTGCCAATGTTGAGACATGATGGGAGCTGCAGTCAAGACATTTTTGGAGAACTCCCCCCTCACCCACCCTTTAGTCAAATCTTTGGTGATTTATCTTCTTCTGTGTCGCTTGGTCTCTCTTATTTATCCCTTTGGTGTCTATTAAATATTTTTCCAACTGCCGTACTGTTTCTTGCCTCAGAAGTCTCAGTTCTGAAAAGCCCCTTGATTTAAATACTTTTCAGGTCCATTGCATGGCTTCAGTTTCCACATGTCTTGATAGCATAGCATAAAGCGCTTTGGCACCACTTTAACTCCCACGGCTCAGTGCTGTGGAATTCTGGGATCGGTAGCTTTAAAAGAGCTATCCGTGGTGCCGGACGTATTTGGGAGACGGGCTCCCAAAGTGGCATCTCTGATATAAAAATACATTTACATGTATTATATATTTATATGTATTATTATTTGTACGTTTATATGTATTATAAAAAGACATGTTTTGTACTGGGAATTATAAGCAGAGAAGGACATATAGGAGGAAATAGGCTCATTTTCTTTCTCTCTCCCTCTAACCCCCTTCTTTGCAGTTTGTCCAAATTCGGTTTGCTGCCAAAGCAGACTCTCTTGCAGTTCAGCGTCTAAATATTGATTTGGACAATCATGCTCCAGAAAACAGGCTCTGCCCAAAGCAAAACCTCTCCCATGCTGTTCACATGCAGCACATTATTAGATCAAAATATTTAATGTTTGACGGACCCATCAACTTCACTCTTATAAAGTTTCTAAATTAGGGGTACCGACTGCAGTTCTAGAAACCTGAATCTGAATCGGAGTATAACCAGAATTGGTACTTCAAAATAGTATGCTTCCTCTACTTTTGGACAGCTGAATGCTTCTATGAACTCTGTGTTTCTGAAGGGTGAGGAAGACTCTTGGTGGGACTTGGTGAGATGTTTCTGGACCAAGAGCAGACAATGCTTAAAACTTGCTTGGTGTCTTAGGCCAAAATAAAGCTGCTTGGGGTCTCTTTGGAGGTATGCTGTTTAAGTGATGCATGCATCCTAAGAATCCGGAAGCTGCACCAAAGCTGCACTCCAGTGCTTAGGAATGGAGTGTGGCTTTGGTGCAACCTCCGTACTCTTAGGACCCATGCGTCATTTAAAGAGCATACCTCCAAAGAGACCCCAAGCAGCTTTATTTTGGCAGTCTGGAACAGGCCATAGATTGACAAATAGTCAGCCCACAACAGTTCAAATGTCACTGCAACCTCTTTTTAGGTCAATGACAGTAGTGTGGAATAACCCTTCTCTGAATAAATACCATGGAAATTTGGACATAGTAGTTGTATTTTATGGTAAAGCAAGTATAACAAATACTATGTTAAAATTTCCACGTTATTTATTCAGAGAAGGGTTATCCTCTGTTAAAATAAGGCAGTGGAAGGTGTCAGGGCATTTCAGACAGAGCCTGATCCAGGACAATACAACATCTTGCCTCAAAAGCATCCTTTATTTTCTCAGTTGGCCTCGTGGTGCACTTTTTAGAACCAGAAATGTAGAGTTTGTGTCTGCTAAAAAGTTTTCTGTTTTGATCATGGAACAAAAATTGACTTTGTGAAGGTGTTCTTTTGTGGTAAAAACCGTGAAGATACCTTTTCTCTGCAGATTCTGCTACTCAAGTAGCCGCAACTATTGCCAGTTCTTACAGTTGGGATGGAGTCGTCTTATGCAGAAGATTGTCCAAGCAATATACGCTTCAGGAAACTTTGTCTATACAGTGGTCTTCCATACCTCCCAGTCACCTATTTCTCAATGCAAGCCTGCAAGTCACCCTACAGTCCACAATATATTATCTGTCGATAGGTTTATCTGTTCTGATCTTAGTCCTGGGAAGACTCCCCTCAATGCTCTTCCCAGTTCTTACAGTCCTGTCTGTGGAAGGTCTTGTTGACCGTTCCCAGTGCTGCCATCCTCCTTTCTGTGTGCTTCTTAATATAGCGATGGTCCTGGCAACTGATACAGGCTAAAGATGGTCCTGGCAACTGATTCAGACCAAAGATTGGTTTCATTTGCTGGGCTCTGCAGCAAGCTTGCACCATCTCCATTAGTAGCTGTCCAAGTAAACCTAGACAGAGGCGTGTTTCCTAAGGGCCTTTCCCATCTGCTTTTGTTGTTCTCTGCTGCCCATTAACCACAGTTAGGTGTGTTCCAGACTGCCAAAATAAAGCTGCTTGGGGTCTCTTTGGAGGTATGCTGTTTAAATGATGCATACATCCTAAGAATCTGGAAGCTGCACCAAAGCTGCCCTCCAGGGCTTAGGAATGGAGTGTGGCTTTGGCACGACCTCTGGACTCTTAGGACCCATGTATCATTTAAATAGCATGCCTCCAAAGAGACCCGAAGCAGCTTTATTTTGGCAGTCTGCAACAGGCCTTAGTTGTGACAAAAGCATCTCTTTTTGCTGCAAGACCAGCTGTGTTGGAAACTCTCACCTTGGTGTTCTTTTTTTAAGGTGGTGTGCGATCCAACAAGCCTCTTGAAATCACACCTTAAAGACGCCTTGTGCCTTGCTGACATGGCAATAGATCTTGCAGGAATATGGGATGCTGCCCCAACAATGTTCTGGGGCTAATAGTGTGGTTCACCAGTCCCTGGCTCTGGCCTTAGGTTTTTACCAGGTTTGAGAACACAATTGAACCTGCTCACTTCACATCTGTTTTGCAAATGCAGGAGTAGCGATGCAGAAAGGTCGAAAGTCCTGAAAGATGTCCAGTAGCAACTCTAGCCTGTGGGAAAGGTAAACAAGTCAGCTTGTGCTGAGCCGAGTGTAAAGTAAAACAACTGCAAGTTACGTGAGAGTAGGAACTGTTGGCAGTGACGTCGGGCTGTTCCACAACTTCTTGTATTGGTGGTTAGACTATACTGACAAAACAGGAAAGAAGTGGATGGAAGGCCTTGTTGACTCAAATGGCTGTTCCTGTCTAGAAGGTCTCTTTTGTCTTGGAAACAGATGGATTCATATGTTAGTTCTCCCCTTTTCACACTCAAAATTTGGTCCAGTCACTGAAGCTCTTTGCTCCATTGAAATGTTGAGTTCTTCTGCCAGCGTTGGCACTTTGCTATCTAATGAACTTTCTTCCTCCCGCAAACCTTTTGGCCGGTCTAATGCGATGTGTACCTGAAGTACGATCGCTCTTGGACCCCTGACAACTTTTAACCTGCTCCCTGGAGAGCAAACCCATGAATGGCTACTTTCATAGGCTGCTTACAGTGTAGTTTCTGTATGTTGCATGCGCAAGACACACAAGTCATCGTACAGCTCTGAAAGGACTTCTATGGGGGGGAATAGTTTCAGGGTGTCAAGCCATGATGGTGATTTAGAGGGGTCTGATGGTATGCTTCTTGCGAACGGCTCATGTACATACATAGCCAAGCTTCCTTGTAAAATGTCCTCCCTTCTGTCCTTTCATGCTTATGGGGGGGACACAGAAGTTGTCCTTGCCTCTGGGGAAAGATGGCATAAATGAAGCTACTGGAATTATCCTAACTACATGAATCGCTTCTGCTTGATGCATAGTAATCACTAAATCATTTTTGTTGGTTGTGTAAACTGGAGCCCCTTATCTTCATTTTGCTGTAGGATTTGGAAGTTGTGGAACGATGCATTCCTAAATTCATGGTGAAGTCTATAGCCCAGTGGTGGAGCATAGGTTCTGCATGCGTAATGTCTCAGTTTCAGTCCTTAGCATCTCTAGGGATGATTGGGAAAGACTTTGGTCTGAAAACACCTAAAATTTACTCATAGGCCCTATACAGACTGCCAAAATAAAGCTGCTTCGAGTCACTTTGGAGGTATGGTGTTTACATGATGCATGTATCCAAGGAGTCTGGAAGCTGCACCAAAGCTGCACTCCAGTCCTTAGGACTGGACTGTGGCTTCGGTGCGGCTTCTGGACTCTTAGGATGCATATATCATTGAAACATCGTGCCTCCAAAGTGACTTGAAGCAGCTTTATTTTGGCTGTCTGTATCAGGCCATAGTCACTGTCCTTTGTGCTTAGAATGAGTTGCAGTGAGTTCAAGCTCACAAGCTCCTGCTGGAGTATGTTCATGGTGCGACCAGAAAGCTTCTGTTTTAGATGATTAAGTTTAGTGTATTGTTTGAACCCTAAACTGAACCCATATGAAGCAAGATGGTTAAAAACGAGAAAGAATAGCAAACAGTGATTTGATGTTGGCTTATGATCATAGTTAAGTTGAACCGAAGTTGTTTGGGTTAAGGCGCCATGTAAACTGAAGCAAAAACTCTTCATTATTGTTTGTGAACATGTTCCATGATGTGTCTTCTGTGCATTTGCACCTGAGGATGGTGTGGAGTCAGGACACGGTTACATGGAGGGTAAGGGTGGAAATCATCTGCCCATTTTAAAAATGTGAACCAAGTATTAGTTCCTAATCTTTGGAAAGGGGAGTAATAATGCAGGAAGCACCAATATTATTATTATTATTATTATTATTAACCTTTATTTATAAAGCGCTGTAAATTTACACAGCGCTGTACATACAATCTTTTTAATTGGACGGTTCCCTACCCTCAGGCTTATACATTTATTCCTTTGAGAATTGAATCTTGTCATATTTTGAACAGTAAAAAAGATGCGCAGGTCTTAATGCCTGACTAGATGCAGCACTTTGAAAACGAAAAGGCTTTTTCTTACTAAGAATGCAAGAACAGCTTCGTATATCAATATGTTCTGGGTTTTGGGGAGGGCTTTTAGGTCCTCTGTGGAAATCCTTTGTGGAAATCCTGCTACTTTTTTGTGTCTGGCTTTTACGTATGGGATTTCCTGTGCAGACTTTGGAACTTTCTAGAGCAGAGTCGATATCTTTTAGCAGGAGCTCCACCTTCTCCGCTGCTCATGTCAGTGCAAATTCCCCCCAATTCCCTCAATTACTTTTCGTCTTCTTGTTTGGTGAATAGCGTTACAAGCACTTACTCTTCCTTTACCTGAGATTGCATGTTTCCTCTTGTGCAATATTTTATTGCCATCTATATATTTCCAAACTTTGTAGGACTCATATTTCATTGCTTGCATTGCTGTACGCATTGAATCTGAGGGCCTGGTTGGCCCTAAACCTTTTATATATGGAATGTCTCCTCTAGTGCTGAAGTTCACTCTTACAATTTACTCTGTTTAGGAGACATTTAATGCTGACGCTTGCAAGCACTGTATTAAGGCTCACGCTGCAAAGCTGCAAAAATTGAGATGCTTGGTCTTGCAGTGAAGTTCACTGCTGTTTGTCCTCTTTCTCCTTGAATAAGATAATAGGGTTTCTGGAGCTTGGCACCTTCTGTAGAGGAATTGTTGGAGATGATAATACAGATTTTCACAACCTGAAGATCTCCAAATGACGCTGTGCTGCAAGTCCCATCAATACTAGCCAGGATGGTCAACAGTCAGGGATGCTGGGAGTTCACAGCCCAGTATCCTGGACCTTGCTTTTCTTTGCTCATATTAAGAGCCATAGGGCTGTTCATAACTTTCTCTTTGGTCACTTTGGCCTGTTACAGACAGGCCAAAATAAAGCTGCTTCGAGTCACTTTGGAGGTATGGTATTTCAATGAAGCATGAGTCCTAAGAGTCTGGAAGCTACACCAAAGCTGCACTCCAGCCCTTAGGACTGGAGCGTGGCTTTGGTGAGGCTTTTGGACTCTTAGGACGCATGTATCATTGAAATACCATACCTCCAAAGTGACTCGAAGCAGCTTTATTTTGGCCTGTCTGTAACAGGCCCTAGTTGTAATGTTGGTTTGCCAAGCCCATGGTCACCAGGTTCTCTGTCGTGGAACTGCATTATGTACCACCATGTTTGGGTAGTAATACTGCTAGTATTTAAAGGACTATATAGATAGTGTTGGGCGTTGTGTTGATACGTGTTGGTTGTCCTTAATTGAATTTTACCCTGTGCTGTTTTATTTCAGTTTTGTAGGAAATTACTTAAAGGAACAAACACCACTGTTTTATTGTTGGTACGGTGTCTTATACTGGTATGAAATCGGCTGGCATAGGCCACTGCGTAGCTTTTAAAAATCAGTATATAGTTGATGCTGCATATTGGGTCTCTCTTACTTGAAATGCTTGGGACCGGAAGCGTTTCGGCTATTTTTTGTGTTACTTTTGAATATCTGTCTCTGCTTATTTATACGTAAAGATGTATCATGGAGATGGGACCCACCTCTAAATAGAAAACGCATTCATGTTTTTATAGATGTGGTAGGAAATGCAGGTAGGCTTTCCCGTGGGCTTGAACAAATCCCAGAAACTAAACCTGGAATTAAACAAAATTGCTTAAATCAAAACGGTTTAAGCCGTTCAGTAACTGATCCAACTGTTCTATTAACTGGTATTGAGCAAGCTAATAGTATAATCTGTTGATAATACAGGCCATTCGGGAGAGCGGTGACAACTTTTCCTTTCCGTAGCGTTCTAGCAGGTCTGTTTGTATGGAACGGGGAGCGTGCAACTGCCAAAAGTGAGTTGAAAAGTTGAGATGCCATACATAGCTGCTGCTTTAGCCACAGGGCTCTTCCTGCTTCGTCGGCTGAGTTGCTTTGACTCGCTTGGATTTGTATAGAAAAAGGCAACCCTGGCTGCTCGAGAACGCCGTTGAACTAAGTCCCAGGTAGTGTTTACTATCTGGCATCCATCTTCTGGACTCAGAGTTTGAGTAACTACAGAGGTCTCTCCACATTTGCTGGGCTTAGGGGCGAAGGAAGCCCCGCGAATGTGGGAAAACTGCAAATAAAACAGATGCAGCAAACTTTAACGTGAGAATTGTCCCCGGCTATTGTTGGTACTATAACCATTGAGTCTGTATAAAATGATTTTGTATTATATAATTCGACCAACTGTTGATTTACACAAACAAATCAGTCTCCCAACCTTGTAGGGCAGTCACTTTTTAGATGATATAGATTGCGTCATAATTAATATACATAGTAAATATAAAGTTGAGATATGATATAACTCCTTCCGAAGATATTTTGATAGTAGATAGTCAATTATCTTTGTTATACCTATATATTTATTATACTGTTAAATCCATTTCGGGGCACGTCTCTGGATTTTATCCTTGACATTTATATGCACATATGTATTCATGCGATATGCTAGAATATAATGTTTCCAATGGATGCAATGCAGTGTAATTTTTGTAGACATTTTATTAGTTTGTACTGACCGTGTGCCATAATAAATTGTTTGTACAGCGCTGTGTACATTTACAGTCCTTTAATAATAATAATAATAATAATAATAATGTATTTGTATTTGCAAATAAACACGACAGAACACCCTTCTAGGAATCTCCAGGTCCTCCAGCGCAACTCTGTGGTCAGTATCCACCAGATGTTGACTATAGAATTGCACTGGAGGACCTACAAATGCCTAGAGAAGTCTAGGTCTTAGATTGCAACTCTATGGTCAGTCTTTGGAAGAGTTATGCTGGAAGAGCCAGAGATTCCTAGAGGGACATACTGACCAAATCCATGAATAATCAAAGCCGCAAAAGTCAAAGACGTAGTGGGCCTACGGTACCAGCATGTGCCATAAACTGGAGCTGATCTAGGCGTATAGGCAAAACGGCTTCCTCTTTTTAAAGTCACGACTATGCCATCTTGGTAAAAAATGGAAACCATTTGGAACAGACTAGGTCCATTTCCATTTGGGGCTGTAATTATCTTTGAACGGTTTAACACAGCAACAAGGTCCTGAAATGTTCTTCATTGTGGTGTTTCACTAACTCTGTTTGGTAAAAAGAAAAATGCTTGCTCATGTGGAGGAGGAGGATAGTCACTGAATGAGGGGGAATGAGTGCCAAAGGTTCTTCTGAGCGCTAGAAGTTCACAACTTTGCTGCCAAGAAAAACTCCAAAACAAAACCAAAACTGAAGGAATTAAAGCTGTTGTTGAAGACAACAGGGTTCTGTCTCCCTCTTTAGGTCACATGCGACATCAGTTTTGTTTTCTGTTTTTAAACCTCGAACCTAGAATCGTAGAGTCGGAAGAGACCCCAAGGGCCATCTAGTCCAGCTCCCTGCCATGCAGGAACTCACAAGCAAAGCATCCCCGAGAGATGGCCATCCAGCCTAGAATCAGTCATAGAGTTGGAAGAGACCGCAAGAGCCATCCAGCCCAACCCCATTCTGCTATGCAGGAACTCACAGGCAAAGCATCCCAAGAGATGGACATCCAGCCTCTGTTTAAAGGCCTCCAAAGAGGGGAGACTCCACCACTCTCTGAGGAAGGAGTGTGTCCCACTGTTGAAGAGCCCTTACTCTCAGGAAGTTCCTCCTAACGTTGAGCTGGAATCTCTTTTCCTGCAGTTTGCATCCATTGCTCCGGGTCCTAGTCTCTGGAGCAGCAGAAAACAAGCTTGCTCCCTCCTCAATATGACATCCCTTCAAATATTTAAACAGGGCTATCATATCACCTCTTACCTTCTCTTCTCCAGGCTAAAGTTCCCCAGCTCCCTGAGTCTTTCCTCATAGAGCATGGTTTCCAGATCCTTCACCATTTTGGTTGCCCTCCTTTGGACATGTTCTAATTTCTCCACATCCTTTTTGAATTGTGGTGCCCAGAACTGGACACAGTATTCCAGGTGCGGCCTGACCAAAGCAGAATAGAGTGGCACTATTACTTCCCTTGATCTAGACACTATACTTTTATTGATGCAGCCTAAAATCACATTGGCCTTGTTAGCTGCCATATCGCACTGTTGACTCATGTTGAACTTGTGGTTTACTTGGACTCCTAGATCCCTTTCACATGTAGTCTTGTTCAGCCAGGTTTCGCCCATCCTATAACTGTGTATTTTATTTTTCCGCCCTAAGTGCAGTACCTTACATTTCTCCTGTTTAAAGACCTCCAAAGGAGACTCCACCACTCTCCAAGGGAGTGTTGTCCACTGTCCAGCAGCCCTTACTATCAAGACGTTCTTCCTAATGTTGAGGTGGAGTCTCTTTTCCTGTAACTTGAATCCATTGCTCCGATTCTCTGGAGCAGCAGAAAACAAGCTTGCTCCCTCCTCAGTATGACATACATCCCTGAAATGCTTAAACAGGACTATCAGATCACCTCTTATCCATCTCTTCTTAGGGGGAAATGCTTTGTGAGGACTAAAATCTATGTTCTGCTTACTGATCTTACTGGAGAGGCAGAAAGCTTTCCTCCTGTGGCTTGGATCATGTCCGCAGTATCACTTACACAGCTGCTAAATTTTGCAAACCTGGAACACAGCTATGGCTTCCAGCTGGATCAGTGCCTCCGTCTGCTTTTGTCCTTTAACTCAGTCTCATTCTGCCGTCCCACAGAACTTAAACCCAGACTTCCCATAGCACCAAATTGTAAGCTTTTCTCTGTTTTTGAATGAAGGAAAAATTGGCTCCAACTACGGGGTGTGAATTTGCCTTGGCTGCTGGACGGCCAGGAATTAAACACCTCTCTGAAACTGCAAGGCGGGTTCAGTCCAGGTTTTGAGTTAGTGAATTTTGAATTGATGAGTCAGGACGTCTTGGACATGGTTCCACTCTTTCTGTTTTCTATTGCGCCTTTCACTACTTAGTCAGATGCTGGCATGGAAGAGAGTGGGGTACATTCTCTGAAGATGCCAGCCACAGATGCTGGCGAAACGTCAGGGATAAACTCTTTGAGAACATGGCCACATTGCCTGAAAAACCCACAAGAAACTAAAGATTGTCCTGTTCGGAGCTCTTTAGGAGTTAGCTTTTCAGTTCGATCGTGAAGCAAACTGGGAACTGGCAAAACGTTTAATACTGGAATGGTATGAGGAGAGGAGAGCCAGCTTCTGGGATAGTGGTGCCGCCTTATAATTAATAGTGAATTGCAATAGGATTATTTAATTAATCATCGTTTGGGAGAAGAGAAATCTTGCCAGAAGACAAAGCCATAGCACCTAAGGGATGAAAAGAACGTTACTTGGAATGAACAGCTTGGGATTTTATGAAAGACAGACATGTCTCACTTAAAGCCTGTTGTAGAGAAGCTCCTTTTTGCAAAGTGTTTGTATGCAATGAAAATGTTAAACTGTTCTTCATGTTTGTGGTGTAGGAACCTATCCCAATTCTTTCCATGTTCTTTCTGCCTCTGATACCAAAGTGTCTGTTAAAGAAGTAATGCACATGAACACATCTACTTTGTTAGCTAAAGTATAATTGTAACTGTCTGATGTTGGCACTTTGGGTATTGAATATTGGCTTTGTGCCGTTCACCTTAACCTTATAATGTAGTAGTGCCATCATAAGGAAGTATGTGAACATGAAGTCGAAGTATGTGAATAATTTTAGGAAGCTCTGTGTGCTGGTTATGAATGAAATGCAAGGCATGTGCTTGATGTTACGTTTCTTCAAGTTGACTCTGGCTCATGGCAACCCTACCCTAGATTTTTCTTGGCAAGATTTATCCAGAAGAAGTTTGCCATTGCCTTCCCTAATAATAATAATAATAATAATAATAATAATAATAATAATAATACTTTATTTCTATTTATTTCCTTGAAGGCTGTGAGAGTATGACCTGCCCAAAGTCAGCCAGTGGGTTTTCATGGCTGGTTGGGGATTGAACTCTGGTCTCTTGGATTTCAAGTTCAACAACTCAGGCCGCTCTATCTACCCCACTGGACCCAGGCAAATACCTAACAATGTCTTTTCCTTTCCTTTTTTTTAAACAGAGCTTAACAAAAACCCAGTGGAAGGCTTTTCAGCAGGCTTAATAGATGACAACGATCTCTATCGATGGGAAGTCCTCATTATTGGCCCTCCAGATACACTGTAGTAAGTAGCCACATATTTTAAAACCAAACCAAACCTCATCACTTAAATACCTAATGTTTTGTGAACTGCCGTATATACTCGACTATAAGTCGACCTCATGTATAAATCAAGGGCGAATTTTGGGCCAGAGTTATGGATTTTGCTATGACCTGTGGATAAGTCGAGGGTAAAACTTAGCAGCATATAGCAAAGGATCTAAATTCCAGCAGACATAATTCTTTGTGCTTACTCTTAAGGCTGGATGGATGGCAGTAGAGGGGGGTCAGATTATTCTCTTGCTTTTCTCCAGGGGATGGTTCCTTCTTTTCAATAAGACTTAAGATACAGTACTTCACATTGACCCATGGATAAGTCAACTCAGGTTTTTGGGGTCAATTTTTTGACCCAAATTTCTAGACTTATACATGAGTATATACAGTTCCAGGTCCTGATCTCTGAAGCAGCAAAAAACAAGCTTGTTCTCTCCTCAATATGACATCCCTTCAAATATTTAAACAGGGCTATCATATCACCTCTTAACTGTCTCTTCTCCAGGCTAAACATCCCCAGCTCCCTAAGTTCTTCCTTATAGGGCATGGTTTCCAGACCCTTCACTATTTTAGTCGCCCTCCTTTGGACACATGGCTCCAGTTTCTCAATGTCCTTTTTGAATTGAGTGCCCAGAACTGGACACAGTATTCCAGGTGGAGCCAGACCAAAGCAGAATAGAGTGAAACTATTACTTCCCTTGATCTAGACCAGTGGTTCCTAACCTGTGGGTCGGGACCCCTTTGGGGGTCAAATGACCCTTTTATGGGGGTCGCCTAAGACCATTGGAAAACACCTATTTAATTACAGTTATGAAGTAGCAACAAAAATAATTTCATGGGTTTGGGTCACCACAACATGAGGAACTGTATTAAAGGGTCGCGGCATTAGGAAGGTTGGGAACCACTGATCTAGGCATTATACTTCTATTGGTGCAGCCTAAAATTGCATTGGCCTTGTTAGCTGCCACATCTCACTGTTGACTCATGTTCAACTTGTGGTCTACTTGAACTCCTAGATCCCTTTCACACGTAGTTTCATTCAGCCAGGTGTTCCCCATCCTATATCTTCCTCTGCTTCTCAAACCGTTTTTGTCCCGAAGAAGAAGAGAAAGACAAGGAGGGCACTTGGAGAAGCTGCCTCTCCCTTAGGGAGGAAGAGGAGAGCAGGGAAACTTGCTTTATCATGGCCTCTGGTGGGGCTCATCCCAAGCCGCCATTGCTTCTTCCCCTACCCATCCTAACACTGCCCCAGTTCTTGGGACAAGATGATGTTGCAACCTCAACCAGAATGCCTCCTCACTCAGTGCACATGGTGGCTAAATGAGAGCCAGTGTCTCCAGTGGTCTCTGGTGAAAGAGGGGGCCGGCAGCACCTCTTCCTTGGGACCATCATCACTGTCAGGTTGGTTTCCTCGGAGACAGTGTGGCTGTGTATGAAATAGTACAGTGCGCCCTTGCCTTACGCGGGGGATCCATTTCAGTCCTCCTCCCGCACATAAGGTAAATTCTGCGTATGATCGAGCCCCATTCATTTGAATGAGGTGCACACCCCACTCGCCAAGTCGGCGTATGGGGAGCTGACATATGGCGCGGGTGCGCTGTATGTGTAAAATTTACTCATGTGTTAAGTACTGAACTTATTTAAATAAAACTGTTCTAATTTGAATAATGTTATTTCCTTATAAAATGTTAAAACATTAATATACCTGAATGTGCCAAAGAAAATGTGCACACTAAACACACAAAATGTTTTTATTCATATACTATGTGGTGGGGGGGGGGATGCTCACATGTAGTTGTAAAGGGGGGAAAGTTTGAGATCCACTGCCTTAGAGCCATTATTGTACACAGTTTCCTTCGTTTTGAAGGTAATGCGATAAACTCGCTCTGCCAAATGCAGTATATTGGAAGCTTAGCAAGCAGAACTGGTTGCCTCTCACTTGACACTATTCTTTTTTTCCCTGCAAGGGACAAAATTGTGTTATGAATACCTGCAGAAAGAAAAATGCAAATGTAGGCTTTCTCTTAAAGATTTGAAGAAAGAGAGGAATGCATATATATATATATATATATATATATATATATATATATATATTCTAGACCTGCTGTTGATGGAAAGCCTGAAATAAGGTCACTTGCTCTTGAACAGATGTTGTACGCAAATGGTATCGATACGTGGATGTGCATGGCTTACGACTATTTACTGCTTGACAAGTACAAGTTCAGGCATTTGTCCTCGTGTTCATTCATTTTCACACCTGCCACGGACAAAATGCCGGTTTCGGCCCGCAGCCAAGAAATGGGTTGTTTCACTTCACAGGGACAAGGCAGCGTGCAGGTGGCTCTGTGACACTTGCTTTGTGACAGACGTCTGCCAGTCTTGCGCCCAGAGAGACATGAAAGCTTTTGTTACTCCATTATTTGATCTGGACATTACTGTTTGAGACAGTGCTGGGGAAAAATCTATTAAATGTGATACCCAGGATGTACGCATTTCATCCTAGTCTATAAAATGGGATTTCTTTCTAGGTTAATATACTTGCCCCTCTCTTTTAACTCTTGTTTTTCCCTTTGTCGTGTTGTGGGCTATATCTAGGCTACAGACATATGGATTTAGTGGCAATTCCTTATCCGCATGTTTGGGGTCAGGATTGATAAAGCTTAATGTAGAAAGCTTATTACAGCTACCATTAATACGGACCCCTGTGTTTAACATCCCAGGATTCCCATCCTCTTTACTGTTATGTTGTCATTGGATATTATTTATCATTACGATTATTAATTTGGGAATTTCAAGTTGGAGGGAAGGATAATGGGTTTTATTCAATATTTTATTGTGCTTTGTATTGTATTTTGTTCTCTTTGGAAGCCGTCTCGATCCAACCAGAGAGGCGGGATATAAATGAAAAGCAGGGGGAGTCAGGGTGGGATTTTTATAGATCAAGCATAGAATCGTAATGGGGATACACATTATATTTTGTCCCTTTCTAATGTTATATTAAGATCCATTCAGTCTTCAGGGTGAGCACAGTTTTTGCCTGCCAGAATTTTGTAAGTCCTTTGGCTTCGT
This sequence comes from Sceloporus occidentalis, assembly GCA_023333645.1. Taxonomy (NCBI): domain Eukaryota; kingdom Metazoa; phylum Chordata; class Lepidosauria; order Squamata; family Phrynosomatidae; genus Sceloporus; species Sceloporus occidentalis. The sequence goes on along the minus strand of JALMGF010000064.1, from coordinate 3,216,809 downwards.
TTTCCTTTGCTTCGTCCTTTACATCCTTCGTAAAGGATTACGAAGGATGTAAAGGACGTGGGTACCTTCGTGGGTAAATTTTAACCTCAGTTTACCCACGAATCATATCAAAATCCGTACTTTTACACACACACCCCATCTGCCTTTGACTTATATATAAGGTCAACTTATACACAAGCAATACAATTGGCCCTCCTTACCCACAAATTTTTTATCCACAGATTCAAGCACCCACAGCTTGAAAATATTACAAATAGCAAACCTTGATTTTGCCGTTTTATATAAGGGACTCCATATTGCTATGCCATTGTATTTAATGGGTCTTGAGCATCCACGGATTTTGTTATCCATGGGGGATCTTGGAACCAAAGCCCAGCGGATAACAAGGGCCCATTGTACAATCTCTTGAACACTGGCCTTTTCCAGACTGCCAAAATAAAGCTGCTTGGGGTCTCTTTGGAGGTATGCTGTTTAAATGATGCATGCACCAAAAGCTGCCCTCCAGTGCTTAGGAATGGAGTGTGGCTTTGGTGCGACCTCCGGACTCTTAGGACCCATGCGTCATTTAAAGAGCATACCTCCAAAGAGACCCGAAGCAGCTTTATTTTGGCAGTCTGGAACAGGCCACTGTTTTTATCAGACATGCTCTGTGATTTTTTTGTTCTAGGACAGGTTGACTAGTTCAAAGCAATGCTCAGATAAAACCAGGAGCCTTCTGAAGGCCAGTTAATAAGATGTCTGTCCATTTTTTTCAGTGAAGGTGGTGTTTTCAAGGCTCATCTTACGTTCCCAAAGGACTATCCACTCAGGCCGCCAAAAATGAAGTTTATCACAGAAATATGGCATCCAAACGGTAAGAGACTTGTCTTTTTCATGTAGTGTTCTGTCTCAGCTTAAAGAGTCTGGAGAATGTGGGATAGGATTGGCATCTTTACAGGTTTCAGTAGTACCAGACATCCGTCTGAAAAAGGAGGCTGATGGAAGCTACTTTCCTTACCACCACATCTCCCAAAATTCTTCTTGAAGATCATGGGAATCGTGTGGCGTAGCATAGGGCTTGTGGTGGAAGGGGGAGTTTATGGGAAATGGGGTGAAAATATCATTCAATTAAGATATTTTCATGAATGAGATAATGTCTGCCCAGACCCTCTTTCTCCAAAACTATCCCCATTCAGCAGATCCCCATCCTGGCTCTCAGGCAGCATTGCCAAAGAGCTGAGATTAGGAGGAAGACCCTAAAGGAAAGTCAGATTCCACCTATCTTCATCTGCCCATGAGTAGATGCATCCCACTAAGTGTTTGCTTTAACTGGAAAGTGGACTTACTGACCACGTAACTGAATGAATAAAGTGTTTTTGCCAGCGTGGGTGTTAGACTGAGGCATTGGGAAACTAGGGTTCGAATCTCTGCTCGGCCATGGAAACCCATTGGATAACTTGGGGCAAGTCACACTACGGAGTTTATCACACTGGGGCTAATTTCAGCATTAAAGAGAGATTAAAGTGCATTGAAAGCATCCTGCAAATAAAGCAAAAATGGCAAGTAATTACGCGAATGATTATCACAGGCAATTGTGCAAATCAAGCGATATCAGAAATGCATTGTTGCTGAAATCCCAAAAGTAAAGAGATGGATGTTAATTCTTCTTTGTGACCACTTTGATGGCGGGTTTTGTGCAACGTCGTGTAAAGCCGTTGTGCGTAATTAGGCGATTTTTCCGAGATATTCAGAGGATAAACTCCCGATCTCCGTCATGTGATAAACTCCACAGTCAGCCTCCAAGGAAGGCAATGGAAATGCCCCCCCCCCAAACAAATCTTGCCCCCAAAAATCCATGATGGGGAAAGGTACTTGGTCACAGTCTGATATTATAGAGTGGGTAGTGTGTATTTAGTAAAGTTTAAAAACAGGGGTCTTTGGTCTCCGGTGACTCTGGATAACTATCCTAAAGCAATCTTGGAGAAGTTGCTATTGGCCTCTATTTCCTATTTTCAAAGTGGAAATACTCGGTGCTTCGATTATAGAACAATTACTACGCATTATAAGGACTCAAAGTGCCTTTCTGCTCATGGATGTTGCTCGGAAAGATGCCCATAGTGACAAATTGTATGTAGAGTGGCTGTTGGATTTGTCAAAAGATACACCTACTCTGTACTAACGTTGTAGCAGCAAATTTCGTAATGTAAAGATGTGTGTCTATCCGAAATCTACTGCCGGTCAATAGAATTTTATTTTCATCTTTTATGCATCCATCTTTCAAAATATATATATATATATATTTACGATCATAATAATTACATCTTAATTGGGGCACGATGGATCAAGGGACATAACTGAGGTCAAAACTCCCCGTTCTTGTCCTATACCTTCCTTTGTACCATTTCCTGAAGAGAAATTTGCTCAGCCTCTACAAATGTTTCTCCCTTCTGTCTGGTAGTTGACAAAAATGGCGATGTCTGTATTTCCATCCTTCATGAACCTGGCGAAGACAAGTATGGCTACGAGAAACCCGAAGAGCGCTGGCTTCCCATCCATACTGTGGAAACTATAATGATCAGTGTAATTTCTATGCTGGCAGATCCCAACGGCGACTCTCCTGCGAACGTTGATGCAGCGGTATGACTTAATGTGGTTTGTAAATAGATCTCTTCCCAGCATTGTTGTTGGGTGGCAGGGATTGCATTAGGGATGGTTTTCGGGTTCTTGGCAAACAGATTTTGTAGTGATAAATGAGATCGGGATTGAAGAACAGTGGTGCGATAATAGCATTGCCATTGCAGAAACGAAACTCCTTCAAACTTTCACTGTCCGGATTTAGAGAAGACTAGTATCTCTCTATGAACTTTCACAGCTTGTCATATAATTTTCACCAAAGCAGGCTGAAAATATGGCTGCTTAAACCTGTGAATGAAACTTCCCTCGGAAGCCGATATACAAGCAATGTATATAATGTGTAAAGAGCCAGTGTGGTGTATTGGTTTGACTGTTGGGCTATGACTATGGAGACCAGGGTTCAAATCCCGGCTTGGTCATGTAAACCCATTGGGTGACCCAGGACGAGTCACACACACTCAGCCTCAGAGGATGGCAATGCCAAACCCCCTTTTGAAGAAACATGCCAAGAAAACCCCATGATAGGGTCGCCTTGGGAATGCCTTAAGTCAGAAATGACTTAAAAGCACACACAACAAATATGCTTATTGTGAAGTCGAAGGCTTTCATGGCCGGCATCTATAGTTTTTGTGGGTTTTTCAGGCCATGTGGACATGTTCTAGAAGAGTTTATTCCTGACGTTTCGCCAGCATCTATGGCTGGCGTCTTCAGAGAATGCTGGCGTGGAAGTGAGTGGGGTATATATATACTGTGTGATTCCAGGTTGGGAGGTGTGTATATATATATATATATACTCTACTCACTTCCATGCCAGCATTCTCTGAAGATGCCAGCCACAGATGCCAGCGAAACGTCAGGAATAAACTTCTAGAACATGGCCACAGAGCCCGAAAAACCCACAAAAACTATAAATATACTTACTGCTTCATAGCTATTATTTACAAGTTCTCACCCTCTCCAATTCAATTTTTGTGGCAACTGAGAGTTGTTGCTTGCTGGATGGTGTATACTCTTAATATAGTACTACATCTTGTGGGGCTCTTTTCTCTTGGAAGGATTTGGGCATCTTTAAACACATGACTTGTACCATGGGAGCATGGAATATTATTATATGACTCAGTAGTTTGGAATCAGTTTGCTGGTACTTCCCTGGTATGTTGAGCTTGGAAATGTCAGTGGCTGGAAAATTTTTCGAGAACTGAAAAGTGATAATCCAGGGAGTGAGGATTTAGCATTCTGCTTTGCTAGTTTTCCTTCCTGATATCAGGAAAAGCAGGATGATTATACACATTTGTTCAGGATGCTGATCCTGACACAAACTGTTCAGTCTTCCAGCACAAAGTATACACTCAAGTCTTGATCTCAGCATACTGAATGCATGGCTTGGAATGCATGGAGCAGAACATTTGTCCTTTCAAAAAACAAAACCTCCTGAATTTTAAATGGACAGTCTGTGAAGTTGCCTAGTAAGCTACAAATTAAAAATGACTGAAACTTCCCATTTAAAAGTGACAAATTTTCAGTTGCTCTTGTTGAAAATAAAAGCAAGTAAGGCCTGTTCCAGACTGCCAAAATAAAGCTGCTTGGGGTCTCTTTGGAGGTATGCTATTTAAAAGATGCATGGGTCCTAAGAGTCCGGAGGTTGCGCCAAAGCCACACTCCATTCCTAAGCACCGGAGTGCAGCTTTGGTGCAGCTTCCGAGTTCTTAGGGTGCATGCATCATTTAAACAGCATGCCTCCAAAGAGACCCGAAGCAGCTTTATTTTGGCAGTCTGGAACAGGCCTCAGTTTACTGTATAACACTCTTCAGATTTCTGGGGAGCTGGAAAAAATATGTGATACCGGGAGCTCATTTTAAATCTGGATTTGCCTTTGCAGAAAGAATGGAGGGAAGATAGAAACGGCGAATTCAAAAGGAAAGTTGCCCGCTGTGTAAGAAAAAGCCAAGAGACTGCTTTTGAGTGACACTCAGTTCAGCAGCTAGTAGCTTCACTTTTTTCAGGGTAAGTATTTCTTTTACATTGTAGACCGTCCTGTTATATTTTATGTTTTATTTGGTTTGTAAAGCAACAAGTACATGGAGAGCGCTATGTAAATAAATGATCATGGTGAATAATAATTAATAATAGTTGGAAAAAGGAAGTGGTATGGTCAATAGCAACAGTGTGTTATAAATCTGGAATGTATAACTGTGCCGTGTCTGGCGACAAGTTTTCTCTCCTTCAGACTATCTGTGGACTGCATCAACTGCACAAAACCACAGAATAAAATAACTTGAAGTGACCAGAATTATTTTTAATGTTAATAAGTTCAGGTGTCCCTGCAACCTATTTGAAAGGCAAGTTGCCAGTCCTGCTACTTTCCAAAAGAGATAATTCACCCCTTTGGAGGAAGAAGGTCAAGAAACTGATACTGTATATACTCATGTATAAGTCTAGAAATGTTAGTCAAAAAATTAGCCCCCAAAAACTGGGTCGACTTATCCACGGGTCAAAAAAAGGAACCACTTGCTTTCTCTGAGTAGAATGGTGAATGATAAGAGCTTAGTCCATTCCAGGAGCCCCTAGAAGAAACACCAACCCCTTCTACTCTGTCCAGCAAGGCATCACTTCTGACCTTTTTGAATGCCTGGATTGGAAAAGCACAAAGAGTTATGCCTGCCAGAACTGGCACAGAAGCTCTTTGGCATCGTTTCCTTACCTTCGTCCTTTATATCTTTTCATACATGCCTCTACGTTTTACCCTCGACTTATCCATGGGTCAGATCAAAATCCATAATTTTGAGCCCAAACCCTGCCCTCGGCTTAGACATGAGATTGACTTACAGTCGACTATATACGGTAGTTTGGGAAGTCCATAGGGGCCAAGGGCCACCAAAAAACCATACATGTCCTAGAGCCATATTTTTATCACCCCATAGGCAGTGAGGTAAGGATTGTCGTAATTCAAGTGTATATTTCCTATGTATCCTCCTTCTACGTTTGTTGTACAGACTCGCTGTTGTACAGACTTGCTTTATACGTCCCCATTATACATTTAGCCCAAAATCTTTAACGATGTTGTAGCTGGATTACATGTAAAATAAAGTTGCTATTGAGTGGGAGCTACAACAACAAATCCAAACAAGACACAAACTCTGGAATTGGAATAGAAACTCTTGACAGTAAATTACTCCATTGGGATCCATGTCTCCATTGTACAATAGCCCCATACTCCCTAGAAAAGTCAGGGAAGAGCCAGAGTGATGTAGCTGATAGGCAAGACTTAGGAGATCTGAAGTCGAACGCTTTCATGGCCGGCATCCATAGGAGCTTAATAAAGATAGGCTATCACTTATTAGTCCAGATGTGCCCACAGTGCATGGGGTTGATTTTAGAACTAGTCTAAAGGACAGAGATGCTTGTAATATTTCCAAAACTAGTACAAGGATGTGCAAACTTCTGTATAATTTTTTAAAAATCCAAAAACAGTGCTTTACTTTTGGCTTTGAGGAAATAAAAAGGGAAGTAGAGGTGGAATGGGAACAACTATTATGCTTCTCTGAAACATTCAGGATATGGGCTTGCTCTGCTCCATGGATGGGAGATCACTGGTATATAAGTATACTTGTCTCTCGATCTTCACTAGGGTTAGGGGCACAAGACCCCCGTGAATATGGGAAAACCACAAAGAAACAAAAACATCATTTTTTTACCTGAGAGGACACCTCTCTAGTAATCTCTAGGTCCTCCAACGCAACCCTGTGGTCAACGTCCAACAGACACTGACCATAGAACTGCACCGGAGGAACTACAAAGGCCTAGTAGAGTATTCTCTCTAGGAATCTCTAGGTCCTCCAGCGCAACTCTGTGGTCAACGTCCGACAGACACTGACCATAGAACTGCACCGGAGGAACTACAAAGGCCTAGTAGAGTATTCTCTCTAGGAATCTCTAGGTCCTCCAGCGCAACTCTGTGGTCAACGTCTGACAGACACTGACCATAGAACTGCACCGGAGGAACTACAAAGGCCTAGTAGAGTATTCTCTCTAGGAATCTCTAGGTCCTCCAGCGCAACTCTGTGGTCAACGTCCGACAGACACTGACCATAGAACTGCACCGGAGGAACTACAAAGGCCTAGTAGAGTATTCTCTCTAGGAATCTCTAGGTCCTCCAGCACAACTCTGTGGTCAACGTCTGACAGACACTGACCATAGAACTGCACCGGAGGAACTACAAAGGCCTAGTAGAGTATTCTCTCTAGGAATCTCTAGGTCCTCCAGCGCAACTCTGTGGTCAACGTCTGACAGACACTGACCATAGAACTGCACCGGAGGAACTACAAAGGCCTAGTAGAGTATTCTCTCTAGGAATCTCTAGGTCCTCCAGCACAACTCTGTGGTCAACGTCTGACAGACACTGACCATAGAACTGCACCGGAGGAACTACAAAGGCCTAGTAGAGTATTCTCTCTAGGAATCTCTAGGTCCTCCAGCGCAACTCTGTGGTCAACGTCCGACAGACACTGACCATAGAACTGCACCGGAGGAACTACAAAGGCCTAGTAGAGTATTCTCTCTAGGAATCTCTAGGTCCTCCAGCGCAACTCTGTGGTCAACGTCCGACAGACACTGACCATAGAACTGCACCGGAGGAACTACAAAGGCCTAGTAGAGTATTCTCTCTAGGAATCTCTAGGTCCTCCAGCGCAACTCTGTGGTCAACGTCTGACAGACACTGACCATAGAACTGCACCGGAGGAACTACAAAGGCCTAGTAGAGTATTCTCTCTAGGAATCTCTAGGTCCTCCAGCGCAACTCTGTGGTCAACGTCCGACAGACACTGACCATAGAACTGCACCGGAGGAACTACAAAGGCCTAGTAGAGTATTCTCCCTAGGAATCTCTAGGTCCTCCAGCGCAACTCTGTGGTCAACGTCTGACAGACACTGACCATAGAACTGCACTGGAGGAGCTACAAAGGCCTAGTAGAGTATTCTCTCTAGGAATCTCTAGGTCCTCCAGTGCAACTCGGTGGTCAACGTCCAACAGACACTGACCATAGAACTGCATTGGAGGAACTACAAAGGCCTAGTAGAGTATTCTCTCTAGGAATCTCTAGGTCCTCCAGCGCAACCCTGTGGTCAACGTCCAACAGATACTGACCATAGAACTGCATTGGAGGAACTACAAAGGCCTAGTAGAGTAATCTCTCTAGGAATCTCCAGGTCTTTCAGTGCAACTTTTACTTAAAGTTGACCATAGAGTGCACTGGAGGACCTAGAGATTCCTAAGAGAGAACATATTAATCAAATCCGTGAATAATGAAAGCCGCAAATATGGAGAGATGAATGTCCTGGATATAAATAGGAAAGAACTTTTTAAAAAATGTAATGGTACTTAAAACATCATATTCTTAGTACACATATCTTTGTTTACTGATATGATACAGAATATTCCCTGGCAAAGTCGTTCTATACAAATAAAACTGCTTTGCCGCATACTTGGTGCAAGAGTCGACACAACAGTAGCATTAATCCCACTTTTCACTTCTCCGGTCAGGATATGAGAGAAATTTGTCAGGGAGGATGACAGTAGTCTTTCCACACACACAAAGATCTAAAGTGGTGTAGTGGTCTGAATGCTGGACTACAACTCTGGAGACCAGGGTTCAATTCCCTGCTCAGCCATGAAATCCACCGGGTGACCTTAGACAAGCCACATGCTCTCAGCCTCAGAGGAAGGCAATAGCAAACTTCCTCTGAACAAACCTTACCATAACACCCCCCCCCCCCCCAGAATGGTTCTTCATAGGGTTGATAAGATAGCCCTGTTTAAATACTGAAAGGGATGCCATATTGAGGAGGGAGCAAGCTTGTTTTCTGCTGCTCCAGAGAACAGGACCCGGAACAATGGATGCAAGCTGCAAGAAAAGCGATTCCACCTCAATATTAGGAGGAACTTCCTGACAGTAAGGGCTGTTTGACAGTGGAATATACTCCTTCCTCAGAGTGTAGTGGAGTCTTTTTCTTTGGAGGTCTTTAATCAGAGGCTAGATGGCCATCTATTTGATATATTTTGATTGTTAGTTCCTGCATGGCAAAATGAGCTTGGACTGGATGGCCCTTGGGGTCTCTTCCAATTCTACGATTCTGTGATTCTCTGATAAGTTGGAAATGACTTTTAAGACACACAAGAACAACTACTATGACAGTACTCTTTCTACACACACAAAGATTTAATTGGAATGCATGGCACATCAATAAATTGTCCATCCACACTTTATACAAGGCTGCTCAACTCAACCTTTGAGTTTGGGGTTTCAGAAGTGCTTTGGGGCTGGCCAGTTTGCACTTTGCAAGCTGGCACGCTGTTCCTGCGGATGGTTTAGGTTACGGAGCTACCATCTTGTACTCCCAACTTACTGTTGATGGTCTGTTGGCGCTTTATTTTAGTAGCTGCTGCGGAGGAAAGAAACCTTGCCAGAATTTGCAGTTAAGTTGATGTGACAACTAAGGCTGTACGTGTGCCGAGCCTCAGCAAGAGAGCTCTGTCTCAGAGCTTTGACACTTCAGTTCCTCGGTGCAACTACTGCTCCCTTTTCCTTAAATACATCAAGATTTTAAGCAACAACCTACCCCCCAAAAAGTACACAACCAACCTACCCCCCAAAAAGTACACAACCTTTGTAAGATACCATAGGGCCTGAACAGACAGGCCAAAATAAAGCTGCTTCAGGTCATTTTGGAAGCATCCTGTTTAAATTATGCATGCGTTCTAAGAGAGTGGAAGCCGCACCAAAGCGCACTAAGGACTGGAGCGCAGCTTTGGGGCAGCTTCTGGCCTCTTAAGATGTGTGTGTCATTTAAACAGCATACCTCAGAGTGACCCGAAGCAGCTTTATTTTGGCTTGTCTGTTTAGGGCCATAGATATATTCGGTGGAAATAATGGAAAGGCACCTAAACATTTGTGTAATGAACAGATTCTCACATAGATATCCTTCCACACTTGCCAGCTGAGCGTCATGCACTTTGCATAGCATACCTGAGCAAGCCACATGATCATAAATGGCTTATAACATCTGTGTTGCTGAATACAAAATGTAGGCCTTGTCTAAAAACTGTTTAATATGTTGCATTTAACCCGAGCAGTTCAGCCGACGTAGCGTTTGAATGAGGATGTTTTTGCACGTGTTTCACATTTAACATTTTAGGATGAAGATGCTGTGCTTTTTACCTCTGGTTTGTCTGACGCTCTTCTCCTCTCGGCTTGCAGGTCTCCAATTGAGGAACATGGCACTGTTTTTCCTGCACTCTACCCACCTATTGCTGGACTTCTGTTTCTACCGAGTTGGCAGACACTGGCTGGAACTGGGCTGCAATAAAATACGCCAGTTATTAATGCTGACAAAGAGCCTAACAAGTGCCAACAAAGATTTGCGCATTTTGAAAACTAATGGAACTGCTTTAACCTTCAGGAAGAATTGTAAAGACGTGTACATAGCACAACATGATCCGGATAATATATATACTGTTCATGTACATCCACAAATACACCTTGTACCAAATAATGCTGTCTGGTAGCTAGAGTAAGAATCGTGTAAATTCTCAAGATTTTTAGCAGGTTTTCCTTCTACCCCCCATTTTTTTTTTCTTCTTATGAGTCTTTAAAAAATTCTTGTGAAGCATGTCAGACTAAAACAAATTAGGATTTAAAAACTACTATTCCATTTTAACTCTCTTTTTTCCCCTTTTCAGCCATTGAAGCTTCATTAAAATCTCTCACTTTAATAAAGTTTAATACCTTTGTAACTCCCTTCCCTCAACTTTTTTCAAATCAATAAAACACTGAGCTCTGTTACTTGATTCTACCAATGACTTGAGCACTGTCACCGGGAGGTGCGTTTTCCCCCCTTGTGTTTTGAACCAGCCGTGCTCATTTTTTGGCTTAGATGTAGCAGTAAAGCCTTTCCGCTGAGGAGTACCCTTGAGCCTCATACCTTTCCTCCAAAGGGCTGAGAGCATTTGCTTTGGAAGCGGTCGGCAGCGTAAGTTTATCCCAACATAGGTTGAACTGCTTTTTTTATTTCTTGCCTGGTTTGAAGTTGGATAAATAAAGGCATGCAGAACTGTAGGCTTTCAAATGAGTTCTGGTTTTGCTCTTAAATGCTATTCTCCTTTTTCTCTCCTTTCACTTAGTTCCCTCTCTTCCCCCTCCTTCATATTTCTTTGCCTTCCAATCTCCTGCAGGTTTTCCTCACTTAATGTATAAAGAGAAATTGCGATGTATATTTTCATGTAACTTGATTTTGGAATTCTGTCACCTTCTGTAGTGAGTTCTTCCAAAATATAAATTTTTCCAATAGCTTGGTGTCAAGTCGGCTGTCTCCAATCTCAACGCTGAAATACGCTTTCGGAAAGCCTTCGGCAAAACACCGGTGGCCAGTTTTCAATTGGCGGCAAGTTCCTGACAAGCAACTTTATAGACTGGTGAATTTTACGTGTGGCGAAGCTGGCTTGTCCAAAGAACGCCGAATGAGTTCTTTGAATCTCTGCAGATAATACATGAAGTAGCTGTAACCATTGCCTGAAACATCATCTTGGACAGAAGACGCAGAAGACAGAAGTAGACGTTACCTTTTACAGTGGTTGAGGAACTAAGTATAGTTGGCCCTCCTTATATGCAGATTTTTTTATACACGGATTCATATTGAGTGTAATTTCCATCCATGGCTCTGGGTCCTATTCTCTGGAGCAGCAGGAAACAAGCTTGCTCTCTCCTCAGTATGCCATCCCTTCAAGTATTTAAACAGGGCTATCATATCTCCTCTTAACCTTCTCTTCTCCAGGCTAAACATCCCCAGCTCCTTAAGTCGTTCCTCATAGGGCATGGTTTCCAGACCCTTCACCATTTTAGTCGCCCTCCTTTGGACACATGGCTCCAGTTTCTCAATGTCCTTTTTGAATTGTGGCGCCCAGAACTGGACGGAGCATTATTCCAGGTGGGGTCTGACCAAAGCAGAAATATTGTGTCCAGTTCTGGATAAAGGTCTCCATGCATGTGCAGAATGAGCCATATATGTGAAATCACAGGTGACCACTCGAAGAACCAGTTACAGGTAGGCAACCGGTTCTTCTGATTGATCTTGTAATGTTACATACCATGTAGGGCACGATTGTAGGCCCATTTGACCTTTTTATTAGCGCTCTCCTGTACACACAGCCATTACTTTCAGCAGCAATAAGTACCTGCTGTTTACAGCTTTCAGTATCTTGCTCCTTCAGAGCTGCAGCTGGAGGCGAATTGCTCGCTGGAAGTTTGTACTCACAAAGGAGCAGGAGCAACATCCCTCTGGAGCAGCATGGAGGCAGGTGGTATTCAGACTGAGTTACATGACCTGAAAAACACAATGCAATACAATAAAATAAATGCACGCTTAGTGGTGGTGCTTCATGCATTGGTTTCTGTAGGGGCTCTTAACAAAATATGCAATGTTAAAATGCAGTTGTGGCCTCTCACTCCATGCAAAATATCCTGTATAAATAGAGAGCAAAGGGAAGAAATGAATGGATCTTCTTTGTCTCTGCAGCTAATTGCATGGGATCTGAATGGATGGATCTGAATTAATTTTCCACTTTGTGCTGGTAAAGCAACCTCTAGACTCAATTTTAATAATAATAATAGTAATAGTAATAATAATAATAAGCAGCTGGCCAGACTTTCCTGTTTTGAGAACTGCCATTTCAAACAAAAGCAAGCATGGACAAGGGGAAAAAAACATATGGTCGATTTCTGAAGGGAAAAGAAGGAGGCAATTAGGATTTGCCAGAGGAACCGCGGTTGGCGCACGCCAATTATAAGGCATAGCAATTAAAAATCTGAAACGGAGGTAGCAGGTTCTTGCCTTTGCTCTCTTTTAAAAAGCAGCAATGTTTTGGGTCCCGTTTGCCTGGATACATGTGGCAGCACAAAGTAAAACTCTTTTAAGCTGCCACGAATTAGAAATGGTCCTCAATGAAGCGTGTTTTTCTCTTCGGCGAGACAGATCTCTTTTTGCCGCTTCGGAGCTGCTAGGGCCCAGACACAATAGCGGGATTTGGAGAATTGCTCAAACAAGAACCAAATTTGTTTGGCTCCTGCTGAGACGGGGGAAGGAGAGGCCTTGCCAGCCAGCTGGCTAGCATTTGTGCTCTTCTACTTGCATAAGGCATTTGGGGGCTGGAAGGGGGGAGAGGATTGTCTTCCATCCTGGCCATCTTTTCCATAATTAAAATATGAAGGGGAAATATCCCAGTGTTTCTAGGACAGCTATTGTGATCCGAAGGCAGCCAGCTGGACGCAGAATTAATAAGGGCTCCCCAACTTGCCATGACACAACGCATTCAAATTATTGGTCCTTTTGAATAGCCAATGCACTGGGATGATGGACATTTGGAGAGAGACTTTCTCTTAGCTCCTTAAGGGAGCCGCTTGGATGACAGAATTGGGGGCATACTTACCAAATTTGGAGATGACACCAAGTTAGGAGGAGTAGCTAATACCCCAGAGGACAAGATTAAAATTCAAAATGACCTGAATAGATTGGAAAGCTGGGCCAAAGCTAACAAAATGAAATTCAACACGGAGAAAAGTAAGGTACTGCACTTAGGGCAGAAAAATGAAATGCACAGGTATAGGAATGAAATGCACAGGTATAGGATGGGGGACCCCTGACTGAATGAAACTATGTGTGAAAGGGATCTGGGAGTCCCAAGTAGACCACAAGTTGAACATGAGTCAACAGTGTGATGCTGCAGCTAAAAAGGCCAATGCAATTCTAGGCTGCATCAATAGAAGTATAGTGTCTAGATCAAGGAAATTAATAGTGCCATTCTGTTCTGGTCAGGCCCCACCTGGAATATTGTGTCTTGTTCTGGGCCCCACAATTCAAAAAGGATGTGGAGAAACTGGAGCGTGTCCAAAGGAGGGCAACTAAAATGGTGAAGGGGCTGGAAACCATGAAACCCTATGAGGAACGACTTAGGGAGCTGGGGATGTTTAGCCTGGAGAAGAGAAGGTTAAGAGGTGATATGATAGCCCTGTTTAAATATTTGAAGGGATGTCACATTAGGGAGCAAGCTTGTTTTCTGCTGCTCCAGAGAATAGGGCAAGGAACAGTGGATGCAGGCTACAATTCCAGCTCAACATTAGGAGGAACTTTCTGACAGTAAGGGCTGTTCGACAGTGGAAGACGTTCCCTCGAAGTCTCCTTCCTTGGAGGTCTTTAAACAGAGGCTTGATGACCATCTGTCAGGGATGCTTTGATTGAGAGTTCCTGCATGGCAGAATGGGGTTGGACTGGATGTCCCTTGGGGTCTCTTCCAACGCTAGGATTCTAGGATCCTATGATTCTAAGTATTGATGGCCATAACACAGCACGGTCAACCAGTTAATGGAACAACGTATTTGCCAACAAATGGGCTCTTGGGCGATGAATTATTTGAAGTCCATAGGAACCCCTCGGCTGCTTCCTTCCCCCTGCTGGGCTGTGACATGTGTTTTGGAGACTCAGGATTAGTTTACACATTATGTGGGTATTGCCTTGAGATGATCCTTGCTCCCTACCGGAACTGGCCATTTCTGCAGGATGAGGGACCCCTTCCTGGAGAAGAGAAGGTTAAGAGGTGATATGATAGCCCTGTTTAAGTATTTGAAGGGGTATCATATTGAGGATGGAGCAAGCTTGTTTTCTGCTGCTCCAGAGAATAGAACCCAAAGCCAGGGATGGAAATTACAGGAAAAGAGATTCCATCTCAACATTATCCTGACAATGAGGGCTGTTTGACAGTGGAACACACTTCTTCAACTCATAGTAGTGGAGTCTCCTTCTTTGGAGGTCTTTAAACAGAGGCTGGATGGCCATCTGTCGGGGATGCTTTGATTGAGAGTTCCTGCATGGCAGAATGGGGTTGGACTGGATGGCCCTTCTTGGGGTATCTTCCAACTCTATGATTCTAAGTGAAGCAGGTTGGGCCGGGACCCTGAAAAGTACATTGAAAGGGGCATGTGTGGCAAGCAGCATGAGGATTTATATCCCACCTTTCTCCCACAATGGGATTCAAGGCGGGTTGCAATAATTTGGAAACTATAAATGACCTAGAATGGGGTCATGAGAGGTTTACAAGGGAGGATTTGCTTAACTCAGTGTTCTTGTCCCTCTGCTTTTATCTCTTTGGACAGGTTAAGCTACCTCTCCTTTATAACTTTATTAATTTTATTGTTTGTATGTACAGCGCTGTGTAAATCTACAGCGCTATATAAATAAAGCATAATAATAATAATAATAATAATAATAAGTGGGTGTTGTTTTACTTCAAGTCATTTCTGACTTATGGCAACTCTGAGGTGAACCTATCACAGGGTTTTCTTGGCATGTTTCTTCAGGGGAGGCTTGCCATTGACATCTTCTGAGGCTGAGAGTGTGTGATTTGCCTAGTCCTAAGGTCATCCAATGGGTTTCTATAGCTGAGCTGGGATTCGAACCCTGGTCTCTAGAGTCGTAGTCCAACACTCAAACCACTACACCACACTAAATACATATACACTCATCCCTCCACATTTGTGGCTTTGATTATTCAGGGATTTAATATGTTCTCTCTAGGAATATCTAGGTCCTCCAGTGCAACTCTATGGTCAACGATAACTAAACGTTGCACTGAAAGACCTAGAGGTCCCTAGAGAGAATGCTCTACCAGGCCTTTGTAGCTTCTTAGCGTAACTTTATGGTCAAATTTAACTAAATGTTGCACCGAAAGACCTAGAGCCCTAGAAAGAATGCTCTACTAAGCCTTTATAGTTCCTCTGGTGCAACTCTATGGTCAAATTTAACTGAAAGTTGCACAAAAGATCTAGAGAGAATATACTACTAGGCCTTTTGTAGCTCCTCCATTGCAACTCTATGGTCAGTTTCTGTCGGACATTGACCACAGAGTTGCCCTGGAGGACTGAGAGATTCCTAGAGAGGTGTCCTCTCAGGCTAAAAACGTGGCGTTCTTGTTATTTGCAGTTTTTGCACATTCGCGGGGGTCTTAATATGGAGGGACAAGTGTGTTGAAACCGCATCTCGAAACTTGAACCGAGCGAGCGTTCTTCTGTATACTCCTCCATCCAGACGCGTATAAAAGGCACGGCCATTTTATAATCCGTGGTATTATCACACACACACGAACCGCACGTGTGTTGCATGCCTTCACGCCTTTTCAGACTTATGGCCACCCTATTGTGGGGTTTTCTCGGCAAGGTTTCCTCAGAGGGAGGCCCGCCATTGCCTTCCCCTGAGGCTGAGAGAGCGTGACCTGCCCCAAGGTCCCCAGTGGGTTGACATGGCTGAACCTTGACTCGAACCTGGATCTTCTGCTCCTATTTACTGTTTCCTGAACAGTTTTTATCTTGTTTGATCGTTACGTTGAGGCTGAGGGTGGAGGGACTGGGTAATGTTGATGATGGATGCATTGTGTATTTTGTTTTTCACTGTATATAAATAATAAGAATAAGAATAATTAAATAAAAGCTGGTGTTCTTTGACTTATTTCCACACCTTTCCTCTCCCTCAGAGAGGAGCCCACTGCGCATGCGCGCCTCCCAGCTTCTCTTTGTCTCTTCCCGCCCTTCGCTTCTCAGAAGGTCTCGCGAGAGTTCAGTCTGAAGAGAGCTCCTTTTTCTTCCCTCCCTTCGTTTCTCATAAAATCTCGCGAGAGTTGGGTCTGAGGAGCAGAACAAAAGTACTACGCATGCGCACCCACGCTTCGTCTCTTTCTCTCTCCTTTGTCTTCCAGCCCTTCGCTTCCCAGAAGATCTAGTAATAGTTCCATCTGAGGAGAAGAAATAGGACACTGCGCCTGCGTACTTTTCCGCTTCGCCTCTTTTTCTTCTCTCCCTTCGCTTCTCAGAAGATCTCGCGAGACTTTCGTCCGAGGAGAGGCGAAGAAGGTCAATGCGCATGCGCATCCTTCGTCTTCGCCTCTTTTCATTCTCGCCCTTCTCTTCCCAGAAGATCTCGCGAGAGTTTCGTGTGAGGCGGAAGCCAAATAGTGTGCTGCGCATGCGCATCTTCCCGCTTCGCCTCTTTTTCTTCTCGTCCAGAAGATCTCGCGAGAGTTCCGTCTCAGGAGGAGGCGGCGGCTGCCCAAAATGGCGGAAGGTAGGCGCGGCGGAGGCAGTCTGGGAAGAGGAAGGAATGGCTGCTTGAGGGATGGCGGTTCTTTCGTCTGTGGAGGATATTTCTGTGTCTGTGTGTGTGAGAGAGAGGGAGAGGATAAGGCTGCATCCATATTGCAGACATAGCCCACTTAGAGGCTCCAGGCTAGGGCTGCTCCTGCCGCCAAGGCTGCTGGGAAATGTAGTTCCTTGTGTCCCTAAAGCTCTCTTTGACAGAGGAGGAGACGCGCCTCGCAAAACTACATCTCCCAGAATGCCTCTGCGCGAAGCAGCTCTGGCCGTTATAGCTCCAAAAGCACACACAGCCTGCAGGGATATAGTCCACTCCCAGGCGGCTTCATCTGCCCTGGCTCAGTGCTAGGGAATCCTGGGAAATGCATCTGTTGTGAACTTCATGGCTGAGCGGGGAACGGGGGGCTGTTACTGCATGGAGGGGAGAGTTCAAGGGGAGCTGGAAATGATAGCGCTGGAAGGCACTGAGAGCAAGGGCTGCTGCTGGGTTGGAATGGGAGGAACTAAAGCAAAGGACAGTCCTTGCCCCCAGGGAATCATGGGAAACACTTGCCTATGGGCAAAGATTCCCCAGTGATTCTCTATGGGCAAGTATTCCCCTAGGTTTCCCTATGGGCAAGTATTCCCCATGTTTCCCTATGGGCATTTAATCCCCCATGTTTCCCTATGGGCAAGTAATCTCTATGTTTCCCTATGGGCATTTAATCCCCCATGTTTCCCTATGGGCATGTCATCCCCATGTTTCCCTATGGGCATTTAATCCCCATGTTTCCCTGTGGGCATTTAATCCCCATGTTTCCCTATGGGCAAGTATTCCCCATGTTTCCCTATGGGCATTTAATCCCCATGTTTCCCTATGGGCATGTCATCCCCATGTTTCCCTATGGGCATTTAATCCCCATGTTTCCCTATGGGCATTTAATCCCCATGTTTCCCTATGGGCATTTAATCCCCATGTTTCCCTATGGGCAAGTATTCCCCATGTTTCCCTATGGGCATTTAATCCCCATGTTTCCCTATGGGCATTTAATCCCCATGTTTCCCTATGGGCAAGTATTCCCCATGTTTCCCTATGGGCATTTAATCCCCATGTTTCCCTATGGCAATTAATTCCCCATGTTTCCCTATGGGCAAGTATTCCCCATGTTTCCCTATGGGCATTTAATCCCCATGTTTCCCTATGGGCATTTAATCCCCATGTCTCCCTATGGGCAAGTATTCCCCATGTTTCCCTATGGGCATTTAATCCCCATGTTTCCCTATGGGCAAGTATTCCCCATGTTTCCCTATGGGCATTTAATCCCCATGTTTCCCTATGGGCATTTAATCCCCCATGTTTCCCTATGGGCAAGTAATCTCTATGTTTCCCTATGGGCATTTAATCCCCATGTTTCCCTATGGGCAAGTCATCCCCATGTTTCCCTATGGGCATTTAATCCCCATGTCTCCCTATGGGCAAGTATTCCCCATGTTTCCCTATGGGCATTTAATCCCCATGTTTCCCTATGGGCAAGTCATCCCCATGTTTCCCTATGGGCATTTAATCCCCATGTCTCCCTATGGGCAAGTATTCCCCATGTTTCCCTATGGGCATTTAATCCCCATGTTTCCCTATGGGCAAGTATTCCCCATGTTTCCCTATGGGCATTTAATCCCCATGTTTCCCTATGGGCATTTAATCCCCCATGTTTCCCTATGGGCAAGTAATCTCTATGTTTCCCTATGGGCATTTAATCCCCATGTTTCCCTATGGGCAAGTCATCCCCATGTTTCCCTATGGGCCAGGATTCTCCTGTTATTCCCTATGGACAAGCATGGTTTCCCTATGGGCAAGTACTAACAGTTGTGTCCCTTTGGAACATAATGGCCCTGAATTGGTTCCCGCTTTAAGCTATTACTCAAAAGAACGTAATACAGGACAGTTGGAGACAGTGAAAGAAAAACATATAGATAACAGTTTGATTGATGGGTACGCTGCAAGGGGTAGAAACATATCTTAGGTGTAATATTAGAGTATCCAATGAATATACAGGGGTGTAAATGTTTAAGTCAAAGGTGACCAATGACGTGCAATTTGTAGTTTTCTTACTATAAAAGCTTGGTTCACTTTGGAATCGGGGGTCCCAGTAATTTGTATGTATTTCCTCTGAGAACACTGCAGCAAAACTATGTTTTCCTTTCCAATTGGCTCTGGGTCTCCCTGATAAACCGGGCTATAATTCTGGTTTTTAAATTAATCTGCTATAGTAACCACACATTGGTTTTTTTCCTGAGTGTGTGTGGTAGGCTATTGAACGATAGTTAATTTGATGTACATGTCTTTAAGTTGCACATAGACCTATGGTGGCTCCATGAATTTCATAGGGTTTTCTTAAGCAAGGAAGACTCAGAGGGGCTTTTGGCTGTTCCTTCCTCAGAAACAGTGATTCCCAAACTTTGGCCCTCTAGATGTTTTGGACTAAAGCTATAGGACGGGGGACACC
The DNA here is from genome assembly GCA_023333645.1 of Sceloporus occidentalis. Classification (NCBI taxonomy): domain Eukaryota; kingdom Metazoa; phylum Chordata; class Lepidosauria; order Squamata; family Phrynosomatidae; genus Sceloporus; species Sceloporus occidentalis. Next base: position 3,197,523 of record JALMGF010000064.1, on the reverse strand, counting down.
TGGCTTAAGGAGACTTATACATGTGAAAGGGATCTGGGAGTCCAAGTAGACCACAAGTTGAACATGAGTCAACAGTGTGATGTGGCAGCTTAAAAGGCCAATGCGATTTTAGGGTGCGTCAATAAAAGTATAGTGTTAAAGATCAAGGGAAGTAATAGTGCCACTGTATTGTGCTTTTGTCAGGCCCCACCTGGAATAATACTGTGTCTTCTTCTGGACACCACAATTCAAAAAGGATGTTGGGAAACTGAATCGTGTCCATAGGAGGGAGACTAAGGTGGTGAAGGGTCTGGAAACCATGCCCTATGAGGAACCACTGATGTTAAGCTTGGAGAGGAGAAAGTTAAGAGGTGATATGATAGCCCTGTTTAAATACTTGAAAGGATGTCACATTGAGGAGGGAGCAAGCTTGTTTTCTGATGCTCCAGAGACTAGAACGCAGAGCAATGGATGCAAGCTCCAGGAAAAGAGATTCTACCTGAACATTAGGAGGGACTTCCTGACAGTGAGGGCTGTTCGACAATGGAAGGCTCCATGGACTTTGTAGGGTTTTCTTAGGCAAGGAAGAGGGGCTTTTGGCAATTCCTTCTTCTAAAACAGTGATTCCGAAACTTTGTTCCTCCAGATATTTTGGACTTCAGCTCCCAGAATTCCTCACAGTTGGCCAACCTGGCTGGGGCTTATGAGATTTCAAGTCCAAAACACCTGGAGGACCAGTGTTTGGGAACCGTTCCTCTAAGATATACACTACAGCACCTAGTATTTGTTGGTAGCCTCTCATATCTCTGAACCCTGTGTTAATTCTCTTACTGGAGAAACCCTAAAATCTGTTAGTGTTGAAGGGACTGCTAGATTCCTTCTCCTTTCTTCAAGGGTTGGGTTTGAATGAAAGGAAAACAGGTGTAAGTACTCTCCTTCCCCATGACCCCTTGGCTGATTTTGGACCCATCGCACACTTTTGCATAACCAGCGTCACAGTGGTACTTTGCATGTGGAAAGAACATGACTTGCATAATAATAACCCCCAAAGGACTGCTGTTCGTTGCTAAAATAGGAGGCAAGCTTCTCTGCTAAGGATGGCTGTGGCTGACTAACATAGTAATGGCAGTAGTACTGTATGTATTCATGTGTAAGTCTAGAAATTTAGGTCAAAGAATGGGCCCAAAAAGCCTGAGTCGATTTATCCACGGATCAATTTAAGTACTGTATCTTAACTCTAATTTAAAAGATGGAACCATCTCCTGGTGAAAAGCAAGAGTATAGTATGTGAAGCACCGACCCCCCTCTACTCTCTCGTCCATCCAGCCTTAAGAGTAAGCACAAAGAGTTATGTTTGCTGGACTTTTGTGAGTTCTTTGACATTGTTTTCCTTTCTACATCTTTTAGACTCTTTGCCATATGCCCCTAAATTTTATCCTCGACTTATACATGAGGTGGACTTATAGTCGAGTATGTATGGTATTTACATATCTGTGCTGCTTAATAGTGAACTTAGTACTCTCTAAGGTTTACAATCTGTAAGCCAACTGCTCCCAACAAGCTGGGGACTCATTTTACCGACCTACGAAAGGCTGGAAGGCTGAGCCAACCTTGGAGCCCTCCTCTGGCATCAAACCTTGTGGATTGAACCCTGTGGTTGCAGGACTGGCAAAAGGTATCAGATCTCTACACAGAGAGCTCTTTCATATGGGGAAAGTGATTCGTTTGAAATACTTGTATCCCATGTCCCTGGGACACCCAGAGGCAAGTTCAGTGTGAGAAAACGTTACTCAGAACCGAGTTGCTCAGTTTCTCAATCCTTAGTATTATTGCACAGTACTCAGAATTGTGCAACCTCCATCCAGATGTCAGAAGATGTGATGATCTTGCGGGTTTGCCCTGGCTTCCTCACACAGTCAAACATCTTAGTGTGGGCTACACAGTTTGTTTTCTTAGGAAGATTTTTTCAGAGGATAGAAAAGACAGAGAAGTTTATTGGGAGAGGGTCAGGTCTTTAAAGGTTTCTTCTTCCTCTGCGTCCCTGAAATGTTTGTAGTTAGCTTCTTGTTTCTGGCATTTGGGTGAGCAGATGGTAATAGATAAGCACAGCAAAATGTGGGTGGAAAGGTTTTTGCAAAGCAAATAGGACTTGACTTAATGGTAAACTAGGAGGCACAGTTTTGCAACAGTTAACACCTGATGGCCACTTCCAAAAAAGCATTACAGTTCGCCCTCCACATTTGTGGATTTGACTTTTGGGGATTTCATTGTTTGCAGTTTTGATCAGTATGGTCCACCGATGAATCTATGGCCTGTTCCAGACTGCCAAAATAAAGCTGCTTGGGGTCTCTTTGGAGGTATGCTGTTTAAATGATGTGTGCATCCTAAGAATCCGGAAGCTGCACCAAAGCTGTGCTCCAGTGCTTAGGAATGGAGTGTGGCTTTGGCGCAACCTCCGGACTCTTAGGACCCATGCGTCATTTAAATAGTATACCTCCAAAGAGACCCGTAGCAGCTTTATTTTGGCAGTCTGTAACAGGCCTATAAGTCCTCCAGTGCAATTCTGTTGGAAGTTGACCATAGAGTTGAGCTGGAGAACCTAGAGTTCCTAAAGGAGACACTTAGAAGAGACATCATCTGTATCCTCCTGGTTTGTGAGAGAAGGCAGTGTTCCTCTTTGGAGAGGTGACCGGCCATCTCTATTTTTGTGAACAGTTAGATTAAGAACACATGAAGAGCAATCCTGAATTAGACTGAAGGACTATTTAGTCTAGTATTCTGTAAATGCAGAGGCCAACATGTGTTCTTGTGGGAAAGCCTCCAGCAGGACATAGATGCAAACTATTTAAAAATATGCCAATAATAACTGATTAAACCCATTTTTTAAATAAAGAGGGGGGAATTATAGCATTTAATTGTGGCCATCTTGATAATTCAAGATGGTGTTCTCTTGAATGAAACTGTTGAACATTTCGGCTCCTGTTTGTGCGGCTAAAGAATGATTAACCTCCACTTGTTGTCTTTGGGTATCTGGAAAAGTCCCAGAGTCCGGGGGATCTGTAACTCTAGGCTCCGAAACAGAGATAGCTAGTGAAAGATTTTTGTTAACTTTGTAAAACTGCTGCAGTAGTTGCAGTGACTGAAGCTTTATTAAGTCATTTGTATCTGTTCTTTTCCATAGATATCAAAGCAGCGTGTACTAACAGCCATAAAGAAAGAGTATCATGTGCAGCAGCTGAAATATTTCAGAAGCCGAAAAGCTTGACTTGAAAACAGGTTTTTAAACAACTGGCCCCTTTCCCCATGCAAGCAGCGATGGAGCTGTACTGGTCTCTGGAAGGGAGAGAGTCCAAGAGGGGATGTGTTTGCACACAAATGCCTTCTTGTTGTCACATTGTGACTACCACAAGGGAAGGTGAGAAAAGCCAATGTGGAAGATCTCAGTTTTCAGGTACTCTCAGTCAGTGAAGATAGACTGATCTCAGGCAGTCTTCTCTGAAGATGCCAGCCACAGATGCTGGCGAAACGTCAGGGATAAACTCTTCTGGAACATGGCCTCGTAGTCTGAAAAACCCACAAAAAACTATGGCCGTGAAAGCCTTCAACTTCACAAACTCAGGCCTGTTCCAGACTGCCAAAATAAAGCTGCTTGGGGTCTCTTTGGAGGTATGCTATTTAAATGATGCATGGGTCCTAAGAGTCCGGAGGTCGCGCCAAAGCCACACTCCATTCCTAAGCACTGGAGGGCAGCTTTGGTGCAGCTTCCAGATTCTTAGGATGCATGCATCATTTAAACAGCATACCTCCAAAGAGACCTAAAGCAGCTTTATTTTGGCAGTCTGGAACAGGCCTCAGTCAGTTCTCAGGAAGAAAGTTGCTTTTTAGGTCACCTAGTCCTAAGCAGTTTGGACCTTTACAAGGGAGAACTAGGACCTGGAGTTGCTCTTTCAAATGAATGAGCAGCCAAAGTAATCCGTCCAGATGGGAGGTAATACAAGTCTTAGATCTGATCTATAGAAGACACTTTCAGGGCCGGAGTGGGGAACGTGTGGCCCTCCAGGATTGAGGTGGATCACGTTCCTTGATCCAGTGCTGACAGAAAGTCCTTCAACGCCTGGAAGGCCATACCTTCATTGTACTTGCTTTTAAATGAAGGGAAATATTTGTATCCTCATTCTAATACTTCAACGGTGATTGGTCGAAATAAAAATATTCTTCCGAAAGTCCACTGGAACCCTCCTCACGTGGTTTATTTTTCTTATTGCTACTATAAAAGCTGTATTGAAAGCTAGGAAACTGCTTGGTTCTCCACTAAACTTCCTTACATACTATATAACCAATGGATCTATGGCCCAGCCTACTTAGTAGTTGGTCTGTTTGTTGGTAAACTGACCTTTTGGCCACTCCTTGAGTTGTTCAATTGTGTGCTGCTCTGCTGGCTTCTTAGTAGAGAAGCATTTGAGGGTTACTAATGGTTGCAGGGTTGCTCCAGCCCTTGAGAAGTGTGTATTTTGTCAAAATACAGAAACTTGTGCAACTTTTTCTCCTAGGCACTGCAGTCTTGCAGGTGCGGTGTTTGCTGCACCAAATACATGTTTCCCTCTTGCTCTTTATATCTTTTCAGCAGCCAGTGGTTACCACCACATGCATCTTAAAAGCATAGCAACAGTCCGAGTTTTAATTCTGAAATGTACCATATATATTTGTGTACAAGTCGACCTCATGTATAAGTTGAGGGAACGTTTCAGGGTCAAAATCCTGGGTTTTTATGACCATGGATAAGTCGAGGGTAAACCTTAAGCGGCTATACGGAAGGATAGAAAGGGGGAAATACCACTTCCGACCCTCCTTCTCCTTTGCCGGACCTCTCCCAACCGATTTCCAGGTGTTGGAGGAAAGGTTTTAACATTGGATTGAGAAAGGAAGCAAGTGGATTTGAATGGAGAATTGTTTCCATAGGAAGCAAGGTCTTGCAAAATGGACTGGAGAGATGGTTTTAGATGGAGAGGGGTTTTTTGATAGGAAGCAAGGTCTTGCAAAAGGGACCAGAGAGAGAAGCAAGTGGGTTTAAATGGAGGTTTTTCCATGGGAAGCCAGGGCTTGCAATACGGAGCAAGAGAGGAGCAGAGAGAGACGGAAGTGATTTTAAATGGGGAGTTTTTCCGATAGGAAGCAAAGGCTTACAAAACGGACTGGTGTTCAATGGAGATTGTGGCGTCAGGCTTGCTTGCTTTAGGACCCTTCTAAGCACTACTGATGTATTGACCCTTATATATTTACAGTAGTTGGGCAGGGCAGGAAAATCCCTGGCTGAACATTTGAAGTTGTTTCCAGTCATGTTGGAGTGATAGCTTCAAATAATATGAGCGTGGGATGTTCTAAATTGGGGCAACGTCACAGTCTAAAGTAAATGGAAGTTGTTTTGGTGGACTTGAGCAAAAAGAGCAGTTTGGCGTACTTATAGCTAGTATGTGAAAGTGAAGTACTTCCTCATGAGTTCTTTCTGCTTCCTTCACCAGAAATCCTCTGGTGGTCATAAATTGATGATGTTGGCTGGGAATGACTATCCTGTAGTTGTTCTTCCCTTTTCTAGGAAAGCTTAGAAGTTAGGTCTCCACATTTGTAGATTTGACTTTTGCGGATTTGATTCTTTCTGGTTTTGAGTAATATCTTCGCTCTAGGAATCTCTTATATCCTCCAGCATAACTGCCAGAAGTTGACCATAGAGTTGTGCTGGAGAACCTAGATGGCTATGAGGCCATGTTCTGGAAGAGTTCAGAGGTGACTGAAGATGCCAGCCACAGATGCAGGCAAAATGTCAGGAGTAAATTCTTCTAGGACACAACCTCATAGCCCGAAAAAGCCATAAAAAAACCTATGGATGCTGGCCATCAAAGCCTTCGACTTCAGAGTTTCTTTTATTTGTGGATTTGCCACTTTCACAGGGATCAAACGGCTGTAATCCTAGCGAATGCGGAGAGCCCACTGCGTAGCCATGTTAGTCTGTAGAATCAGTATGTAAAGCCATCTAGTGGCACCTTTGAGACTAACTGAAAGAAAGAAGTTGGCGGCATGCGCTTTCGTAGATTCAAGTCTGCTTCTTCAGATGCATTTGGTCAACTTTCTCAGATGCCACTTCATCAAGTCCATCTACAAAAGCTCATGCTGTGGATTTATTTGAAGGGATTGTTCTGCAGTATGAGAAGAATATAGCCAGTCTAGCGCAACTATGCTGCGGATAGTGTGGTCTTGTAAGCTGGCATTCCAAGAAATACCTGGATATATAGAGAGCCTTGTATGAGACATAGTGGCCTAGTAACCAAAGCTTGGAGACTTTACATTTTTAGGGGTAGAACATCCAGAAACCACCAGTCAGCGGTGAAAACTAGGAATGAAGGACTTAAAACGGTCGCATACAGCAGGAATGGGCAAGTCCCTTCAGCCCTAGGAAGAATGGCTAGTGGTGAAGGCTTATCAGAGGTGTAGTCCAAAAACATCTGGAGGGCAACAGTTGTTCAGCTTAAGCACTGACATCAAAGTTCAGTCAGCAAAATAAAATATCATTCCACGACCTCTGCTTCTTGGGAGGCTGAAAAATGTAAGAACTGCAATTTTGAACCAAATTACATTTGATGCTAGAGCTCTTTATCCATTTGGGACCACTTGATGCATTGTTAAATCCATATAAAACCACCCTTTGTGTCAGTATGTTTTGCCAAGCCTTGGTGCATTCTACTAGCGGTGCATCGATATCCGCAGCAGATACCCCACATCTGCCTTCCTAGCAGATCTCGCTTGCCGGCACTTAAGGGAAAAGGTTAGGTAGCTACTGGTGGTGGGTTTCATGGCAGAAAGATCAATGCAATATAAAAGGCAAGCTCTTTCACATGACATAAGTTGCAGCATGTTGATGCAGTAGCTGAGCAATCTGACTTGAACATGTGGTTGATCCATTTGACAGTTGGCAATACTCACAGGCCTCCCCCATGCTGAGGATTAATGGCAGGCTAGAATGAGAGCTTGGAAAAGTTACCTTTTAGAGCTCAGTCCCCCAGCCCCATGGCTCCATCCAGACTGAGCCTGTTCCCCATATGGAGTTGGAATATATCCAAAGGCCATCCAGTCCTGTGCCAGCTCAAGAATATGCCCTAAAGCGATGGTTCTCAACCTTGGGTCCTCCAGGCATTTTAGACTTCAGCTCCCAGAATCCCTGATCATTTGGGCAAGCTGACTGGGACGTCTGGGAGTTAATGTTCAAAACATTAGGCGAGCCAGAGGTTGAGAACCACTGCCCTAAAGCATACCTGACAACGCTAATATGAGGAACGACTTAGGGAGCTGGGGATGTTTAGCCTGAAGAAGAGAAAGTTAAGAGGTGATATGATAGCCCTGTTTAAATATTTGAGGGGTGTCCTATTGAAGAGGGAGCAAGCTTGTTTTCTGCTGCTCCCGAAAATAGGATGCAGTGGATGCAAGCTCCAGGAAAAGAGATTCCACCTCAACGTTAGGAGGAACTTCCTGACAGTAAGGGCTGTTTGACAGTGGAACACACTCCCTCGGAGTGTAGTGGAGTCTCCCTCCTTGGAGGCGTTCAAACAGAGGCTGGATGGCCATCTGTCAGGGATGCTTTGATTGAGAGTTCCTGCATGGGGTTGGACTGGATGGCCCTTGGGACCTTGGACAGGTACCTCTGGTTACCACAGTTCCCATAATTCCTCAACTAGCATCATAACGTAGAACTGTAAGGTAAATTCCAGATAGTAGATGATGATGATGATGATGATGATAAAACCAGTAGTATTTTTTAGACTTGCTCTCTGGGATCTTTTACTGGAGATGTTTTAATCTCATTCTCTCTGTCCTATACTAAGCCTGTGTTCTCTCTTGCTTAGCTATAGCTTCCCCCCTCTCAGAAGAATGTGTGAAACTACAGTAGCCCCTCCTTATCCATGGATTTTGTATCCACAGATTCAAGCATCCACGGCTTGAAAATATTCCCGAAAAGTATAAATTCCAAATAGCAAACCTTGATTTTCCATTTTATATAAGGGACACCATTTTGCTCTGTCATTATATTTAATGGGACTTGAGCATCCACAGATTTTGTTATCCACGGAGGATCCTGGAACCAAACCCCAGCGGATAAGAAGATCCCACTGGGAAGGGACAGGAGAGTAGCCATGTTAGTCTATTACAGCAAAACTGAGAGGTTGTTTTCTGGCACTTTAAAGGTGAGCAGATTTATTGCAGTGTGAGCTATAATGGTTGCTGCCAGGACTTTCTGGATTTAATTTCCCTCTACATCTCTTGTCTGTAGTCCCTCTCCTGTAGTGTGCATGCACCTGACATGGTAGGTAACGCTGTGCATCTAGTGAAGGGGGCTATGGTTCACAGATACCCTCCCCATACCCTCTTAGATAAGGAGAGAAACAATAAAATGCAGGCAAGCTTACTAACATCTCTAATTTTTCTCCTGTTTGGTATGTGACTTCTTGCCTGATGAAGAAGCCAGTGGGGCTTCACAAGCTTGCAACAAGTATATTGAGCATTTTGGTTGGCCAATAAAGGTCTCACTGTTCGGTAGACTCTCTTAGTTGTTGATGGAAAGACTAAAGAGTTAACTAGTCTTCCTTCCACTGATGTTCTATGTTTTGTCTACTCCAGCTGCCAGTGTAGGACCTTATCTGCTCCAGCTGCCAGTGTAGGACCTTTTCTAGTTCAAGTGTTTCAGGTCATCTTCAGATGGGTCGATTGTAGGACTTGCTGCAGACAATGCATGCACTCCATCACTCAACTATGACTCTTACTCAACTGTGACCCTTTCCTGTTGTTGGCTTTTCAGAAGAGGTGGCCAAACTGGAAAAACACCTGATGCTTCTCCGCCAGGAATATGTCAAGCTCCAGAAGAAGCTGACGGAGACCGAGAGGAAATGTGCTCTTCTGGCTGCTCAGTCCAACAAAGAGAATGCCAGCGATTCCTTCATCACTCGACTCCTTTCCATTGTAGCAGAGCTCTATGAGCAGGAGCAATACAGGTAAGGATGGAGGCTAGAGGTGAAGACAGATGCTGGTTGGACATGACTAGACAGTCACGTCAAAGGGGGAAACATTTACCTTTTCTTATGTGCGCACACTCTCTTTATGTACACAAGGCTATTGCTTGATGAAATTCCACTTGGTTTTGGATTTTAATCGATAAAGTCGGTATGGTTTGGCCCTGACATCTGAAGCAGGCCACTGTCTTTTCAGACTGTCTGCTAGGTCTCTGCTTGTTTGACAAATTATCCTGATGGTATTTTTTCCATAGCAGAAGATGGTAGAGACTTGTTTTCACACTCTTGGAGTGACTTCAGCTTTTAAATATACATTCAAGACTAATACTATGCTACTGCTTTGTTGTTCTTCATTGAGATACACCTATCCCTCCATATTTGCGGATGTGATTATTCACAGATTTGGTTAATATGTTCTCTCTAGGAATATCTATGTCCAACTCTTTGGTAAACTTCAACTAAAAGTTCTCCTGGAGGACCTAGAGATTCCTAGACGAAATACTCTACTAGGCATTTGTAGCTCCTCCAGGTGTCTGTCAGATGTTGACCATGGAGTTGCTCTGGAGGACCTAGAGATTCCTAGAAAGGTGTCCTCTCAGGTAAAAGCATGGTGTATTTGTTATTTGCGGTTTTTCCATATTCACGGGGGTCTTGTGCCCCTAACCCTAGCGAATATGGAGGGACAAGTGTATTTTAAAATGAAATGGTATATTCCTGTTAAGGCAGCATCCCCTCCTATGCAGTCTCTTTCTTGTGGAATAAAATAATAATTATTATTATTATTTATATTCTGCTTAATCACTTGGAATCCAAGCGGATTACAACAATAAAAGAGGATAGAGTTAAAATTCTAAAACCCCTAACCCTCCCCCCTCTCCCAGAAAAACAATTGAGACTCTTAAGCAAGATATTTATGTATCTTGCCATATTGTCCAAAAAGGGATTGTAAATCTAATAGACTATATAAATCCTTACATTATTTACCAGTATGCAGAGACAAAGTTTCAAGGTAGGATGTTAAGTGCAATCCAGCCAGTTCTTCCAAAACGTGGAAGCTGGGGTTTGCTGTATTTTCCTGTAGGATGAAAATGTGCTCTCTGCTAAATCCCTTACGTCAAGGGATTCGGTCCAGGCCCAGCGTATGTTTGGGGATGATTGAGAGTCATAAATAATGCCCCATTTCAAGACAGTATGCTGTTCGTTATATGTTTATTGCATAGAATCATAGTTGGAAGAGACCGCAAGGGCCATCCAGTCCAACCCTATTCTGCCATGCAGGAAATCCAAATCAAAGCATCCCCAGCAGATGGCCATCCAGCCTCTGTTTGAAGACCTCCAGTATGAAACTCATACTGCCATGAGGCCGAGGCAGCCAAAGGTCCTTTCTTTTGTTAGTTAAAATAGTTATCCTGGTTCGATGTTAAATAATAATTGTAGGTAAAGATGTTTCACCTCCAGAGAGTCCCGCACTTTTTGTGTGTGCGTTCTTACTCTTTTGGAAGGAGGAGGGTTAATTTTCGGAGCAAATGTTGCTCATGCTGTTCAGTTGGTGTGCAATGCCCGATTTCTTCATCTGGTTCTGCTTGATGGAACTGAGTTGTTTGTGTTTCACTTCTGCTGAACTGCAGCTACTCTCATCCTGGGGTCGATGACAAATTTAGTTAAAACCATTACTTGATGTGCAGTGATGAAATATAAGGAAGACTTTCAGCTCCTGAACACTTTGCTTTTGGATCTCCGCCAGTGTGTGAACTTGGACATTGCCTAGGAGTCTTGAATAAAAAGATCAAACTAAACAAACCCTCTAGTAAATAGCATTTAGCTTCAGACATTGGCTGGGCAGAGGTTTCCAAGAAACCTCTGGATCATGGCAAAACTCCTTAAACCCCATTGAAAATCCCTGGATGAACCGGGAAGTTGCACCTGGAAGCATTTTGATTTTCAGCTGATTTTAGATCATGAAATAGCATAATGTAGCCCACCACAATTGTGAAAATTTGCCCTAGGGGACCCCCCCCCCCCATCCGTTTGTAATAATATTTCTGGAGCCAGAAGCACATTCATTTGTTTGTAGGTAATATACACATAGGTTCCAGAAGGAATTTAAGAAGAGCATGTGTGCATGCATATTCTGATGATACTTGGCATCTTTGTTTCTCATAGGTGGCGCATGTACAGAGCCCTCCATATTGGCAGCTTTGATTTTTGCGGATTTGATTATTGACAGATTTGATTAATATGTTCTCTCTCAAAATCTCTGAGACCTGCAGTGCAGCTTTGTGGTCAACGTCCACTAGAAGTCGCATTGGAAAACCTAGAGAACACCTCTTTAGACCTTGTTAGGTCCTCCAGCACAATTCTGTGGTCATCTTAGAGCAGATGTTGATCATAGAGTTGTGTTGGAGGACTAGACATTCCTAGGGATGTGTCCCTTAGGATGAAAACAAGTGTTTTTTATTTGCTGTTTTCCCACTTTCACAGGGTCCTGTGTCCGGAAGCCCAACGAATGTGGAGTGCTCAATGTATATGTGTGCATTTTAAAATGATTTATCTGACTAAATGCTAAATCCAATGTTAGTCCAAATGGAAGTAGATTCACTGAAATGAGTGGGACATGTGCAATGGGACATGATTAAAAAGGCCCATTGTTTTCAGTGGGTCTGTTCCAGTATTGGACTGAGCCCTAGATTAAACAAAATAAAACACCAAACTGCCTAGCCTCTTGTGGAAGGGACTTCCAGAGGATGAGAGCAGCCACCAAGAAGGCTCTCTCTTGTGTCCTCACCAGTGACCTGTGGTGGCGCTTGGACCAAGACAAAGCCTTCCCCAGCAAATCCTAGGACCCTTGCAGATTTGTATGGAGAGATGTAGGCCTGTTACAGACTGCCAAAATAAAGCTGCTTTGGGTCTCTTTGGAGGTATGCTATTTAAATGATGCATGGGTCCTAAGAGTCCGGAGGTTGCGCCAAAGCCACACTCCGTTCCTAAGCCCTGGAGGGCAGCTTTGGTGCAGCTTCCGGATTCTTAGGGTGCATGCATCATTTAAACAGCATACCTCCAAAGAGACCTGAAGCAGCTTTATTTTGGCAGTCTATAACAGGCCACAGTCTTTCAGATTCATAGCAGGATAGAATTTGAAGAGACCGATCTAGACCTAAGCCCTGTAAGTCCATGACCTAAGCTGTCGTCACTTGCCTTCATTCTTCCTCATTTGACATTTCCCAGCTGTATCCACAGAGCATGCAACCTGCATGTGTGCATGTTTTTCTCATTCATCAAAGTCTAGAAGTTTCTTTGGGTTCTCAGGGATTATTCAGAGACTGAAGAACATGCAAGAGGAGAGTGAGAATACAACATATGTCCTGAAGATCATTGCAGTAATGCTGAGTTAATAAAGCCATCTAAAGCCTAGGTTTGAGTATGTCTCTTTTGTTTCTCCAGTGACCTGAAGATAAAGGTTGGAGACAAGTGCATCTGTGCTCACAAATTCGTCTTGGCCGCCCGCAGCGAGACATGGAGCCTGGCCAACCTGGTGTCAGCCGAAGAGCTGGATCTGTCAGGTTGGTTTTTGACTGATGCTGTGTGTGTGTGTGCGAGGAGAGGGGGACACTTTCATTGCCTTTAGAGGAGCAGTGAAAAGAGGAAAGGTTCCTTGGGCAGAGGGCTGCTGCTTAGTCTAAAGGAGGAGGTGCCCTGCCTGCAAAAAAAGAGGCACTTGATCCGTTAATTATCAAGCTTTTGTCTCCAGAACATGCTAAAGGCCTTTGAGAGCTCACTGTTTAGTGCTGGTTCACTTGGTGGGCCCATCCCTCTTTCATTTTAATGATGCGGATGTGAAGTGTGAGGGTCTGTTCATCTTTCTTGAGTGGCAGCCTGACACAGCGAGGAAACAAAGCTGTCTGAAGCGGCCTGATTTATTCTTTTTGTTTTGGGTGGGTGCCGTTCTCTCAAAGCAGCATCTGTAGAAATGCCATGTAACTGTTGCAAAGCCAGCCTTTTTGAGATACCTCCGCCCCCAGACCTTGGCAGCATGCACATTGCTTTCTAACAAATCTGAATATTGGGATGAAATTGAATTACGTTGACCAAGATGGATTGATTGTAAACCGGAGCAAAATATTTAAAAAGACCACTGTTTACAGTTGTGTGTGTATTGCACAGTAACAATATAGCTATTTAGATTGGCATGGTAAAATAAGCCCTTTGGGGAATTGGTTGAATCCCGCTATTTTTGTTACCCAAGTTACATTTGCACATAGTGTGTGCAATACAGCTTCTAAGCTGCCATTTGTCATTTAGCCAGAAGCAGGTAAGACAAGAAGAGCTATGTCTAGATCGAGGGAAGCAATGGAACCACTCTGTTCCACTTTGGTCAAGTCTCACCTGACCAAATAATGGGTCCAGTTCTGGGCACCACAATTCAAAAAGGGTGTTGAGAAGCTGAAGTATGTCCAGAGGAGGGCAACCAAAATGGTGAAGGGTCTGGAAACTATGAAGCTCTATGAGGAGAGACTTAGGGAGCTGGGGATGTTTAGCCTGCAGAAGAGATGGCTAAGAGGTGATATGATAACCCTGTTTAAGTATTTGAAGGGTGTCATATTGAGGAGGAAGCAAGCTTGTTTTCTGCTGCTCCGGAGAATACTAACTGGAGCAATGGGTGCAAGTTACAGGAAAAGAGATTCCACCTCAGTATTAGGAACAACGTCCTGACAGTAAGAGCTGTTCAATAGCAGAAGATGCTGCCTTGGAGAATGGTGGAGATTTTTAAACAGAGGCTGGATGGCCATCTCTTGGAGGTGCTTTGATTGTGAGTTCCTGCATGGCAGAATGGGGTTAGATTGGATGGCCCTTGGGCTCTCTTCCAATTCTAGGATTCTATGACCATAAGTACTAGGCTGAAAAGAGAGAGAGAGACATAGTTTTACTTTGTCCATTTTGCCTCACAACACTTGTGTGAGCTAGGTTAGACTCGGGATGAATGGCAGATCCAAAGGTGCAAAGGTTGACAGTTGAGAAGGAGATGGGTCTTCCTGTTGAGCCTAATCTGATATTTTAACTACTTTTCAAGCAGAATAGAATGGATACTGGAATACTTCATTGTCGATGGAAAAACCATTCTTGATGTTGAAACATGATGATGACAGGGAGCGGGGCAAGGAATTGTGTTGTTTCGACTTGTTTTATAGCCTTCATTCGTAATGGGGTGGATGGGGGATTAATGGCATGGGGACAGTCCTGTGTTAGCAGTCCCATAGAATTGGAAGAAACCCCAAGGGCCATCCAGTCCAACCCCATTCTGCCATGCAGGAACTCTCAATCAAAGCATCCCCGACAGATGACCATCCAGCCTCTATTTAAAGACCTCCAAGCAAGGAGACTCCACTACACTCCGAGGAAGAGTGTTTGACTGTGTGTTCTCCCTTACGTTTTTGGCTGTACAACTACTTCTAATATTAGTTCCTCGGCTAGTCAGCTCCTCTTTCTTGGGGGTCAGCATACAGCCAGCAAGGCATCCTGCAGCATAACTAAAAGTATCTCTGCATCTTGAGGCACATGGGGTGCCTCTGCAAGCTTTTCCTTCTGGAATATCCACAACAACAGTGTGACTGCGCATCTGTTTCACTGCTACTAGGAAAACACAAACAATTCTTAAACAGAGGCTGGATGGCCATCTCTTGGGGGTGCTTTGATTGTGAGTTCCTGCATGGCAGAATGGGGTTGGACTGGGTGGTCCTTGGGGTCTCTTCCAATTCTATCCTATGAATCTATGATTCTAAGGTAGCAAGAAACTTTTGCCAATAGTCCGTTTATTATTTATTTTTGTGGGTTTTTCGGGTTATGTGGCCGTGTTCTGGAAGGGTTTATTCCTGACGTCCTGATGTTTTGCCAGCATCTGTGGTTGGCATCTTCAGAGATTGCTGGCATGGAAGAGAGTGGGGTACATTCCCTGAAGATGCCAGCCACAGATGCTGGTGAAACGTCAGGAATAAACTCTTCCAGAACACGGCCACCTAGCCCAAAAAACCCACAAAAATCTATGGATGCTGACTATGAAAGACTTTGACTTCACATATTATTTATTTATTCTTTAAAATAGCAGCTCAGGGCTTTCATCCTTTAAACTGACCTACCAGAAAGTGCCTTCATATGGTTACTCTTTTCTCCTTATGCTTATGCTATACTTTGGGGAATGGTGTGGGGTTGGTTGGCATGACGTATGGGATAGAATTTGACTGGGCTTTACCCAGTTGATATCGATTAATTAAGGGTGGCAGTTGCAAGCGTAATAGGGATAAAATATCTCAAGTTCTTCCACCAGATGCTGACCCCGAGGTGACCATGGCAATGTTGCGTTGGATCTACACAGATGAGCTGGAGCTGAGAGAAGATGATGTGTTCCTGACAGAGCTGATGAAACTAGCAAACAAGTTTCAACTACAGCTTCTTAGGGAAAGGTGAGCCTTTGAGTCAGCTGTTGTGTCGGTATATACTTAGCCAGATGAGCTAACAAAATGAATTTCAACAAGGAGAAATGCAAGGTACTGCACTTAGGGCGGATAAATGAAATGAACAGATATATAGGATGGGGGACACCTGGCTGAATGAGATTTATATGTGTGAAAGGGATCTGGGAGTCCCAAGTAGACCACAAGTTGAACATGAGTCAACAGTGCGATGTGGCAGCTAAAAAGGCCAATGCGATTTTAGGCTGCATCAATAAGAGTATAGTGTCTAGACCAAGGGAAGTAATAGTGCCACTCTATTCTGCTTTGGTCAGGCCCCACCTGGAATATTGTCTCCAGTTCTGGGCACAATTCAAAAAGGATATTGAGAAACTGGATCATGTCCAAAGGAGGGCAACTAAAATGGTGAAGGGTCTAGAAACCATGTCCTATGAGGAATGACTGAAGGAGCTGAGGATTTCAGTGGCTTCCCTGTGCATCCTGATATGGTAGTGGTTGGCGTGGTCCAGAATTTCAGCGTTAACAAACAGTATTTTATGCCCAGGATGGTTTGTAACACGTTCTGCTACTGCTGATTTTTCTGGCTGACCCAGTCTGCAGTGTCTCTAGTCTTCCTTGATTCTTGTTTGCACACTGCGCTTGGTGGTCCCTATGTAGACTTGTCCGCAGCTGCATGGTATGCAGTAGTGGAATCTCCTTCCTTGGAGGTCTTCAAACAGAGGCTGGGTGGCAATCTGTCGGGGATGTTTTGATTTAGATTTCCTGCATGGCAGAATGGGGTTGGACTGGATGGCCCTTGCGGTCTCTTCCAACTTTATGTTTCTAGAATACCTAAAACTGATTTATCCATTGTGGAAGTGGTAATACAACAATCAGAGATATGGAATAGAAGATTCTCCCTGGAAAATTAAGCCAAGCCAAGTTTCTTTTGGAAAAACATTGTCTGTAGCAGGTCTTTTTCCCCATGAGATGTCTTCCTCCCCATGTCTGTTGTTTTTGTCTGTTGCCATCACTGAAGATATCTAAATCCCTGACTTTTGGTCATGTTTTCTGTCTGTCTGTCTGTCTGTCTGTCTGTCTCTCTCTCTTGGTAGGTGTGAAAAAGGAGTCATGTCCCTTGTAAATGTCAGGAACTGTATCCGCTTCTATCAAACGGCCGAGGAACTGAACGCTAGCACTTTAATGAACTACTGTGCTGAGATCATTGCTAGTCACTGGGTGAGCACTGAGAGTCTCTTCCAACTCTATGCGTCTATGATGCTTCAAGGGGACAATATTTATAAAGATCTAGCACACTTAATTATAAGTGCTAAAATGTATTTTTTTCATGTTTATAAGGTTTATAAGGTAAAGGTTCATTGGGAAATGCAGAGCTGCTTTGAGTGATCTGCGTGTTTAATTTTTTGCTACACACAAAAGAGTTGTACCACTTCATAACTCAAAATGGGAATTGTATGCTTGCAGTGCATTATAGGTAAAACCAGAAACCATGTTACATGTGGAAATCAAGTCAGGGAGTAGATGTTTACGCCAAGCTTTCTCACAGATGTATTAGGCTTCCCTAGGCAAGGAAGTTTTGTCTTTACATCTGGTCCTGGCATTTATTTTTTGGACTACTTGGGGTGTGTGTGTGTGTGTGTCTACTTAAAATGGGATTTCATAGCACCAGCAACAGAAGCTAACAAAATGAATTTCAACACAGAGAAATGTAAGGTACTACATTTAGGGCGGAAAAATGAAATGCACAGATATAGGATGGGTAATACCTGGTTGAACGAGATTTATACGTGTGAAAGGGAACTAGGAGTCCAAGTAGGCCACAAGTTGAACATGAGTCAACAGTGCGATGCGGCAGCTTAAAAGGCCAATGTAATTTTAGGCTGCATCAATAAAAGTATAGTGTCTAGATCAAGGGAAGTAATAGTGCCACTCTATTTTGCTTTGGTCAGGCCTCACCTGGAATAATACTGTGTCCAGTTCTGGGCACCACAATTAACATCCTTTTTAACGTCCAAAGGAGGGGGACCACAATGGTGAAGGGTCTGGAAACCATGCCTTATGAGGAATGACTTAGTGAGCTGGGGATGTTTAACCTGGAGAAGAGAAGGTTAAGAGGTGATATGATAGCCCTATTTAAATACTTAAAGGGATGCTATATTGAGGAGGGAGCAAGCTTGTTTTCTGCTGCTCCAGAGAACAGGACCCAGAACAATGGATGCAAGCTCCAGGAAAAAACATTCCGCCTCAACGTTAGGAGGAACTTGCTGAGAGTAAGGGCTGTTAGACAATGGAACAAACTCTCTGGGAGTGTAGTGGAGTCTTCTTCCTTGGAAGTCTTTAAACAAAGGCTGGATGGCTATCTGTCGGGGATGCTTTGATTGAGAGTTCCTACATGGTAGAATGGGGTTGGACTGGATGGCCCTTCTTGGGGTCTCTTCCAATTCTATGATTCCATGAACAGGAGATTTCTGTCCTGTAATTATCAAATCAGAGCTCTGTTCTCAAAAGTGCTTTCTTTTCTGTTGAAAACATTTCAGTGCATGGGAGAAAAGTGCCTTATTAGAGATTCTCTGTCTATTTAATATCCCTGAATAGTATTTGCAGTTTGGGAAAGTAACATGTGGGAGGATACATCGCTTACTGTAATCTATGATGCCCTTTGGAAAGCCTTGTTTACAATACTGTAGTTTGCCTTATCTTCAGCAGATATCCTCCGAATGCTGGGGTGAGCAACTGTGACCTTTCAAATGGTCTTAGACTGTAATTCCTTTGTCCCTCTCTCCACTGACCAGAGCTCATGGGAGTTGCAGTCCTGCCACTGTCAGAAGCTGCTCTTGTGAATGAAAGGAGACGATGTCCCCGTACAGAAGGGCCAAATAAAGCTGCTTCAAGTCACTTTGGAGGTATGCTGTTTACATGCTGCATGCATCCTAAGCGTCAAGAAGCCACACCAAAGCCATGCTCCAGTCCTAAGAACTAGAGTGCAGCTTTGGCGCAGTATCTGGCCTCTTAAGATGCGTGCGTCATTTAAACAGCATACCTCCAAAGTGACCCGAAGCAGCTTTATTTTGGCCTGTCTGTTCGGGCCCTATAGTTCCTTTCAGAGTGCTAGAAAGTTACCTGTCTTGGAGCTAACATATTTGTTTCTGTAAAACTTGGTTCAGTGTGTATGTGCGTATTTCAGAGGACACTGCATTATCCAAAAATGATATGGATTGTCCTTGGGTGGTAGAATAAACTTACGCTTAAAAAGAGACAGTTTATAATCAAGGCCCTTTTGTCAGAATGATTTTTTCATTCACTTTGATATTCCCCAAGTAGTTGCTTGAATCGTTGTTGTTGACTGCCCTCAAGTTGACTTCAACCTCTGGAAACCCTGTGAATGAAGCATCAAAACACCCTATTCTCAAAACCCCTATTCAGTTTCTGCAGACTTAAAGGCCTTGTCCTCTTTGTTTAAGTCTATCCATCTGGTGTGTGATCTTCCTATCTTTCTACTATCCTCTATCCATCTCTTCTTTTTCCCCCCAGGATGACCTGAGGAAGGAAGACTTCAGCAGCATGAGCGCTCAGCTTTTGTATAAAATGATCAAATCCAAAACAGAGTTCCCCTTGCACAAGGCTATTAAAGTAGAAAGAGAAGATGTTGTATTTCTCTACCTTATTGAAATGGATTCACAGGTAAAGTTGAGATGCTCTCGTTCCCTGCCTTCCCAGGTCTTTGCAAACATTGAATTTTGGAAATATTTATGCTTCTGTGCTGTGACTTTTAAAAAGGGACATGCAAGCCATGGAAATCATAAGCTTGCCGTTCTATTGGTAATACTTCTAATTTTAAACCTGAACATTGGTAATTACTCTCATCCCTCCATATTTGCGGCTTTGATGTTTGCAGATTTGATTTGATTATTCACAGATTTGGTTAATATGTTCTCTCTAGGAATATCTAGGTCCTCCAGTGCAACTCTGTGGTGAACTTTAACTAAAAGTTGCACTGAAAGACCTAGAGATTCCTAGAGAGAATACTCTACTAGGCCTTTGTAGCTCCTCCAGGGCAGTTCTATGGTCAGTGTCTGTTGGACATTGACCACAGAGTTGCACTGGAGGACCTAGAGATCCCTAGAGAGAATACTCTACGAGGCCTTTGTAGCTCTTCCAGCGCAGTTCTGTGGTCAGTGTCTGTCAGACGATGACCACAGAGTTGCCCTGGAGGACCTAGAGATTCCTTGAGAGAACACTCTACTAGGCCTTTGTAGCTCCTCCAGGGCAGTTCTGTGGCCAGTGTCTGTCGGACGTTGACCACAGAGTTGCACTGAAGGACCTAGAGATTCCTAGAGTGAATACTCTACTAGGCCTTTGCAGCTCCTCCAGGGCAGTTCTGTAGTCAGTGTCTGTCGGGCGTTGACCACAGAGTTGCACCGGAGGACCTAGAGATTCCTAGAGATGTGTCCTGTCGGGTAAAAACATGGTGTTTCTGTTATTTGTGGTTTTTCCATATTCACAGGAGTCTTGTGCCCTTAACCCTAGTGAATATGGAGAGTCTTCTTTTTTTGCTAAGCTGCTATATGTCGTACCAAAGCGTGTTCATTTTTGGAGGCTATGATTGTCAGAATTCCCCACCTGCCTTAGTGACTTGCCATGCTGGCTGGAGAATTTTGAAAGCTGGAGTTTGAGAAATGTAGTTTGTTTCCAAGATGTAGCCCAGTTCTCTTTACTCTTCACCCACAACAGTTCTTCAAGGTTTTCCCCCAGTTGTTCTGCTGCCTGAGGTTCTAAGACTCCCAGCTTGATCTGCCTGGTGCTGGGACTGATCTGCCGATGGGTGTTATCTCAGCATCTAACAGTGGTCCTCTAATTCTGTTCTTGCAGCTGCCTGGGAAATTAAATGAACTGGATCACAACGGAGACCTTGCTTTAGACCTGGCACTTTCTCGAAGACTGGAAAGCATTGCCACCACCCTGGTGAATTCCAAGGCCGACATTGACATGGTGGACAAGAAGGGCTGGAGCCTGTTGCATAAAGCTGTTAAGAGAGGTGAGGACCCAAAAATACGTTTGCACAGGTATGCAGAAATATTTCACACCTCATAGGGGCCCACATTAAAATTTCTAAAGGGCCATGTTGTTCAGAGTGTGTTCGCATATGTGTGTCTGTGGAATCCTATACCTACATTCTAATTCACAACAGGTCGGTCCTAATCACTCTGTCCGCCATTTCATAGTAGAACAATGCTTCATAACTCAAGAGAATCCATTGGCGGTCCAATATGATCACTTCTAGTTTTACCAGTGATCAGCCTGGCTGCCATGTTTTGTACTAACTGTAGTTTCTGGACTAGGTATAAGGGTAGTCCTATGTAGAGTGCATTGCGGAAATCGAGTCTTGAGGTTACCAGTACATGCACTACAGATTCTAGGTCCCTTTTTTCTTGTGCCTCCTACTCCCTTGCTGCAACAGGTTTGTAGGTATTTGTCTTCAAGCAGAGGCTGGATGGCCATCTGTCGGGGATGCTTTGATTGTGATTTCCTGCATGGCCGAATGAGGTTGGACTGGATGGCCCTTGTGGTCTCTTCCAACTCTATGATTCTATCACTAAATGTGTAGTTTCAACCAAAGAGAAGGCTCTTTTCAGGTGTGTCCTTATTCAATTATGAAAGCTCACTCAATGCTGTTCTAACCTAGATGACTTTATTCTGCTTAAGTTAGAGTCCCTGAGCAGATACCAGACAGTACCAGGTTGCACTTTCAGGATTTAAATCTTCAGCTGTAAAGAAAGTGTTTCAGCCATGTCTCTTTCTTATAATCTTCCCCTTTTCTTTG
Source organism: Sceloporus occidentalis (assembly GCA_023333645.1). Classification (NCBI taxonomy): domain Eukaryota; kingdom Metazoa; phylum Chordata; class Lepidosauria; order Squamata; family Phrynosomatidae; genus Sceloporus; species Sceloporus occidentalis. The sequence goes on along the minus strand of JALMGF010000064.1, from coordinate 3,176,206 downwards.
CCAAAAGGAGATACGTTTGCTGCTAATTTCCTGATTAAAAGCGGTGCCCGGGTGAATGCTGCGACACTGGGAGACCAGGAGACACCACTGCACATAGTGGCATCTTACAACCCCAAGAAGCACAAGCCAGATACCATGGTGGAGATGGCGCGGATTGCAGAGTCCCTCTTAAAGGCAGGGGCCAATCCAAACATGCAGGACAGCCAAGGAAGGTGACTGCTGGGTGACTGCTCCTCCTGTGTTTTTGCGTTCCTTTGCCTGTTCATTTCTTTGCCGTGCTGCTTTGTTGTGTCAGCTTCAGTGTATGAAGCTATCCTATAGACAGAGCTTGGAAAAAATCTTCCAGAGTCCTTTAGCCTGCATGGCTAGTGACTGTGCTGGTTGCAGAATTCCAGCAGTTGTAGACCAAAAGAGTAACTTTTCCAAGCTCTCTCCATACATTACCAAGTGACTGGTTATTTAGCTTTCCAACCTTGGCTCCCCAGATGTTGTTGGATTTCAAATCCCAGAAACCTCTGCCGTGTATGGCCAATATTAAGGGATTGTAGACGTTGTAGACCAATCATCTGGGAAAGGAACCACTAGTAGAGTTTTGCCTATTTTAATTAACAAAGCATCTTCAAGGTGTTTAGGCAGATTACTTCCCCACCAACCTTTTTAACTGAAGAGGGGAATGGAGAGGGATGCTGGTATTTAACCTGGTACCTTCTTCATACAAAAGCATGTACACTCATATTTGCACCTTTGATATTTGTGGATTTGATTATTCATGGATTTGATTAATATGTTCTCTCTAGGAATATTCTAGGTCCTCCAGTGCAACTCTATGGTCAACTTTAACTAAAAGTTGCACTGAAAGACTTAGAGATCCCTAGACAGAATACTCTACTAGGCATTTGTAGCTCCTCCAGGGCAGTCCTATGGTCAGTGTCTGTCGGACGATGACCACAGAGTCACACTGAAAGACCTAGAGATCTCTAGAGAGGATACTCTACTAGGCATTTGCAGCTCCTCCAGGGCACTTCTGTAGTCAGTGTCTGTCGGACGTTGACCACAGAGTTGCGCTGGAGGACCTAGACATCCCTAGAGAGGTGTCCTCTCTGGTTAAAAACATGGTGTTTTTGTTATTTGTGGTTTTTCCATATTCACGGGGGTCTTGTGCCCCTAATCCTAGTGAATATGGAAGGACAAGTGTATGTTTCACTGGGTTATGGCCCAGTCCCAAACCTAACTAGTATTATAGGGTCATTATAAGCTAGTTGACTGACATGAAAGGAAAAGGGAGTCTTCTGTGTTGGAAATTGGATAAAATTGACTGCAGATGAGTTAGGTCACTGTAGGTGAGTCAATTGTATTTCTCATTGGGATGGTATCTAGCTTTAATAATTTCATTTGCATAAGGATAGCTCAGTCAATAGGCCTACCTAGACAGTGGTTAGTGAGAGACAGCTGGTGGCTTGAGGGTTTGATCTAGCAGTAGGAGACAGGGCATGTTTTAAAAGAATATCCCAGCATCATTGTTAGTAAAACTGGACCAGACTTACCGTGCTGGTGAAGAAGCTTCATGATGAATCGGAAGCATAAACGTAAAAGCAGTTGTCTTGACGTCTCAGTAAGCGCTTGGCTTGAAATGGTCCTAATGCAAACAAGACTAAGATAAGATGGCAATATTGCAATATGAAGGAGATGTCTAGTGTCTCCTTTTTCAAAATGTCCCAAGGCTTGCTAATTTATGAAAAGAGAGCTCTGGGTAGGAAGTCTTTAGAAGGACTTCTTCCCTAATGTATTTGTTTTTTCTCTTTTCCATAGAACACCATTGCATGCCTCCATTGCTGTGCGAAATGACCATGTTTTCAGTCAACTACTCCAGTGCAAGCAGTAAGTAAGCTGCATGCTAGTTAATGCGAAGCCATCTATTTGGGCTGCTGTTTAAGGGGGAGCGTTACCCTGCACACCTATTGTTTCACTAGGAAGCAGTTTGCGAATAACTGACTTTTCTTGAATTTTAAATCAGAGGGCTGTAATGGCTGTTGATCTTTTTGTTACAGATAGTTCTGTCAGTTCTTAAGTCCTCAATTCTTTATCTTACAGAAACAGACATTTGAATACTCTCAGCTATAGGTGAAGGTACTTGCCTACTGCAAGGAGATGGCTAGAATAGTGAACTTACACAAGTTATCATTCTGGACAATAGCTCCCAGAGACTCCAAACCAACACATACACTCATCACTCCATATTTGTGGATTGGATTGTTCACGGAGTTGATTAAGTATGTTCTCTCTAGGAATATCTAGGTCCTCCAGTGCAACTCTATCATCACCTTTAACTAAAAGTTGCACCGAAAGATCTCTGCTAGCTTCTTTTGGCCTCCAACCACACTCCAACTCTTCGACTCATTCTCTTGGTCACTGTCTTGACCTAGTTCTTGCTGCAAACTGCGCCATTTCTGACTACCTGGCACTTGACTTTCCACTATCTGACCATCATTTAATCTCCTTTGCTCTCACTTATACTCCTCCTCCTCGCCATACTATTCAACGCCTTTTTCGTGATCTTCAATCTGTTGACTCTAACCATCTTGGTCTGACCCTGGATTCATCTCTCTCTTCCCTAAATCTCGGGGATTCTGCTGATTCAGCAATGTCTTTATTTAACTCCACTCTTTCCTCGACTCTTGACCATCTTGCCCCTGTCTCTGTTCGCACTTCTTCCTCCAAGACTAGACCTCAGCCCTGGCTTACCCCCAACATTAAGTTTCTCCGGTCCTGCTCTAGAGCGGCCGAACGTCTTTGGAGAAAGTCCAAAGAGTGGGCTGATTTTATCCATTTCAAATTTGTTCTTTCGTCCTTCTCACGCGCCCTCTCTATGGCTAAACAGAATTATTACAAATCATTGATCTCTGCCAATGAGAGGTGCCCGCAGCGTTTGTTCTCCACCTTCAACTCTTTGCTTAAACCTCCCTCTCCTCCTGTCTCTTCATCTTTCTCTCCTAATGACTTTGCTAACTATTTCATCTCTAAGATTACCACTATTCGCTCTGAGATAGTCCCTCCTGATTCTTCTTCTGCTCTTAATCTTCTATCGCCTTCGCCTAACAAATCTAATCTTCTATCGCCTTCGCCTAACAAATTTTCTGTCTTTCCTCCTGCCTCCTTGGATGAACTCTCTACACTTCTGAACTCTTCCAAACCTGCTACCTGTCCTCTTGATCCTATTCCTACTCGTCTTCTAATCTCTATAGCTCCCTCCTTTCTGCCCTCGCTTCTCCATATCTTCAGTCTCTCTCTCTCTACAGGCTCCTTCCCTTCGGACTTCAAACATGCTCTCATTTCCCCAATTCTGAAAAAACCTTCTCTTGACCCCTCCTCTTTGTCTAGCTATCGTCCGATTTCTCTTCTCCCCTTTCTTTCTAAGGTTTTGGAACGGGTTGTTTATTCGCGCTGTCTCAAGTTTCTCGAAACCAACTCCATCCTTGATCCCTATCAGTCTGGTTTCCGCCCAAGGCATTCCACAGAGACAGCTCTCACAAAGATCTCAAATGACCTTTTACAGGCCAAGGCTAATGGCCTTTACTCTGTTCTCATTCTTCTCGATTTGTCTGCAGCCTTTGACACTGTTGATCACTGTCTCCTAATTGACATACTCTCTGACCTTGGGTTCTCAGACTCTGTTCTCGACTGGTTTAGATCTTACTTGTCTGGCAGATCTTTTGCAGTAGTTGCAGGGGGTCAGACTTCTTCTCCTGTTCCCTTATCTGTTGGAGTTCCCCAGGGCTCTGTTCTGGGTCCCCTTCTGTTTTCTCTCTACACACTGTCCTTAGGAAAACTCATCAGCTCTTTTGGCTTTTCCTACCATCTGTATGCCGATGACACCCAGCTGTATCTTTCTGCCCCTGACCTTTCTCCAAGGCTTGAACAGCAAGTCTCGTCTTGCCTTACAGCTGTCTCACAGTGGATGCGCCATCGGCGTTTGAAGCTCAACATGTCCAAGACGGAGCTTCTTGTCTTTCCTCCTAAGCCCAACCTTCAACACTCCTTTTCTGTCTCTGTGGACAACATTTCCATTCAACCAGTCCTGCAAGCCCGCAGTCTCGGCTTTATCTTTGACTCTTCTCTGTCGTGTATCCCTCAGATCCAGACCACAGCCAAGGCTTGTAGATTCTTTTTGTACAATATTGCCAAAATCCGACCTTATCTCTCCGCCTCTTCTGCCAAGATCCTGGTCCATGCCCTAGTGATCTCATGACTTGATTACTGTAATGTCCTCCTGGCTGGACTTCCTCTTTCTCACCTCCGTCCTTTAATCTCTGCCCAGCATTCAGCTGCACGCATTATCACTTCCACCCACCGCTCTGACCACATCTCTCCTGTGTTGGCATCCCTTCACTGGCTCCCTCTCCCTTTCCGCATTCAGTATAAGCTCCTGCTGTCGACATTCAAAGCCCTCCATGGACTGGCCCCTCCTTACTTATCAGACCTTCTTTCTCCTCACCTTCCCACCAGGGCCCTCCGTTCTGGTAGTCAAGGGCTCCTGTCTCAGCCCAGGATTTCCTCTGCCCCATCCCGGATTCGCCCCTTTTCACTTGCTGCCCCTCACTCCTGGAACCTTCTTCCTCCACAAGCAAGAGTCATCACTTCTTTAATCAGCTTCAAAACAGAGTTGAAAACCATCCTGTTCAGAGAAGCCTTCCCAGACATCACACAATTGTCGCTTACTATTTGATGTTCTGTTGTTGACTGTTTATTGATCCATTTCCTGTATTGCTATGTACTGTATATGTATTATCCTACTTGTGAGTATGTATTTTCCCTGGATAATGATTAACCTTCCATTTTGAAGCCAAGCCCTCCCTCCTGTCCATCTGCCTTGGTCCAGGCCTCGGAGGTTGAGAGGAACTGCTGGACCTCTTACCCTTTCCCGTCACCACTCCCTTCTCCTTCTGTGTCATGTCTTTTTAGATTGTAAGCCTGAGGGCAGGGAACCGTCTAACTAAAAAAATTGCATGTACAGTGCTGTGTAAATTTACAGCGCTTCATAAATAAAGGTTAATAATAATAATAATAATCTAGAGATTCCTAGAGAGAATACTCTACTAGGCCTTTGTAGCTCCTCCAGCGCAGTTCTGTGGTCAGTGTCTGTCGGACGTTGACCACAGAGATGCACTGGAGGACCTAGAGAGAACACTCTACTAGGCCTTTGTAGCTCCTCCAGCGCAGTTCTATGGTCAGTGTCTGTCGGATGTTGACCACAGAGTTGCACTGGAGGACCTAGGGATTCCTAGAGAGGTGTCCTCTCGGGTAAAACATGGTGTTTTTGTTATTTGCGGTTTTTCCACATTCACGGGGGTCCTAGTGAATTTGGAGGGACAAGTGTATTATGACCATGCTAGCTGGGAGTAGTATATAGGTGAGCCTAGCAAAGGTCCACATGCAGACCTATGCTGAGCCATACAGAACTGTAGCCATTGTGTCTCGACTCAAAACTGTAGCAATAAAACATCTGTCGGATGATAACAATATTGTTTGTTTTGCTGTTAGACTAGATTTGGAACTAAAGGATCACGAAGGAAGCACTGCCCTGTGGCTTGCAGTCCAGTATATCACTGTCTCTTCTGACCCGTCTGTCAACCCCTTTGAGGATGTCCCAGTGGAGAATGGCACTTCTTTCGATGAGAACAGCTTTGCTGCCAGGCTTATCCAGCGAGGCAGCAATACAGACGCCCCGGATACGGTGACAGGTGGGTGAGAAAGAGGGGGCAGCAGTAGTAGACAAAGTCTGGCACTGGCAAGACATGTCAGGGCACACATATGTCGCCCTCTCTGTGAGCGAATGGATAGACCATTTATGTGACATCTGTTTGAACTTGGCACCACATGATCTCATGATAGTGTGCGGTTTGTATGATTTGTACGAGAGTCAGTAGTTGTGATTGACATTGGCTTAGGTTGTATTAAATGTCCTAGGGGATTCTGGGATTTATATTTAGCCTTCTCTGTCAGGTCTGGTGCCGCAAACTACAAATTCCAGAGTTCCACAGCATTGAGCCACAGCAGTTAAAGCACTGTCAAACTGTATTGTTTTTGCAGATGCAGACACAGGGTTAGTTGAGCAGCACTTGTTGATTTTTGCTCTTTAGTGGAGTATGCATAAACTTAGGAATATGCGCAAGCAGTACTGAATGAAATTTCCAAAGTAGAGACGAGCAACGGCACTTTTAAAAACATCCCCAAATGGTAAAAGACCAAATAATAGAGCAGAAAATTAAACCAAGAAGTATGTCTAAAAGGATGGAGGTAGCTACTAAACTGAACAAAACTGGGATCAGATAGAACAAACTGTCCGTTCAATATGTATATTTTAAAAAACCCATCTGATCATTAATTCAGTGTGATTTGTTACTAAAATACCTGGGTACGCTTCTTAAATTTTAACTTCTCTGTTCTGAGTTAGAAAGATAGCAGAAGGTGCTATATTGCACTGGTCAAACGTGAAATCCTGCGAGGGGGAAGGATTATGCTAACAGAATGGATGACTCCCTGCTCCATCTGCTGTGCAGATTTCCTACAGAATTTCATTTTTCTTTTGCAGCAAGTGGCTAGTCTTGTATCTGCAGCATCAATTCTGGTGCAGTGCCTTAGGTTAGGATGGCAGATGAAAGGTGCTGGCTGAAACTTTGCCTACTTGTCTAATCCTGGATGCTTTTTTGCCCCCCTTTTAGGAAACTGCTTGCTGCAGAGAGCAGCTGGCACGGGAAACGAGGCTGCAGCACTCTTCCTGGCCACTCATGGGGCCAAAGTCAACCACAGGAATACATGGGTATGTAGGAAGACTGCATTAGAGGTAGATTGATTCAATAGAATTATAGAATCATAGACTCGTAGAGTTGGAAGAGACCCCAAGGGCCATCCAGTCCAACCCCTTGCCATGCAGGAACTCTCACTCAAAGTATACCCAACAGATGGCCATCAGCTTCTGTTTAAAGACCTCCAGGGAAGGAGACTCCACTACACTCCAAGGAAGGAGTGTGTTCCGCTGTTGAACAGCCCTTACTATCAGAAAGTTCCTCCTAATGTTGAGGTGGAACCTCTTTTCTTATTGCTTGAATCCATTGCTCCGGGTCCTATTCTCTGGAGCAGCAGAAAACAAGCTTGCTCCCTCCTCAATATGGCATCCCTTCAAATATTTAAACAGGGCTATCATATCACCTCTTAATCTTCTCTTCCCCAGGCTAAACATCCCCAGCTCCCTCTACATAGGGCATGGTTTCCAGACCCTTCACCATTTTAGTTGCCCTCCTTGGACACGCTCCAGTTTCTCAACATCCTTTTTGAATTGTGACCAAAGTAGAATAGAGTGGCACTATTACTTCCCTTGATCTAGATACTATACTTTTATTGATGCAGCCTAAAATCACATTGGCCTTTTTAGCAGCCGCATCACTGTTGACTCATGTTTAACTTGTGGTCTACTAGATAAAATAAGGAGGCAACAGATTGAGAATATCAGAGATCAAATAAAATAACAGGTAACAATTGGATAAACAGTGCCTGGGAACGCTTCCCTGAACATTATAGTCTTAGACTAAGATAAAACAAACCACCTAAAACAGAGTAGAGGAAATCAATAAGGGAACTTGAGCTTAATTGTTGAGCTGGTTGTACGATCTCAAAAGTGCCCCAGTTTTTGCCGCTCAAAATGGATGCCTTCAACCTGCAAGCTGTGTGTGAACTCGGCACTTCAGGCGTAGGGCAAACTTTTTCTTTACCTGTGCGCCGGTTTTCTATTTGCAGAGGTGTAGATGAGAGTGCTATTGCTTGCATTCTGAACTGGTATTGCCCAGACACAAGAGCAGTTATCTCAGTGGGCTTGTGTGTTGTGCTGCCAAGTTGTGTTAAAGCCGCTCTCTATTCAAGAATATTCTCAGTTCCTCCAGTGACTTAAGTTGTTACTCTTTGTTTGAAAGGGAGAAACCCCCTTGCACACAGCCTGCCGGCATGGTCTTGCCAACCTCACCGCAGAGTTGCTGCACCAAGGCGCCAACCCTAACATCCAGACGGAGAAAGCCGTGCCTGCCAAGAAGGGGACTACGATATCCAGCGCAGCTGATAACGTTAGCCTGCAAACTCCTCTTCACATGGCAATAGCTTACAATCACCCTGATGTTGTGTCTGTCATACTGGAGCAAAAAGGTGAGGAGGGTAGGGTCTAGGAAACTTTGCGGTAGGATTTGCTAGTTGAGGATCATGGCATTGGATTAAAGGAGTGGGAAAACAGGCTGCTGGAAGATATTTGCTTGAGACATAAGAAAATGTGGCAAGAAAGGGGAGATTTTGAAAGTTAGAAGACTTTGAGGAGGGAGATGTTATCCTTATAAGAGTGAATGTTGGGACAGAAGTTCTGAACAAAAGCTTTTGAACTCTAGCTCCCAGAATCCTCTACTTTGTTTTCATAGAATCATAGAGTTGGAAGAGACCACAAGGGCCATCCAGTCCAGTCCCCTGCCATGCAGGAATACACATTCAAAGCATCCCTGACAGATGGCCATCCAGCCTCTGTTTAAAGACCTCCGAAGAAGGAGACTCCACCAAAATCTCAGAGGAAGGAGTGTGTTCCACTGTTGAACAGCTCTTACTGTCGGGACGTTCTTCCTAATGTTTAGAGGAATCTCTTTTCCTGCAGCTTGCATCCATTGCTCTGTGTCTTAGTCTCTGGGGCAGCAGAAAACAAGCTTGCTCCCTCCTCAATATGACATCCCTTTAAACGTTTAAACAGGGCTATCATATCACCTCTTAACCTTCTCTTCTCTTTTCTATTATTCAGAGAGGCTGGGAATTAAACCCATATCCTTCTGGATGTGAAACAAGTATTGTGTTGCTGAGCAGTGGAGTCTGTCTAAGATAAAGTCTAGAAATCCCAGATAACTGATAAACCAGAAGACAAAATGACTGTATATCTATTGCAGTCCAGTCCTTTAAAACAAAAACCTAACAGAATTTGTGTTTGTTTCTTTTGTTTTCTAGCTAATGCTCTTCATGCCACCAACAATTTACAGATCATTCCGGACTTCAGCCTCAAAGATTCCAGGGACCAAACCGTTTTGGGATTAGCCTTATGGACAGGTAACAGGAGGTGTAAGAACAGAAACGCATGTTGTAGAATTTCAAGAAGTAATAACCAAGTATAATAATGAAAATTTAAGACACAAACCAGACAAAACAGAGCTGTTTATAGTGGGAGAGGACTGAGCCTTCTTTAAAGGAGACCAGATGTTAGTTTTTAAAAGAGCTGGTCATGCGCTTGGCAGTTTAGATAACACCAGTGTCTCCTTCCTTGCAAGATTCCTGAAGGATGGCAGGGTGGAAACCTTTCACAAGTTGTTTGCTTCTTTATGATGCAAACTGTGGTATGTCAAACTAAAGCATGCTTAAAGTGTAGTCCTTACCCTGCCATGCTCTTCTGCTCAGGTATGCACACAATCGCAGCTCAACTCCTTGGCTCTGGGGCCTCCATCAATGACACCATGTCGGATGGACAGACACTGCTGCACATGGCAATACAGAGGCAGGACAGCAAGAGTGCGCTCTTCCTCCTGGAACATCAAGCGGATATCAGCGTCAGGTAACATTTCTGCTTCTGCTGTTTGTGGGAGAAACATCTTCCTTGGGGGACCACACCTGCCCCTCTGTGGACTGGTATTTTACTCACATGGTAAAATACCCCACAAGATCAAAGGTTAGGACTCCACCGAAAGGTGCCAAATGGTTGTTTTGCTTAAGTTATAACTGTAAATGATGCCCCTGCCAACAAATGTCTGGCTACATAAAACACAGTGTTCTTATTGCAGGACTCAGGATGGGGAGACCGCTCTCCAGCTGGCCATCAAAAACCAGCTTCCGCTTGTGGTCGATGCGATCTGCACAAGAGGGGCAGACATGTCCGTGCCTGATGATAAAGGGAATCCTCCACTCTGGCTTGCGCTGGAAAATGACTTAGAAGATATTGCTTCCACTCTGGTAAGAGCAGCACCCACAGCTGTCCTTCCTTATATCAAATGGCCACATACAGACAGGCCCGCATAAAGCTGCTTCGGGTCACTTTGGAGGTGTGCTGTTTAAATGACACACACATCTTAAGAAGCCAGAAGCTGTGCCAAAGAGTCCTTAGGACTGGAGCATGGTTTTGGCACAACTTCTGGCCTCTTAGGACTCATGTATCACTTAAACAGCATACCTCCAAAGTGACCCGAAGCAGCTTTATTTGGGATCGTCTGTACGGGCTCAAATGTTACCAAGCCAACAAATGCTATCAGTGAATTTCCCCCCGTTATTTTATGACATGATGTAATCATGCATTAGTATTTTGTTGTAAAACATTTAAAAGAAAGTGTGGAACCTTCAAAATGACAGAGGTGAGTTTCCTAAGAGAAAGATTCAAAGTCATACTGCAGTCCTGGTATCACATTAGAAGGACTAGCCCTATGGTAAAAACTACCGTTCTCCACAGAGAGATATGAAGTCTTGCAGGTTGAACCAGTCACAGTTGCATGCATGTTGAAGTATCCCCTTGAAGGCAAATCGCTCTGCGTCTCCAGTCCTCCATGGATCAGATTACATTGGGTCCATTAAGTTTCTGGTTGAAATGTTGGGTAGTGCTTTCCAACCCAGCGCTCGCTGAGGACTCAGGTTTTGTCCCTTTTTCTTTCCATGCACAGGAAATGGACAAAAGGGAGTCCCCGCTATTTCCTATTAGAGGGTGAGAAGGGCAGGTGGGTTTGCCCATAAATCTTCACAGATTATATGAGGAAATTCATTAGGCCAAATGTCCCTTACCCTTCTGTGCCCTACAGGACCAGTATCTTCATGTCTCCATAGAAAATCTTAAATGTGATCCACTGAAAAGCAAGTTCTGCTCCTCCTTAAGTGTCTCATTCTCTCCTCTGTAGGTGAGGCATGGTTGTGATGCCACCTGCTGGGGTCCAGGACCAAGCGGTTGTTTACAGACTCTCCTGCACCGAGCTATCGATGAGAACAATGAACAGATCGCCTGCTTTCTTATCCGCAGGTCAGGAACGTATTGCTGTCCAGAGGGAGAATTAATCACATTTACAGATGGATCGATTCAATCAAGGAAGCCTAAGCCCTGAATTTGCAAGACCTGAGCAGGGCTGTTTCATTCATAGGCTGCTATAAGTCAAAAGTTGATTTGATGGCAGAGAACAAAGGGAGAATTAAAGCTGTTTTCATGGATACTTTGGGCTTCCCTTCTCTGTTGACCAGGCTTTTAAAGAGAGCAAGACCTTTCTTGAGAGGTCAAACATGCATCTCCTTGGACAAGGGGTATCCTCAGTGACTTAAACATTTGGGGTAAAACTGTCATGGAATCGTAGAGTTGAAAGAGACCCCAAGGGCCATCCAGTACAACCCCATTCTACCATGCAGGAACTCTCAATCAAAGCATCCCCATTGACAGATGGCCATCCAGCCTCTGTTTGAAGACCTCCAAGGAGGGAGACACCACCATTTTCCATTGAAGGAGTGTGTTCCACTGTTGAACAGTCCTTACTGTTAGGATGTTCCTCCTAATGTTTAGGTGGAATCTCTTTTCTTATAGCTTGCATCCATTGTTCCAGGTTCTCTGTTCTCTGGAGTAGTAGAAAACAAGCTTGCTCCCTCTTCAATATGACATTCCTTCAAATATTTAAACAGGGCTATCATATCACTTCTTAACCTTCTCTTCTCCAGGCTAAACATCCCCAGCTCCCTGAGTCTTTCCTCATAGGGCATGGTTTCCAGACCCTTCACCATTTTAGTCACCCTCCTTTGGACACGCTCCAGTTTCTCAATGTCCTTTTTGAATTGAACTGTCTCTTTGTTGCTTTCTTCCTAGTGGCTGTGATGTTAACAGTCCACGGCAGCCAGGTGCCAATGGTGAGGGTGATGAGGAAGCCCACGATGCGCAGACGCCATTGCATTTGGCTGCTTGTTGGGGCCTTGAAGAAACAGTGCAGTGCCTTCTAGAGTTTGGTGCCAATGTAAACGCACAGGTATGCACAGGCATGTTTGTTATACTTAGGGAGATGGGTTGGTTGGCCTCTTTTGTGCAGCTAACTGGCCTGTCTTTGTAGGATGCAGAGGGAAGAACACCAATCCACGTTGCTATTATCAACCAGCATGGCGTCATTATCCAGCTCATGATCTCACACCCTGACATTCAGCTCAACATACGGGACCGGCAAGGGATGACCCCGTTTGCATGTGCCATGACTTACAAGAACAACAAGGCAGCCGAGGCAATCCTCAAACGGGAGCCGGGGGCAGCTGAGCAGGTACAGAAGGATCTTTGCATGCTCTTGTGTCACTGGCCCTGTCAGGACCATGGTAAATAGGTCTGATAAAATGACATGGATGTGGCCACTAGGCTCTAGTGGCAGTTATATGTGTCAGCATTTAAACATTGGAATTCATAATTGGAATGTTGATGCAACTGTCAACTGTCATTCTCAACTGTCACTGAGACAGAGTGAGACAGTGTGCACCTCAGAGTGGGTTGTTACTGATGTAGATGGTGGAGGGTGTCGTTGTATATAGTATAGTACACAGTGGAACTTCTTCTATGAATAAAAGCCTCCTCTGAGAGAAGATTACAGTATCTCTTTGCTCATTGAGAAAGCGATAGGTGTTTCTCCAGCTCACAAGCTACTGAGTACAGTCACGAAGGTGGAGAATCTGGCACCATACGTTAATGTGTTGCCTCATGCACTGCGCAACATAGCAACGTCAAAAGCGTTTTAACAGGCCCAGTGGCTAATGCTGCAGCATCGTGTCGCCAGTAATCTGGCACAGCTTGAGGACATCCAGTGCTTGCTTGGTTTGCACACCTTGGTTTGTCTTAAAGCAGGGATGGGAAACAATTTTTCCATGTGTTGGCATTCACTTTCAGAGGGAAAAATTCAGTGTAGACACATGAATCTAGAAGTATTGATGCACACAGAATAATTTTCAGAGAAACATTTGTACAGCCTAAACTAGTACAGTAAGCCGGGGTGGGCAGGATAAAATAGCGTCCTGGACTTCTGGGAATGTGAATGTTAGGACAAAAAAAGTTTAGACACATCATCCTGATTCAGCTATTCAACATCTTAATGCTTTAGTTTATTTCCCACATACAATTATGTATATTCATAATTTTTTTCTGAATGCCTCTGAAACATTATACTGTGTGCGCAAGCAGATATGTGTACAATCGCCCCTTGATATTGGCACTCTTGCCATCCATGGATTGCAGCACCCGTGAATGGCCCTGCCCTGTTCTTCTCAATGGCGATGCATGCACATGACTACAAAACATGGTTGTGTGGATGTCGCACCGCAGTTGACTTCCCGTGGTGTTTGGCATCCATGGGGGAAGGGTCCAGAATGGATCCCTGCAGATGCAAAGGGCCAAAGGAGCTCCAGAGTATTTGCTACTAACAGGCACTGAGCTTCGAAGGTGCACAGTTCCTGCACAATCTAGCCAGTAATGTTGTTGTAAAGGAAGTAACTTTTCTTTGGTTTGCTGTTTGGAAAAATAAATGCATCAAACGGTTTGCTCACTGTCACAGGTAGACAACAAAGGCCGGAATTTTCTCCATGTGGCCGTTCAGAATTCCGATATCGAGAGTGTGCTCTTCTTGATCAGTGTCCAAGCCAACGTCAATTCCAGGGTTCAAGATGCCTCCAAGCTGACACCGTTGCACCTTGCAGTGCAGGCTGGCTCAGAAATCATTGTTCGCAATCTGGTATGTTTAACCTCTGAGCGCTCCCTCTACTTTACACATTCACTGCTGGGGCTATGTTTACTAAATTCAGATTTTTCAAAAGATGGTGTTCATGGGTGCTGTGTTGGCCATGCAGTATTACACAACCAAATCCATTTTTAAAGAAAATGTTGTTGCATGGCCAACACAGCTGCCCCGAACATATATTATGTGCCTCGTTGGATAACTGTTTAAAGACATTTTTTTAAAGTACATTAAAAAGGAGTTAAATTATTATGGTGTTAAAACAGATAGCGAAATAAATAAATGTGCAGCCATAGTTTTCACTTGAGAGACACTAAGTTTTGGAAGCTGCCGTGAATTCCAGTGAGGGCCAGCTTGAAGGCACATAACAACAAGAATCATAGAATCATAGAGTTGGAAGAGACCACTAGGGCCATCCAGTCCAACCCCCTGCCATGCAGGAAATCCAATTCAAAGCATCCCTGACAGATGGCCATCCAGCCTCTCTTTGAAGACCTCCAAGAAAGGAGACTCCACTACACTCCGAGGAAGGAGTGTGTTCCACTGTCAAACAGCCCTTACTGTCAGGAAGTTCCTCCTAATGTTCAGGTGGAATCTCTTTTCCTGTAGCTTGCATCCATTGTTCCGGGTCCTGTTCTCTGGAGCAGCAGAGAACAAGCTTGCTCCCTCTTCAATATGACATCCTTTCAAATATTTAAACAGGGCTATCATATCACCTCTTAACCTTCTTTTCTCCAGGCTAAACATCCCCAGCTCCCTAAGTCGTTCCTCATAGGGCATGGTTTCCAGACCCTTCACCATTTTTGTCGCCCTCCTTTGGACACGCTCCAGTTTCTCAATGTCCTTTTTGAATTGTGGCGCCCAGAACTGGACACAATATTCTAGGTGGGGCCTGACCAGAGCAGAATACAGTGGCACTATTACTTCTCTTGATCTAGACACTATACTTCTATTGATGCAGCCTAAAATAGCATTGGCCTTGTTAGCTGCCGCATCACACTGTTCACTCATGTTCAACTTGTGGTCTACTTGGACTCCTAGATCCCTTTCACACGTAGTTTCATTCAGCCAGGTGTCACCCATCCTATATCTGTGCATTTTATTTTTCCGCCCTAAGTGCAATACCTTACATTTCTCTGTGTTGAATTTCATTTTGTTAGCTTTGGCCCAGCTTTCTAGTCTATTCAAGTCATTTTGAATCTTGATCCTGTCCTCTGGGGTATTAGCTATTCCCCCTAATTTGGTGTCATCTGCACATTTGATAAGTATGCTCCCAATTCTGTCATCCAGGTCATTGATAAAGATGTTGAATAGCACTGGGCCCAGGACAGAGCCCTGTGGGACCCCACTGGTCACTTCTCTCCAGGATGAAAAGGAGCCATTGTTGAGCACCCTTTGGGTTCGGCCGGTCAACCAATTACAGATCCATTTAACAGTTCCTTTGTCTAGCCCACATTTTACAAGCTTGTTTGCAAGAATGTCATGGGAAACCTTGTCAAAGGCCTTACTGAAATCAAGATATACTATATCCACAGTATTCCCTTCATCTACCAAGCTGGTAATTTTATCAAAGAAAGAGATTAGATTTGTCTGGCATGACTTGTTTCTCTGAAACCCATGTTGACTTTTTGTGATTATGGCATTGCCTTCTAGATGTTCACAGACTCTCTGTTTAATGATCTGCTCCAGAATCTTTCCTAGAACTGATGTCAAACTAACTGGACGATAATTGTTGGGATCCTCTTTTTTCCCCTTTTTGAAGATGGGGACAACGTTTGCCCTCCTCCAGTCAGCTGTGATCTCTCCTGTTCTCCAGGAGTTTTCAAATATGATTGCCAATGGCTCCGATATTACTTTTGCCAGTTCTTTTAATACCCTTGGATGGAGTTCATCTGGTCCCGGAGACTTAAATTCATTTAGATTAACAAGGTGTTCCTCTACTATCTCTTTACTTATTCTGTGCTGAAATTCCCCTATTCTGTCCTCTGCTCCATTATCCTCAGGTTGAGCACCCTTTGCCTTTTCTGAGAAGACTGAGGCAAAGAAGGTGTTGAGTAATTCTGCCTTTTCTCTATCTCCTGTTAGCATTTTGCCATCTTCTCCACGCAGTGGCCCTACTGTTTCTTTCTTCTTCCTCTTGCTGCGGACATATCCAAAAAAGCCCTTTTTATTGTTCTTAACCTCTCTAGCAAGCCTGAGTTCATTCTGCACTTTAGCTTTTCTGACTTTACCCCTACACATGCCTGCTATTTCTTTGAATTCCTTTTTCGTGATTTCCCCCTTTTTCCATTTCTTATACATCTTCCGTTTCAAACTTAGCTCCGTTGAAAGTTCCTTAGTCATCCATCCTGGTTTCTTGAGACACCTCCCGTTTTTCTTTCTCACTGGAACTGTTTGAAATTGTGCCTTCAGTATCTCCCTTTTGAGAAATTCCCATCCGTCCTGAACTCCTTTATCTTTTAGTATTTCTGACCATGGAATCGCCCTCAATACTTCTCTAAGTTTACTGAAATCCGCTCTCCTAAAGTCTAGGATGCGTGTCTGACTATGCCTGGCTTCTCCTTTCCACTGTATTACAAACTCCAGGAGAACATGGTCACTTCCACCTAATGATCCCACCACTTGCACCCCATTAACCAAGTCATCCTTGTTGGTTAGGATCAGATCTAAAATAGCTGACCCTCTTGTTGCCTCTTCCACCTTTTGGACCATGAAATTGTCTTCCAGGCAAGTGAAGAATTTGCTAGACCTTGAGGATTTTGCTGAGTTTGACTTCCAGCAAATATCAGGGTAGTTGAAGTCGCCCATCACTACTACATCTCTCCTTTCTGAGTGTGTGGTCATCTGTTCTAGAAAGGCATCATCCAATTCCTCAGTCTGACTTGGGGAGTTGTGACTCCCCTCAAAGTGGTCACAGTGACATAGTCCCCTTCCTCTGTTTTTCTTTCCTGACAGCTCCTTGCAGGTGCCAAAGTCAATGAGCTGAACAAGCACCGCCAGACGGCCCTCCATCTTGCGGCCCAGCAGGACCTCCCCACGATTTGCTCAGTTCTTCTGGAGAATGGCGTTGACTTTGCAGCTGTGGATGAAAACGGGAACAATGGTAACTCTCTTGATTTTGGAAGACGTTGAAGGTTCTGTTTCCCCACTTGTGTACAAGCTGGGCAGTTTCCTACTAATAGAGCCTGGCACAACGCAGGCTGGAGATTTCACCTCTGCTCTTGCTCCATTCCGCAGGAGGTATCGTGAATGCATTCCTTTTGTATGCTCTGCAAAACTAGTGGAGGCATCTGTAATGGTACCACAATGCCCTTTTTGTCTGGGACTTGAGCTCCCAAAGCGGAGAGGATGGTGCAGATATTATTCCTCTCCCTGGCATGCTCTGATAAGAGATAGCCCCCATGTGCCTGCTCATCATAGCCACATTGGCAAGCACAGTGTGTAAAAAATGTGCACATCAGGTTTGAGCAAAGGTTTCTGGGAACCTTTGCTTCACCCTGATTTCAGTATCCCCCGATAATGGAGATCCATTCAAAAGTGCATGCACAAACAAACCAGGAAATGTTCTAGAAGAGTTTATGCATGCCATTTCTTCAGATGCCAGCCACAGATACTGGCGAAACAACCGGAATAAACTCTTCTAGAACATGGTCGCATAGCCTGAAAAACCCACAAAAAGCTATGGATGCACAAACAAGGAAGTACTCGAATTTTTTGGCCGATGCCTGTCTATATTTTGTTAAAAACAATAAAAATGGCAAGTAATGGTTTATAAAGTGTGCATTAGATGCTCTAAAAGGGCCTAAATACCCTGAAGGTACCAGATACTGTCTAAATCTTGGAAACTAAGCAGGGTCAGTCGTGGTTAGTAGTTCGATGGGAGACTGCCGACAAATACCAGGTGCTGTTGGGTATATTTCAGAGGCAGGAACTGGAAAAACCACCTCTGAGGATTCCTTCCCTAAGAAAACCCTATGAAATTCATGGGGTCACCATACGTCAGCAGGTGACTTGAAGGTGCACACAGACACACAAAAGATGCTTTGTGTAGATTTTTGTTAAGGCAGCCTGTCAACAGGATAACAATCTAATAGAAAGGAAAGGAAAGGGGAGTGGGATGGAGAAGAGAAGAAACGAAATGAAATCTCAAGTTTTTAGAGCTGAATGTAATGGACAGCTTGGATGGAAATTGTTCCAGGCGATGATTCCTCCCTTAAAGCTGAAGAGCTGGCATCAGTGCCCCATCTCTGCCTTGGTTGCAGCCAGGTGTCCCTTCTTTAAAGTTGTGGCACAGCACAATGATGGAGTTTTTCAGTTAAAGAAGATTTCTTTTTTCATTTAGCTTTAATATAGCTTTGGATTTCAGTATTTCATAGAGAAGCGTGTACAGGTCTGTACTTAATGTCAGTTTTGAATCATGGTGTGTCTCCTGTCTCCCTGCAGCCCTCCACCTGGCAGTCATGCAAGGACGCCTGACTAACATCCGTGTCCTCCTGACAGAGTGCACTGTGGATGCAGAAGCCTTTAATGTCAGGTAAATACAATGTGTGGAAGAAGGAAACACTAATGCGTGTCTGCATGGGTTCTCCATCTGCGATGGCGATTCTCATGGAAGGGTTAACATTCCCTCTTCCTTCAGAGGCAGGGTTCTGCAGATGAGTTTCAGGTGAGAGGGATCCCCCAGTTCCTGTCCTGCCCTCTTTATAGGTAATCCTATCACAGGTTTTGCACCTCTGAATTCTTTCTCTCTGTTCTAGCAGCCAGGCCACAATATTGTTTACCTCCCAGTTTATCTGTTTTTTCACAACCATTCAGAGGTTCCAGCTATGCCTTAAGCACTCCTCATGGAAAACATAGCCAGGCTTTCATGAGGATTGTTAAGGTTTTCCTAGAAGAAAAGCAGAAAAAGCTGCTAAAGAGAGAAAAAATAGGCCGGCTTTCCTCCATCTGGTGCCCACAAATGATCTGAATCATAACTCCCGTCATCCCACTGCCAGCATGACTTGCTCCTTGCACCTGTTTTACAACTACTTGCGAGCATACATTAAGAATAATGGTCTTTAGAAAGACTCCTTTCTTTGAGCCCACTTATAAAAATTGGCCTATATAGGATGTGACTCTGAATGGCAAAGAAGGCTCCTGGCATTGCTAGTTTCTGTGCATGAACATGTTGTTGCCTGCCTTCGAGTCGTTTCCAACTTATGACAAAACTATCATGGGTTTTTCTTGGCAAGATTTATTCAGAGGAGGTTTGCCATTGCCTTCCCCTGAAACTGAGACCATGCAACTTGCCCAAGGGTCACCCATTGAGTTTCATGACCGAGCTGGGAATCGAACCCTGGTCTCCAGAGTCATAGTCCAACACTCAAACTACTACGCCAGCATGTGAACATGCCTGCATGTAATGTGGTCCGTGTCTTGTTCTCAGAGGTCAGTCCCCAATGCATATCCTGGGGCAATATGGGAAGGACAACGCAGCGGCCATCTTTGACCTCTTCCTGGAGTGCATGCCAGAATACCCTCTGGACAAACCAGATGCTGAAGGAAATACAGGTAAGAATCACCTGTTGCCAAGGTGCTGGGTTGCTGAAAACTGGAGAAAGGAGGGAGTGATGATAGATATTTGTTGTCTTTCTCCCTCCCAAACCAAACTTGCACAAGGCAAAAGAGCAGCATTTTAAAAGAGGCGTAAGCAATTTGGGAGCTTTCCAAGTATGATGACATCTAATCCATTTTCCATACTGACCTAGGACACTTGCTATCTGCTTGCCCTCTCCCAAAGTGTGTTGGGCCCGAAATATTACTAAATGGGAGAACAACAACCCCAAAGGCTTCTGGGAGAATGGCTTGCCATTTTAAGTTGGAGAAGGAATCTGAGATGAGGGGCTAGGACCCACACAAAGCCCTTGCTGGCCTGTCCATATTCGGCACAGTTCCTGCTACTGATTTCAAGGGCCCTCTTCATGCGCGAGATGAAGTCTGGTCTCTCAAGAGTGGGACTTGATTTGGGGACTTAAACCTGAGAAGATTGATTTCCTTTCTCTAAGATTCCCTGCCCCAAGCGTTGGATTTCCATTTGAAAGGTCTCCAGTGTTGATGCTATCATGATTGTATGAATTTGAAACTTCTAGTGGCTCATCACTTGAAGTCAGGAATCCTGGTTTATTAAACCACAATGTGAATATGGTGCATGGTAGTGCATGCCAGCTGTTGTGTTCAGCTGCTAAAGCAAGCAAGCCATTGGTAGCTCAGCATAATATCTGAACCCAAAGTGATGCCTGGCTGTACTGGGTAGATGTACTTAGAAATTGGTTCTATACATAGCAGTTGTGTGGGAAGAACTTGGTCTCCTCTGTGATGAAAGCTTGAGAAAATTGTATTTTAGGGTTACAGCTCCTGAAATCGGTCATCCAGCACAGCCAGTGACCATGTTGGCAATGGATTGGAGTCCAACAAGTATATTTTCCAAGCTCTGGTTTAGTTGCTTGCTCCTTTGCTTCTTGCCAAATGATTCCCTGTTCTTCCCAAATAGTTTGACTACCACAAAGTCCACATACTTTGGTTGAAATCACGCTTTCCTTTGTCAGAAGACCATCCATCCAGATGAGGCTAGTCATGGGGATTTGACTCGATTGTTGCATGCAGGGCATTTGTGGGACCCAAATGCCACCTGGTTATTTTCCTCCTTGCAGTGCTTCTTCTGGCCTACATGAAAGGGAACGCCAATCTGTGCCGGGCCATCGTGCGAGCCGGTGCTCGTCTGGGAGTCAACAACAACCAAGGGGTCAACATCTTCAACTATCAAGTGGCAACCAAACAGCTTCTCTTCAGGCTGCTGGGTCAGTGCCCCGGTGCCAGTGCCTCTTGGCAAGAATGCTTCTGGGGGTGGGGAACGTTAGGCTTTAGGGGTAGAATCCAACTCTTTTGGGGCCCTGGTCTAGCCCTTTAGGCTTCTAGAAATGGCCATGTCCCTTGCCCTACAGCACCGCTCTTTGATGGTTGAATTCCGTTTGCGTGCCCAGGACCTCATAAAGAGCAAAAGGTGTGTGGGACATTTGGACCTTGAGAGGACCATGTATTTCCCAGGCTGATGTGACAGAGAAGAACATCAAGGAACCAACAGCCTCTTTGATTTTGCTTTGCAGACATGCTGTCCAAGGAACCTCCCTGGTGTGACGGCTCCAATTGCTACGAATGCAGTGCCAAGTTTGGAGTCACGACAAGGAAGCATCACTGGTAATTGATGTTGAATTGTGGCATTTTAGGGATAAACTGCCTTTTTCACTACTTAATCCTGGTCCCCAGTTTTCTGTTGAAGGTCTACTGGCCTTTCAGTCTTGTATACCTTCTACTTGAAGGAATACATCCCTCTGGGTGGGCAAAGAGAAATCCACTCTATGTGAATATCCAAAAGGTAAAAGAATTGAGAGAGCCCCAGACAAGTCAGTAGTGCTATTATCAATATTCCTTTGCTCAAAGTAATCCATAGATGGTTTTGCTTGTTTCTAAGAGATCGTAGCATAACAGCTGGGTGTGACTCTTACATAAAGGAAGACAGTTGTGTGGAAAGGGCAGAATAAACTAAGAACAAATGCTGCACCGAATCTAAACCAGTGTGCCTGCTTGAGGCTTTTGTGCATGATTTCCCTGAAAGCTGTGAGGTACAGATGGACATGAGTCTCCTTCTTTAGTGGTTGTTAAACAGAGGCTGGATGGCCATCTGTTTGAGGTGTTGTCAGCTTTTCCCTCAACCTGGGAAGCCGAGAAAGAGAGCATGTCTCTTGAAGGCTAACCGTTTGTCCTTCCCTTGCAGCCGGCACTGCGGGCGCCTGCTGTGCCACAGGTGCTCCACCAAGGAGATCCCCATCATCAAGTTCGACTTGAACAAGCCCGTCCGCGTCTGCAACATCTGCTTTGACGTCTTGACGCTGGGGGGCGTTTCCTAGCTGCCCGCGAGCAGAGGGAGCGACTCCCTGCCAGCGGTGCCACCCCTTCGGTCTTGCAGCAGCTCTGGCCAAGATGCCTCTAGCAGAGACCAGGGAAGGGCCTCCTTGTCTTCCTCTTACCAGAGACCGATCAACTTAAGGGACCACGCAAGCGCTCTCTTCTAGGCTATGTTGTTATTGTTTTGGGTATGAATGATAATGGTGGGAAAGGATAGGATTGGGAACAAATTGGGATGTGCTGCAAAGGGGATGTGTGAAAACCAACATCAGTTGTATCTGCCGCTCGACTTCTTCCTGCGCAGGGCATTGAAGGATTTTTTTTTTAATGTTATTTTTCTGCGTTTTCAGATCATGAAACAAAACAAACTTGGTTAAGTTGTGAAGTCTTACCACACAATGTTGAAAGCACTTAACATTTCCTGGGACGCTCTGTGATGGTGATGATGCTCTCTCTGTTTTTGAGACCTTCCAAGAGAGAGCGTTTTGGTTTACATTTGCTCTCCCCCCTTCTCTGGCTTTGTCATAAAACAGCCTTGTGCACCATGCGCAGTAGTAGCGGCCCTTCCCCAAAGAAGCTGTGGCCTTCAAACAGGGTTTTGTTTCATGCATTGATCGGGGAAAAATTGTGTGTGGCCTTACGACAAAAGCTTTACAGTTTCTCCTGCTGGAACAAGGAGAGATTCTCGGCTCTTTTGAACTGCAGCTCCTTTGTCTTTGGGACTATAATGCCTCCGTCGGCTTGCTTACGTCGGAGCCATGCTTGGTGTAAGAGGTGATTTAGGATAGCTTGGCTAATAAATTCAATCGAGGCTGAAAGGAAGAAATGCTAAGCTCTCAGCTGGCCTTTCAGTGACATATCTAGTCGTATGTTTACAGTGAGGTTGAAGGGAAGGCTTGGTGATGGGACTAACTGAGCCAGCATGGAAAAGGGCAGGTTAGAAGCACTAAAACACAGCGGAGGTAAGAGATGTATTTGGGGCAGCAACCAGGAGTTAGTTGGGTAGTGAGGGTACAGATCTTTTTGGGAAGGTTGTGAGTCCATCAGAGGTGATAAGTCACAATTCTTTAATGAGCCAAGATGGTGGCTTTATTTCATTTTTATGAAGGTCTTCTCCGTTCAGATGGTGTTGGTGATGGGTCCCTATTTTGAAGTTCTGGCTCTAAGGCACACTCATGCTCATCTTTACCCTTCCTCCTCGCCCTTTGCAACCGGTAGCGTTTCACGTTGGTTCCAATTTTGTCAAAGCGTAGCGCAAAAGGGCTGCCGCAGAGCTGACTGTACAATGCAAGAGGCTGTGCTGGCTTAGGGGACTTCTGAATCACGGCAGAGAAGATTTCCTTGGGATTGGGCCACTCTTTTGGTAAGTTTCTGCCTTTCAGCCACAGAACAAAACCCTGGAAGGTGGACACAACTAACCCTTTTGTTTGTTGCTCCAAGATCCATTGGGGTGTGTGTGTGTGTGTGTGTGTGAAGTGTGTCTTATCTTCAGTAACCACTACTTTTCAAGATGGGAGAGAAATATCACTTGTAATCTGAGATCACGTACTCTCTCTTTCCAGAATACTAACGTGTCCTGTAACGTTCTCTCCCAACATGCATACGTATGTACAAAGAGCTGAAACCAGAGTGCTACTTTTTATATCTATATATATCTATATATATTTCTGTGATTTATAGAATATAACAGCTTTATATGTTATGTTTAAAATCCTGGGCTTGTGCAGTAAAAGGTGACTTTCTTGGGGAGGAACGCTCCAACTGGGATGCCCAACCAATACATTTCAAACAGGGCTGTCTCCGTTTGGGGTTTGGCTCTTCCAGCCTCTTGTCGGGTGGAAAACTGGAACTCGGTCCTTGACGTTTGCGGGGGCCGGAGAAACGAACTTCAGGTTGGCAAAGCTGCTCTTCCTTCTTCCGCCTCAGATTCATTCCTTCGTGCGTCTCTCCGCTCCCCCAACTCTGCGTCAGATAAACTGCACCAATTTGTATTCTCAATCTTGGCTCTTTTTTGGGGGACGGGGGACATTTTTCAGGAACGAAAACAAGATGGGAGATGGCATTTCACTGGGGGAAACTCACCTGTGGCCTATTCAGAACTGGGGAAAGATTAACCTGTTTGGACTCCGGCTCCCAGCATCCCTCTTCCAGTTATTGCTAGCGGACCCTGGAAGTTGCGGTCCAAACAAGGTAACCTTGCCCAAGCTCTGTTACTGATCATCGACTGAAGACTGCACAAAGGCGGAGGGTTGGCAACGCACCAAGGGTTCCCTTTGTAAACCAGACACTTTTCTGTGTAACTAATTGACTAACCCAGTGAAACGGAGGAGCCTTTTCTGTGCTATAATGTTTATACAAACAGTCAACCGTCAAAGCTGCCAGAAACTAGCAGATACTAACCCGCCGCGCCAGGGAAGGAGAACATGGGCTTTTCCCGTCTCTGATCCTTGGGGCAGGGCATTTGGGGCTTCTAGGTGGACTTTGTTGGGTTGCACAAAAAAATAATCACTGTAAAGCACTTTTAATAATAAAAAAAACCATTTAAGACTGAGCCTAACTCACTTGCCTAGCCTTCAGTCTGTCTTTTGCTATTCGACAGGTGGATGACGTACAATGGTTTTGGTCGGTTGCCTGCTTGCGGAGGCGAGCCGTAAATTGGTTGCAAGAAATGGCAGCATTGTTGTTTCCTTGCAGGAGGTTAACAAAGAGCTCAGGCAATCTGTCTGAGCAACTGGAGAATTTGGAAATGTTATTTTGGGGACTACATCTCCCAGGACGCTTCAGCCAGCGTGGCCAAATACATTTTCAGTGCTCTGCGATTGGCACTGTGGGAAAAGGAACTCTTTATTGTGTTAGTATGTAGGGAGATCTTGGAGACTCACTAAAAGAAAGAAGTTGGCAGCATGAGCTTTCCTAGACTTAAATCTTAATTCCTAATGCACCTGAAGAAGTAGGCTTAAGTCTAGGAAAGCTCATGCTGCCAACTTCTTACTCTGAGTTACGAGGAGGTGCCAGCTTGCAAGAGATACCCCTCCATACCATCTAAACTGAGAACAGAAACAGCAAAATGCATGCCTAGGACTAACATCTTCCATTTTTGTTCCTGTATGGTTTTTATCACCTTGCCTGATGAAGAAGCCAGTGGACCTTCGAAAGCTTGCAGTGTGTATATTGTTCATTTTGGTTGGCCCAAGAAAAGTATTCGTTGGGTGGATTTTTGATGCGATTGGATTTGCTATATGGCTAGCACTGCTAACCCTGGATATGTACACTCTGGCTGGCATCCAGTTGAAAACATCAGCATCTGTAAGTCATGCTATTCTTGGACCTAAATGGAACGTTGGACTTACCTGAGAGACGTCCCTTTACAGCAGAGAAGGCCCGAGCATCCTGATCTTGGGTGGCTCCGCCCACTTGGCTCCTGGTAGGCAGGTAGGGAACAAAAGAGACAAAGGGCATGACCGGGGCCCTGGCCCCCCGCCCTTGCGGGCGGAGCTACCCAGGAACCTCAGTCGATTTTAAGCCGAGCGCACCCTAGGATTACTGCGGTCTAGGGAAGTTGTATCCCGCCCACCCGCGCCAGTAGGCAGATTAGGGTGGGGAGGATGCTTGGGCCTTCTCTGCTGTAAAGGGACGTCTCTCAGGTAAGTCCAACGTTCCATTTAGCAGCAGAGAAGGGGCCAAGCATCCTGATCTTGGGATTTACAAAAGCAGACCAGATACTAGGGAGGGCTGGCTGGCGCGGAGGGCGGATCTGACACTACTTGTTGTAACACCCTCCGGCCAAAGGCCGCCTCTGCCGATTGGAAGAGATCGAGCTTATAATGTCTGGTGAAGGTAGATGGGGACTTCCAAGTGGCTGCCCTGCAAATCTCAGCCAGCGGAGCGTTGGTGGACAGGGCCGCTGACGTAGCCGCACTCCTTGTTGAGTGAGCAGTGATGTCCCCTGGCGGCTGTAGCTTGAGTGGCCTGTAGCACTGGACTATGCACTGTTTGATCCACCTTGCCAAGGTAGGCACCGACACTTTCTTGCCCTTAGAGCCAGGTCAAAAGGAGACGAATAGCGCCTCAGACTTTCGAAATGTGGCCGTTCTTTTGAGGTAAACTTTTATGGCTCTGCGAACATCTAGAGTATGCCAACACTTCTCCAAGTCGGTTGTTGGTCGAGGGCAGAAGGAGGGGAGGACGATGTCCTGAGTGGTGTGGAAGACGGAGTTGACTTTAGGGATAAAAGTTGGATCCGGTCTCAGGGGAACGGAGTCTGGCCTGATGATTAGCAGTTCTTTGTGGACGGAGAGGGCGCCGATCTCAGACACACGCCTCGCCGAAGCCAGTGCTGTGAGCATCAGCGTCTTGAAGGTCAGGAACTTGAGGGCTACTTCCCTCAGCGGCTCGAAAGGAGAGATGGTCAAGGCCTTTAGGACTTGGTGGAGGTCCCATGACGGAAACCTATGTTTAGTTGGGGGCGCCTTGTTGGTGACCCCCTTTAACAACCTACGGACGTGGGGGTGTTGGGATATCCTGGCCGCCGCCTTATGGGGCAGGATGGAGATGATGGCTGGCAGCTGTCTCTTGATGGTGTTGGGCCGCAGGCCCTGGAGAAAACCTTCTTGTAAGAACTGGAGCACCGTCGGAACAGAAACCTTGATGAAGTCTTTGTTCTTGCGTTTGCACCACCTTTTGAATGACCTGAATGTGTATTCGTAGATCCTGTTTGTAGATTGGCATCTTGATGCGAGGATGGAGTCAACCGCTTCTGGGGAGTATCCGTAGCCGCTTAGCATGTGGCGTTCAATTTCCAGGCGTGAAGCCGTAGCCAGGGTGGGTCCGGGTGATGGATCCGTCCTTGTGCGAGGAGATCCCTCCTGAGTGGAAGGGCGAAGCCTTGAGACGCCATGGCGAGGATCTCTGAGAACTAGGGTCGCCGCGGCCACGCTGGAGCCACCAGGATAACTTGCGATCTGGACCTGCGTATCCTGGCCAGGAGCTTTGTGAGTAGCAGAGTCGGGGGAAATGCATAGAGGAGGCCCGGTGGCCAGGGGAAGTTGAGGGCGTCCATTCCTTCGGCCCCCTCTGATAGGAATCTGGAGAGGAACCTGGGCAACTTGGCATTGGCGGGGGAGGCGAACAGGTCTAGGATGGGTTGCCCGAGTCTGTTGACGATGATCTGGAAAGTCTGAGGATGGAGGCTCCATTCTCCTTGATCTATGTCTGTTCTGCTCAGCCAGTTGGCTTTTGAGTTTAGGGATCCTTGAAGGTATTCCGCCTCCAAGGCTATGAGATTGGTCTCTGCCCATGCTAGAAGGGACTGAGCCTCGATCATCAATGACCTGGATCTGGTTCCCCCCTGTCGATTGACATGGGCCTTGGCTGTGGTGTTGTCGGTCCTGATCAGGACTGACCTCTGACGGATCGTCTGCTTGAAGGCGAGGAGAGCACAGTGAATTGCTCGGAGCTCCAGCCAGTTGATGCTGTGCGTTAGTTCGTCTGGGCTCCACTTGCCCTGGGCCAGCTGTGTTCCGCAAACCGCTCCCCAGCCCCGTAGACTGGCATCCGTGGTGATTTGGACACTCGAGGCCCCCCAAATTAGGCGGCCTCGCTGGACTGCATCGGACATCCACCAGCGAAACGACTCCTTTGCTTCGCTGGAGAGCTGTATCGTCTTGTGTCTCCTGAGGGCAATGGCCCGTTGGTGTGGCAGAAGGAGCCATTGCAGAGGCCTGGAGTGGAATCTCGCCCAGGGGAGGCACTGGATAGCTGCTATCATGAGACCTTGGAGGTGAGCTAGGAGCTGGAGGCTGGGGCGCCTGGAGGTCAGGGCTTTTGAGATGGACTCCTGGATGGACTGGATCCGGTCTGGAGGAAGGCGCACCGTCCCCGCCTGGGTGTCTATTATGGCCCCCAGATGGTGGATCTGTTGGTCAGTGAGCTCTTCTCTAGGTTCAGGAGAAAACCATGATCCTGCAGAGACCTGAGAATGCGGGTGATGTCCTGAGTCCCCTGTCGTCTGGAGGATGACCGGATCAGAAGGTCGTCGAGGTAGGGATAGACGTGTAACCGCTGGGTCCTCCACCTGGCAACCAGTGCCACCATGATTTTGGTGAACACCCTGGGGGGGTGGAGGAGGCAGCTTCCTGATCCAGGAAGGCCCTGAACAACCTCACCAACTGTGGCGGCGGGGGGGAGTTACTTACGTCCTCCTCGCCGGTGTTTTTAAGTGAAGGTTCTCCCTCTTCAGACCATCCCTGGGTCGTCTGGGAGTCCCTTGAGCCTGCAGTGGAAGGGAGGGCTTCCTCCGGCCGCTGCGGGAGCGCTTCCACCTTCAGGGGCGCCGCTGGTGATGCCGCTCGGCGAGCAGCCGGCAAAGCCGGGGCTGGCCCGGGCAAAGTGGAAGCAAGCTCTCCTGTGGCTCTGGCCTCCCTGTCGGCCGCCATGTCCGTCGAGGGGGGGGGGAAGGAGGGGGGTGGCAAAGGCAAAAGGTAGGGGAAAAGGTGCCTCTTTTTTTTTTTTAAAGGGTAAGAGAGAGAGAGGGAAGAGAGGAGAGAGAGAAAAGGGAGCCAGGCGAGTCCAGGGAGCTAGCGATGAGATTTTGGAGATGGATGAGAAAAAACGTCCTGCCAGGTGCGAGGCAGGAAGAAGACTGAGGTTCCTGGGTAGCTTCGCCCGCAAGGCCGGGGGGGCCAGGGCCCCGGTCATGCCCTTTGTCTCTTTTGTTCCCTACCTGCCTACCAGGAGCCACCCAAGATCAGGATGCTCGGCCCCTTCTCTGCTGCTAAATATCAATGTTGTGCAATGGATGTAAGACATGAGCAGGTTTCCACTTCTTGCTGCAAGCTATAATGCAACAGCGAACACTTCATATTGTCTAGCAAGCCCCACAGTTTTTGATACGGCTGACAAACAGTCTTAAGCAAATCACTTGTTTTTTGTTTTTTATTCTGAAGTCTTTGCATAAAGCAGTGCTTTTCCTGGTACTCACATGCCTTTTAATGCCTTGCAGCGAAGAAACTAACATCAAATGATACTGTAGACTCTCTAGTTGCAAAAGTGGAAAGTGGAATACTATATTGCTCTGTGCGCCCAACTGACCTCACCTTGGAACTGGGGGAAGCAGTCTACACTTTTTTATCTTACAGGACAAATGATCCCTGAGCTTGGACTTCTAGCCTATGGTTGATGCAAACAATGGATCGATGTGATATGTGAACAATCTAGAGGTGATATGATTGCCCTGTTTAAGTATTTGAGGAGGCGTCATATTGAGGATGGAGCAAGCTTGTTTTCTGCTGCTCCAGAGAATAGGACCTGGAGCAATGGAGATTCCAACTCAACATTAGGAGGAACTTCCAAACAGTAAGAGCTTTTCAACAGTGGAAGATGCTACCTCTGAGGTGTGGCGTCTCCCTATTTGGAGGTTTTTAAACTGAGGCCGGATGGCCATCTGTTGGGGTGCTTTGATTATGTATTCCTGCATGGCAGGGGTATGCACTGGATGGCTCTTGTGGCCTCTTCCAACTATGATTCTGGAAGTGCCAGCCTTCCCCTTTCCACAAAAATCATACTGGGGGAAGCAACTGTGGCCACAAAAAAATCCATGAGGTCCACAAACCGGCCACACGAGTCCCACGCCAGCGATAGAGCGGTGGGCACAACAATACCCACTGTCCAACAAAGGTTTACTGAGTCACTTGGAACCATGTTTTCTGGTGGCTTGGAGAGGAATCCTGCTGGAGCACGATGGCAGAAGAGTCACACGGCGGAGGGCAGGAAAGACGGAAAGCGGCTCACTCTTTCACGGCACACCACTCGGCGAGTGGGTGGCACCCTTCATACTCCTGCAGAAGAGGATTTTCCAGCTCTCCTCGGTGGCTCATCTGTGGGGAGGATGGCTGACCTTGCGCCTTCACACACACGCAGTGGCTGTGGCTGGATCCGGGTTCATAAAGCTTCCTGGGAACACCGCTCCAGTCTCGGTGGACTCCGCCGCTGCAAAGGCAAGCAAGGAGGACAATGAGCGTAACCTAGGAGGAGGCCACAGAATTGAAGTCTGCCCCGTGCAGCCATACCCTCATGCTATGGGGGTGCTTTGGCTGCAGTTCAGACTGTCTTACAGCTACATGCAATTGGTCGCAAATTCTACCCACTCCCTTGAACAATATGGAAATATGCCATGTGAAATGATTAAGGGTGGGCACTAAGTCGGGGTGGACAACTGTTGGAGGCATCAGTTAAAATGACAAGTAAGACAAGCATATTAAAACAAGCTACATTTAAAATTATCGTTAACAACCCTTTGGATAAGCCTGCCTGGTCTTTAATGCTGTTTTGAATTTGGAGAGTGTATTCAGCTTGTCAAATCTCTTCTGGCAGGTAGTTAGAAAATTGCTTCCTGTTGTTTGAACAGCCTCCCCTAGGCTTAAAAACGGTCCAGGGACCCTGAAGATGTGGCAAAAATGCCCACATGTCCCCTGGAAAGGGCAAACATTGATAGCCGGGGCTATAGCAGATGTGTGTAAAGCACTCCTAAGAGATGCTCATCCAATCTCGGTTCCAGGGTCTCCAAAGAAGAAGACTTTGCCACCTTCTGAGGCAGTCTGTTCCACTCGCAACACCTCTTGTAGTCAAGAAGTTCTTTCTACTATTACGGGGACTCTCCTGTTTTGCGATTTGAATCCAGTGGTTTGCATCCTAGTCTCTGGAGCAGCAGAAAAGAAGTTGGCTCCAAGGAACAGGAGGTGAAGAAACAGAGTCAACTTAGAAGGAAAATGCATCCCTGCTTGAATACCGATTCTTGATTATTAATATTACTATTATTTTACACCACTGAGGATATCGCCTTCAACAGCATTTGTCTGCATCCTGAAGTGGCTTGTTACGTTAGTTTCACTTCAAAATTTGGGACTTTTTGGCTGAAGCGCCACAGATGTTGCCACGTTCACCGTAGCCCTCTCTGCCATGACCCCGCGAACGCAGACCCTTACCTCTGCTTGGAACACCAGACCCGGCTTCCCCCGGCTGAGCTCCATTCCGAGTTGCAAGGTGGAAACTGCTTCTTCCTTTCGTCCTCCTGGGCCTGGAGCCTCTGGCCTTCCGCCATGACAGCTTCGGCTTGCCGCAGATACTCGGTCGGGGCCCCGTTTTCGTCATAGAACCGCCCAACCACCTTGCCTTTCCAAGAACAAGAGGAAAAAGAATATGCGCATTATTCACAGAGGGGAAAAAATATGCACAAAGGGTGTCACACTGAGGATAGAGCAAGCTTGTTTTCTGATGCTCCAGAGAAAAGGACCCGGAGCAATGGATTCAAACTACAGGAGAGGCGATTCCACTTCAACATTAGGAAGAACTTCCTGAGGGTAAGGACTGTTTGATAGTGGAATACAATGCATTGGAGAGCAGTGGTGTCGCCTTCTCTGGAGGTTTTTAAACAGACTGGATGGCCATTTGTTGGGGGGGGCTTAGATTGTGAGTTTCCACATGGCAGGGAGCTGGACTGGATGACCCTTGGGGTCTCTTCCAACTCCGATTCTAGAGCAGGGGTGGAAATAACAAGGGTCATGTGTGGCCCTCCTCAGCACTGTGTTGGACGCATGCACTCCTCTTTGCCAAGAGGGACACACTGCAACGTCTTCTTCATGTTGTGTATATATAGTTAGACTGGGAGGACCTACCTCCATGATGCACCAACAGTCTGTGGGGCCATATGCTCTCCGAAAACTGGACCACTGCCACGCTGTCTATACCAGCAGTTCGCAAACTTTGGTCCTCCGTGTGTTTTGGACTTCAGTTCCCAGAAGTCCCAGCCAGCTTGGCCAGCCGTCATGAATTCTGGGAGCTGAAGACCCAAACTATCTGCAGGACCAAGGCCAAATGGGAGAATCACCATTGCTGGAAGCTCAGAGGAACTGCAGTTCTCCTCCAAAGCAAGGCACAGAGCTTGGCTTTAGCATGGGTAAGGCTCAGGGAGAGGGATGCTATCTTGTCCCTTAGATAGCAAAGTCTCTTGGGTGGACCCCAGATCCCACATGTTGGGAGACCTGGGTTCAAATCCTCCTTGAGCCCCAAAACTCTTAGCATTTCCCGCCTCACAAGGTTGTCGGGAAGAGAGTAAAACTGGACAGAGGATTCTCTGGAGGCAGCTGCGGATCACGTACCAACGTGCGCATAATTCTTATGGTAGAAGGAAAGCCAGTTCTGGATGGTTAGCATTTCCAACGGCGAGAGTCCCGAAAGGTCGTCCACCAAGCCAGCCGGGGAGAAGTCGCCGGTCGCAAAGGCTCTGGAGGCATCTTTACCTGCGGGAGACAGAGCATAGAATCATAGTGTCGGAAGAGACCCCTTCTGCCATGCAGGAACTCTCAATCAAGGCATCCCCATTGACAGATGGCCATCCAGCCTCTGCTTAAAGACCGCCAAAGGAGACTCAACCACTCTCTGAGGGAGCGTCTAACACTCAAACATGCCTTACTCAGGAGGAATCTCTTTTCTTGTAGCTTGAATCCATTGCTCGGATCCTAGTCTCTGGAGCAGCAGAAAACAAGCTTGCTCCCTCCTCAATATGACCTCCCTACAAATATTTAAACAGGGCTATCCTATCACCTCTTAACCTTCGCTTCTCCAGGCTAAACATCCCCAGCTCCCTAAGTCCTTCCTCATAGGGCTTTAGGGTTTACAGACCCTTCACCGTTTTAGTCGCTCTCCAGGTTCTCCACATCCTTCTTAAATTGTGGTGCCCAGAACTGGACACAATATTATTCCAGGTGGGGGCTGACCAGAGCAGAATAGAGTGGCACTAGGACTTCCCTTGATCTAGACACTATGCTTCTATTGATGCAGCCTAGAATCGCATTGGCCTTGTGAGCTGCAGCATCACACTGTTGGCTCATGTTCAACTTGTGGTCTAGTTGGACTCCTAGATCCCTTTCATGCCTATAAATCTCATTGAGCCAGGTGTCCTCCATCCTACATCTGTGCATTTCTTTTTTCGTCTCTTACATTTCTCCGTCTTGAATTTCATTTTGTTATCTTTGGCCCAGCTTTCTAGTCTATTGGGGTCATTTTGAATCTTGACCCTCTCCTCTGGGGGGTGTTGGATCCTCCTCCTAAGGTGCCTATGGGGATCCTGGGATCTGTAGTTCGGCAGGGCTTAGCAAACTACAAATCCCAGAGAGGTGAAAAGGTAAAGCCAAAGATGAAGGAGGTTCCCCCGTAAAATGGAGGAGAGAGAGGGGTACCAGCCAAGGAGCTGTAGGCCCCTCCAGGCCCATAATGGCGGCGCCCGGGCTCCACGTCGAAGACCTGTCCCAGCACCGCCAGGAGCAGCCTCTCTCCTTCCTCGGAGCCCCGGCAGAGTTCGGCGGCGCTGAGGAGGAGGACCAAAGGCCGCTGGCCGGGATCGAAGCCCTGGCCCCAGAACCAGGCAGCAGCCAAGGCTAAGGCGAAGGCTGCCAGAGCACCTCGCAGCATTATGACGTCACTGACGCCAGAGCCCAAGATGGCGCGGAGGGAGACAAGGAAGGGAATCACGTGGGGGCGCGTCCTGAACCCCTATTGGCTGGTGGTTCCTTTCGCTGGAACTCCGTCTGTAGAAGGGTCTTTCTAGATCTAGGAAAGGGAAGAGGTCATCGAGGCCCGGAGAGAGGCCTACAGGATTTTGTTTTGTTTTTTTTAACTCACTTTGAGTCAGTTTGCTAGAGAACCCTGGGAATTGTAGTTTATTATAGTACAAGAGCTCTCTCCGACAGAGAAGGCTCAGTGATAGGGAACCCTGGGAATTGTAGTTTATTATGGCACCAGAGCTCTCTGTCAAAGACCCAGAACTAGGGAACCCTGGGAATTGTAGTTTATTATGGCACCAAAGCTCTCTGTCAGAGACTCAGAGCTAGGGAACCCTGGGAATTGTAGTTAATTATACTCTGACAGAAAAGGCTCAGTGCTAGGGAACCCTGGGAATTGTAGTTTATTATGGCACCAGAACTCTGTCAGACCCAGAACTAGGGAACCCTGGGAATTGTAGTTTATTATGGCACCAGAGCTCTCTGTCAAAGACCCAGAACTAGGGAACCCTGGAAATTGTAGTTTATTATGGCACCAGAGCTCTCTGTCAAAGACCCAGAACTAGGGAACCCTGGAAATTGTAGTTTATTATGACACCAGAGCTCTCTGTCAAAGACCCAGAACTAGGGAACCCTGGAAATTGTAGTTTATTATGGCACCAGAGCTCTCTGTCAAAGACTCAGAGCTA
Organism: Sceloporus occidentalis; assembly: GCA_023333645.1. NCBI lineage: Eukaryota > Metazoa > Chordata > Lepidosauria > Squamata > Phrynosomatidae > Sceloporus > Sceloporus occidentalis. Next base: position 3,142,237 of record JALMGF010000064.1, on the reverse strand, counting down.
GGGAACCCTGGGAATTGTAGTTCATTATACTCTGACAGAAAAGGCTCAGTGCTAGGGAACCCTGGGAATTGTAGTTTATTATGGCACCAGAACTCTGTCAGACCCAGAACTAGGGAACCCTGGGAATTGTAGTTTATTATGGCACCAGAGCTCTCTGTCAAAGACCCAGAACTAGGGAACCCTGGAAATTGTAGTTTATTATGGCACCAGAGCTCTCTGTCAAAGACCCAGAACTAGGGAACCCTGGAAATTGTAGTTTATTATGGCACCAGAGCTCTCTGTCAAAGACTCAGAGCTAGGGAACCCTGGGAATTGTAGTTCATTATACTCCGACAGAAAAGGCTCAGTGCTAGGGAACCCTGGGAATTGTAGTTTATTATGGCACCAGAACTGTCAGACCCAGAACCAGGGAACCCTGGGAATTGTAGTTTATTATGGCACCAGAGCTCTCTGTCAGACTCAGAGCTAGGGAGCACTGGGAATTGTAGTTTATTGTGGCACCATAGCTCTCATCATTAGGCCTCTATTAGGCTTAAACCACACCTAATAAATGTGCAGTTTCAAGATATAACCATGAATATTATGTGCTTTCACACAAACCCTGATCTATGGGATAGTTTTTGGTGGCTATTTAATTTACCTATATTGCCTTCCCTTGAGGGGCCTAGCTTTCACTACACACTTTATAGACATTTTATGTCACGTTTCAGACATATATTCAATATATATTCTTTATATACTTCCATTTGTGGGCTTGAACATTGGATTTAATTTATTTTCTGCTGTGGAGAAGTTTAAAAATCCTGAGGTAAAAATTGCCTCAAACATGAGATAAAATGTCTAAATAAGTGTGTTGTGAAAGATAGGCCTTGATACAACGATTAAAATAATCGCCTCAGAAAGGTTAACAGTGTCCCTTAGGCTGAGGATAAGTCGCTCATACACTCTTAGCATGACAGATTTATTATTATTATTATTATTATTATTATTATTATTATTCCCTTTACCTCAGCATTTAAGATGCCAGATAGTGGCCACTATTTTCCCCATTTCACAACACACTTGTTTGTACATTTTTATATCACGTTTTGGACAACTTTTACCTCAGGATTTTTAAAGTTCGCCACAGCAATGTGACACAATTAAACAAATCCCATTTACTTGCTATTGCACTTTGTCAAGCGAAGTCTATATGGAATAAAAAGGCAAGACAAGTGAAGAATAATATAGAAGGGAGGCAGGGGCAGAGTTAAGGAAAACCGATTTCCAATTTAAGTACATTGGAGTACTGTATATACTCATTTATAAGCCTAGAAATTTAGGTTTAAAAAATTGACCCCAAAAAACCTGAGTTGACTTATCAATGTACTGTATTTTAACTCATACGATATCCATAATCCTGGCCCCAAAATCTGCCATCGACTTATATATGAGGTCGACTTATAGTCAAGTATATACTTTATGACTTAAAATAAAGTATTTACAGTAAAATACAGTACTTACAGTCAATGTAAGTACAGTATTTTAACTCATATTATATTTATATATATATACCATATGTATATATGTGCACACACATATATATATGCACACACATATATACGTGTGTGTGTGTGTGTGTGTGTGTGTGTGTGTATGGTGAAAGGCAAGAGTGTAATCTGTCCTGGAAGCATTGACCTTCCTCTATTCTTTCATCCATCCAGCCTTTACTTATGTCTGCTGGGATTTTATAAGTGCTTTGGCATTGTTTTCCTTTGCGTCATCCTTCAGATCCTTTATTACATGCCCCTAAATTTTACTTAACCATGGGTCATATCAAAATCCATAATCCTGGCCCCGAAACCCGCCCTCAATTTATATATGACGTGGACATATATAGTCAATTATATATGGTAGCTCAAATCTCAAAGCTTGTATCTTGAGGGGCGAATGAAGATTTGAATCTGGGTCTTAGGTCCAGTGTTCTTTATAATATTTTACACGTGACTCTCTCCATGAAAACATTACAAGATAAAGACATATAAATGGCTTCCTATGATAGCATGTGCTCTTAAAATTACTAAAATGGTGAAGGGTCTGGAAACCATGCCTTATGAGGAACGCCTTAGGGAGCTGGATATGTTTAGCTGGAGAAGAGAAGGTTAAGAGGTGATATGATAGCCTTGTTTAAATATTTGAATATTTGTCATATTCAGGAGGGAGCAAGCTTGTTTTCTGCTGCTCCAGAGAACAGGACCTGGAACAATGGATGCAAGCTACAGGAAAAGAGATTCCATCTGAACAGGAGGAGTACTCTAAATACCAAATAGGCTCAACATCATAGGTAGCTCCTTTAAATTTGTAATCATAGTGTTGGAAGAGACCCCAAGGGCTGGGTATGTTCAGCCTGGAGAAGAGATGGTTAAGAGGTGATATGATAGCCCTGTTTAACCATGTGAAGGGATGTCACATTGAGGATGGAGCAAGCTTGTTTTCTGCTGCTCCAGAGAATAGGACACAATGGAGCAATGGATGCAAGTCACAGGAAAAGAGATTCCACCTAAACATTAGGAGGAACTTCCTGACATTAAGGGTTGTTCAACAGTGGAAGATGCAGTCTCAAAGGCTCCTTCTTTGGAGGTCTTTAAGCAGAGGCTGGATGGCCATCTGTCAGGGATGCTTTGATTGAGAGTTCCTGCATGGCAGAATAGGGTAGGACTGGATGGCCCTCTTGGGGGTCTCTTCCAGCTCTATGATGCTATTATCCTGGTCCACCGATTGGATTGAGCAACTGCTCTCCCCGGTCTTCTTGGAATAAATGGTTTATTAGTCTTTACAGGAATGTTGTCAGGGTTCGAACAGGGCACCCCTTTTCTGTAGGCACTGTGGTCCTCATCTGTATCTGCATCACTTTTCAGAGCTCCTACAAGCCAGGACACAGACATGCCGAGTGCAAAGGTCCAGCAGCGTTTCACGAGAAGTAACTCCCATGGTCTCCATGATTCTAAGGGACAGAAAGGAAGAGACAGAGAGATCAAACTCAGCTGAAAAACTGAACCCCAAACAGTTGTCATGCCAGTTACTTTCACCTCTGAGAATACCTCTCTGAACCTCATCCAACACCTCCCAGAAAAGAGAGGTATCCCTGGGAATTGCTTCTTTAAGAGGCAGAAATAACACAGGAAGAAGAAGAATTGGTTCCTCTGCTACCAAAGGCGTGTTTTGGCAGACTTTCTGATCTCCCAACGCTATGATTTTCGCCAGGCTCCACTTTTCTTTCCTTTCTGCTGGCCAAACTTGTATATTAAATGCTGGAGACACACATCATTGGCACCACTAGGGTTGGCATCACTCAGGGTGCCACCCTTTCCATTGACCTCCTCCCATACCCAAACATAGAGGACCCTTAGCTATGTGATGTCGGAGGCTTTCATGGCCAGCATCCATAGTTCTTTGTGGGTTTTTCAGGCTCGGTGGCCGTGTCCTGGAAGAGTTTATTCCTGACATTTCACCAGCATCTGTGTGTGGCTGGCATCTTCAGAGAATGCTGGCATGGAAGAGAGTGGGATACATTCTCTGAAGATGCCAGCCAGAGATGCAGGCGAAACAACATGAATAAACTCTTCCAGAATATGGCCACCTATCCCAAAAACCCCACAAAAAGGTATGGATGTCGTCCGTGAAAGCCTTCAACTTCACTAGGCAAGCTTATGTACTCTCCCCTTTTCTCTCTTTTGTGCTGCGCATGGATGTTCGGCGAGGCATTTTGGAGGCAGATGCTGTGTTTATTAGGCATAGAGAGCTAAAGCAGGATCAGCAAGAGCACCATCCTGCTCTTTCCCAGTTCCAGCTTTATTGTATGGTTTACTCCAACAAGAGGCTGCAAGCTGACACTGAAACGCTTTGTGTATCTCCAGCTCTCCTTTACCATCCTCCTAAGGCCGATGCTGCTAAAAGCTTCCAGCCAGACAGAGGATAAGAAAGAAAAGTGGGGCTACAGGCAAGTAGCCACACTGGCTAAGAACGATGGGAGTTGTAATCGAATACGTCTGAAGGGCAACAGATTGAGGATGGCAAAGATCCTCAATGAGAGGATTAAGATTGGTCAGTAGGTCATCACCAGCTTTAGTTTAAACCAGTGAGATCCAAACTTTGGTCCTCCAGGTGTTGTGGACTTCAACTCCCAGAAGGCCCAGCCAGCTTAGCCAACAGTTAGGAATTCTGGGAACTGAAGTCCAAAACCTCTGGAGGACCAAAGTTTGGGAATCACTGGTTTAAAAGGAACAGGAGAAATATACAGCCAAACTAGAGAGGCAGATAAAGCCAATGAAAAATAGTTGGGTAAATGTACATTTTGGTCCAAAAGGAGCCTATACTTTTTTAGTATACATTAAATATATAATCTTTTTAAAAATGAATTATAGGATGAATATCCTACTGTCTTCTCAAAAACAGGTCTCAGGGCAGGTCACAACCAAGGTGAACAAAAAACCACACATATATATTCAAATGCAAGGATTAAAACTTAATTAGACTTTAAAAAATGTAATTTCAAACAACTAAAAACCCATCCATAGTGAAAAATAAAACCCCTATGGAGAAAGAGCCCCGTCTGCAGCAAGGAGGTAGTTGGCACTTGCTTCTCTGAATAATGTTTGGCCCTATCTGATTTAAGACTTACTCTGTTGGATTTAACTGATCGATTGATCGATTGACTCACCGTTGTTCAGACTTCTGTACAAGAGACCTGGCCTTCTCAGGCTGGGCTTTTAGAAAGGTTTGGTACGCGGAAAAGGACTGAATGTATCCGATCAGCTCAGCCACAGTCATAGGGACTTTGTCAAAAATATCCGTGATCCTGGAGAGGAGGAGAATATTTTAGGGAAGAAGAGGGTGCGGGGAGAATTCGGTCAACTGCAACCCAGAGTCTGCACAACCGAATGGTCCTGTTCCTATTTGCGTTTTAGACAGAAGCAAATCTAGCCAAATTCAGTGTTGTTAAAAAATATGGTCGTGTTAGTCTGTAGAATCAGTATCCCTAGCTTTTGCAGAGCTAGGCCTTGGGGTTTGATGGTTGCACAGCCACCGAAAGGTGCCAAGGGGCCAGTCCACTCACCTCTCTTTGTCCTGAAAGGGCACGGCATCAAATATTTCTTTATAATCACTCATGACAAACTGGACTTTTTCACTTGCATAGGGAGCGATTTGGTCTAGAATCTGCAAAAAGAAGACAGGAGAGCAGGAATGACGGAGGTGACGGAGAATGGCTAAGGAGCGACTGGGGGAGAGCCATCATTTACTGGCCACTTTTCACACTCTGTGATGCCACCTCCTGGATGCTGGGAATGAAAGGAACCGTGGGACTCACCTCCCTAAAGATCTCTGTTAGCTTCTCGCTACAATCGCCGTAGTGCAGCCGCATGTCGAGGGTATTAGAAGACAGGATCATGCAGCCAGAGGGCTTGAGGATCCGCCTCACTTCCTTCATGAACCGGGGGATATCGAACCAGTGGGCCGCCGTGAAAGCTGCGACAAGGTCCACGGAGTGATCCTCAACGGGAACCTCTTCCGCAGGGCATGCGCTGCGCAAGAGAAAGCCAGGGGGAGTGTTAGGATGAGTCCTCACTAATAAGGCACATAGAATCCTATGGCTGGAAAAAGACCCCAAGGGCCCTCCAGTCCAACCCCCTGCCATGCAGGAGGACAAAACCAAAGCACCCCCAAAAGATAGCCATCCAGCCTCTGCTTAATAAACCTCCAGACTCCACCACACTCTGAGGATTTTGATCATCTCTTACCACCTTGCTAATGTTGAATCTCTTTTCCTAGAGTTTGCGTCCATTGCTCTGCGTCCTAATCTCTGGAGCAGCAGAAAACAAGCTTGCTCCCTCTTCAACATGACACCCCTTCAAATACTTAAACAGGGTTGTCATGTCACCTCTTAACCTTCTCTTCTCCGGGCTAAACATCCCCAGCTCTCCTCATAGGCCTTCATGGTTTCTAGACAAACAGGTGGTTTGTCTTCCTAGCAAATCCATCAGGCTTCCTTCCCAGGTTGACCTGTCTTGCCAAAGGTCCATAAATGTGGGGAAGTCGTCAAATAACCAGCCAGCTTGACCAAGGATTTTGGGAGCTGAAGTCCAAAACATCTGAAGGACCACGTTTTTGAACCATTGGTCTTGAGGGATTGTGTTCTTGGAGGACTTCTCCGACTTTATGAGCCCCTGGCAAGACAGGTCAACTTGCATGGCCGGGTCTTGGATTAGATGACCTTCTAAATGGATGATGCCAACATCTGCCCAAGAAATCTGACTTCATTCATTTTGTTGGGAGAGCGCATGAATGGCAGTGCGCAGGCACCACGCTTTAGGAAAGGATGGTGTGGATGTGTTGACTCACAGGTAGGAGACATTTTCGGGGTGGGGGGCCGCCTTGGCCTCCTCAATCTGAGCTTCGCTGATGTCCGTTCCAATCACCTTGTCAAAACGCTTTGCCAGCAGGTGGGTGCATTGGCCTGAACCACATCCCACATCCACCGCCAGACCAAAAGACTTCATCTGCGAAGGAACGACAGCGACATATCTTAAGGAACACAACCCTAACCAGCACAGTCAGGAATACAGGGAGCTGCAACTCAAAATCATAGAGTTGGAAGAGACCCCAAGGGCCGCCCAGTCCAACCCCATTCTGCCATGCAGGAACTCTCAATCAAAGCATCCCCATTGACAGATGGCCATCCAGCTTCTGTTTAAAGAACTCCAAGGAGGGAGATTATTTGGAGGACATGGTTCCTATGCCTGACATGCATACATGTGCGCATCCATCGCACTGGCCAGCTTTCCCTGGAGAACTGTGGAACAGCCAACAAAGCATAAATCCTTAGAGAGCCAAGAAATGATTCTGGGTGTGACTTCCCACAATTTGTTTATTTAACCCAAACAGTTAACCCTCAGATGTCTAGGAAGAAAACCATGTTTTGCAGTCAAGGGGAAAAGCCTTCAACATGCACTTGGGACTGAGTAGAGGGGAACCAGCGTGGTTTGCGCATTGGACTGGGACTCTGAGTTCGAATCTCCACTCGGATATGGAAACCCACTGGGTTTGCCACAACAGATAAGTTGCATCTGCACTACAGAAATAGTCCACTTTGACATCACTTTAACTGACATGGCCCCATGCTATGAAATTGGGAGAGTTGTAGCTTCTGATGCCACCATAAACTACAATTCCCAGAATTGCATCCCATGGAGCCATAGCCATTAAAGTAGCCGTGTCAAACCGAATCCTAGAATTGCATAGTATGGAGCCATGGAAGTTAAAGCGGTGCCAAACTGAACAAACTATAGTTCCCAGAATTCCAAAGCATGGAGCCATGGCTGTTAAAATGGTGCCAAACTGAACGAAGTTACAGTTGCCCAGAATTCCACAGCATGGAATGAAAGTGATGCCAAACCAATTCCATAGCAGTTAAAGTGGTGTCAAAGAAAATGGATCATGTCTGCAGTGTGGCTGCCTCCCATAGTTGAGAAAGCAACACTTTAGAAGGCTCCAGAGGAGATAAACCTAAACTACACATCCCAGCACCCCCTAGGAGGGAGCTGTGGGTGTTAAAGTGGAACCAAAGCGCTACAAATCTGCAGTGTGGACAGGGATTAATCATGCACAGCTGCCATAGCTTCCAAAATGAGACCTAGATTTGCATTGCCTCCCAGCCCCTCTGCTCCACTGTCTCAGCCTCCAAGCCCCCCTTCCTCCTTGCCTTTCTCTCCATGAAGGAGAAGATCAGCTTCCTCAGGTTCTCTTGGACTGAGAACCGGTATTTCTGGTAGAAAACAGCATGGTCCTTGCCCTCGAAGAGCCTGGTGGCCATCCTTGAACCCAGACCCAAAGGCAAGGCAATGCAAGGAGAAGGCCTTGCTGCAAAGGTCTTCCTGATGGACTTTGGCCCCAGAGGAGGGAGCCTGCAAAGACCGGACTGGATCCAGCGGAACGGATCCAGCTTCCATGGAAGGGCTGCAATGCCACAGACCGCCTGAGGGGGTCACCCTTGAGACAGAGGTTTCTGCTTCAGCCCAAAGTCTTGGCAGAAGAAGGGAGCACTGCAACTCCCAGCACTCTTTATCACTTCGGTTTAACCAATGTTAAAGATGGAGAAAACAAAACAAAACATAACCACCAAGTTTCCAATTGAAATCTTTTATTTGTCTCCTCCTTTGGAGGTTTTTAAACAGAGGTTGGATGGCCATCTGTCAATGGGGATGCTTTGATTGAGAGTTCCTGCATGGCAGAATGGGGTTGGACTGGATCAGGGCCCTTGGGGTCTCTTCCAACTCTGTGATTCTGTTTCATCAACCCATTTTGCTCCCTGTTTGGGATGGGGAAAAGTTGCAGGGGTGATCATTCATGATCAAGGGAGTGTCTTAATACTTTGGAGGAAAAGCCATGAAGCCTTTGGAAGAACCTTAATTTAAGAAGACATAAAGGTCTTCTTTCTTATCTGCGTTTGTGGACTATAATGAATGACATCTGACACCCACAAAACTGTAAATCAGGGACAGGAAATTGTGTGCTTATCCCTCTCTTATTGAACTGCGACTCCCAGCATCTGTGCCCAAATAGCCAATATGGGGAATGCTGGGTGTTGTTGTCTAATAGTAGAAGGGCTGCAGGTGTCCCAACTTAACATGCTCCAAGGTTGGTCTGTTTCTTCTGCCGATAACTCCTTGCTTGGCGCTCCCACATTTGCTCAAGATAACACAGGCCTTGGAGCTGGAGGTCACCTCTAGAGCCAGGAAAGTGGAAAACCTGGACAGGGAGAAGTTGCAACGGCTCTTGCTTTTATCATGGAAGATTTGGCAAGGATCTGATACCTGAAAAAACCTTGAGGACGTTTTGCAGCTGAAGCCCTTTCGGTGTTTATTCATCTTTCCACACTGAAGGCACCGAAGAAGAAGCTGGAAGAAGGTGGCGATCATGCCAGACGTTTGTGTGAAGATGCAGAAGGAAACAGTCTCACACCAGTTTCAGTATTTTTAGGTGGTGCGGATGTTCTTCAATGGCAAACCTTCTCCAAACACAATTTGCTAAGGAAACCCCACGTCTTACAGTCGCTATAAGTCGGAAACAACATGAAGGTGCATAAGAATAACAACAACATGGTCTTCTTCACAGTTTATGGGACTCAAGTCAGGATCAGCCGCAGTAAAACAAACAGTAGTTTTTATTGAGAAGCATACAGAAATAAAGTTAACATCCAACTTGATACGGTTACATAGAAAACCAACAAACGCTTGGCAGGCTTCTAACTACCTGTTCTCCTGCTCTTACTCTCTAAATATAACTGTCTTTGGGAATGTTTTCCTGCACAAGCGTCATGGACTAGTGTTCCCTAAAAGATAAGCTCCAACCTTACTGGTGCTAGGAGGCCACAGGTACCTTTGGGACTGATGTGATGGATGGCAAACAGCCGAACGTTCGTGTGGCTCCAAGCACAGGTTCAAACGGTGCTTACGCTGCTGTTGCCACTGCCTCCTGCTATAATAAATAAACTTTATTCTTATACCTTGCCTTTCTGCTGCAACAATCAATACCAAGCTGGCAGTCCATGGAAGTCTTTATGTGCTGCCATTTCTTTTATTTATAGTGTTTATACCCCACCCTTCAGCCCTAATGGCTATCAGAGCAGCTTGCCATGAAGTTTCGGCAAGCCATGCTCCTCACAGACGATCTTGACACTCTTTAGAGGACCATTCCCAGTTGTTCAGCTGCTGGCTTTCAATGGTGGCAGTTTGGTCCAGCCCAGGCCATAGGAAAAGCCATGCCACATGCGACAGGAGAAAGCTCCCCAAGTTCAGGCTTTGTCTAGGAACATCTAAAAGACAAAAGGTGCACTCAAGTAACAAAGGCCATGGCTGGGGGGCTTCTTTCACCACAAGAGCCAATTCAAGTTTCGAGAATCTCAGGAGATCTATTCCATTGGCCAAAGAATATGGTCCAGTCCACCCACCCCAGACAATTTCTCTCTGCCACCGCAACCTCAGTAGAGGCATTTCATGGTTTCAAATCACACATTTAATCTGCTAAAAGTCCTAATAGGTTCAGTTTCCCCTTCAGCCATTATCTGAGAGTGCCCTGTAAAGGTACGAACCCTCTCTTTGCTCACATCAAGACAGATCATCAGTAGTTAGTTAGTTTTTCTAGATGCTCTGGATTAGAAGCTTCCCCGGGGAAAGTGAAACCAGTGAGTTCTTCAGCTTGGGCAGAATAATGCAGATCCTTGTGCCCAAGAATGTGCCCGGTGCTTAATCTTTGCTGGCTGGATGTATTGCAGGGTCTTAAGTGATGTTAGAAAAATCGTTGCTGGTTCTCATTTCTTCCAATATTTATTTATTTTGCATGTTTTCTAAAGGGAGAGCCTTCACCTTCCAGGGGCTTCTTTGAGAGGCAAAGGGGCAAATAAATGTAGTGACCAAAAGCTATGTTCAGCAGAAGATGTACACTCAATGCCCTGTCTATCAATCCTGCTCTCTCTGCAAACTGGTAAGAAATGGGCCATAGAAGGCGGATGAGGCAAACGGTCTATTGCCAAATCATTGGAAATTGTGAAGCAGAATCAAAGGGAATGGGCAACGCAGAGCGAGATGATGGAAGAGGATGTCACAGCGAGAGGCTGAAGACTAAACCAGAGACAGACAAAAGCCTTTTCCTATTTTCTTTGTATGCAGAACCCACCCTCCAGCTAGACTGAAAGAGGCACCAGGAACCTTACTAATAGAAGTGGCCATTTTGAAAGCCCTTACCTTTACTTCTTAAGAGTTGCAGATGACTTCCGGCATTCTTTGATCCACATGTCGGACCAGTCGGTAGGTGCTGCCGTGCAGTTTCAGCAAGCTATGCTCTTTCAGTGACGATCCTGACACACTTAGGGGGCCGCTCTCAGTTGTTCTGCTGCTGGCTTTCAATGGTGGCAGTTGGGTCCAGCCCAGGCCATAGGAAAAGCCATGCCACAAGAGGCACCGGGGCTTTCTCTACCTGAGGAAAGTGTCAAAGACAAAAGACACACTCAAGTAACAAAGGCCATGGCTGGGAACTTCATTCACCTCAAGAGCCAATGCAAGTTTTGAGAAGACGTCACAGCGAGAGGCTGAAGAATAATAAACCAGAGACAGACAGACAAAAGCTTTTTCCTATTTATATTTGGAGCCCACCCTCCAGTTAGACTGAAAGAGGCACCAAGAACCTCATAGCTAAAAGAAACAACCATTTTGAAAGCTCTTACCTTTACGTCTTGAGACCTGCAGACGGCTTCCAACATTCTTTGATCCCAGATGTTGGACCAGTACGGAAAATTCACATCTGGCTGAACATGCCACCCTTCCTGATTTTTGCCCCTTCACTCTTCATTGCTGTTGTCACTCGGAGAAACGCTTCGTGAAGATGGTTCTCTGTCCAGGTGAGAGCAGGAAGACTTCTACAGAGAGACAAAGTATTCTCAGTCAAAGTATACTCTACAGTCAGACCATTAAAACACAAGAAACCCGTCGTACAAAACATGATTACAAAGCACATAGTATAAAACAGGTTAAACAACCAGCTAATATGAAGAGTTGTTTAAAATATTTTGTTTTAAAAAGCACCAAAGCATTTGGTACATTTGGTATCAATTAGAACATTTTAAAGGGGGCAAAACCCAAATATTACGCATGCATCTGAGTAATAATTTTATGAATCTTAGCAGCAAAGAAAAGGAACTTTGCAATAATTTCTGTTATACATTTTTAGTGTCTCCTAATAAATATCCAAGACCATTCAGAGGGTCTTCCAGGAAATTTACTTAAGATGAGTGTAAGTAATATTTAGGTTCTGTGTCTCATGGGGTTCTTGCTGCCACTAGATTTGTGCAAGAGGAATACCACTATTTTCACTATACACATGCTCACAGAATAAGATGATGGAAGGTTGAAGAATAAACCAGAGACAGACAAAAGCTTTACTTCTCTTTTCTCTACATTTGGAACTCACCCTTCATCTAGACCCAAAGAGTAACCTGGAACCCTATTGCTAAAAGCAGTAACCATTTTGAAAGCGATTACCTTTGCTTCTTAAGAGCTGCAGATGCTCCAGCCGAAGCGCTTCCAGCGTTCCTTGACCCAGATGCTGCGACAGTACGAAAAATGTGCCGCCACTTAGCTAAACATTCCACGTTTCCTGATTTTTGCCCCTTCGCTCTTTATCGCTGTGGCCGCTGGGGAAAATGCTTCATGCAGATGGTTGTCTGCCGAGGTGAGAGCAGGAAGACTCCTACAGAAACACAAAGTATTCACTAAGAAGCAAAGCCTGGTTATAGTCCATCATCTCCTATCTATGCTTTGACTGTCTTTGTTTTCTGAAGACATTTGAAAAGGTGAAATATATGGGAGCAGAAGCTCACTGCTGCACTCCTCTGGCCTCAGCACATGTTGCCTGGTATGTGTCTAGCCAGATAGTTCATAGAACCATAGAGTTGGAGGAGGCCCTAAGGGCCTTCCAGTCCAACTCCGTCATGAAAGACTATACCATCAAATGGCCATCCAGCCTGTTTGAAACTCCAAAGGAGGAGACTCTCCCATACTCTGAGGAAGCATGTTCTACTGTTGAAGAAGTTCTTCTTGAGGTTGAGGTAGAATCCCTTTCCTTTAACATGAATACTTTGCTGTGTCCTGTTCAAGCTTGCTCCCTCCTCAATGTGACATCCCTTCAAGTATTTAAACAGGGCTATCATGTCACCTCTTATTCTTCTCTTCTCCAGGCTAAACATACCCATTTCCTTAAGTCGCACCTCATAGGGCATTAGGGTTTCCAGACCTTTCACCATTTTGGTCACCTTCCAAACTCACATCTGGAGAACACAAGAGAAATCGGTGCAAATTATCCTCCAAGTAGCGAGATGTGAGTATAGCTGTCTGGATGGACAGGCACATACAGAATAAAAACCAATGAAGAAGGTCAGCCTTTCAGTAGAGAAGAAAGAGATGAGAGGTGGATGGGGAAAATGAAGAGAGAGGAATAAGAAGGAATGGTGGGATGAGAGGGAAATGAAAATGAGCAGCCCAAGCTCTCATCCTTTATGTGCTGTCATAGAATCATACAATCCTAGAGTTGGAAGAGACCCCAAGAGCCATCCAGTCCAACCATCTGCCATGCAGGAACTCTCAATTCCCCTCAAAAGGATTAGGTGTGAGTGGAAATACACACAACAACTACAGAGGAAAACCATTCCTTCACCGGGAAAGGGGCATGAAAGTCAAAGGTAATGGAAGAGGACTGAAGATAAAGAAAGGCTGGGATGAGGGGGAATGGAAATAAGGAGTCCAGCTTCCCATTCCCCATATAGTGGACCTGCTGTATCAGTGGGATTATTAAATGGTGGCATGTGCACACAGTCAAGCTGACACTGATGTTTGCATGTCACCATCAACTGAACAATATGGGGCTTGAGCATCTGTGTTTTCCCCCATTCGCAGGGGATTCCCCACAGATGGGAAGGGTCCACAATACAGTGAATTTGGAGTGTTCTTAATGCTCAGAACCGTTCCTACCCAGCAACTGGATAGGAACCACCCATTGAATATGACCCAGAAAGAGTGATGTAAGATGAGCCACATAGTTCTTTTTTTCAAATGAAATGTTTATTACTAATTATTCCAATCAAACAATTCAAACATTCCACCATATAAACTAACATAAACCCAGTCAGACCAATACAAAATCATTCAAACCATATCACACACATATTATCATTTTCATGTCTTTTAACTACTGTCCTTTGACCTTCTTTCTTCCTTTCTATTCCAATTTTCCCATTCTTTCCATTCTTCTTCTTCCTATTCTTTCTCTCCCTCCCTTACTCCTAACTACTCTCCATACCTCCTATTCTCTGACCTCTTTCCTCAACCTTCCCTCCCTATCCATCCTATCTATCCCTTTCATCTACTCTATCACTTATACCTTACATCAACTTTCTTCACTTACTCCTACTTACATCTCTCTATATACCTAACCTTATTCATTCTTCTATCTGTACTCAGTCTTCCATATCTCTTTTCAATTCCTTTCATACTTACTTGACTTCCTTCCTCTTTTGGATCCTTCAACTTTCCCTTGTATCCCTTATATTTAGAACTCTCTAGACATTATTTCTACTTAATCTGATTCTTTATTCTTTATTTTATTAATCTATAATCTATTATCACCTTTCATAAACCTCTGTCCTCACTAAGAATGCATATCTCTGTATGTTAATGTAATTACTTCTAATCTTCATGTTCTTACTCTACTGTCATTATACTTTCCCATTGAGGTGAGTCACATAGTTCGAATTTCAATGAAGATTTTATGTCCCTCAAAAGAGCTGCATGTGAGTTTAGCTATTTGCATGGACAGATTCATTTGAAATAACATCTAATCAAAGAGATCACTGGGAAAGAAAGGGGTGTGATGAAGGAAGGAAAGTGAAAAATGTTAAGAAGAGGTCAGACGTGGGGCTAAAGACATGAGGAGACCAGGCCTTCCAGAGCGAAAAACAAGAGCTGTGATCTGACAGGAAGAACCAGTAAGGCCTGATTAAACATCTGTCCAAAAAGAGAGCCACATAGTTGTTTGTCATTGCAAAAACTAGGGCAACAGATCAACAAAGAGGGGCCACAAACATTCTGCAACCTGTAATAGATTCCAGTAATCATAGTTTGTTACAATGTATTGTAGTAGTTTAAATTACTCCGTTGTCAACTAACTAGATGAATTATGCCTGGAACCATCCAGGTCCAATTTGGAATTCATATATGCTTAATTCATATATGTTTCCTTCGAAGAATTGGCACGTGGCACAGCGCCACGTGAATATGTGTTTGTGCGTGGCTTCATTTCTGTTTTATCATTTCTATTTTGTATTCGATGCCAAATCTTAAAGTTATTCTGTTGTTTGGCCTTTATTTAAGTATATAGAATTGTGATGGCTCATAGCGTTTAGCAATAAAATTCAGTTCAGATGTTACAGATGGCTTCATCCCAGTCCTGGGCTGTGAAGGTTTCAATCCTGGTTTAGAGAGAAGGGGCTACGATAGTAGACCACATGTTGAACATGACTTAGAGTGTGATGCAGCAGCTAAAAAAGCCAATGTGATTCTAGGTTGTATCAATAGATATATGGTGTCTAGATCAAGGGAAGTAATAGTGCCACTCTATTCTGCTTTGGTCAGGCCTCACCTGGAATAATACTGTCTCCAGTTCTGGGCACCATAATTCAAAAGGATGTTGAGAAGCTGGAGCGTATCCAAAGGAGGGAGACTAAAATGGTGAAGGGTCTGGAAACCATACTCTAGGAGGGGCGGTTTTAGGGAGGTGGGGATGTTTAGCCCGGAGAAGAGAAGGTTAAGAGGTGATATGATAGCTATGTTTAACTATTTGAAGGGGTGTCATATTGAGGAGGGAGCAAGCCTGTTTTCTGCTGCTCCAGAGAATAGGAAACAGAGCAATGAATACAAAGTACTGGGATGTTTTGCCTTTCTCTAAAAATAATAATTATTGTAAGAGGCTTTGGGTGCATTCTTGTGTTCCCCCCTTTCTAATTTTCTGTAAATACGTTAGCATATTTTGTATAGTTCCAGATTGCTCAGCTATTGGGTTTAACCATTTCTACGATACTTAAAAAAAAATATCATGGCTTTGATAGCTTGTTAAGGAATAGCCTTCCAAACTGGCCGGCTGGTTTTAACAATTAGATTTATTGCATTTGTCATGGGGCTCTTTGTCTCCTCCCCAAGAGGCAAGGCCAGGGTAGTGAACAGAATCCTAGAGTTGGAAGAGACCCCAAGGGCCATCCACTCCAACCCCATTCTGCCATGCAGGAATTCACAATCAAAGCATCCTCGACAGATGGCCATCCAGCCTCTGTTTAAAAGAAGGAGACCAAGCACCCCACTTTTTTTAAGAACACATGTGGATATGTGTGCAGTTTCAGCCCACCTTCAGCCACATTGAATTCCCTTTCTCTTTGGGAATGTCCTAGTTAGGACGCAGGGGTGGCCCAGTGTTGACCGTTCACACTACTGCCTTCTCAGTGTGACCCACCCTGTCCGGCAGAACCAGGTGGGCAGCATTTCCTACCTTTCTTGCTTATAACCTGTGCAACAAGTGGCATGCCTGAGACATTCCCTCTGCCACCAGACGAGCCGGGCTGCATTTTTCAAGTGCTTTTTGCTTTTCCAGTCTCCGCTCGCTTCTCCCAACACGTCCCTGTTTCTGACAGCCAGCATGGGGTCCGAACTGTAGGATATAAAGAATGGAAGATGTTCACTGAATGTGTGAAAAATAAGGAAGGCTTTTGGAAGGTTGATGTTTTAAGGAGAACTTTTTGTTTAAGCAGCCCCTACTGTCAGGAAGTTCCTCCTAATGTTCAGGTGGAAACTCTTTTCCTACAGCTTGCATCCATTGCTCCATTGTGTCCTATTCTCTGGAGCAGCAGAAAACAAGCTTGCTCCCTCCTCAATGTGGCACCCATTTAGCTTCTTACCTCTAGAGAAGGAAGATGAAGTGGTTTCTCTTTCATGTCCTTGCTAGTGGCAGATGCAGCATTGACACTGGCATTGTTGGGCTGAGTGAGTTAGAAAAGAAACACAAACAAATGTGAGGTTCTTGGTTTGGATCTCTGTTTATGGTACGATAGTATGATTTAAAGATTATCCCAAGCATATTAACTTCTGAGTAAACTAAGGGGAGTTAGATAAGCAATGCATCATGGAATCATACAGTTGGAAGAGACCCCAAAGGCCATCAAGTCCAACCCTCTGCCATGTAGGAATGTGCATTCAGAGCATCCATGACAGAAGGACTGTCCTATGGGCAAGTCTTTTCCAATGATTCCCTATTGCCAAGCATTCCCCAATGATTCTCTATGGGCAAGTACAGGGGGCCCTTGTTATCCGCTGGGGTTTAGTTCCAAGGTCCCCCATGGATAACAAAATCCGTGAATGCTCAAGTCCCATTAAATATAACGGCAGAGCAAAACGGTGTCCCTTATAAAAAATGGAAAATCAAGGTTTGATATTTGAAATGTATACTTTTTTGGGAATATTTTCAAACCGTGGATGCTTGAATCCATGTATAAGAAGGGCCAACTGTATTCCCCAATGGTTCCCTATGGGCAAGAATTTTCTAATGATTACCTATGGGCAAATATTTCCCAATGATTCTCTATGGGCAAGTATTCCCCAATGAAAGAAAGGGGAGGTGGGAGAAAACCCCTGCCCCAGTTCTTACCCATGAATTGATAGAGCCTTGGTCATTAATCTTCGGCTCATCCTTTTCTTTATATTTCCCCGAACAGCGCTTCCTCCACTTCCAGCTAAGGTTGCCACAAGCCAGGACCTCCAAACCGGGACAAATGTAGGACAAATGTAGGATAACATTTTCAAATGTAGGGCACATTTTTTTTAAATGGAGGACATGCGAAAAAAATGATGATTTTTTTATAAAATGTTAATATAAATGCATGTTTCTTAGGCATGATCAAAATGGAGGACATTTGGGCATTATTTCTAGACAGATGTCAGAAATGTACTTCCCTTTCTGGCCAACCCCCCCCTCCCCCCATTCCAAACAGCACATTTGGGCATTGAACATGGCTTTACTGAACATGGCCTCTTGCATATTTCAGAGGCTTATTCCATAACCAAACCCCTTGGGTTTAACACTTAGCATGGTTTAACATGGCTATGCATGTTGAACATGTCCAGGTGGTTTCACAGTTCTTGCACCAAGTGTACTTCTCAGAAGTGTGTACTTGGTCAAGGGACTTTGGTTTTTCTTCACTGCGCATGAGTTTGTAAAAATCACAGCAATTTACATTGGCCTTGCCTCAGAACCAAAAACACACAGAAAAGGCACTTTGGAAGGTGACACTCTCTCGGCTTCTAAAATAGTGCCGGCATGCCTCTCAAGCTGACTCATATCATCATCATTGGAGGAGGCAGAGGAGAAGGAGGTGGGTGGCATGGGGCCACGCGGGGAGGCGGGCGCAGGGAGGCGCGGGGAGGGCGGCGCGGGGCTTCCCCCTTCGCCTCCTCTGCCTCAGGCTGCGCGGCCCTCCTCTTCCTCCTCCGCGTGGTGGAGGAGGAGGAGGGCAGCACGGTCAAGTGCCGCAACCCGGCTGCAACCGGGGTTGTCCCAGTTTTTGGCGGCACCCGGGGCGGGAGGGGCCAGGGTCCGCCAAAACCGGGATAATCCTGGTTGCAGCCAGGTTATGGCAACCCTACTTCCGGGGAATCCTATCAAGGGAATAGAAGAATGAATTCGGACCCTCCGCCACTGAAAAGAAAAGGGGGGAAAAAGGCTCCTTTTCCTTACCTTCAAAGGGGGAGGCTTATCCACGGCAAGTCTTTGAGAACGACTGTCCCCAGAAAAGGTTTCTCGTGAATGTGGAAGTCTGAAATGGTGGTAGGAAAAGGGTATTTTGTTATTATTATTATGACAGTGGGTCCTTGCCATGCGCTGTGGTTGTGTTCTAGAACTCCCCCCCCCCATGGACACCAAACTCTGTGGATGCTCAAGTCCTATTACATACAATGGGGTGTTATTATTACTCTTACTATTACATTCCCTTCCCCTTTTGTGTCGTGTCTTTTAGATTGTAAGACTGAGGGCAGAGAATCGTCTAATTGAAAATAATAATTGTTAGCTGCTCTGATAGCCTTTAGGGCTGAAGGATGGGGCATAAATACCATAAATAAATAAAATAAATAATAATAAATAATGAAATTAAATAATATTCCCCAATGATTCCCTATGGGCAAATATTCCCCAATGGTTCCCTATGGGAAAATGTTCCCCAATGGTTCCCTATGGGCAAGTGTTTCCCTATGATTCCCTATGGGCAAATATTCCCCAATGATTCCCTATGGGCAAATATTCCCCAATGATTCCCTATGGGCAAATATTCCCCAATGGTTCTCTATGGGCAAATATGCCCCAATGATTCCCTATGGGCAAGTCTCTCCCAATGATTCCCTATGGGCAAGTCTCTCCCAATGATTCCCTATGGGCAAGTCTCTCCCAATGATTCCCTATGGGCAAGTATGGCTTCCCTATGGGCAAAGCTTGTCATTTATTTTAGTTACTCCTGCCCTTCTTTCCAGGAGGAATTATAAAAGCTAAAAACACATAAAGATTAAACCCAAGCTCTGTCATACTCAAAATGGAGGACGCTTTCAAATTCATCACAACCCACCAAGGCAGGATCCACACTGGAGGAATAATCCGGTCTGACACCACTTTTAACCGCCACGGCTCCATGTTATGGAATCCTGGGATTTATAGTTTCTTCTGGCACAAGTTTTTTTTCCTAAATCACAAAACTACAATTCCCAGAATTACTTATTCAAAATAAAATATTTATTTATTTGAAATATTTATTTATTTATTTAAATATTATTTATTTATTCAAAATAAAATAAAATAAAATATTTAAAATTAAAATAAAATATTTATTTAATCATCTTATTAAAATAAAATAATAATATTATTAGAAATTCCATCCCATCGAGCCGGATGTCAGCCTGGATTATTTCTGCAGCCTAAAACAAAACAAAATCTAACCAGAAATGGGAAAATCTAGTAAAATTGTCTATTTTTTCCCCTAAAAGTACAAATAATTTCTGTCCTAACTTTGCACATTTTATGAAATTATAGCATTCTTTCTTCTCTATCTGTTTCTATTTCCCAAATTCAAGCAACCTTTGGGCCCCAAAGCCCTTAAAAAAAGAGCCTCTTTCCATTTCTGCAAGTTAAGCCGCCATTTTGTTTTTCTTCTTCTTCTTCTTCTTCTTCCTCTTCAGTTTTGTAGGAGCCTTTTTTCTGGGCCTCTAAGAGCCTCAGCCAATCAGGGCTCGGCTACCATGGCAACGGGGCGGGACCTTCTAAGATGGACGTGCAAATTGGCAGCGTTTTACCTCAGGATTTTCATGGAAGTTTAACAGCAGGCCTTGCAGGCCCAAAGCATGCACACTGCAGAAATAATCCAGTTTGAGACCGCTTTAACTGCCCTGGCTCAGTGCTATGGAATCCTGGGAAATGTAGTTTGCAAAGGTCTGGGAAACTGCAGTTTCCAGAATTGCATAGCATTGGAGCCAGGGCAGTTAAAGCAGTATCAAACCAGATTATTCCCACCAACAAATTATAGTTTCCAGAATTGCACAGCACTGAGCCAGGACAGTTAAAGTGCTCTCAAACCGGATTATTTCTCCAGTGCGGAAGCAGTGTTGAAGGGGAAACTGAGGCTTTCTTTCCTTGCCCTCCATTTTCCAGATAACATTTTTTGTGTGTGTACTTTACACCAGGATAAATTGTCACAAATTATTACTCCGCAGCAGCCGAAAGGCCAGGATATATATCCCTTAAATGAATAAAAATAAAATTTAAAATGTTTGAGCATTAGACTAGATGACTCTGGAGACCAAGGCGCCACAAAATGTCGTCCGCTCGAGAAAAGATCTAAGACGTTAGTTACGAAATACAATCTAAAAGCACTAATATCAGTATCAATTTGTGCTTTTTGGTCATGTTCAAAATGCAGGACGCTTTAAAACTGGACACAGCGTTGGAACGTACACTCATCCCTCCTTATTTGCAGCTTTGATTATTGACCAGTTTGATTAATATGTTCTCTCTAGGAATATCTAGGTCCTCCAGCACAACTCTATGGTCAACTTTAACTAAAGATTGCATCGAAAGACCTAGAGAGAATACTCTACTAGGCCTTTGTAGCTCCTCCAGGGCAACTCTATGGTCAACTTTAACTAAAGATTGCATCGAAAGACCTAGAGAGAATACTCTACTAGGCCTTTGTAGCTCCTCCAGGGCAACTCTATGGTCAACTTTAACTAAAGATTGCATCGAAAGACCTAGAGAGAATACTCTACTAGGCCTTTGTAGCTCCTCCAGGGCAACTCTATGGTCAACTTTAACTAAAGATTGCATCGAAAGACCTAGAGAGAATACTCTACTAGGCCTTTGTAGCTCCTCCAGGGCAACTCTATGGTCAACTTTAACTAAAGATTGCATCGAAAGACCTAGAGAGAATACTCTACTAGGCCTTTGTAGCTCCTCCAGGGCAACTCTATGGTCAACTTTAACTAAAGATTGCATCGAAAGACCTAGAGAGAATACTCTACTAGGCCTTTGTAGCTCCTCCAGGGCAACTCTATGGTCAACTTTAAAAGTTGCACCGAAAGACCTAGAGATCCCTAGAGAGGTGTCCTCTCAGTTAAAAACATGGTGTTTTTGTTATTTGCAGTTTTTTCATATTCACGGGGGTCTTGTGCCCCTAACCCTAGAGAATGTGGAGGGACGAGTGTATTATTATTATTATTATTTATTTATTTATTTTATTTTCTTATATCCCTCCTTTCTTCCAATATAGGGACTCAAGGCAGAACGTAAACCCTGTCCTGGAAAAGGAGGACACCTCGCCACCTTGTTGTGTAGACCATGATTCGAATCATGGTTCAGCCATGGAAACCCATTGACTTTGGGCCAGTCGCACTCTCTCAGCCTCAAAGGATGGCCATGGTGGCAAGCCTCCTTGGACAAAGAAAACCCCATAACAGGTTCACTTTATGGTTGCCGTAAGTCAGAAACATGTCTTAGAAGGCACACGGCAACCAAAACATGATTCTATGGAGTTTATCACACTGGGGCTGATTTTGGCATTAAGGAGAGGTTACAGCGCATTTAAAGCATCCCACAAATGAAGCGGAAATGGCGAGTAAAAATGATTATCACAGGCAATTGCGCAACTAAAGCGATGTCGGAAACGCGTTGTCGCTGAATCCCGAAAGTAAGAAAGATGCGCATTAATGCTTCTTTCTGACCACTTTAATGGCGGGTTTTGTGCCACATCATGTGAAATTGGTGCACATGATTACGTGATTTTGCCGGGATATTCATGGGATAAACCCCCGTGTGATAAACTGTCACAAACTATTGTCACACAGCTGCCTCAAGGCCAGGATATCAATCCCTTAAAGAAGCCAAATAGGAAGAAATGTGTCAATTATCATTTTTATTAATAAGTAATTATTATTTTGTTAATGATCTGAAATGCAGTTCTTCCTCTTGACCAGTGATTCCCATCTCATAGTTCTTGTTTTTAATTTGGTTTGTGTGTTTGGAAAGAACGAGACAAACCTGTTCACTATCAGGGTCAAGATCCTGACATAGGAGGGGAAAAATGTGAAAAGGGAGCATGGGAAAGGACCGCCGGCGGGCAAAATTGATAAGGAGCAGTCTGTCCGGGTGGAAGGCACTCTTTTTGCCAACGGTGGTCCTCCTCTCGTCGTCACTCGCACTTGGGACCGTGGGGTTCGGAGCCACTTGCCACTTTGGGGAGAAGAAACCTCTTTGGAGAGAAGAAGCATCCTCACCAAGATGACCCTTTTCCATCTACTTCTGCTCCTTGGGTTTGCTGGCAAGACTTCTGCACAAATAGGTGATAACTCTTTAAAAGGGGATAAACATATATCCATGATAAACATGGACTTATTAATTATTCTTATTCTTATTTTATTTTCTTATATCCCGCCTTTTTGCCTATACAGGGACTCAAGGCGGCGGGCAACAAGTATAAAACAATGCAATTTAAAAAAGCAGTCCAACAATATTAAAATATATAAATATATAAAAAAATGAAATTATTTTAAAAATTGCAGCAGTTATAATTTAAAAATATAACATGTTAAAATGCACACCATTGAAAATGAATCAATAAATAGGATGATAAGTAATGCCAAGTGATGATCGGACACCAAAAAACGGAACAGTTTTACAAAGCGTGGGAATGTAAAAGATGAGAAAGGTTGGCTCTAAAAGGATAGATATATAATTTTGTATAATTTTGTTTTATTTAAATGACTTTAAAATATATATATATATATTTTTAAAAATTTATTTAAACAAATTATTTAGTTACAGTGGAGCCTTGGTATCCACTGGGTTTTGGTTTCAGGCCCATCCATAGATACCAAAATCCATGGATGCTCAAGTCCCATTAAATACAATGGATATTAAAAAGTGACTCTTGTATAAAATGGCAAAATCAAGGTTTGCTTTTGGGAACTGATCTATTTTAAAATATACAGTCAGCCCTCCATATCTACAGATTCTTTAGCTATGGATTCAAAGATCCACAGCTTTAAAACATTAACAATATATTCCAAAAGGCAAACCTTGATTATAAGGAGCATCGTTTTTATGCTGCTGTTTTGAGCATCTATGGATTTTGGTATCTACAGGGGTTCCTGGAACCAAACCCCAGCGGATACCAAGGGCTTGGTGTATTTTCAAATGCTTTTTGGAATATATATATATATATATAGAATATTCGCAAGCTATGGGTGCTTGAATCCGTGGATAAAGAATCCATGGAGATATATATATATATATATATATATATATTTTTTTTTTTCAAGCCATGGATGTTTGAATCCATGGATAAAGAATCTGTGGATATGGAGGACTGACCGTACTTAAAATCCTGGTCCCCTTGTCTGCCTTTCACCCCTCAACATTTTCACTACCTTTTCATATTTATAATAATATAACCTTATATTATTTTGATAATCTAGAAAAGCAACTTTTCCAAACTCTCAGAAGCCTCCAGTCAGTAAATATGAAGGATTCTGGAAGTTGTTGTTGTTGTTGTTATACTATCTATACGCTGCCTTTTCCCCCTTTCTCAAGGCGGCTGGTGAAATTTAGATTTTAATCTCCTCGGAGCAGGAGGATTATGTTATTCTTGCTTGGAAAAGACTATGCCTTTAGAGGTAAACAATACAAAGCAACAACAGAAAAACCCTTCCCCAAGGCAGTGTAAAAAGGCCTTTTGGGTTGTGTAAATAAAGAAAAATGTTTGATCAATATATAGAAATTACACTGTGAGTTTCTTCCCATTATGGTCAGCCTATAGGGACCAGCACCTTAGGCACCTTCAGAGTCTTAGATTTGCACAGTTTGGAGCTTCATTCAACACAGACAGGAACATCACATTCAGTCACAGCTGGACAGACAGCAGACCAAGACAAGATTGTATTTAATGCATGCAATGTATTTAATATTGCGACGAAGGGTGGGCAACATGTGGACCATGCGACAACCCACCAGGGAGTGGAATCTGAGTACATATATTTCCTTGCTTAGATTTGATCGTGTTTTGATGTTTCTGGAGGTCATGCGCAGCCGCTGCCTGGGGCTGGAGAACTCATTTGGTCTCTCTGGTTATTTTCAGAAGCGATCTCCTACACTCCTCGTATCTCCGATCTGAACATGGAAGGGAAGATCACCGCCAGCACCTTTGCCTTGGAACCACCAAGCTGCATCTTTGACCAGGTTGTCAATGCGTCGGACACCATTTGGGTGGTGGTTACTTACAGTAACGGTGAGTCGACGGTCAACGTCCCAATGGGCTCAGATTCTCTACCCACATCGCCCTGACTTCCATCTTTAGATATCTTCCACAGTGTAGGAGGTTTCGGGGCCTGATTCACTCGTGTGCTCATTGCATCAAATATTTTCAAGCCATGGACGGCTGAATCCATGGATAAAGAACCCATGGATACGGAAGGCAGGCTGTACATTATTCAAATAGCACTGAAGAATACAAGGAATAATTGTAAAATATAGTTTCAAGGACCATTAGCTGATGAATAGAGTGGGACCTTGTTATCCGCTGGGGTTTGGTTCCAGGAAACCCCACGGATAACAAAATCCGTGGATGCTCAAGTCGCATTAAATATAATGGCAGAGCAAAATCGTGTCCCTTATATATCAAATGGCAAACTTAGGGTTTGCTATTTGGAATGTATACTTTTAGACGTGGATGCTTGAATCCATAGATTAAAAAATCCGTGGATAAGAAGAGCCAGCTGTACATAAATCCTTACACCTATGTCTACATTGGTTCCCAAAATTATCCAAGGCCTTGCTCCAGAGGCCTGCGAATCCCTGGCTTGACAGAGACTGGAATTGACTTGGGAACTTCTGCTTTAGTAACTGGAAGACACATTAGTGTTTATCCTAACATTACTACTTGTGGGGAATATTGTACAAAGAAGTATCTAATATCCATTCTTCTGTTCCCAACCCCAGTCCAATAAATCTGACATGAATCTGGGCAAAAGAATTGTGAGTGATTTCACTCAAATTCTTTTTCGCTCCAAGTTTCCTTGCAATTTTTAACATTGCACAACTACAGGGCTGGGCAAGCTCCTTGGAACCGCCACCAATGTTGCCTCCCATGCCCCTGGGACCTGCAGTAGGCCATCTTCTTCTTTAAAAATGTATATTTCCCCCCTCAAAAATGGTAAGTGATAGGAACAGTGGCAGCTGGTGCTTCTGATGTCACTGAGATGGTGAATGCCAGGTCTGAGTCCAGGCTTTAAAGGTCCCCAATAGGCTAAAGTATAGCCTCAAACCACACTCCCTCAGAGTATAGTGGAGTCTCCTTCCTTAGAGGTCTTTAAACAGAGGCTGGATGGCCATCTGTCGGGGATGCTTTGATTGTGAGTTCCTGCATGGCAGAATGGGGTTGGACTGGATGGCCCTTCTTGGGGTCTCTTCCAACTCTATCATTCTATGATTCTATGAAATAGATTTAGCACCCTGGGCGGCAGATCGGCTTTGCAACCAATCGCAATGATGCCTAGTTGCCCAAGCGCTCAGGCGCTCAGGCGAGCCATTGACCACTAAAATAAACAAACCCAGAAAAACAGGTTTGAAAGACGCAAATGGGAACAAAAATAGCCCATGTCAAAATGCATCAAAGCAACTGATGTCCCTGTGACGTCTAATCGTCTAAGTGCTTGATTGACAGGCAATGGGAACGGGGAACAAAAAGGTCCGTGTCAAAATACAACAGAGGAATATCAATGGGAACAAGAACACAGGTCAAGAAAAAACGAGTCCATTTGCTCCCTTTTGTAATGGGAACGATGGACGTGGTGCAAATACGACTCGGCAACTCGATCCGAGCCAGACTCGCAGCAAGATTCGTTGCTTTATAGCCCAGTGGGAATGGGGCCTCAGATCAACCTCTGGCAGATGTTAACCCTACAGTTGCATTGGAGGACCTGGAGATTCCTCAAGAGTTGTTCTTTCTTTGTGAGGGACCACTGTAGTATATGACTCCTGCATTAGAAGATCTGCTGGATGGTTGGTTGGTCTGACTCAGTAGGACTTCTTTCATGTTTTGAAGTAGCACATCACTTCAGCTCAGTGTTGTTCTTCCTTCACCCAACAGCCACCTTCAAATTTAAGAACCCACCAACTCCGAAGGATGTCCCAACATATGAAGAACTGTACACCACATATGGCTACATGACCATGAAGGCCACCCTTGACAATTACCCATGCAAGAAAGGCCAGGCAGGGCGCGTCCTCCGGATTGGCAACGAGTCTTCTTGCAAGAATGATGACAGCCGGACCCACTGCAATGGCCCCTTGCCTTCGTCAGGTCCTTTCAGGTAAGAGCGGTAATGGCCTCCACAGACTATACCTTCCAAGTGTCCCAATTTGGCTGGGACAGTCTCAATTTTTCCTCTCTCGTGCCACGTTTTTCAGCTGTTTTTAAAAGATCCCAGTTTCTCACCCTTCTTCCCACTTTCCCCCTTTGTCCTCAGCTTACTCCAGTTGCTGCAAACTGAGCTCAAAGGGTGAAAGACAGAAAGGAAGGGACTTACAGGTTGCAGACCTTGAACAAGGAAATTAGAAAAGAAGACTCTTTTGTCTAAAGTGAAACAGAGATGAATTGAATTATATTCACAGCAGAAGTTAAACAAAGACTATATCTTCATGGCACACTACATATATTAATACAAGAACCCTTTGTTACTGAATATATAACAGGGGATCTTCTTAGAGGCTGCTTTCACACACATTTGGTCCAACTGGCCATTATTATTATTTTTAACTGGATTTAGTTATTCTGGATATGGCTGTTGGGGACATTTGAAACTCTCCTTGCCTCTGAGATATTCTGACTATTCTGAAGCCTGAGGCGCAATCGGTTTCTCATACCTTGAGCCAATCCCTCTGCTAAGAGACGTCCATGCGAGGGAAGGTTCATTCAGCCAGATTTTCCACATTGCGGTCCATGTGAGCGGTTGACATTTGAGACCAGAGCTGAAAGTGCCGGAGGGTGTAACCAGCTAGTAAAAGTCAATGACCTGGTTCCCCATCCTTAAATAATCACACAGGTCTGAAAGAGTCGAGAAGTACTTCTGCTATGATTACCCACAAAAACTACTGACATGGGAGGTTGCAGTTCTCTTATGACGATGATCTTTAGTAATGAAAAATATGGCACATTGGTCCTTACAAGACATTATCACAACCATATCACGAATCCCTAATGATATACCAGAAAAAAAAGAGGAAATGAATTACAAAAGAAAGGACAAAAAGGATAGCTGTACATAAAAGTTTCGTTGGTCATATATCTAGGTGCAGATGTGGGGGGAAATTACTGTCATGTAACCAGAATTAATTCCAGGAAAACAATGTCTCTCAACATAATGAGGAAGACTGTGACCAAATGATCTGTGTGCCTTCCTGGGGTGAATCTAGACTGTAGAAATAATTCACTTTAACACCACTCAAACTGCCCCGGCTCCATCCTACAGAATCCTGGGACTTGTAGTTTTGTGAGGCACTTGGACATTTTGGCAGAGAAGGCTAAAGTTACGAGGCTCAGGATTCCATAGGCTGGAGCTATAGCACTTAAAGGGATGTCAAACTGCATTATTTCTGCCGTGTAGATGC
This sequence comes from Sceloporus occidentalis, assembly GCA_023333645.1. Lineage (NCBI taxonomy): Eukaryota > Metazoa > Chordata > Lepidosauria > Squamata > Phrynosomatidae > Sceloporus > Sceloporus occidentalis. The sequence goes on along the minus strand of JALMGF010000064.1, from coordinate 3,114,415 downwards.
ACTCTTGGTCTGCTGGCCAATTGCTAAATGTGATCAATATACAACTTTAAAGCCCCTGCTTTCATCACTGGGGGATGTGGGAAACTTTTGTCCAATGCCAGGAACATTTTAAAGCGTTGGTAAGCAGTTATTATTGAACCAACCCTTCCCTCTTTCTGTGTTTTCCTTTTCCCCCTCCAGAGTGAAATTCCTTGCCATGGACACCAAAGGATCCATAGCAGAAACAAGGTGGTCTGCTTCTATTACGCTCCAGAAAGGTGCGTTAAAGGAAAAGAGGCTGATGGAAAAAGGGATTGGGTGAGGTAGAGACTTTGAATGAAAAAGACATAGCTATCTATGATTCTACAATCTTTTGATACCACTAGTTTTATGACGAAGCAAGTAGAATTAGACAATCTTAATCTTTGGACTACAGGTTCTAGAATTCCTTCCTTGACTAGCAGCCATTCCAAGCCTTTCCTGTTTTCTGCTAGTAGAGTGGTGTCATCGGCGTATCTTAAATTGTTGATGTCCCTTTAGTTTTCACACCTGTAGCGAAATCTTGCTTTCTATATGATATATTCTTCGTGCAAATTAAAAAGATAGGGTAATAAAATGCTCCCTCATCTGAAAACCGAAAACCATTCTGCTTCTCCGCATTCAGTCCTGCCGGTTTTAGACGAGTGATTTGACTCATCCAAACCAGTCAGAATAAAGAGGAGGTAACGCAGCTGAAAATTGTAATGCGGTGACAGCTTGCTTTATTGTCGGTTTCAGCTTTAGCCTGGAAAACGCTGGACACTTGGCCGGGACGACGTGAAGGAGACATGATTGTCATTACCGTTATTCTGTCTGCGCTCTGTGGAGTTGTCACCATTGGTTTCCTTTGCACTGTCATCTATGAATGGTAAGGGCCAATGCCTTGAATCCATAGTGTCAAACTGCAGAGTCTCCAGATTTGTAGTTCTCTCCCTGTGAACTGAAATGAACATGTGCCAACTGTCTGCCAACCTATACGCTATTTTACTTTCCATTTTGTTATGCCAAAAGGAAACAGTAAGGATGTTTTAATTTGGTTGCCACTCAGGGCTGGTCTTCATCCGAGGCATTTTACTGACTGATCGGTTGAATATTTATATCCTTCATATCAGAGGATTTCAACACAATGTATATAATAAAATCAATCCAGACCATTTAAATGTTAAACCAGTATGAATGTGGTAGCGGAATCATAGTGTTATAACTGTGTAGTGTGAAAGGACCCTAAAACAATGTCGTCCCTACTAGTCTAAGCTCTGAAGAAGAAGGAAATGGTAGGACCACTATGTGGACATGATGCCGAAGACTAGGAGAAATGCAGCACAGAATAAGTAAAGAGATAGTACAGGAATATCTGGTTAATCTAAATGAATATAAGTCTCCAGGACCAGATGAGCTACATCCAAGGGTATTAAAAGAACTGGCAAATGTAATATCGGAGCCATTGGCCATAATCTTTGAGAAGTCCTGGAGAACAGGAGAAGTCCCAGCAGACTGGAGGAGGGCAAACGTTGTCCCCATCTTCATCTCTCTTAATTCTGCTTCTCTCTTTGAACAGTGTCAAGACCTGGAGGCAACCAGATGAAAACCAACAGGAGCCGCGCCAGGACCCGGAGCCCTCCTTTCAAGGCAGTCGCTATGACACCCACCACATCCCCCCGGCCCCGCCTGTGCCACCACCTCCACCTTCTGTGGATGTGCCTAGTCCTCAACTCATTTCTACATCGCATTAGATCCGTGATCTCACAAACCTCTTTGCTTCCTCCCTGTGGCTGCATCTACACTGCAGAAGTAATGCAGTTTGACACCACATTAACTGCTGTGGCTCCATGCTGTGGGATTCTGGACATTGTACGTTTGTGATAGATTTAGCCTTCCTTGTCAGAGAGCTCTGGTGCCACAAGAAACCTCTGGATTCCATAGTAAGGATCCATGACGGTCAAAGTGGTGTCAAACTGCACTAATTCTGCAGTGTGGCAGAAGTCCAAGTGTTTTTCTGTATACTTCTGTGTATCTTTCATTGATAATAGGCAAGCCCTCCAACTCCACCATCATGATAAATTCTAACTCTGAAGAAGAGGTGGGACTCTTGTGGCCTTCCAGATGTTGCTGGGACTTGCTTTAGCCAGCAGAGTGAATAACAAGGGATACTGGGAGTTGTAGTCCAGCAACATCTGGAGGACCCCATAATTCCCCTCCCTGTATTTACCCTGAGTTGTTTGGTACCACTTTAACTGCCATGGATCTGTCCTATGCAATCTGTAGTTTGATGAAGTACATAAAATTCTGTGCTATGGAGCACCAATGCTCAGGGAATGGATCAGCACACTTTAGTACAGAATTCAAGGCATTTAACCAGACTACAGATCCCAGGACCTCATAGGATAGACTCCCACCCTCACCACTACTACATATTGTCGAAGGTCATGCATTGTACAAACACACACATAAACCCACACCCTAGTGCACTCATGCACACACCTTCTCCATAATCCTGCCTCCCAAGCAGATGTCAGAAACCAAGAGGGTGGCGATTGTTTTGGTTGTGATGTGTGCTAGAAAAACAATTACGAAGCGAGCGTTCAGAATTAAAGTGACAAGAGTGTGCGAAGTCAGGGCCGGATATGTCAGAGTAGATGCAATTTGACTTTGCCTGGCTGCATTTAAAAAAATATAGTGACAGATTGGGGGGAGGAACAGAATGGGAGTACAGCAGGTATGGGAGTGTTTCTTTCAGCCTTTGCCATGTTCTCAAGCACCCTTCCCATTGATATCATTGTAAACTGTTAGTTCACTGATAAGCGGTATAGAAATGTACTTGCTATTGATGTTGCTATTGCTGTCACCTATGCTCCCTGCATGCCCAAAAATGCAAATAGAGGGAAGCTGCCATTCCCTCTCCCAGCACTGGCTACTTATGGAAACACTGCAAACAGACACGGAAGACACAGCTTGGACTAGTTACCTTTTTTTGGGAAGCAGAAGTCCCAGAATCCCCCAGAGTGCGTGGCCACCAACAAAATGGTGTCATTCTGGACATAGGATAGCTTAGACTGGCCTGTATTCATAGTGCTATATGATTTAGAGAAAGATAGGATAGCTTAGGATAGCCTGTATCTGTAGGATACAACTTAGTGCTATTTGATTTAGAAAAATACTTTTGCCTCCCAAAGCCGATTACTAACCTAACAGAAATCTTTTTTTAAAAATAAATGTGTATTGAATTTTAAAAACCAACACAATACTTAAAAATATAAACCCATGCAAACATCTATACATACAACTTCTTTGGTTATCTAGCTAACATAGTTGTCGCTAGTCTACAATTCTCCAGTCGTACAATCATAAGCAACCACCAACCTTACATACCTACCAACCATCTTTAAATTTGACTACACTGTTGTTGATTCTGTCATCTAATTCCATTTAATGTCCCCTTGTCCTTTCACTGTCCCAGCCTTCTACCTTTCCTTTACTTATGTCTCTTTACCTGCTGCTTTCTTTCTTTAATCTTTTCTATACCGATTCTTCCCTACTCTCTTTTCATTCGTCTTACTCTCTCCGTATCCTTTCCTTATTCTCTCCTTTCCCACTTTGCTTCTCTTCTTCTCCTTACTTCTTCTATAACCATCCTTCCTGCTATCATCTTCTTCCCCCTTTCATTCTGTACATCCTCATACCTTCTTCACAAACACTAACCTTCTTCCCACCTTTCATTCTGTACATCCTTACACCTTCTTCACATACACTAACCTTCTTCTCACCTTCTTTCCTACTTTCTGACTACCTTTACTTAATAGAAACCTTTGATGGGAGTATTGAAATTAACCACTACCAGTTGCAGGGACTCTTTGGTGGCAGCACCGGAGATGTAAAAGGCACTTCTCCCAGAGAACTGTCTTGCGTTGTTCCTCAGACTGCATCCGCACCGAAGGAATAATCCGTTTCGATGCCACCTTATCTGCCACGGCTCAATGCTATGGAATCCCGGGGACTGTTGTTTGTCATGGCACCAGAGCAAAGCGTTTTAACTGTGGCCGTTGAAGTGGCGTCAGACTGGATCATTTCTGCAGTGCAGATGCAGCCTCATTCCATTCCTCTGTGCTGCGGGGGAGAGGGCTAACCGCAATGGTATTTTTATGCTGTGTTATGGAACTCTTTTTAATCACTGCCACTTCTGTGCAAGGCTTTGAAAGGTTTCTGGGGACAGTGGCTCCCAGAAACACCCGACCAGTTTGGAGTTGTACTCCAGACAAATACTGTTCCAAACTGTCAGAAACTGGTGCAGAATCTGCCAGGTTTGGGTTGTGATATTTTGTATGTTATGTGGTGGGAAACAGTTTATGCTGGGGTAAATAAAGGCCGTGAATGACATTAATCCTGCACGCTCACATCCATGTGTTTTACTGCATGCACCCTAGAGATGAAATGCATCTACCTCTTGACTTTTACAGGCTCCAGAGGAGGAAGATGGTAGGCTGGTAGGCAGGCTGGAACTGCTTCTGGGTCAAATGATTGTGGAAACAGGCATAAGGGGAAATTGGATTAAGCCTGATGTTTCTGGCCACATGGCGACCAAGAGCTGAGATACTGGGACTCCACTTCTTGCATTGCTCCAAGTTGCCAGGTGGGCCCAGAATGCTGCTCCTACCCAACCTCCCTCTTTCCACCGCCTTCCCTGCAGTGTTTCCTTTTTGTGATGGTGATACAGTGCCAGCACTACATCCCTGCCCAAATCTTCACACTGAGGGGTCATCCACATGCCAAAAACTACCTCTGAAGTGCCAAAGAAAACCTTATGGAAGTCGTGGGGTCGCCATAAATCGACAGGCAACTTGAAGCCCATACGGACAGAGACATTGTCCCTGCTGCTGGCCTAGGCATCCCCTGATACATTACCTCCCAAGACATGTGGCCAATGCGATTTTAGGCTGCATCAATAAGAGTATAGCGTCTAGATCAAGGGAAGTAATAGTGCCACTCTGTTCTGCTCTGGTCAGGCCCCACCTGGAATATTGTGTCCAGTTTTGGGCAACACAATTCAAAAAGGATGTTGAGAAACTGGAGCCATGTGTCCAAAGGAGGGCGACCAAAATGGTGAAAGGTCTGGAAACCATGTCCTATGAGGAACGACTCAGGGAGCTGGGGATGTTTACCCTGGAGAAGAGAAGCCTAAGAAGTGATATCAGAGCCCTATTTAAATACTTGAAGGGATGTCATATAGAGGAGGGAGCAAGCTTGTTTTCTGATGTTCCAAAGACTAGGACCTGGAACAACGGATGCAAGCTCCAGGAAAAGAGATCCCAGCTCAACATTAGGAAGAACATCCTTGGCTTCTGTCTTTAAGCAGAAGCTAGATGGCTATCTGTTGGGTATGCTTTGATTGAGAGTTCCTGCATGGCAGGGGTTGGATTGGATGGCCCTTGCGGTCTCTTCCAACTCTACGATTCTATGATTCTATGTGGTCAGTGCAGAGAAAAATGTTCCCACACCTGGTGTAGACACACACGCGCACATGTTATCTTCGCTTACACATTGTAAACCACTTAGAGATTGCTTAAGTGCACTGATAAGCGGTACAGAAATGTCCTTGCTATTGCAATCCTCTGCTCCAGTGAAAGCTGTTTGCCCCATTTGACCCTCCTTTCTGACCTACTCTTTCAAATGCAGAAACCCTCCTGTGATCTGGAGGTGCCATGGGTGGCCTGGCACCAAAAATTCCTCCTCGCCAGTTGAGTGTGCAAATTGGTGAATCACCCGGCGAGAACACATCCGCCTCGCCCTGGAAGCAAACAGGGAAGTGCTGATATTCGAGGAGTCGCTGGGGTTTAATCCCATTTTTCCTCCCCTCTTTAAACATGGTCCCAAATCACAGTAGTGGAAAGCTCTTGCTGACAACGGAGTCAGTCTCACACTCACCAATCCATTGAAAAAAGGGAAAGGTCTTTCCAGAAGGAGTTTAAATTAATCTGCGGCTTAAAGAATGGGCTCATGAACCATGGGCTCCAAACTCAAAAGCGATTTAGCCATGAATGAATTAGGAAAGATCCTCAAATGCAAAGATATACAATTGAGCACGAAAGTTAGAATCGTACAGTTGCGAGAGCTGGCCAGTTAAGAAAGAAGATAGGAAGAAAGTCAATTCACTGGAGATGTGGGACTGGAGAAGAGTGCTGAGGATACCCTGAACAGCAAAAAGATGAACAAATAGGTCCTAGAACAGATGAAGCTGGAAATCTCCCTGGAAGTCATAATGATAAAGCTAAGGTTGTCGTACTTTGGTCACATCATGAGAAGGAAGGACTCATTGGAAAAGATAATAATGCAAGGAAAGGTGGAGGGATGGAGAAAGAGAGGAAGGCTAGATGGATGGACTGGATGGATGGATGGATGGATGGATGGATGGAGATTATGGGTATGAATTTACAGGACCTAAGCTTGGAGGACAGGGAGTCTTGGAGATGTCTCATCCATAGGGACACCATGACTCAAGGGTGGTTAGCAATAAATAACAACAAAGAGGATTGTGTAGCTTGTTTTTGGTTTGTTTTGGAGGACACCTGGCTTAACAAGACTACATGTGAAAGGGATCTAGGGGTCCTAGTAGACCACAAGTTGAACATGAGTCAACAGTGTGATGTGGCAGCTAAAAAGGCCAATGCAATTTGAGGCTGCATCAATAGAAGTATAGTGTCTAGATCAAGGGAAGTAATAGTGCCACTCTATTCTGTTTTGGTCAAGCCCCACCTGGAATATTGTGTCCAGTTCTGGGCACCACAATTCAAAAAGGACATTGAGAAACTGGAGCGTGTCCAAAGGAAGGCGACTAAAATGGTGAAGGGTCTGGAAACCATGCCCTACGAAGAACGACTTAGGGAGCCAGGGGTGTTTAGCCTGGAGAAGAGAAGGTTAAGAGGTGATACGATAGCCATGTTTAAATATTTGAAGGGATGTCATATTGAGGATGCAGCAAGCTGGTTATCATCTCCTCCAGAGAATAGGATCCAGAGCAATGGATGCAACTATGGCTGGCGAAACATCAGGACTAAACTCTTCCAGAACTCGGCCACGTAGCTCCAAAACCCCACAAAATACTAAGCGGAGGAGCTGGTGCTGCTCACACACCGCTCACAAAAAGCCCAGACAAGTTGGGTCTCCTCTGCGGACCGTTCTCATTCTGAGAAGCTTTGTCACGCTTAGCAAGCTGCATTGTTTGGGGCAGCGTAACCACAGGTTGAACCCATTCCTTTGGAAACCTGGAAACTTGTCTGTGCATGATTCACGCGCATCAGCGAACTGCTCCTTAACGTTTCTGTGTTTTCTTTGCAAAGGGACGGGTTTCTGTGTTTTCTTTTGCAAAAAGGAAAAAAAGGTCACAATGTTGGGTGGGGTTGCAGTCGACTGAAAGCTGGGTTCTTCCGGTAAAGCGACCGTGGTTTCTGTCGGCCATGGTTTTCTTTCTGGGAGGGGTTGCTCTTGTGCCCTGGAGGGATTCTTTAAAGTCTAATAGGTGAGGCATTCTTCAATTCTTAGACAGTATAATAGTTAGTGTCAGTTCGTGACGAATGGCTTTAAAAGGTGATGGGAGGAGGAGACGTCCGTCACATTTAGTTAACCATATTAAGTTCATTGGAATCTCCAGGACTACCTCAGATACCTCAATGCTGGAGACACACATCAAGACCATTGGCATCACTCATGGTGCCACCCTTTCCATTGACCTCCTCCCAGACCCAAACATAGAGGACCCTAACACTTTTTAGGGTCATAGCTTCATTATGGTTGCACTAGTAGGGTTCTGCCAGTGTGCAAACCTTTGCGCTTTTCAAGACACCATGCTAAGTGTGTCCCTTGTGCTCTTTGACTAGGGGTCCATTACCCATTGCACAATGGAAATGTGAATTGTGACGTCGAGGGTTTTCATGGCCGGCATCCATAGTTCTTTGTGGGTTTTTCGGATTATGTAGCCATGTTCTAGTAGAGTTTATTCCTGACATTTCAGCAGCATCTTCAGAGAATGTACCCCACTCTCTTCCATGCCAGCATTCTCTGGAGATGCCAGCCACAGATGCTGGCGAAACGTCAGGAACAAACTCTTCTAGAACATGGCCACAGAGCCCCAAAAACCCACAAAAACCATCCTTAGTTATGTTTCTTTGTACTAATGTCCCTCATAAATCGTAATTTCCACGTATCACTGAACATGACGGCAATAGCTGTGACACAAACAACCAGCAAAATTGAAATTACAACATCGTACCCACAGCCTGAATGTATTTACAAGTACATAGTCTCATGTGGTTGCAGTGGGAATTGGGTAAGATGTGATGCTTTTAAAGAAGAGTGGAACGTTTTTTATTGAATTAAAAAAAACAAAAACAAATTACTATATGATGAAAGAACATTATTAATTATTATTATTATTAATTATTAATTTCCATTACAGTAACTCTGTTGTATTTTATCTGAGCGTTTTATTTTATATTTGGTGTGTGGCCGTTAATAAATGATGGACTGATTTGTTGCATTCTCCAAACACAGTGTATATTTAAATTAAGACTATGCAATAATCCATATTAACTGGTTTGCTATTCTTTGGGCGATGTGGTTTTCTTTGAAAAATAAAGATGGGGAGTTGTCACGATAATATCTATTATCAAATATAAAAAGCATCTGAGGAAGTAGACTTAAGCCTACGAAAGCTCATGCCGCCAACTTCTTTCTTTCAGTTAGTCCTGCGGTGCGGATGCAGCCTAGACTGGCTTTCTGGCCTTTCGAAACAAATCGCTGCCAAGGGACCACCGTTCCAGGTGTGAATCTTCTCGCTTCCACCCAGGTATGGCACGGATGATCCGTTCGCTCACGCTCCGTTTATTCCACAACTTTCCAAAACTAGCCAGACCTGTTTCTTTTGCCCCCCCCCCCTCTCTTGCTCTTGAGGATGGAGAGAAGGGAGGGCAGGGGAGATCAAGAATGTACAGGTGTCTGAAAAATGGATGACAGGTCTGGGCGCGGCCCCATAAGGCGGTTGGAGGGGAAGAGGTTCCTCTGCTCCGTTCTCCGGTTGCCATTCTTGCTTGCGACCGAGAAGGAGACCACAAGGCTGTGGATATGATGTTCCTCTCCACGGTCATCTTGGTGGGGCTGGCGTTGAGGACGGTGGCCGCGGAAGGTACCCTATATACCGTATATAAGTCGACCTCATGTATACGTTGAGGACAGGTTTGGGGGGTCAAAATTAGGACCAGGTAACAAAGGATGGAGCAAAGGAAAACTATTGCCAAATAACTGAACTTAAACGTTTGTCTGCATTCAAAGGAAAGAATGGATGGATGGACAAGAAAGTAAAGGAGGGGTTAGGGGCTCCTGGACAGATTACATTTTTTGCCTTTCGCCAAGGGATGGTTCCTTTTTGGAAATAAGAGTAGTGCTTACATTGATCCATGGATAAGTCGACTCAGGTTTCGGGGGTCAGTTTTTTTGACCAAGATTTATATTTATACAGTAGGTCTTTGCTTTTGCGGCTTTGCTGGATTATTGTTATTATTACTATTTTTACAATATTCCACACATTTATCTCACATCAGTATTCCATCAATATTACACACACACGCAAACACACACAATATATATATGTTATATTATCCATATTCATCAATGTAATTGCAATAGATTACAATAGTCGATCTTCCAACTGCTGATTCCCAGCACCGTTGCTTCTTATCCCCTTTATCCATTTCTTCATTTCTTCGATCTTACCGTTTCACATTCTCTGCTTCTGTTATATCACTATCTCTTTTATTTTGTGTGTGTATCTATGTAGCATATCGTATCTTATTATTATTTAAGATATGAGGTGCATTCCTTTATTAAAGTATGAACTCTCTTTATTCCCCTCCTTCTTTTTCTTCCTTCCTCTCTTCCTCCCTTTCCCTCCTTTCCTTTCTTTTCCTTTTTTCCCTTAATCATCTCTTCTCATTCTCCAGATTATCTCTCTCTCTACGTTTTTCCCTCTACATCTCCTTATCACTCTTTCTTTCTTTCTTTCTTTCTTTCTTTCTTTCTTTCTTTCCCTTCCACTTCCTTCCTTCCTTCCTTCCTTCCTTCCTTCCTCTATCTCTTCTATCTGTTCTTATTTTTTTCCTATCTATTCTCACTCATCTCTTTCCTACACCTTCTATTACCTTCATTCATTTTCTCAATCTTTCTTTTGTCTTGTAACCCACCTTGATTCCTTCAGGATATGGAGAAATATAAATAATAATAATAATAATTATTATTATTATTATTCACATTCTCAATTCCTCTTATCTTTCTTTTTTTCGTCATCTTGGCTTCTATCTCCTTCTCTAACCTTTCTGCTTTTTCCATTCTCCTCTTTTCTTTATACATCCCCACATCACTATCCTATTCCTTTTTTCTCTCTTCTTCTTTCCCTATATACTTTGTATTTTTACGTCTATTTTTCTTTCATTTTTCTAACTTCTTCTTTCCTTTATCTCTTCCGCGGTTTTGTTGAATTTAACAGGACCTTAAAAAGTAACTCCAGCAGGCTGAAGAGAGTTGAGAAAATATCACAGTTGCAGTCTCTCATTTTGCTGCTGTCGTTGTTGACGCTGTTGATGTTGTTGTGTGCCTTCAAGTCATTTCCAGCTTATGGCAATGGGGTTTTCTTGGCAGGATTTATTCAGAGGAGGTTTGCCATTGCCATCCTCTGAGGCTGAGAGAGTGCAACTTGCCCAAAGTAATTCAGTGGGTTTCCATGGAAAGATGTGACTGTCTTGCATCTCTGAAGCTGCTCATTCCGTCCATCTTTTTCCTTTGCGCAGAATATTCATAACGGACGGACAACAGATGCACCTTTTGGTCAGAGCTTGGAAACGTTCCCTTTTGGATTCTGTAGTCCAAAAAAGTAACTTTTCCAAGCTCTGCTTCTGAGCAGAGAAGCTCTGAAGCTTCAGAGAAGATGGAGATGGAGATGCCAGCCACAGATGCTGGCGAAAGGTCAGGAATAGACTCTTCCTGATCACGGCCACATCGCCCAAAGAACCCATAAAGAACTATGGATCCCAGCCATGAAAGCCTTCGACTTCACAATTTAGAGATTGCGATGGTAGTTAGATGACGGAAGACAAGGCACCTTGATCAGATTTTCAGGTGACACCAAATTGAGGAAGATAGCAAATACGCCGGAGGACAGGATCGGAATTCAAAAGGACCGTGACGCAGATTTTAGCTTTTATTTGACCCCATTCAAATGGTTTCTCCAGTCGCTTTGCACACAGCTGGGTGCTTGAGGTGCTTTCCATTTCTCATTGATGCATGACAGACCCACCCTGCTTTCTTTTAGTCACTTCATAGAAATGTAGGAGAGGAGAAATCCAGGAAGAGAGATGCAGGACTTCTCCCCACTCCCAAAAAAGTACACATTCCAAAAAGCAAACCTTAAGTTTGCCATTTGATATCTAAGGGGCACCATTTTGCTATGCCCTTATATTTAATGGGACTTGAGCATCCAGGGATTTTGTTATCCATGGAGGATCCTGGAACCAAAGCCCAGCAGCGGATGACAAGGACCCACTATATACTTTCTATTGTGAATCTATGCTATCTAAGCTATGCTTTTGCCGTCTGGCCTTTTGCATTTCTATCGTTTTAACAAGGTCCCACTGTACATACGCAATTGCAGACATATATACTGTATAGCAGCAGCACAAAATACTACAACCTTCAACAAAATCCCCCCATATATATACATATATACACATATATACCCAAAATGGGGGGGGGGGGAAATCACTTTGCATTTGCCAAGACAAATAGTGTGTCCTTTCCTTAATCCTTTCCTCCAGTTCTTTCGTATGTAAACTTCCGGTATTCAGTTCAGTCTTTACTTTTAACTCATTAAACTTAAACAGGAAGAAAGGAATTTAACAAGAAAACTACCTTTGTGTTTTGTGAAGACTGTTAGGATCATTAATTTGTATAGAAATACATGAAGTTTTCCTGCACAAAACCTGTTTGCATCTGCACAAGAATCTCTGTGTTCTTCATAGATACGTCCTTTTTTCTTGCAAGGACAAAGAAGATGTATATCACTATATTCCACTGACTTCTGGCCATTTTTTTTCTGTCCTTGTGCTTATATATATATATATATATATAGTAGCAACATTGGATGCTGCTTTATGCCAAGCCAAGTCACGGGACCATTAGTTTTAGAGCCAACCTAGTAGATTATTCCTAGCACATAAAAAATGTTCCTCCTCGAGTGTTGAAACTTGTCTGTTTCTTATAGCATGTGATTTTCCTCACCTCTGTATCATGCATTTAGTGTGCTTGGCCTTATGGTTGGTTATGAGAAAGTAATTGTGGCCTTAATTTGCAAGTCTAAAGGCTGGGGGTTGTATCTTTGTGGAGTAAAAATGGATGAATTGCATGGCATATATGCCTTTCACTTAATACCTAGTTTGAGTCTTGACCCACATGTCTACTTCCTTTCAAAAAAGTATTTATTTCGGTTCCACAAAGAATACTAAATCAACAACAATGACAGCAAAATGTTCAAACAGGTGGTCCACATGTCAACTGGCGATAGAAGAGGTGGGCAAGTTGTGACCCTCCAGATGTGGGTTGGTTGCAGCTCCATAGCTGTTGGTTGAGGTTCATGGGAGATGTGGTCCGACAACATCAGAAAGGGCTACAATCTGCCCAGGAAAGACTGGTTTATACTAATGGCAAGTAGTGGCTCTCCAGGGTTTCAGATGAGACTCTGGAGTTTATCACACGGGAGGAATTTCTCTTGATTTTGAATGAAAAGAAAGTGGGGCCAGAACGTATTTACATGAATTTGCTAGTTCAGCGAATGTACATGAATTCGAATTGCATTCAAACTGACATCTCATTGCCTGAAAATAGCTTGCCATTGCCCGAAATTGCATATGGTAGTCTATCACACAATAATGCGAAACCCCATAATTGTGTTCAAACTGACTTCCCATTGCCCAAAGATAGCTTGCCATTGCCCGAAATTGCGTGTGATCACCTCACGCAATAACGTGAAACCCCATGATTGCATTCGGATTGCCATTGGGTTATACTTCCCATTTCCCTTGTCTGATAAACTCCTTTTTCTCAGCTCTGCTTGGAGATGCCAGGCCCTGAACCCGGGGCTTTCTGTGTCTAGAACGGTGGTTCCCAAACTTTGGTCCTCAGACGTTTTGGATTTCAGCTCCCAGAATTCTTGTTGGACAAACTGACTAAGGCTTCTGTGAGTCGTAGTCCCAAAATCTGGAGGACCAACGTTTGGAAAACACTGCTCTAGAACAGAGTTTCCCAAACTTGGATCCTCCAGATGTTTTGCACTCCCAGAAGTCCTATCCAGTTTGGCCAACAATCTGGGAACAGGAGTCGAAAACATTTAGAGGACCAACGTTCAGGAAACACTGATCTAGAACATCTCTACTGCTCCTGTGACTCTTTTTATGAGGTGCCTCCTCCTCCAGCTCCTGTTTGGAGCCACCATCATGGTAAGAAATGCTGCGTGGAGGAAAACCTATTGCAGGGATGGGAACAAGAAAGAGGGGGGAACTCATTCTCGTTTTCTCGTTGGCTTTCTCCAGTGCCTTCGGAGTACACCCCTCGCCTGACGTCCGAGAATATAGGAGGGAGGATCACCGCTTCCACCTTCGTCCTGGATCAACCCCGCTGCGTCTTCAACGATGCTGTCAACGCCACCGATGAAATATGGCTGCTGGTTGCCCGCAGCAATGGTAGGTTAGATGTCTCCAATAGAAGTACCAGTTCCTCATGAGAGAGAGAGTAAAGAGTGACCTCCTATAGCAGCCACATAATTCTGTGTCTATTTGGAGACTGGCCCCACATGATCCCAAGAAATGGGTACAATGGGGCCAAACTGCATAGCCAGCGCCTGTGATCTTCCTTGGCAATGGCAAATGGAGCAGCCGTTTGCCCTACGTTGCAAAGGACAGCAAAGGACCTGTGTTGCTGCCTTAAGTTTGGTTCGGAGATTCTGATCAGGAGGTAATTCTGTAGGTAACCTGGACCCAAACCATGTAGGACTTTAAAGGGAATAAGCATCTCAAAAGCAAATGAAAGAGTGGGAGGAACAGAGGGTTACTTGGGACTGTCCCAGCCGAACCATAACAGTTGGAGGGTATGTTCACCAAGGTCCAAGGAAGGGCAAAAGTGTCCCCTTTGAAGGCTTCTTACATGTGCCATGTGTTAATCTATGACTAAACATTAAAACTGGAAAGCTCCTTTATCCTCTCATTTATTTGCCAGAGCAAATATCCTAGATATTTAGGTAGATACCACTCTGAAAAAAGTCCTAGGTCTGCAGTCCTCTGTCTTCTCCTTCTACAGCTCCCCTTTGTATCAGTTTTAGACCATTGGTTCCCAAACTTTGATCCTCTAAGCGTTTTGGACTTAAGCTCCCACACTTCCTGACTGTTGACCAAAGTGACTGGGAATTCTGGGAGCTGAAGTACAAAAAACAAACCAGAGGACCAAAGTTTGGGAATCATTGGTTTAAACCGGGGTCAGCAACCTACGGCCCGTGGGCCGGATCCAGCCCGGCAAGGCCTTGGAACCAGCCCCAGCCCAGTCCTGCCACTGATTGCTGCCCCCGCCGCAGCTTCTGCGCCACTTCAGGCGCCATTTTGAGTTCGGCCCCCCAGTTGTCTGAGGGATAGCAACCCGGCCCCCGGTTCAAAAAGGTTGCCTACCCCTGGTTTAGACCATTCTGAAAGACTGATCCCATCATTTTGGAAGAGAAAGTATTTGCCTCCTACGATGCATCATGTTTGTAAGGGTCGCTTTGATGGCATTCGGGATGGATAATGGCTTTCCATGTTGGTCTCTGCAGCCGTGAACAATTTCACCCGTCCCCGTTCCCCCAACGAATTGCCTTACCAGCAGTTTGAGAAGAATTCCTTCTACACGACTTTGAACACCGTCCCGGCAAACTACCCCTGTCCGGATCCGGCACAACCAAGCAACCAGCTCGCCATCCTGCGGGTGGGGAATGAAGTCAAGTGCGTCTCTGATCCCACAAGACCAGATTGCAACGGTCCCCTCCCTGGGCCAGGACCCTACCAGTGAGATAACTACCTTAAAAATCCCCCCAGACTTTATCTTGGAGGGGTCTTTGCTTATTTTCTGCACTTAAGTTGGAGAGACTCCAAACGCTTGGGGAAAGCTTAGATTTGGCCATCAGACCCATTTGAAGCAGACTCATTGGATCAATGAGATTTGCATGAATCACAGAATCCTGAATGCGAAGTAGCCCTTCTATTTTTTTTACTCCGATTTATAAGCCTCTAACCCGGATTAAATAAAACACACCGATACAGATTCGAATCGTAGTGGAAACGATTGCGGGTTAATCTAGAACTGTTCTAGAGTTAAATCGGGTTTCAGTAGGAACGCAACACCTTGAATTCGATTTGAAAACCGGAGTATAAGCCAGTGAGAACAACCCCTAGGAATAGGATTTGTGAGTTCGCTAGTTCACCGAATTTACTTAATTTTGGATTGATGTGGAATTGCTTTCAGAATGCGTTCAGAAGGCCAGCGATTGCGTGAGATAACCAATCACGCAATAACGTGAATACCCAGGATTGCGTTCGGGATGACATTGGATTATACTTCCAATTTCCGTCATGTGATAATGACCTTAGAATTGGAAGAGACTCCAAGGGCCATCTAATCCAACCCCTCGCCATGCAGGGATATAAAACTAAAGCGTTCCCAAAAGATGCCCATCCAACCTTTTTTGAAGACCTCCAAAGATGGAGGGCCTACCTCCCGTCAACGGTCAAAAGAAAGAACTTGGCTGCATAAGCTTTCCTAGACTTAAGTCTACTTCCTCAGATGCATTAAGTAGACCTAAGTCTACAAAAGCTCATGCTGCCAAATTCTTTCTTTTGTTAGTCCCAAAGGTGCTGCAAGATCTCTCTACATACTGCTTCCTACATCTCTGTAGTAAATACAGTTTGACCATTAAACCGTTCTCTTTTTAGAGTCAAGTTCCTGGCCTTTAATTCCGAAGGCGTCACAGCCGAGACAAAATGGTCGTATGACATCCCACTGACTCAAGGTAACTGTGAATGTTGAAGTCCCACTGAATTCAATGGGAGAGCCCCACACAGGCTTACAGATGCCATCTTATATGCAGGTAGCTTTACTTCCAAGTAAGCCCATGGGTCATGATCAGCACACATAGATGGGCAGATAGGAAGCTGAAAACAGAGTTGAGGAAACTTGTAGCCGAAACCTTGGAAATAATCAAGCTGTTAATAAAGGAGCTACCGAAATAATTAACATTTGCTTAATCAAATTGTCTAATTTGTTCAGTTTTTCAGTGTCAAACGCATTGATAAAATTGTTTGATGCCAACAACAATACTATTTTGGGAGCTGATTGAGACTTCACCTTATTGCATTGGATACTTTGGATATCATTAAGGGATTGGTCCCTTTTCACTCTGTTTTGCTCAATTTCATTTTTATTACTCATTATTACAGTCGGTCCTTCGTCCACAGATTCTTCATCCACAGATTCAACTATCCAGGGCTTTAAAAAAATATACATTGCAGAAAATAAACCTTGATTTTGCCCTTTTGTAGAAAGAAGACCATTTTGCAATGGCATTGTATTTAATGGGACTTGAATCTCCATGGATTTTGGTATTTAAAAATATGTATATTCTAAAATGCAAGCCTTGATTTTGCCATTTGGTATAAGGGGCACCATTTTACTCTGCCGTTGCATTTAATGGGGCCTGAGCATCCATGGGTTTTGAATATGCCTTCTTCCAATGTTTTTCTGTGTGCCTCTACAACCAGCCCTCCTCATCCATGGATTCAAGATTTCATAAGTGTCACCATTTTACTGTGCCGTTGTATTTAATGGGACCTGAGCATCCACGGATTTTGGTATCCATGGGGGTCCTGGAACCAAATCCTAGCGGATACCAAGAGCCCACTGTAGTTATGAAAAATTAGACCTTCCCAAGTGATTCTCTCCTTTTTCTTGGCAGGGAAGAACCCGGCAACCATCGACACGTGGCCCGGGCGCCGAAGTGCTGGGATGATAGTCATTACCACCATCCTCTCCATCCTCTCTGCCATCCTGGTGGCGGCCCTCATTGCCGCTTTACTCTATAAATAGTACGTCTCCCGATCTGCCCCCGGTTGTGTTACAGTTGGTCCTCCACATTTGCGGATTTGGCCTTTGCGGCTGTGATTATGTGCGGTTTGGATTAATACATCTTCTCTGGGAATCTCTAAGTCCTCCAGCGCAACTCTGCCAGAGGTTGACCATAGAGTTGTGCTGGGGGACCTAGACGTTCCTAGAGAAAAGACTTCTCTAGGCATTAGTAAGAAATACTACTACTACTATTACTACTACTACTACTAATAATAATAATGTGAAGTCGTAGGCTTTCATGGCCGGCATCCATAGATTTTTGTGGGTTTTTCGGACTATGTGGCCATGTTCTAGAAGAGTTTATTCCTGACGTTTCGCCAGCATCTGTGGCTGGCATCTTCAGAGAATGCTGGCATGGAAGAGAGTGGGGTACATTCTCCGAAGATGCCAGCCACAGATGCTGGCGAAACGTCAGGAATAAACTCTTCTAGAACATGGCCACAGAGCCTGAAAAACCCACAAAAAACTACTATTGTAAAGATCATCTGGATGAGCCTGCAAGAGGTTATCCGCTATCCAAGGTGTTGCATCTGTTTGGGGCCAGCCAAACCGTCTTGTGTACAATCCTCACATTAACCCCTCTTTTCCCTCTGCTCTCTCTCGTCCTTTCCGACAGCTCTGACGTCTGTGGCAGTGCCGATATCGTGAGCGTGAGGGATCTGACGATAACGCGCTACACCACCCATCACATCTATGACCAACCGGCCCAGAAATTGTGATGCGCTTCTCCGCCTGGGACTGTCCCATCATGGCAGTCTGCCATTTTGTGTCTCCTACTCATACGGAGGAACTCACAATGGACATGTGCTTGGAAATCTTGGACCTCTGAGAGGAAGCTTTGCCTTATAGAATCGTAGAAGAGTTGGAAGAGACCTCCAAGGGCCTTCCAGTTCGAACCCATTCTGCCATGCGGGAATACACAATCCAAGCACTCCTGATAGATGGCCATCCAGCCTCTGTTCAAAAACCTCCCAAGAAGGAAATGTATGAACTTAATCCAAAGTCCAAAGAGTAGAGTGAAGTCCCAGGATGATATATACAGTGGGCCCTTGGTATCTGATGGAGTTTTGTCCCAGGACCCCCTTTGGATGCCAAAATCTGTGGATGCTCAAGTCCCATTAAACACAATGGCATAGTAAAATGGTGCTCCTTATATAAAATGCCCAAAACCAAGGTTTGCTTTTTGGAATTTATTTATAGTTTCGAATGTTTTCAAGCTGTGGATGGTCGCATCCGTGGATAAAGAGTCCATGGATAAAGAATCCGTGGATAAAGCATCCATGGATACGAAGGGCTGCCTGTATTGTGAGGTATAGCCCCAATAAACATGTCAAGTGGTTTTATATCATTACCCATCTTTGCTTGTCTTCCTCACCCCAATTGGCAAGTATAGTTTTTTATGGGACCTGAGGATCTTTAGTTCCCTGCCCTTGTCTAACTACAGTTCCCAAATCTTGGGATTTAGTTATTGTTGTGTCGTTTCTGACTTATGGGGACCCTAAGCTGACTCTGTCACAGGGTTTTCTTGGCAAGATGTGTTCAGAGGAGGTTTGCCATTGTCTTCCCTGAGGCTGAGAGAGTGTGACTTGCCCAAGGTGGGTCTCATGGCCGAGTGGGAAATAGGACCCTGGTCTCCTCTATCCAACAATAGGATTTAAGCCAACGTTTCCAATCTCTTTCCTAGATTGGCCCTAAATTAAAGTCAAGGGAGCTGAGATCCAGGATTGCCCTCTCTGGTCCCATGTTGCCAGACTACAACTCCCATCGTCACCGACAAGCGCAGCGTGAGGGGAACTGCAGTCCAACGTCTGGTGGGCCAATCTTATTATCCTTTGTACACAGTATTTCAGAAGTATTAATATGATACAGTGGGATGACTGATGCAACAAGTAACTGTACCTTCTAGTCTTAGCCCCCTTATTTCTTTCCAAACTTTGGTCCTCCAGGTGTTTTGAACTTTAACTCCCAGAACCCCCCAACGAACTTGGCCAACAGTCAGGAATTCTGGGAGCTGAAGTGAAAACATCTGGAACACCAACCTTTGGGAATCACTGCTTTAGACCAAAGGCAACCCTCCAGGTGTTGTTGGATTGCAGCTCCCAGCATTGCTTGATCATTGCTTTTGCTGGTGAGGGCCGTTGGTGAGGACCACTGGGACTTGCAACCCAACAATACCTGGAGGGATGCAAAATGTCCACCCTTCTTTTGGACTGCAGTGCTTGCCCAGTGGAAACGCTGGCCTTTTTATCAAGCCTGTATCCATCTATTCGTTCAGCTGAGCTAAAGCAAAGGAGACATTTTGAATATAAATACAAATATGAATGGATAGATAGATAGATAGATAGATAGATAGATAGATAGATAGATAGATGGAAAGGGGCTGGCAGAGGGAAGCCCTGAAGTGTGTTTAAAGGATGACTGGGAGCTGTTATCATGTACACATGTATTTGAAAAATAAAAACATAACAGGCTGTTTGGTACCTGCGCACGTGTTTTATCCATGCGTTTGCTCACGTCTTTCATTTCCTCCAAACATTGTTAGTCCTGACCAGGAAAGACCCATTGATCAGTAGGTTTTACTATTGAATAGAATCATAGAATCATAGAATCGTAGAGTTGGAAGAGACCACTAGGGCCATCCAGTCCAACCCCCTGCCATGCAGGAAATCCAAATCAAAGCATCCCTGACAGATGGCCATCCAGCCTCTGTTTAAAGACCTCCAAGGAAGGAGACTCTATCACCTTCCGAGGAAGTGCATTCCACTGCCGAACAGCCCTTACTGTCAGGAAGTTCCTCCTAATGTTCAGGTGGAATCTCTTTTCCTGTAGCTTGCATCCATTGTTCTGGGTCCTGTTCTCTGGAGCAGCAGAGAACAAGCTTGCTCCCTCCTCAATATGACATCCTTTCAAATATTTAAACAGGGCTATCATATCACCTCTTAACCTTCTTTTCTCCAGGCTAAACATCCCCAGCTCCCTAAGTCGTTCCTCATAGGGCATGGTTTCCAGACCCTTCACCATTTTTGTCGCCCTCCTTTGGACACGCTCCAGTTTCTCAATGTCCTTTTTGAATTGTGGCGCCCAGAACTGGACACAATATTCTAGGTGGGGCCTGACCAGAGCAGAATACAGTGGCACTATTACTTCTCTTGATCTAGACACTATACTTCTATTGATGCAGCCTAAAATAGCATTGGCCTTTTTAGCTGCCGCATCACACTGTTCACTCATGTTCAACTTGTGGTCTACTTGGACTCCTAGATCCCTTTCACACGTAGTTTCATTCAGCCAGGTGTCACCCATCCTATATCTGTGCATTTTATTTTTCCGCCCTAAGTGCAATACCTTACATTTCTCTGTGTTGAATTTCATTTTGTTAGCTTTGGCCCAGCTTTTTAGTCTATTCAGGTCGTTTTGAATCTTGATCCTGTCCTCTGGGGTATTAGCTATTCCCCCTAATTTGGTGTCATCTGCAAATTTGATAAGTATGCTCCCAATTCTGTCATCCAGGTCATTGATAAAGATGTTGAATAGCACTGGGCCCAGGACAGAGCCCTGTGGGACCCCACTGGTCACTTCTCTCCAGGATGAAAAGGAGCCATTGTTGAGCACCCTTTGGCTTCGGCCGGTCAACCAATTACAGATCCATGTAACAGTTCCTTTGTCTAGCCCACATTTTACAAGCTTGTTTGCAAGAATGTCATGGGAAACCTTGTCAAAGGCCTTACTGAAATCAAGATATACTATATCCACAGCATTCCCTTCATCTACCAAGCTGGTAATTTTGTCAAAGAAAGAGATTAGGTTTGTCTGGCATGACTTGTTTCTCTGAAACCCATGTTGACTTTTTGTGATTATGGCATTGCCTTCTAGATGTTCACAAACTCTCTGTTTAATGATCTGCTCCAGAATCTTTCCTAGAACTGATGTCAGACTAACTGGACGATAATTGTTGGGATCCTCTTTTTTCCCCTTTTTGAAGATGGGGACAACGTTTGCCCTTCGCCAGTCTGCTGGGATCTCTCCTGTTCTCCAGGAGTTTTCAAATATGATTGCCAATGGCTCCGATATTACTTTTGCCAGTTCTTTTAATACCCTTGGATGGAGTTCATCTGGTCCCGGAGACTTAAATTCATTTAGATTAACAAGGTGTTCCTCTACTATCTCTTTACTTATTCTGTGCTGAAATTCCCCTATTCTGTCCTCTGCTCCATTATCCTCAGGTTGAGCACCCTTTGCCTTTTCTGAGAAGACTGAGGCAAAGAAGGTGTTGAGTAATTCTGCCTTTTCTCTATCTCCTGTTAGCATTTTGCCATCTTCTCCACGCAGTGGCCCTACCGTTTCCTTCTTCTTCCTCTTGCTGCGGACATATCCAAAAAAGCCCTTTTTATTGTTCTTAACCTCTCTAGCAAGCCTGAGTTCATTCTGCGCTTTAGCTTTTCTGACTTTACCCCTACACATGCCTGCTATTTCTTTGAATTCCTTTTTTGTGACTTCCCCCTTTTTCCATTTCTTAGACATGTTCCGTTTCAAACTTAGCTCAGTTGAAAGTTCCTTAGTCATCCATCCTGGTTTCTTGAGACACCTCCCGTTTTTCTTTCTCACTGGAACTGTTTGAAATTGTGCCTTCAGTATCTCCCTTTTGAGAAAGTCCCATCCGTCCTGAACTCCTTTATCTTTTAGTATTTCTGACCATGGAATCGCCCTCAGTACTTCTCTAAGTTTACTGAAATTCGCTCTCCTAAAGTCTAGGATGCGTGTCTGACTCTGCCTGGCTTCTCCTTTCCACTGTATTACAAACTCCAGGAGAACATGGTCACTTCCACCTAATGATCCCACCACTTGCACCCCATAGATCACCATGGAATAGATCTAGTGTAATTATGGTTTTGTTTGTTGCGTGCCTCTCCATAAGGCGAAGCTATCGTGGGGTTTTCTTAGCAGGTTTCTTCAGAGGGGGTTTGCCTTTGCCATCCTCTGAGGCTGAGAGAGTGTGACTTGCCCATGGTCACCCAGTGGATTTACATGGCTGTGCCAAGATTCGAACCCTGATCTCCAGAGTCATCGTCCAACACTCAAAAAACCACGATGCCACTCTAGTTATCACTGAACACCAAAAGATCATGGAATACCAAAATTAGGATTGTCCATGCTATCATTATTGCAGTGTCTGTGTATGGCTGTGAAGACAGAGAAGAAATCTCATAGGAAGGAAATCAGTTTGAAATATGGGGCTGGATGAAGATATCCAGGAGAGCCAAAAAAGACCAATAAATGGGTGCTAGAGCAAATGAAGCCTGAACTCTCCCAAGACAATTAAACTGAGAACGTTGCATTTTGGAGATATCATGAGAAGATGTGACAACAATGCATGGCAATGCGGAAGGAAGTAGGAAAAGAGGAAGATTGCATTACAGATTATGGATAGACTCCATCCATGGTCCTGAGTCTGCAAGACCCGAGAAGATAGTTGAGGATACGGTGGACTTGGAGGTCTGGCACTGAACCACCACAACCATGTTGTGCTCCAGTAGGATCCCATTTTGTGGCCTCCTTCTGAGTAAGAACATACTCGGAAAGGAGAACATTTTCCTATGGGAAGAAAGAATTGGAGCCCTGTATACTGTTTGGCAATATCTCTTTATTTATTGTACATCCATGTTATCCAGCAAAAAGGAGCATGGCAACACATACAGCGCTGGTTCTCAAAGCAGTAGCAATTGTGCTCATGCGCCAAAGGACACAACCTGATCATGAAGCCCACTGTAAAAAAGTGTACACTTCTTTCCCCAGCTCTGTCCCTGTTCCCAAACTCTGGTCCTTGAGGTGTTTCGGACTTCAACTCCCAGCAGCCTCAGCCAACTTAGCCAATGGTCAGCGAGTCCGGAAATGGAAGTCCAAAACACCTGAAGGACCAGAGTTTGGCAACCACTGGTTCAGATCTGAAGCAATGGATTCAAATTACAAGAAAGGAGATATCTGTCTAAATAGTAGGAAGCACCTACAGATGATAAGAGCTGTTTGATAGTGGGATGGAGGTCCCTGAAAGGTGGTGGCCTCTGCTTCATTGGATGCTTCCAAACAGGACTTGGATGGCCATCTCTCAGAGATGCTTTAGCAGAGGATTCCTGTATGCAGGTTGGACTATAAAGCCCCTGGGGTCTCTTCCAACTTTAGGGTTCTCTGATCTCCTCCAGCAAACACAAATAACTGTACAAGTACAGAAATGTCTTCAAGACAGAGGTGCAAGTCCATTACTTACTCTGCAGCTAGGAGTTGGAGCACCAACTCCACGCAGATGCAACCTCCTAAAAGGAGAGTGTACACGATTAAAAGAGAAGCTAAGGTTCCTTGGACTTCTTGAAGAACATCAACCGCAAGCCCTGGGGCTCTTCTCTTCCCATCCATGACCAATGTTGCGTACACTTCAAACCACCATCACCTTTGAGAATCTTGGCCGGGAACAGTCACTTTGGAGACCACCGGCTCAATGGATGGAAAGTCTCTCTGCTCATCTCTTGTCTTGCTTCTGCTTCTTTTTTACATTTGCAGCTGCAATCTTCCTATGGAAAGGCAAGAAGAGATTTTGCATGTCAAGGAACAAGTAGTCGCCAGGCTTTTGTGACCTACCTTCCCAATGTTCTGGTTTGGCAGCGACCGTCCCGGTTAATCCTAATGTCCCACTTTCTTGGTTGCTTTTAGTGTCTGGGGCTGCATCCCTTTTGCAGAAAGTAATCCATCTTGGCACCACTTTAACTGCCATGGCTCAACGCTATGGAGTTCTGGGAAATGTCGTTTGCTGTGGCCTAGAGCTCTCTGACAGAGGTGGCTAAATGTCTCACCAAACTACATGTCTCACCAAACTACATGTCTCACCAAACTACATGTCTCACCAAACTACACATCTGCAGGGCAGATGTGGTTCACTTCACTCACCCATCCTTGCTCCAGCAGTTAGGAGTATATCTAGAGTTCTCATCCTTCGGCTCTCATATTTGCAAGAGAAGAGCTGTTTGGATGGTTGAGACCACGTTGCCTTTTCAATGCTTCCTTGGCCAAATGGGCCACAGCGTCTCCTCCAGTCCACCGCCGGAGAGCCAGCTCTGTCTTCTAACGCTGGTTCTTTGCTCCAGGTAGGGTCTGGAGCAACGTGAGGAGGATACTCAGGTTTACACATCCGAGTCCAAAAAGAGACAGACCTATGATCTATGCCCATCTGCTGCTGAATATGCTGCCTCTTCCCTCTGCCTTTTCGGGTTCTCCTTTCAGTCTGGCGACTGTTGCTTGGTGACTCTGCTATCGGCCGATGCACAACACGCTCCACTTTCAATAGTCTGGAGTGATGGATAGTCAGAGAGAAAGACTGCTTTCTTCTTTTGCAAATGTCACCGCTTTCTATCTGCCATCACTGGTTTGGTGAGATTGCCAGCCGTGCGACGGAAAGGAGGAACCTTGGCTCACCCTAGATTTTGGGGGTCTTTTTTCCCAGTTTAAAAACCACCTAAAGATATGCCCCCTTGTCATTTTCCGAGGCTACTTTTGATCCAGAACAAGCGTTTTAAAAACCAGGTTCAGAAATCAACTTTAAAATTTAAAGGGGGGTGTTGTAGCAGATTTGGAAATATGGATGTGCATCACTGCAAACCCCAGCGAGCAGAATCCAAAAAAGCTGTGTGGATCCTTTTGACAACAATATTTATTGAAGTTAAGCGAGAGACCAATACATTCAGTCCCTCTCTTGCACACACAAACAAACCCATACTCAACCTATATTCCATTAAAAACCAGTAAGTACAACAGTCAAAAGAAAACAAGAAGGAAATACAAATACAGGTGAAACCGTGCTTGAATGATATTATATACTGAATTATACAAGTGGTAAGAATTCAGAGACCTAGCTGTCTTATCCTGGAGGATCAGTATGCAAAGGGATCTTGTAGCTCCTTTGAGACTGAGCAAGTTGTAGCATTAGCTTTCGTACATCTGCACTGAATAAATAATGCACTTTGACGCCACTTTAACTACCATACTCTCAGCCTCAGGGGAAGGCAATGGCAAATCCATGCCTTGGAGGAAGAATGTGTTAAAAGTTAGGTCAAAACTGTGATGGAGTGGCCAGAAACGGGTGCTTCTCTCCTTGCTTCGGACGTCCGGAGTGCTTGACAAAGCTACTCTTTCCCTTTGACTGGATGCAATACTGGTTGTCTCTTCTTCTTGAAACCAGTGGGGCCTTTCCTTTCGTGGTATTTTTAAGGCTCAGACCTGATATTGTTTCCGTCAAACGTGTGTGCTTTTTCCTCTTCTAAGACATCTTACAGCCCAAAATGCAGACGTGCCTCATCTCCAGCTCCACTTGGGTTTCACGTGAGGAAACACCCATCGTCTCCAGGAATCTGGGAAAAGAGTAAAGCAGAGAAGAAAATCAAAATTTCAGGGGATAGAACAGTACTGACCTGGAAATCCCATTGGGCTCTTTTAAGAGGCAGCAAATTTAAGCCGCCAAACACTACATACTATTGCATGTTGTATACAATATGATATGTCTCAGCTTCGCAGAGGTTGGATGATGCTGGGTCTGCAAAACATAACCTGTCTTTCTTTGGTCCAAGCCAGTTAGGGTTCCTCTGTTGATTCGTACCTTCGTTCAGTGTTTTGGAGGAGAGCTTTCGCTGCTTCTGGCTGGGCTTTCTGAAACGCCTGGTACATGGAGAGGGACTGAATGTACCCCATCAGGTCAGCAATGCTCATGGGGACTTTATCAACGATGTCTGTGATCCTAGCATGAAACATAACACCATGAGGAAGAGGGAACACCTCTAGATAGCTGGATTCTTCTGTGGAACGGTCCTGGCCTTATGGACGGTTTTCTCAGAAGCAAGGGCTGAATCCCGATCCGAGCTCTGAAATGACTACATACATACAAGTCACTTGGAATTAATTTCTTGTTTCTTTTTTGCAACAACTTAGGCCTGTTCTAGACTGCCAAAATAAAGCCGCTTCGAGTCTCTTTGGAGGTATGCTATTTAAATGACGCATGGGTCCTAAGTCTGGAGGTTGCGCCAAAGCCACACTCCATTCCTAAGCACTGGAAGGCCGCTTTGGTGCAGCTTCCAGATTCTTAGGATGCATGCATCATTTAAACAGCATACCTCCAAAGAGACCCAAAGCAGCTTTATTTTGGCAGTCTGTAACAGGCCTTAGACACGGCATGATCTTTGCATGACAACATATAATTGCACTCCTTTCGTAGTACAACTTTAGTTACTTTGGCAGTGAGGTGTGTTGTGTAACAAAAATGTACTCTGTTGGGCATTGGACTTTGTTGGACTACAGCTCTCAGAATCCTCCAGCCATCATAGGGCTTGTGGCATTCTAGGAGTTGCAATCCAACAAAGCTACACTATGTATGTCTGTCTTGCACCTTCAAGTCCCCTGTCGAAATCAAGGTTTGCTTCTTGGAATATTTTGGCTGACTCCGTGGATGAAGAAGCCATAGTGGCTGGGTGAGATCTTAGTTGGAGGCACTGCTCTAGAAGAAGGGAAGCCTCACTTGCCTTTCCTTGTCCGCATAT
This sequence comes from Sceloporus occidentalis, assembly GCA_023333645.1. Taxonomy (NCBI): domain Eukaryota; kingdom Metazoa; phylum Chordata; class Lepidosauria; order Squamata; family Phrynosomatidae; genus Sceloporus; species Sceloporus occidentalis. The sequence goes on along the minus strand of JALMGF010000064.1, from coordinate 3,087,593 downwards.
GGTAAGGCGTCAAACACTTCTTGGTAATCGTTCAGGACACCCTTGACCTTCTCATCTGCGTAGTTGAAAAGCTGATCTCGATTCTGTCAAGGAAGGAAAAAACCCACAAGACTGTGAAAGACTCAAAGAGCTTTTATATACCTTGGGGAAAAACTCCCTGTATAGTATGAGGATGCTGGGCTGCTACAAGTGAAAAAGGGATGAAGAAAAGCAAAAAGAAAGAAAGAACTGTTGGAGTGGGCCTGGCTTTAGCTTTATCTGGAACCGCTTTAAACATTTAAATTCACTCCATTTTATGGGGGCGAATAAAGAAAGACAAACACTTCTAGTTCTATGTGTCGATGAGGTTTTTTATTAGTTAGCCAAAGCATAGTGGGATTTTAACTGAGGACTTCTATTCATATCTCATCGCCGCTGCAATGAGTTCAAGACATTTGGGAGGGCTCTCGCCTCCCTACTTTATCCTCACAACCACAGTGCTATGAGGGAGGTTAGCCTGAGAAGGATTTGAATCTGGATCTCACATGCGATCGCTTTGGATTATGGACTTTATTGCAACCTGAGGTCGAAACTGGCATTTCGAAGGTCTAAGGGGTTATGTCCCAGGAGTCAGAAGGGCCCAAACCCTGGCAGATCTTACCTGAAAGCTCAAAATGTCAGTATCTATCAAGAGGAGAGGGATTTAAATTTTCTACAATGAGATGAAGACTATATGTACTGTATATACTCATGTATAAGTCTAGAAATGTAGGTCAAAAAATTGTCCCAAAAAGCTGAGTCGACTTATCCACGGATCAATTTAAGTACAATTTAAGTTAAGTATCTTAACTCTAATTTAAAAGAAGGAACCATCTCCTGGTGAAAAGCAGGAGTATAATATGTGAAGCACTACTCTACTCTCTCATCCATCCAGCCTTAAGAGTAAGCACAAAGAGTTATGTCTGATGGAATTTTGTAAGTTCTTTCACATCGTTTTGCTTTGCGTCATCCTTTAGATCCTTTGCTATATGCCCCTAAATTTTACCCTTGACTTATACACAGGTCATAGCCCCCAAACTTGCCCTCGACTTATACATGAAGTCGACTTATAGTTAAGTATATACACCAGACTGAGAAGGCACCAAATAGAGGTATCATGGGGAAGAGAGTGAGACCTTCTGGAAAACCCGAGAGGGCCAAATGTGGCCTCAAGGCCTAAGGTTCCTGACCCCTCTATGCTGCTCCGCATTGTTGCCCAACAGGGATGGTTGCGCTGGTGGCTCACCTCCGTGAAGATCTGCGTCAGCTTCTCCGTAAGATCCCTGTAACACACGCGCATGTCTTGGTTGTAGGAGCTGAAGACCACGCAGCCGGACGGCTTGAGCACTCGGTCCACTTCGCTCAGGAAGCGAGGCGTGTCGAACCAATGGACGGAGGCAAACGCCGTGATGAGATCCACAGAGCCAGCCTCAAAAGGGAGGTCTTCGGCGGGGGAAACGCTGCGTGAAGAAACAAGGATGGCCATCGTTCAGGGGTCTGGCTTGCACAAGGGGTTTTTAGGAACTACCTGAGGGGCAAATCTGATGAGGCACTCAATGCATCGCTGGGAAGCTTGTCAGTGTTTTGTAATAAGGAAGATGCTGGAGTTTGAGGTGGGTTAGGAAGCAAGGCTTCATTAGGGCCACAACATCTGGGGCCCATCCATACTAGACAATTACACCGCTATTATTCCATGGTCTCATCCTATTCCATCTTGGGATCTGCAGTTCAGAGAGGGGCATTTTAGAGAGTGTCAGGATCCTCATCAGATCCTGCCATTAAATGTTACCTTTCTGACTATCCTTTCTCCTATGTCAATAGTATTGGATAGGATGGTAATATTGGTTTGGTAGTCTGAGTTGCTTTTTTGCTTATGGCTATGTTCAAGTAGCATTGAAGGGGAAATTAGAAGTATCAACGGTGAGGAACCCGCCATAATTGCACCATTGCGGTTTTCGCACAATGTCATGCTCAAAGCGCTATTATATCAGCGCAATTGTGTTGATGCCTTTCACAATATGTCGAGATTAAATGTGATTAAAGTGCCATTATCCTGTGAATAACCAGGCAATAAACAACGGCAAATCCTTCACGAGATTTTCCCGTGAACGACGTTTTTTGCTGTTTATTCCCTGTTTATTCACGCAATGGTGGCTTTTGTGTTAACCACATTTTAATCACATTTTAGTCTTGTTTGCACAATTTTGACTGGTTAATCCATGTTTAAACTATGAATTTCCCTCCTGTGTGATGAATTCCATAGTGGCATCCATATAGTGTAATGAGGGGATATGTATTAGTGTAGAATGGGAAATGTTGTGTTTGGTGCTGATACTAGCAATTGCCAAGGTCAGTGGACCTGGATCTTCCAAAGACTTTTAACATCTCCCAGAGACAATATGATGCTCTGACCCAACGGTTGCCAACTTATGGTCAACTGTTTCCTTTGGCGTACAAGGACCAGTAGCCTAAAGCAGCAAATGACCAGCAATTCCAGGATTGGGAATCAAAACGTCTGGAAGACCAGAGGATGAGAATCACTGGCCTGTTCCAGACTGCCAAAATAAAGCTGCTTGGGGTCTCTTTGGAGGTATGCTGTTTAAATGATGCATGGGTCCTAAGAGTCCGGAAGCTGCACCAAAGCTGCCCTCCAGTGCTTAGGAATGGCGTGTGGCTTTGGCACGACCTCCGGACTCTTAGGACCCATGCATCATTTAAATAGCATACCTCCAAAGAGACCCCAAGCAGCTTTATTTTGGCAGTCTGGAACAGGCCACTGTTCTAACTACAATGCTGGCCTGGATAACGTAAAGACAGTGCAGTCACAGAGTCTTTCCATTAGCGTTAGAGACAAATCCATGTTAATTTTGCATTTAGTGTGACACAAAGGAAATCCCAGGCCGATGGTCAAACTGTCCAAACCGTATTTTGAGGGTGAAGCCATGCAGGGTTCACTTGCACTTACGCGTAAGAGACGTTTGGAGGGTAGGGAGCCCGCTTGGCCTCCTCAATCTGAGCTGCGCTGATGTCCGTTCCGACCACCTTCTCAAAATGCTTTGCCAAGAAGAGTGTGCTTTGTCCGGAGCCACAGCCCACATCTACCGCAAGCTGAAAGGAGTTCACCTTCGGAGGAAAGACAAAATAAAATGAAGTCCTTGACAACAGTCCTTGCCCTTTTATGTTCTGTACAAAAGCAGTAGTCATGTGGTCACAGAGGGATATCACGCAGATCTACGCCCGCCATTGGTAGCATCACAGAGTTGGAAGAGACACCAAGGGCCACAAAGTCCAACCCCACTCTGCCATGCAGGAACTCTCAATCAAAGCATCCCCATCCAGCCTCTGTTTAAAGATCTCCAAAGAAGGAGACTCCGCCACTCTCTCCTTACTGTCAGGATATTCTTCCTAGTGTTGAGGTGGAACCTCTTTTCCTGTAGTTTTAATCCATTGCTTCGGGTCCTGATCTCTAGAGCAGCAGAAAACAAGCTCGCTCCATCTTCAGTATGACACCATTTTGCATACACGAAGTAAACAGAGGGCAAAGGAGGAAAATGAGAGGAGAGGGTAACCAAGGCGTTTGAAAAGCAACTTATAAAGTGGGATGACGGAGCATTCCTTGTTTGGTAAGTGCCCCCAATTTGGGACTGTCCCTGCCAAATCAGGACAATCGGAAAGCAGGAGACAGGACCCTTTCTTTACCTTTTTCTCCAGGTAGGAAAAGATCACTCTTTGTAGGTTTTCTTGCGGTGCGAACCTGTACTTCTGATAGAAAGCGGCATGAATCCTGTCCTCAAACAAGCGGGTGGCCATCGTCTCTGAACACAGTCGCTCTGTTGAAGGAACTGCAGACTCAAGCCTCTTTTAGTATGCTGCTGGCGTTGCTCTTTTTTCAATGTCTGAAAGAGAGAATCAATGGAGTCCTGGTTCCCCGGTTAAAGTGGGAAAAAAGTGAACTTTGTGCTTTGGCGCGTTACGCTTTTTGTGACGCTGGCAGGGCAGTCCGAGCAATATTTACTCAGAAGGAAGCCCTGTTGCTTTCAGATGGGCCTACTCTCAGGTAAGGGTGCAGAGGGGTTCGGTGCACATTTTCCTGGGATTCATGGAACTTTGAAGTGGGGCCAATGCAGAGTCATCCAGGGTTTAGGGACCAATTCGCAGCCGCTTTTCACATGGCGCTGCAGGCAATAATCAGAAGAGATTGTACGCTGAATGTGAGGTCAATCAGGAAATAAGTACATTCACAAAACTTTTTACGCGTCCATTTTGCCTGCGAATTGGCTCCCTTCGCGTCATGCCAGCCGGGTGCAAAGCAAGCCTCGGATGACTTTGGTTCCCTGCCAAAGATGGAGACTCTTCTCCTCTCTTAAAGGGATACACAGACCGGCTGCTTCCTCCACAAACACTGGAGGACATGCCCTGGAAAAGGAGAGCATGGAACCAGGCAGGATTATGGATCCTCTGTGTGTGTGTGTTGTTTCGGAGTTTGCAAAAGCAGTGAAAGTCCTCCTAGACAGGAAGGAGAAATGGACCCAGCTCCATCCTTTCTCTCTCTTTGGGGTTTGCAAAGGGAAATACCTTTTGGGGCTTCTGTGGCAAAGAGGATCCCCCCCTGTATCCCCTCCCCGGAATATGTGTGTGTGTGTGCGCACTTGTGGAAATGACAGCTTTGAGCATGCTCAGAAAAGGTATTTCTATGCTGTCAATGGGGATCTGTTTGTCTCCTTTTGATAGCCAAATCCACATTGAACCCACTTTAATGTGCTTTTCACCCCTTGTTGTGCTCTGTGTGTGATAACCAAGAGCAAATGGGCTGGCTTTTCTGGGTTGGCACCACTTTAGCCATTTTTGGGATGGAAGCACATAGGACCTATGTCCTGAGTCAACATGCTTAGGATGAACTTACGTCAATGTCATCTCTCTTCTTTCGAACTGTGAGAAACAAACACCCAATATAATATTTTAAGTCACGGATATCAGGTAATCCTTCCCCAAAGAACAGTTGTTGTTATAATCATGGAATCCTAGAGTTGGAAGGGATCCCAAGGGCCATCCAGTCCAACCCCATTCTGCCATTCAGGAACTCTCAGTCAAAGCATCCCCGACAGATAGCCATCCAGCCTCTGTTTAAAGACCCCCAAGGAAGGAGACTCCATCACTCTCCGAGGGAGTGTTTTCCACTGTTGAACATCTCTTTCTTTTAGGAAGTCCCTCCTAATGTTGAGGTGGAATCTCTTTTCCTGGAGCTTGAATCCATTGTTCCGGGTCCTGTTCTCTGGAGCAGCAGAAAACAAGCTTGCTTCCTCCTCAATATGGCATCCCTTCAAGTATTTAAACAGGGCTATCGTATCACCTCTTAACCATCTCTTCTCAAGCTAAACATACCCAGCTGCTTAAGTCTCCCCTCATAGGGCTTCATGGTTTCCAGACCCTTTACCATTTTGGTTGCAGTCCTTTGGATACGCTCCTACATGTCACCATCCTATTTGAATTGTGGTGCCTAGAACTGGACACAGTATTCTGGGTGAGGCCTGACCAAAGCAGAATAGAGTGGCACTATTACTTCCCTTGATCTAAACACCATACTTCTGTTAATGCAGCCTAGAATCGCATTGGCCTTTTTAGCTGCCGCGTCACACTGTTGACTCATGTTCAACTCATGGTCTACTAGCACTCCTAGATCCCTTTCACATGTCGTCTTGTTGAGCCAGGTGTGCTCCATACTATATCTATACATTTATTTTTTTCTGCCTAAGTGCAGTACCTTACACTCATTCAAGTCCTAGATAAAGATATTGATTTGCACTGGGCCGAGGACAGACCCCTGTGGCTTTAGAGACTATAGCAAAGCCTTTGACTGCATAGATCATGAAAGGCCATGGAATGCCCTTAAAGACATGATGGGAGTGCCAATACATCTGAGAGTCCTGATGAGGAATCTGTACAGTGGTACCCCGGGTTACGAAATTAATTCGTTCCGCTGCCGCTTTCGTAACCCGAAAGGCTTTCGCAAGCTGAAAAGCCATAGGCGCTAATGGGGAAAAGCCGCGATTTCGTGCGAAATAGCGCCGAAAAGCACCAAAAGCTTTTTCGTAACCCGAAAAAACATTCGTAACGCGGAACAGTTTTTTTAAATGGATTTTTTTCGTAACCCGGAAATTTCGTAAGGCGGCGCATTCGTATCCCGGGGTACCACTGTACTTAGGAGAAGAGGCTACTATTAGAACAGAATATGGAGAAACAGAATGGTTCCCAAATGGCAAAGGGGTCGGGCAAGGCTCCATTTTATCGCCCTATTTATTCAACTGGTATGCAGAACATATAATATAATAATATAAAAATATAAAAGAAGTTAAAAGGCAATAAACAGGTGCTGCAAATTGTCGCAGAACACAACAAAGTGAATGTACAAGTTACTCTTAACATAAGGGTTTGTTATTATTGTTCAGTTCAGTAATAGGAAACATACAATTCAGAAATAACAACAAAAGGAAAGAGACAACTAACAAAAACCTGGCAATGATATAATCCCAACTTTAATAATTGCAAAATACATTACCATACCAATGCAATAATACTATTACTACTAATAATAGCTAGACCTATAGGGTAATGCAACAACACAAATAAAACAATAACCTTTCAAAATATGATAGTAAAATCCATCAGTGTCCTTCCCTGGTCTCTTCTTGCAGGTGCCAGCTTTTGGGGTTCTGTAGGAACCTCACCTGAATCATAAGAGGTTGGCCATTTTGGGAGCTGGTTGACACTCTTCACAGGCCAGCCTTGATGGTAGGGGAAGGTTTTCCACACTTCAACTTGGAGGTTGGGTGGGGTAGGCACCCAGGGCCTGGCATGGGGATGGAGGAAGGGGAAGCTTGGCGCAGAAGGGGAAGAGAGGCTAAAGCCCCTGGCTGGGGAAGGGGATGGGTGCCCTTGGTGATGCCACAGTGCCCAATGGAAGGGAGAAGTTAAAGCAGACAGGTGCCTACCCCACCCAACCTTTGATTGAAAGTGTGGGGAGTTGTGAAAAAGTCCTTCTTCTCCCGAAGATGCAGCAGAGGGTCCTAAGACGAAGCTGCTGTTATTCCGGCGTCTTCTTTGCTCAGCAGGGCCTAAGGTGGCAATGGGGCCCAGAGTCCCCTCAAGTGCTCTGTGAAGAAAGGCAGGGGGTAGGGCTTCCCTGAGCCTGAAAACAAACAGAGAAAGCAGAGATGTTTTGGGCTTGTACATCTCCCCTTTTGAAGGGAAAACCAAGTCGCCCCCAGAGAGAGAGAGACAGAGGGAACCCAAACTCACGGTGCTGGAAGACAAAGTGCGAAAAGCATGCAGTTCATCTCCTGTATTAGGTGTAGCCTCCTCATCAGGGTTTGAATGGTGTCCATTGTTTTGCTGCAGGGAAGAGAGAGTAAAGTGAGATAGAAAAGCTTGCAGTAGAGATTTGGATTTCTACCTCTAGCCCCATCAAGTGGACTAGAAGCTCAGCTGACGATTTCTTTCCCAAGCCCTTTCCTTGGAACAAACGTACCCTGGAGACATGTAGGATTTCAAGTCCCTGCTGGTCATCTCTCCTGTGATCTATGGGATGGGTTGATCAAATGGCTACATCAAGGTGACGTAGAGGGATAGGATCCACTTCTTAAGCTCCCAGGGATCTTCGGTGTATTTTACGATGGCCCTGATGGCTCGAGCCGCCTTCACCTGAGGACAGAAGGAGATGCTAGCCTCAATAAGAGGACCACTCTTGTGGACAATAAGGAAAGAGAGAGGGTCACCTGTCCCTTCGCCAACTCCAAAAAGACAAGGTGCAGATGGGAAGGAGTCATGCCAGGGTCAGTAGAAAAGACCCTTCTGGCTCATTTCCATACCTTAACTGCAAACTGTTCATTGCTTCCCTGAAGCAGACCAGAGCCTTGATTTGCTTTGGACCGCAAGAGCCTTATGGCCGCCTTCAGATTGCAGCTTGGTGAGCAGAGGACATTATATATCATCTCATCACCAATGCTGTCAAGACAAAAAGAAGTGGGAAGTTTTGTTGTTGTTGGACCTCTAGCCCCCCAAGAGTGAAAATAGGGATGCGGGGGAGAATCTGCCTACCTTTCCAGTGATTAAAAAAAAAAGCTCCGTGATGATATCCAAATGCTTCAGGGCAATAGTGTCTGCAATGGTCTCCTTCATTTCAGGGGAGAAATTGGACAACTCCTGGCACACGTGATGCACACCCTCCTTGTTCTGTCAGGAAGAAAAAAGAGAGGGGGGAAATATTAGGTAACTGCAATTGGTTATATGTGGCAAGCCCTGAAAAGGGCCAGCAATATTCTCCTTTGCTTACCAGCAAAGAGCCAGGGTTACATTCAGCCTCCTCTGATTCCGAGGAACAGATGTCCACTTCTTTTGGGGATGCTGGAGCTGACAGTTCCGAAACATCCTGGGGATACAGGAGTACCTCCTTGAGAGCAACCTGGGAACGCATGAAAAGAAAAATATAGGACATTAGAAAATAGAAGTTAAGTGCACTAACAGCAATGGAAATTCATGCTTCCTAGTAATGCTCTTGATGGAGGACGTTTTGGAATTCCTCCTGGTCAGGAGGTTGGAACGTAGGGCATATCTTCGAAAAGGAGGACGCCTAGGCACCCTCGAGAGGAGCAGTCAGGGTCCTTCAATGCCTGACCACAGAACGTGGTCCCTTCTCAGGCACCATGGGGCACTCTGCAGTAGTGGCACAAGGGGAAAAGACGACCCAGTCTGTGAGTCGTCATCATCATCATCATCACCATCTTATTATTATTATTATTATTATTATTATTATTATTATTATTATTTACCGTCAAAGGGGGAGGCTGCTCCAATAGAGACTCTGTCCTCAACAAAGATCCTTCGTGGTTCTGGAGTCTGAAATAGAGGCAGGAAAAGTATATTATTATTACTGTTACAGTGGGCCCTTGATATCTGCTAGGGTTTGGTTCCAGAACCCCAATGGACCCCAAAATCCATGGATGCTCAAGTCCCACTACATACAATGGGGTATTATTATTATTATTATTATTATTATTATTATTACTATTACAGTGGGCCCTTGATATGCGCTAGGGTTTGGTTCATACCAAGAACCTCAAGTTACTTTTAGTTGGGGTCAGACTAGATGCTCTCAAGGTGTTATTTTCTATAATCAAGACATTTATGTTTTGTTCAACGCCCCAAGTCAATGCACAAAGAAAGGAAGAAAGAAGGAAGGAGGGAGAGAGGGAAGCAAGGAAGATAAGAAGGAAGGAAAAAAACAAAGAAAGAAAGAGGAAAAGAAGGAAAGAAAGAAAGAAAGAAAGAAAGAGGGAAGAAAAGAGAGGGTGGAAAAGAGGGAAAGGAAGGAAAGAAAGAAAGAAAGAAAGAAAGAAAGAGGAAAGGAAGGAAAGGAAGAATGTATTTAATTATTCGTTTGTTTCATTTATATCCCAATTTGGCTCACATTTAAAATTGCAATAATATATAAAATAAATTATTTATATGCAATATTAATATTAATCAATTAAATTATTATTTTGATATTATATATAAAATATATTGTTTCTATTTATCAATTAAATTATGCGTATATAAATGTAATATTAATATTAATCAATAAAATTATTATTTTATATTATATAATAATAATAATAAATAATAATTTTTTTATTTTTATACCGCCCTTCCATAGATCAGGGCGGTTCACAGCAAATATCAATAAAACAATTAAGAATACATAAAAACACCCCTCTCTCACTGACCCCTCCCCCCTGGTAAAAAGCCACCACAGTGGCAAGATAGTCCTCCGCAGTTCTGGGGAGCTTCTTCCCAGGTGACATGGGGGGGGGCAGCGGCAGAAGTAGTCCTCCACCAGCTCTCAGGCAGTCCCCGATGTTGCTGGGTCTGCCTGATGGCTCCCTCTGAGGCCGAGATGACAGTTGAAGAGGGAGGGGCCTCTTCCTTCAGGCAGTCCCTGATGTTGCTGGGTCTGCCTGATGGCTCCCTCTGAGGCCGAGATGACAGTTGAAGAGGGAGGGGCCTCTTCCTTCAGGCAGTCCCTGATGTTGCTGGGTCTGCCTGATGGCTCCCTCTGAGGCCGAGATGACAGTTGAAGAGGGAGGGGCCTCTTCCTTCAGGCAGTCCCTGATGTTGCTGGTCTGCCTGATGGCTCCCTCTGAGGCCGAGATGACAGTTGAAGAGGGAGGGGCCTCTTCCTTCAGGCAGTCCCTGATGTTGCTGGGTCTGCCTGATGGCTCCCTCTGAGGCCGAGATGACAGTTGAAGAGGGAGGGGCCTCTTCCTTCAGGCAGTCCCTGATGTTGCTGGGTCTGCCTGATGGCTCCCTCTGAGGCCGAGATGACAGTTGAAGAGGGAGGGGCCTCTTCCTTCAGGCAGTCCCTGATGTTGCTGGTCTGCCTGATGGCTCCCTCTGAGGCCGAGATGACAGTTGAAGAGGGAGGGGCCTCTTCCTTCAGGCAGTCCCTGATGTTGCTGGGTCTGCCTGATGGCTCCCTCTGAGGCCGAGATGACAGTTGAAGAGGGAGGGGCCTCTTCCTTCAGGCAGTCCCTGATGTTGCTGGTCTGCCTGATGGCTCCCTCTGAGGCCGAGATGACAGTTGAAGAGGGAGGGGCCTCTTCCTTCAGGCAGTCCCTGATGTTGCTGGGTCTGCCTGATGGCTCCCTCTGAGGCCGAGATGACAGTTGAAGAGGGAGGGGCCTCTTCCTTCAGGCAGTCCAAGATGTTGCTGGGTCTGCCTGATGGCTCCCTCTGAGAGCCACATTAGTATTTATGTGTAATATTAATATTAAGCAATTAAATTACTATCTTATATTATATTTAAAATATAATATTTGCATGTAACATTAATATTACTCAATTAAACTACCTGATATTATATAAAATATAGTATGTATATGCAATATTAATATTAATAAATTAACTTACTATTTTTATATTATGTATAAAATATAGTATTTATATGCAATATTAATATTAAATTAAATAATTATATTTATATTATATAAATATATTGTTTATATGTAATATTAATATTAGCTAATTAAATTATGTTATGTTATTTATATGTAATATTAATATCAATCAATATGTTATATTATATATAAAATATATTTATATGTAATGTTAATATTAATCAAATTACTATTTTATATTACATATATGTAAAGTATTATTTATATGTAATATTAATATTTTAATCAATTAAATTACTACCTGATGTTATATATAAAATATATTATTTGTATGTAATATCAATATTAATCAATTAAATTACTATTTTATATTATATATATATATATAATTATTTATATGCAATATTAATATTTCTCAATTTCCTTACTGTTTTTACTGTCAATAAATGAGTAGTCCAGGCCTAAAGGGAGGATCTGAAGGAAGAAACAGGCCCTGCGGCCTAGTCCGTCGCCATGGAAACCGGGCCTGCACTGCAGCCTAGGCTCCGTTTCCATGGCGACGGACTAGGCCGCGGGGCCTGTTTTTCCTAATTTTCGGGGCGGGGGCGACTACCTTTGTTAGGAGCCCCTTCCCCGCATCCTCCATTCCTTCTTCGTCCCCCTTGTGAGAGCCTCCGTGCCCGCAAAACGCCCCTCCATTACATTCCCTGAGGCCTAGCTGTAACAGTAGTAGTAGTAGTAGTGACAACAGTGAGGCCCGTTGCCATGGCGACGGAGTAGGCCGCGGGGCCTAGTCGGTAGGCCTCAGCGGGGTTCGAGTGAGGAGGGATAGGCGAGGAAGGGCCCCGCTAGACGGGGACGAAGCCTGGCTGGTTACCTTCCCTCCTTCAGGCGGCGGAGGAGGAGGAGGAGGAGAGCGAAGGTCGCCATGGCGGCCTAGAGGCCTAGGCCGCGGCCGGAGCCTCCGTGGGAGTAGTCGCCTCCCCGGCGGGCCCAGGAGGATGCAGAGGCCTGGCTCGGGCTTCCCGCCTCCGCGCCACCTCCAGTACCCGGAGGAGGGCTCCTGGAGGCGGACGGCGGCGGAGCTGGAGCGGAACCTCCATTTCCTCCAGAGGCAACATGGCGAGACCTTGGCCCAGCTCCACGAGGAGGTCGAGCGCCTCAAGAGGGAGAACAAGGGTGAGAAGGAAGGGGGCTCCATTGGTTTGGCCTTTGGTGAGGGCTGAGGGAAAAACATTAGGTGCGCCGCCATTTTGAGAAGGCCCTCACTGGGTTTTGAGACGCTGATGGGTTGGAGGGCCCCAGAACAAGCCTCAGAACCCTTTTATTGATACATAAACTTAATATTTATGTGTGGATTTGTGTGTCTCTGTTGCACCTCCATTTTGAGAAGGGCTTCTCTGGGTTTTGTAACACTGATGGGTTGGGGGACCCCAGAACAAGCCTCAAAACCCTTTACATAAATTTAATGTTGTATGTGGATTATTGGGGGCTGTCACTGTTGAGGCCCTGCACCTCCATTTTGAGAAGGGCCTCACTGTGTTTTGAGACAGTAATGGGTTGCGGGACCCTATAACAGGCCTCCCTGAGGGCCTCAGAACCCTTTAATATATACATACATGGGACATACTAAAACAAATGATAGTACTAGTCCATATGGAAACCATAGTAGACCACAGAGAATCATTGCAAAATACTGTATTCTCCTATGATTCTCTATAGGCAAGTATTCCCCAATGATTCCTTAAGGGCAAATATTCTCCAATGTATCCCTATGGGCAAATATTCCCAAATGATTCCTTATGGGCAACTATTCCTCAATGATTCTCTATGGGCAAGTATTCTCCAATATATATATATATATATAGTATCTTAATATGTACCTGTAATCTTCATAAATACCTTAATATATACATGCATATGTTTTATAAAATCTCTTTTCTCTTGATTTTGCAGAACTTCACTACAAGCTGATAATGTACCCGGTCCTCCAGAATGTATCAGGTACCGTCTGACCCCTCGGCTCCAAAACCTCTCTTGTTTTTGGGGCCTTTGCCCAGCAGCGTCTCCTGGTGGGGCTAGAAAATGAATCCTGGCTGGCATCATAGAGAAACGTAGAATCATAGAGTTGGAAGAGACCCCCAAGGGCCATCCAGTCCAACCCCCTTCTGCCATGCAGGAACTCTCCATCAAAGCATCCCTGACAGATGGCCATCCAGCCTCTGTTTAGAGACCTCCAAAGATAGAGACTGCACCACTCTCCGAGGGAGTGTCTTTTATTGTCAAACAGCTCTTACTGTCAAGAAGATTTTCCTAATGTTGAGGTAGAATCTCTTTTCTTATAGCTTGCATCCATTGCTCTGGGTCCTAGTCTCTGGAGCAGCGGAAAACAAGCTTGCTCCCTCCTCAATATGACATCCCTTCAAATATTTAAAAAGGGCTTTCATATCACCTCTTAACCGTCTCTGCTCCAGGTTAAAAGTACCCAGCATCTCCCTAAATCTCTCCTCGTAAGGAATGGTTTCCAGACCCTTCACCATTTTGGTCGCCCTCCTTTGGACACGCTCCAGTTTCGCAACATCTTTTTTGAATTGTGGTGCCCAGAATAGGACACAATATTCCAGGTGGAGCCTGACCAAAGCAAACTAAAGTGGCATTATGACTTCCCTTGATCTAGACACTATACTTCTATTGATGCAGCCTAAAATCGCATTGACCTTTTAAGCTGCCGCAGCATACTTTTGACTCATGTTCAACTTGTGGTCTACTAGGACTCCTAGATCCCTTTCACATGTCGTCCTGTGAAGCCAGGTGTCCCCCATCTTATATCTGTGCATTTCATTTTTCTGCCCTAACTGTAATACCTTACATTTCTCCGTGCTGAAATTCATTTTGTTAGCTTTGGCCTACCTTTCTAATCTATTAGAATCAATTACCATATTTTGATTTTTGAGTCTGTCCTCTGGGGTGTGGATGCTGCCCGTTAAGGGTTGACAAAAATAGATGGGCCACCAAGGACTGACTTGACCATCGTTCTTTGCAGATCACCCTTCTTTCGAAAAGACCCATCGCCGGGATGCTTCATTGAGGAGGAGCCCCCGCGGATCAAGCACCGGAAATGATCACAGAGAGGACGGTATGGCTGGGGTCCGCTGGTGGTGCGGGCGCCATTTCCAGCTATGGAATTTCTGTACCTCCGTATGGAATTTTGCAGTGTCTTACTATTGTGTTTTAATATTTCACACTGAAGTAGCTAGAAATGTTTTATTCTGTTGCAAGGCGTCATGTATACATCGATAGTGCTGTACACTCATCCTTCCACATCTACGGCTTTGACTTTTGTGGATTTGATTATTCCCAGATTTTATTAGTATGTTCTCTCTAAGAATATCTAGGGTCCTCCAGCACAACTCTATGGTTAACTTTAATCAAAGATTGCACTGAAGGACCTAGAGATTCCCAGAGAGAACACTCCACTCAGCATTTGTAGCTCCTCCAGCATAATTCTATGCTCAATGTCTGGCAGATGTTGTCCACAGAGTTGCCCTGGAGGACCTAGAGATTCCTAGAGAGGTGTTCTCTCATAGTGTTTTGTTATTTGTGTTTATAGGATTTAGACATTCCTATTCCTTGAGAGGTAAAAAGAATAGTGTTTATTTTTTTATTTGCAGTTTTTCTACATTCGTTCCTAACTCCAGCAAATGTGGAGGGACCACTATAGAAATATCTGTGTAATGAAATCTCCACCTCCCTGAAAACGGAAGACTCATTGGGATAATACTTAAAACACCAAACGTTAGCGATGGCTTTTACGGGAGTTAATCCATCTTGATGGGAGTCCTGCAGTCATTCCGTTCTGGAACCATTATTTTTGTGATATGTTGTTACACAAAATTATTTAAAGAAGCCGAGTGAATTTATTATCACCTTGTTTTCCTTGCTGTCGTTCTCTCCAGACTTCGTTCTCTATGGAAAACTGCACCACCGGGGCCGCTCAGGGCGCAAGACCTCCCGTCATGCCAAGGTAGCCACAGAAGAAGATTCGAGCTCAGGCGGTACGGATGGCTAAGGGGTAACGGGGATCCGCTAGCGGCGCTTGTAAACGGGATTAAACTCCTCAAACCTGCTGTTACAATGCCTCACCTCTAGCCTGCCTAAATGATCCCGAAACTGGTTTAAATTGCTTTTACTGAGTACTGAACTGAGGTCATTGGATATCGGAGGCAGAGGAAGTAATATTTTAATCAATAAGAGCTAATGAGAATTCACAAGTGGCCATTTTAAATGGGCTTAAACTCTTCTTACTTGGCTTTGCAATGTCTTGCTTGTAGCCTGCTTAAATTGCATGTATTTATTTGTGGGATTTATATCCTGCCTTTCTTCCAAAGTGGGATTTAAGGTGGATGACGAGGGCTAAATTATCCCTAAACTGTTCTGACTTGCTTTTTTACTAAAGTGAAGTCCTTAGATATCGGAGGGAGGAAATATTTTAATAACAGTTTCCAACAGTTAACCCACTAATCCTCATTTGAACGTTAATCCTTGTTTGCTCTCCTTCCCAAAGGCTTTTCGGGTCTTGAGGAAGTAGAAGGCAAAGAGACGCATCCCAAGACCTCTGCCGATGTGTCCAGCCTGGAAGGGGAAGGAGCCAGGGACACGCCAGATGAAGACAGAGACACCCCAAAGGAAGACAGAGACACTCCAAAAGAAGACAGAGACACTCCAAAGGAAGATGGAGTCGCCCCGAAGGAGGTCACGGCCCCGATCCCTGAGCCAAAGGAGACCCCAACCAAGGAGAAGCCTCACAGGTTTGAGAATCCAATCCCTGCCTCAATGGGGGGAAGTAGGCAGTTATTTTCAGGGTCCAATTCTGCTTACTAGTAGTTATAAAAACAGAAAGCTTGCCTACTTCCCCTTCCATCTTCTAACAGGTGTTTGCGCTGTTTGACACAACGCCTCTGTGCCTTCAACTCTCCCATCGGTGTATGGTGGCCCCATGAATTTTATAGGGTTTTCCTATGCCAGGAACCCTCAGAGGTGGTTTTGACAGTTCCTTTCTCCAAAATATTGCTTACAGCACCTGTTCTTGGTTGGTGGCCTCTCAGTTGGCCTGACCCTGCTCAGTTTCCAAGTTGAGGTGGGATCTGGTGCCTTTTTATTTCGGCCATTTGATTAATAGCTATCTTTAAATAGCTTTAGAAGATGGTGGACAGCTTGTTTTCATAGAATTGGAAGAGACCCCAAGGGCCATCCGGTCCAACCCCCTTCAGCCATGCAGGAACTCACAATCAAAGCATCACCGAGAGATGGCCATCCAGCCTCTGTATAAAGACCCCTAAGGAAGCGTGTGTTCCACTGTCGAACAGCCCTTACTGCCAGCCCTTACATGTTTAGGCGGAATCTCTCCATGCCACCTGAGATCCTAAATGAATAAAAACCTCACTTGGGGGCTTTTAAAATATACAAAAATCTTTATCTTTTTTTTACAGCCCCCGTGTCAGCATTTTGGGACCTCCCCACACGCTGCGCCCTCCCTGCAAGGAGACGGAGGTGTGCGACCAGACCACCTCCCCAATATTGCCACCTTCACCGGCCCAGAGTCGCGCTGAGGAAGTGAAGATCCCGGCGGCATCCTCCAACCCCTTCCTGGCCAGCGTCCTTCCTTCCTGCATGCGGAAGCCCCCTACTCTCGAGGAGTGCGAAGCGGTGATCCGCCAGCTGTGGAACATCAACCACATGCAGATGCAGGAGGTGAGGGGCCTCGGGCATCACTGAAGAGGGGGACGGCACTAGGAAAGCCGAGGTAAAGTTAACTCTCTTTTCTTTTCTTTCTTCCTTCAGCTGATGTATTTGAGATCCTGTTTGGACGACATCTACAGGACCAGGAGAATTCCCGAAGATTACATGCTGGCCGGACACATCGGGTAAAGAATTTTCGGGCCCTGAGTTCGAGACGGAACTATATTTTAGCATGTGGGAACTTGGTAGGGTGGGCCACGGTATGGAAGTTGGCATGATTTCTGAAATCACCCGTGTTTTTCTCCCAAGAATCCCATTAAAATTAATTTACTGTATAAACTTGCCTATAAATTGACCTCACGTATAAGTCGAGGGCAGGTTCGGGGGCCAACATTATGGATTTTGATATGACCCATGGATAAGTCTAAGGTAAAACCTAGGGGCATGTAACAAAGAATGGAAAGGATGATGCAAAGGGAAATGATGCCAAAGAAATTCTGGCAGGCATAACTGTTTGTGCTCATCCTAAAGGCTGGATAGATGAGAGAGCAGAGGGGATCCATGCTTCTCTTTGGTGCTCCCAGGATGGACTAAGCTCTCCCCTTTTAGCACTCTATTCAGGTGTGGAAATGAAATAAAGTACAGTACTTACATTGACCTGTGGATAAGTCAACCCAGGTTTTTATTGCTGTGATGTGGGAAATATAAATACATATTATTTATTTATTTGTATCCCGCCTTTCCCTTTTGTTTTAAGTTGTTCTTAATAATGTTCTTCTCCTCAGGAACTCACAAACCACTCGGTTGCCCCGGATGAAGAACGCTCCTAAGCAATGGTAGGAATGACACTTTTTTGGGGGTGGAAATAGGTACAGTCCTCCCTTGGCTTATCTGGGGGATCCGTTCCGGACTCCCCTGCGTAGGCCAAATACCGCGCATACTCAAGCATGCAGCGGCGTGGTGACATGGCTTCTGTGCGACTTTGCACATATGCTCAAAGCCGCGTATAGCACGCCAGCTTATAACGTGGGCACACTGTATATTGGTTGTTTTGGTTGTTCCTCCTTTTGTTGTCCTGACCTACCCCATATTCCCCCCCCCCCACATTGCCTCATTCCAGCAGGTTGCTGAACCCACTGCCGGCGGCCGAGAGATCCGTCCTGCCAGCCCTGAAGCAGACGCTGGGCAACACCTTCGCCGAGCGGCAGAAGCGAGCGCAAGCCATCCAGCGCAAGAGGCTCAACCGGCCAGCATATTAGACCTCCGAATCCCACCATCGGCCTCAGAGGGTCTGGACTACTGCCCTTGGAGGTTTCTCGCCTCCCCAGCTCTCAAACGAAGGTGGCTTCTCCCCCTTGTTCCCTCTCCCTTTTTCGTCCTAGGTTTCATGCTTACCTCTTTTGTTTACTGTGGAAAAGAAAGAAACCCCACATAACCACAATGGCATCGTTTTGTTCTTTATTGGGCTGTGGGAAAACGTAACCTTCTCCTTTCAAAAGTGGGAGATTTAGGTATGGGATTTTCACCCCTGGAAAGTCAAGACTACACTCATCTCTCCACATTCGCTGGGGTTAGGGACCCCACCTGGAATATTGTGTCCAGTTCTGGGCACCACAATTCAAAAAGGATGTGGAGAAACTGGAGTGTGTCCAAAGGAGAGTGACTAAAATAGTGAAGGGTCTGGAAACCATGCCCTATGAGGAAAGACTTAGGGAGCTGGGGATGTTTAGTCTGGAGAAGAGAAGGTTAAGTGATATGATAGTCCTGTTTAAATATTTGAAGGGGTGTTATATTGAGGAGGGAGCAAGCTTGTTTTCTGCTGCTCCAGAGAACAGGACCCAGAACAATGGATGCAAGCTCCAGAAAAAGAGATCCTGCCTCAACATTAGGACAGTAAGGGCTATCCGACAGTGGAAGACACTCCTTTGGAAAGTGGTGGAGTCTCCCTCCTTGGAGGTCTTTAAACAGAGGCTGGATGGGGATGCTTTGATGGAGAGTTCCTGCATGGCAGAATGGGGTTGGACAGGCTGGCCCTTGGGGATCTCTTCCAACTCTATGATTCACAGGACACCCATGAATATGAGAAAACCACAAATAACAAAAACACTATGTTTTTATCTGAGAGGACACCTCTCTAGGAATCTCTAAGTCCTCCAGGGCAACTCTGGTCAGCGTCCGACAGACACTGACCATAGAACTGGGCTGGAGGAGCTACAAAGGCTTAGGAGAGTATTCTCTCTAGGGATCTCTAGGTCCTTCAGTGTGACTTCTGGTTAAAGTTGACCATAGGGTTGCGCTGGAGGACCTAGATATTCCTAGAGAGAATGTATCAATAAAATCCATGAATACCGTATATACTCAACTATATGTTGACCTCATAAGACGAGGGCTTATACATTTTAGGGCCAAAATGATGGATTTTGCTATGACCCATGGATAAGTCGAGGGTAAAACTTAGGGGCATCTAGCAAGGGATCTAAAGGATGAAGCAAAGCAAAACAATGTCAAAGAAATTATTATTATTATTACTATTATTATTATGCTTTATTTATATAGGGCTATAGATTTAGATTGTAGAACTTATACATTCGTACTGCATTCACATTCGTACTAAAACTATCTATATATACTATATACCGTCTATGCCTTATTCCAGCCTAATTTCTTATTTCTACAAATACATTATCATCAGCTAATAAAGACATTTTCATTCTTCTTTATTATTTGTCTTTAAACAGAGGCTGGATGACCATCTGTCAATGGGGATGCTTTGTTTGAGAGTTCCTGCATGGCAGAAGGGGGTTGGATTGGATGGCCCTTCTTGGGGTCTCTTCCAACTCTAGGATTCAATAATAATAATAATAATAATAATAATAATAATAATAATAATAATTTATTTGTATCATGTCTTGGATTCCAGGGAGAGTTCTGGCTTCCTTTGCTGTAGCACCCATTTATTGCAGAACTCAAATCCAGCCCCGTATTTCCTTCTTCGTCAGCTTTCTTCACAGCCATACATAGAGACCGTAATAACAACCGCATGGACAATCCTGATACTAGTAGTAGAATTCAAAGACGTAGCCATGCTAGTCTCTGTGCCTTGAAATCATTTGTTTTTAACTTCTGGCAACCCTAAGGCGAAACTATAATTGGGTTTTCTTGGCAAGTTTCTCTGGAGGGGGGTTGCCTTTGCCGTCCTCCGAGGCTGAGAGAGTGCGACTTGCCCAAAGCCAACCCAGTCGGTTTCCATGGCCGAGCCGGGATTCGAACCCCGGTCCCCAGTCCTAGTCCGACACTCAAACCACTCACACCGAATACCAAAAGATCACTAAGTATGTAGAGAGATTTTGTAACGCACAAGAGACTATAAAGACGTTGAGCTTTTGTAGCCTTAAGCCTCCTTGACCGAATGCATCTGAGGAAGTAGGTTGAAATCTAGGAAAGCGCATGCTGCCAACTCCTTCTTTAGTAAGTCTCAAAGGTGATACAAGATACTACATATTGTATTCAATGATCTTTTGGGATTTGGTGATACACAATGGTTTGAGTGTTGGACTAGGACTCTGGAGACCAGGGTTCGAATCCCAGCTTGGCCATGGAAACCATGTCATTTGTAGGGTTGGTGTGAGTTGAAGTTTGAGAAGAAATCATTGGAGTCCTATGGAGCCTTTGGAAATATCTATTTGTTTATATATATATACATGCATCTCTGCATGCCAAGACATAACAGCCCTGGTTCTGAAAGCAGCAGCAGTTGTGTGAACAACACACAGCAGGATGCTGGCGCCCACTACTGTCGCAAAAAGGCCTCTGGTTTACAGCTATCGCCACCTATCGACTTGAGTGTCGTAAAGCAACAGCCGGCATCCATTGGGTTCCTCCCTTGAGCTCGCTTTACGACGCTGCTCTCAAAGCCGTCCAAGCCTGGCAGACCATATATAGAGCCTAAGCTCAAGAGTTGTGCGCATGCGCCGAAGGGCTGCCTTTTCCGACAGGGGGAACCAGCAGAGAGGCGTGCTTTTCCGGCTCCGTCACTTCCTCCCTTTAGCCTTAAAATAAGGGTAGCAGTGTTGGCCAATATAGCAAATGCAATAACAGCCAGTGATGCCTTTACGTGTAAATTGTGTGTTTTGGTTGGCCCCATAAAGGTTTCATCGCTTTGATGTTTTTGGATTCCCTTTAGGCCTTATTTACGACAGAGGAAGCGGCAAGGAGCGGCCTGCTTTACGGCTTTCTGTCTCCCTTTAGGCCTTGTTTACGACAGGGGAAGCCTTACAGGAACGGCGTGCTTTACGGCTCCCTGTCGTCTCTTGTTCTTAAAAATAGTCATAGCAAATCCAATGGCCTCCAAATGATACCTTTATGGGGCCAAACAAAACGCACAATTACGTGCTCCGATAAAGAGACCATTGTTTGGATGTCATTGGATTCCCCCTTAGGCCTTTATTTACCAGAGGAAGCCTCACAGGAGGCTAAGTTCCAGTTCTGCGCCTGCGCGGTTCTCCCTGAAGGCGCTGCCTTTTACGACAGAGAGCGTGCTTTCCGGCTCCCAGTCAGTTCCTCCCTTTAGGCCTTATTTACGACAAAGGAACCTCACAGACGCAGTAACTAGCGGCGTGCTCTACGGCTCCCTGTCAATTCCATTCGGCCGTGGTTACCAGAGGAAGCCTGAGCGTCCGAATTCTGCGCCTGCGCGGTTCTCCCTCTGCCTTTTACGACAGAGGAGAGCGTGCTTTCCGGCTCTCTCAGTTCCTCCCTTTAGGCCTTATTTACGACAGAGCCTCACAGGCGCAATAACTAGCGGCGTACTTTACGGCTCCCTCAGTTCCTTTAGTTGAGGCCTTATTTACGACAGAGAAAGCCTCACAACAGGTCTAATAACTGGCGGCGTCGCTTTACGGCTCCGTCGAGGCCTTGTTTACGACAAGGCGGGCGTGCTTTCCGGCTCCTCCCTTCAGCCGTCTCCCGTTGCTTTGCAGCACGTGTCGTAAAACGCCGTCGGGCGAGGTCCCCTTTTGCGACGCCGAGGCGGAAGTGCAGCGGGGACGGCGGCGGCTCCTTGCGAGGGGAAGCAGGAGGCCAGTCCGCTCGGAGGAGGAGGAGTGCGCTCCATGGGGAACGTGGGCAGCCACAGCGAGGGCGAGGAGGAGGAGGAGGAGGAAGGAGAGGAGGCGGCGGCGGCAAGGAGGAGGAGCAGCGGAGGAACAGCGGCGACGGCGGGAGGAGAAGGGAGCGGCGCTGAGCCGCCTGCTCCGGGCGCCATGGCCTCCTCCTGCTGCTCTCCTCCCTCGGCGCCCTCTCCGCCTCCTCTGTCCTCCTCTTCGCTGCCTTCGTCCTCGGTGCTCCTGGGCCAGGCCCGCCTCCGCGAAGAAGCGGCCGCCCGCCTCCGCGAGGCCCCGGCCGCCGCCTCCGAGCCGCTGCTCTCCCGGCACCACGCCGCCCTGGTCCGCTGGCTGGAGGAGCGCCTGGGCCGCGGGGAGAGCAGCGTCAGCCTCGAGCAGCTCTGCGAGGCCCTCGAGACCCGCACCGCCGCCGCCGCCTCCGCAGGAGGAGCAGGAGGGAGCGCCGCCTCCGCCAACGCCTCCGGCCAAGGAGCAGCCTCGGCCCCCGTCTCCGAGGAAAGGGCCCGGAGCGAAGAGGTCAGCCTTCCAAGACACACACTCTGGCCCTCCAAGGGCTTCGGACTGCAGCTCCCAGCATCCCGCGCCATTGGCCAAGGCGGCTGGGGCTTCTGGGAGCTGGAGTCCATTTGGAGTCTGGACATCGCTGCTTGAGGGAGACGCAGGGGATGTTTAGCCTGGAGGAGAGAAGGCTGAGAGGGGATATGGCAGCCCTCTTTAAAGACTGGAAGGGAGGTCGCATTGAGGAGGGAGCAAGCTTGTTTTCTGCTGCTCCAGAGAATAGGACCCAATGGAGCAGTGGATGCAAGCTCCAGGGAAAGGGACAGGCTATGATTTTGGACATTGAGAAGCTGGAGCAGGTCCAGTGGAGGGCCACTAAAATGGTGAAGGCTCTGGAAACCATGGAGCCTTATGAGGAAAGACTTAGGCAGATGCTGGATATGTTTAGCCTGGGGAAGAGAAGGCTAAGAGGGGATAGGATAGAATCACAGAGTTGGAAGAGACCCCAAGAAGGGCCATCTAGTCCAACCCTATTCTGCCATGCAGGAACTCACAGTCAAAGCATCCCCATTGACAGATGGCCATCCAGCCTCTGCTTAAAGACTTCCAAAGAAGGAGCCTCTGAGAATGCATCTTCCACTATCGAACAGCCCTTACCTTCAGGAAGTTCCTCCTAATGTTGAGCTGGAATCTCTTTCCCTGGAGCTTGCATCCATTGCTCCATTGGGTCCTACTCTCTGCAACAGCAGAAAACAAGCTTGCTTCCTCCTCAATATGACATCCCTTCAAGTGTTTAAACAGGGCTACCACATTGAGGAGGAAGCAAGCTTGTTTTCTGCTGTTGCAGAGACTAGGACACAATGGAGCAATGGATGCAAGCTCCAGGGAAAGAGATTCCAGCTCAACATCAGGAGGCCTTGATATACGCGAATGGAAGTAAAAATGTGTGAATATATGGGAAATGACAAACTAAGGCAGGGACTCAGAAACGTATCATTGCTAAAATTGAAAAAGAATGGAGAAGTATGAAAGAATACACAGAGAACCAGTATTTGTAGATTGGTGTATACAGAGAAACACACACACATATATATACACATGCTCATGCCTTCACTAGGATTAGGAGCACAAGACCCCTGTGAAGATGGAAAAGCACAAATAACCAAAACACCATGTTTTTTTTACCTGAGAGGACACCTCTCTAGGAATCCCTAGGTCCTCCAGGGCAACTCTGTGGTCAACGTCCGACAGACACTGACCATAGAACTCCAGTGGAGGAACTACAAAGGCCTAGTAGAGTATTCTCTCTAGGGATCTCTAGGTCCTCCAGGGAAATCCTGTGGTCATCGTCCAACAGACACTGACCATAGAACTGCACCGGAGGAACTACAAAGGCCTAGTAGAGTATTCTCTCTAGGAATCTCTAGGTCCTCCAGGGCAACCCTGTGGTCATCGTCCAACAGACACTGACCATAGAACTGCACCGGAGGAACTACAAAGGCCTAGTAGAGTATTCTCTCTAGGAATCTCTAGGTCCTCCAGCGCAACTCTGTGGTCAACGTCTGACAGACACTGACCATAGAACTGCACCGGAGGAACTACAAAGGCCTAGTAGAGTATTCTCTCTAGGAATCTCTAGGTCCTCCAGGGCAACTCTGTGGTCATCGTCCAACAGACACTGACCATAGAACTGCACCGGAGGAACTACAAAGGCCTAGTAGAGTATTCTCTCTAGGAATCTCTAGGTCCTCCAGGGCAACTCTGTGGTCAACGTCCAACAGACACTGACCATAGAACTGCACCGGAGGAACTACAAAGGCCTAGTAGAGTATTCTCTCTAGGAATCTCTAGGTCCTCCAGGGCAACTCTGTGGTCAACGTCCAACAGACACTGACCATAGAACTGCACCGGAGGAACTACAAAGGCCTAGTAGAGTATTCTCTCTAGGAATCTCTAGGTCCTCCAGCGCAACTCTGTGGTCAACGTCCAACAGACACTGACCATTGAACTGCATTAGAAGAGCTGCAAAGGCCTAGTAGAGTAATCTCTCTAGGAATCTCTAGGTCCTCCAGGGCAACTCTGTGGTCATCGTCCAACAGACACTGACCATAGAACTGCACCGGAGGAACTACAAAGGCCTAGTAGAGTATTATCTCTAGGGATCTCTAGGTCCTCCAGGGCAACTCTGTGGTCAACGTCCGACAGACACTGACCATAGAACTCCAGTGGAGGAACTACAAAGGCCTAGTAGAGTATTCTCTCTAGGGATCTCTAGGTCCTCCAGGGCAACTCTGTGGTCAACGTCCGACAGACACTGACCATAGAACTCCAGTGGAGGAACTACAAAGGCCTAGTAGAGTATTATCTCTAGGGATCTCTAGGTCCTCCAGGGCAACTCTGTGGTCAACGTCCGACAGACACTGACCATAGAACTCCAGTGGAGGAACTACAAAGGCCTAGTAGAGTATTCTCTCTAGGGATCTCTAGGTCCTCCAGGGAAATCCTGTGGTCATCGTCCAACAGACACTGACCATAGAACTGCACCGGAGGAACTACAAAGGCCTAGTAGAGTATTCTCTCTAGGAATCTCTAGGTCCTCCAGCGCAACTCTGTGGTCAACGTCCAACAGACACTGACCATTGAACTGCATTAGAAGAGCTGCAAAGGCCTAGTAGAGTAATCTCTCTAGGAATCTCTAGGTCCTCCAGGGCAACTCTGTGGTCATCGTCCAACAGACACTGACCATAGAACTGCACCGGAGGAACTACAAAGGCCTAGTAGAGTATTCTCTCTAGGAATCTCTAGGTCCTCCAGGGCAACTCTGTGGTCAACGTCCAACAGACACTGACCATAGAACTGCACCGGAGGAACTACAAAGGCCTAGTAGAGTATTCTCTCTAGGAATCTCTAGGTCCTCCAGCGCAACTCTGTGGTCAACGTCCAACAGACACTGACCATTGAACTGCATTAGAAGAGCTGCAAAGGCCTAGTAGAGTAATCTCTCTAGGAATCTCTAGGTCCTCCAGGGCAACTCTGTGGTCATCGTCCAACAGACACTGACCATAGAACTCCAATGGAGGAACTACAAAGGCCTAGTAGAGTAATCTCTCTAGGAATCTCTAGGTCCTGCAGGGCAACTCTGTGGTCATCGTCCGACAGACACTGACCACTGAACTGCATTAGAAGAGCTGCAAAGGCCTAGTAGAGTAATCTCTCTAGGAATCTCTAGGTCCTGCAGGGCAACTCTGTGGTCATCGTCCGACAGACACTGACCACTGAACTGCATTAGAAGAGCTGCAAAGGCCTAGTAGAGTAATCTCTCTAGGAATCTCTAGGTCCTCCAGGGCAACTCTGTGGTCATCGTCCAACAGACACTGACCATAGAACTCCAATAGAGGAGCTACAAAGACCTAGTAGAGTAATCTCTCTAGGGATCTCTAGGTCTTTTGGTGCAACTCTGTGGTCATCGTCCGACAGACACTGACCATAGAACTGTGCTGGAGGAGCAACAAAGGCCTAGTAGAGTATTCTCTCTAGGACTCTCTAGGTCCTCCAGTACAACTCTGTGGTCAACATCTGACAGACACTGACCATAGAACTGTGCTGGAGGAGCTACAAAGGCTAAATAGAGTAATCTCTCTAGGGATCTCTAGGTCTTTCAGTGCGACTTTTAGTTAAAGTTGACCATAGAGTTGCACTGGAGGACCTAGATATTCCCAGAGAGAACATATTAATCAATTAATCAAATCCGTAAAAGTCAAAGCCACTAATGTGGGGGGACAAGTGTATAGTAAGAAAGAAGAATGGAGTTGTAGGAGAGAACATAAATATAATATTTAATAACATTAGGTTTAGGGAGGGAGCAGTCTGAAATTTAATAAAATAGTGAAAGGGATAGAGGAATAAGAATACCAGGCAACATACATATGTGTGTGTGTGTGTGTGTGTGTGTGTGTGTGTGTGTGTGTGTAAGGAAAGTAAAGGGGAAAGAAGCAGGTAGAAAATAACACAAGAGCTGAGGAAAGGAAGTTTAGGCTATAGCTGTTTCTTAGAAAACAACAATGACTGGTTACATTGTCCAGATATGTTAGCTATGTATATTTGCACTGTCTGTGTTTACTTAGGTCATCCTTATAATACTTACCATGTTTAAGTATAAGTTTATGTTTATATCTATGTTATGGATGCAGAGGTGCAATCGCTGGGTTAAAAAGAGAAACAACAAAAGAAGAAGCGATATGATAGCTCTGCCTCAGTATTTGAAGGGATGCAAAAAGAATCAACACGGCAAAAGTGGAAAGAGCAACAGATTTATTCTAGCGAAAGTTTGTTGTGGGACTTTGGCCATTAAGCCTTGTTCTCCCTCGGGACGTAAAACAGTTTCTGCCACCACTGCTGCTTTAGATTTCACATCGCTCCCGGAAGTGCAGGCGGTGCGCAAGCTGTTCGAAATGCCATTTGCCTCTCTTCTAAATGATCTTTATTCCAAGCAGGTGGACCTTGGTGGCGCGGTCTGCATGGGGCCGCCCTTGAACAGGGATTTCAGCAAGGACAGACTGTGCTCGGTGGGGCTAGGAATGTCTTATAGACCATGAAAGTGGAAAAACACAAATAAAGAAACTAGGGCCTGTTACAGACTGCCCAAATAAAGCTTCTTGGGGTCTCTTTGGAGGTATGCTATTTAAATGATGCATGGGTCCTAAGAGTCTGGAGGTCGCGCCAAAGCCACGCTCCATTCCTAAGCACTGGAGGGCAGCTTTGGTGCAGCTTCCGGATTCTTAGGATGCATGCATCATTTAAACAGCATACCTCCAAAGAGACCCAAAGCAGCTTTATTTTGGCAGTCTGGAACAGGCCTCTCTGGGAATCTCTCGGTCCTCCAGCGCAAGTCTGTGACCACCGTCTGCTGGAGAATTGTGCTGGAGGACCTACAGATGCCTAGAGAAGTATTCTCCGTAGGGATGACTAGCTTTTCTATGGTGAAAATTGCCCATAGAGTTGCACTGGGGGACCTAGGGGTTCCTAGAGAGAGAGTATTAATTGAACCCGTGAATACTCAAATCTGCAAACGGTTTCTTCTGGACTTTCGTAGATTGGCGAAGTGCTTCACACAGTTGTACACATCAAACGTATCAAAGGGCCTTCAAGGTGAAGCCTCTGTTTCCAGATATGCATCCTGGGTCGAGAGCATGGTTTGTGATCCTTGTGGCTAGCGGTGGGATTTGAACGTTGGTCTCCCATTTCTGATATTGACTTTGCGCGGGACACTTGTCGGGAAGGGCTTTGTGTTCAAGGAATTTGTGTTTGTGAATGCCAAGAGGGTGACTATTTTGATGCCGAAACTGTTTTCCAGGGTTTGAAGCAGCTTGTCAAAGGGACGAATCTCTGGATGACCAGCAGGAATGTGGGCTTGAACAAACCAGCCAGGGCAGCGCATTGGGCGAAGACATGTTCTATGTTCTTTTTTTGGAGCTGGGGAATTTGGAATATTGACATGACAATGTTTTGCTCCAGAACCAAGTTGTTTTACGTTGCTTCCTATTATCACCCGGCCTTCTTTCCCGCATGACACAGGGCCAGGAATAACTTGCGGCTATGGGAGGAATGCGAACCTACGGAAACATTTCACAGGTGCTGCTGCCCCCCAGTTTGGAGGAAAGCCTTGTGGGGAACGACACTCTCCTACAAGGCAGAAGTTAAAGCTGCGGGGAAGTTGCACGGCCTTGTTAAGGGCGTAGAGGGATTCACCTTTGTGTAATGTCTCAGGGCGATAGTGCTGAGAGAAGCGGTGCTTCTGGGCAAAGGTTCAAGGGACAACACCTTGTTGAGAAGGAAATGTTTTGATTAAATGTATTTTCAAGCTTCAGCAAATGACTGAACTGTCTGCCATTGTGGCTTGTGTGTGTTGCGTGTGCATTCAAGTCAGTTCTGACTTACAGTGACCCTATCATGGGGTTAGAGTCGTAGAGTTGGAAGAGACCATAAGCCTCCTTTGGAGCTTTTTAAACAAGGCTGGATGGCATTTGTTAGGGGTGCTTTGATTGAGTCTTCCTGCATGGCACCCCTAACAGATTGCTATCCAGCCTTGTTTGATTGAGAGTTCCTGCATGGCAGGGGTTGGACTGGATGACCCTTGTGGTCTCTTCCAACTCTTATGATTCTATGACACACCTCCGGAGAAGGAGACTTCACCGCCCTTCGAGGGAGTGTGTACCACTGTCAAGCATCTATTACTGTCAGGAAATTTCTTCTAATGTTTATGTGGAAGCTCTTTTCCTCTAGTCTGCTTCCTTTGCTCCAGACCCTATTTTCTGGAGCAGCAGAAAACAAGTTTGCTCCATCCTCAGTTTAACATCCCTTCCAATATTTAAACAAGGGTATCACTTCTTAGCCTTCTTTTCTCCAGGCTAAACATCCCCAGCTCCCTAAGTCTCTCCTCATAGGGCATGGTTTCCAGACCTTTCACCATTTTTGTTGACCTCCTCTGGACGCACTCCATCTTCTCAACATCCAGTATCATAGCTTGTCAGTGTCAAGTATCACAGGCACCTTACTTCTGTATATCGGTTACTGGGGAATATGGGTTAGCAGATCCAAGTAACACTCATGTCCTGATGAAGGGATTCTCCGAAGCAGCTGCTTTGCTGCTGTATGTATTGTATATATTTTACTATAAGTCGACTTCATGTATAAGTCGAGGGCAAGTTTTGCTATGACCTGTGGATAAGTCGAATATGGCAAAGGAGCTAAAAGATGAAATAAACCAAACAATGTCATAGAACTTATAAAATTCCATCAGACATAACTCTTTGTGCTTACTCTTAAAATGGATGGACGAGAGAGTAGAGGGGGGTCAGTGCTTCACATATTATACTCTTGCTTTTCACCAGGGGGTGGTTCCTTCTTTTAAATTAGGGTTAAGATACAGTACTTGCATCGATAAGTTGAGTCGGGTTTTTGGGGTCAATTTTTTGACCTGAATTTCTAGAGTTATACATGAGTATATACACCATGTTTAGACTAGACTCTTTGCACTAGGTTGCCATTGGTCTGGACTAGCCTGGCTCCTCCATGTAGGGCATCTCTGAAGGTTCAGGCCTATGAATGAATCCTGCCATTTTAAGAGAGGCCAAATATGTTCATAGCTTTTAATGCCATATCAGACCTTTCTGGATCGTTATCTGCAAAGTTATTTTACATTATGGGTTCATCTTTGCTGATAATACTTCTTGGAAATGGAGATGGTCTCACAGGTCAGAAATGACTAGGCTTGGAGCTAACCACAAGCCTGGGAGTGTGGGCTCTGTGTTGGCAACCGGAGAGGAGTTTGGTTACGTTGCCGTTCCAAACAGGGCAACTTAAACAGAGATCATGGTGACCCTTGTTTGTTGTGTGTCATTCAGTCTGGAAAGTCAACAAGAGCATTTAAAGGGAGTTTGCGTGAGAAGGGTGGTGCGTTGCTGCCAGCTTTAGCAGGCTTTGGATCCTAGATGCATTTGTTTCTCCCATTTCTGCAGTTTTACTGTAACGTTTTCTATAAATGCGACCAAGTCAAAGAACAAAAGTGAACACCTCTCTTTTGCCGTCTTAATGACAACTTGGCCACATGGAGATGTGGGTTTCCAGTGTACGGATGTGACATTTGTGTATGGTGTTCACTTTTTCCGTATCAGCTAGGATGGCGATCTTTGAATGTTTTCTTGGCAAGGTCAGGCTTGTTGGGACGGGATCGGAAGTATTTTGTATACTGTACAAAAATGGAAACGTTGAAGGGATATTACCTTGTTAGGGGCAAAATGGGTGTAGCTGCGTTGAGAACAGGAGGAACCAGAAAAGAAGATGAGGAAACCAAGCAGACTGACTGGAAATCGGTTGGTCATGCTAGGAATTTATACCAGACAAGAACATGTGGTACAATATGTAATACATTTAGAGGACAATGTCTTAGACCAGAGGAGGGAATCATGCACTTGTTGGTTAAATGTGACCTTTAAAGAAGTCCTATGTGATTTGTGGACCCCCCTTTGAATCCATAGGACACTCTTAATCCCCTCCAGGAGTAATTTAATGTTTGGGGAAAGAGCTATTTTTTAGCATGCACAATCTAGGGAGCATGCCTTTGTCCCTGAATGGTGTTTGAAACAACCCAATGCTGTTGGAAACAACCCAAAGTCAATGAAAAAGTGATCACAAGAGACCACAACTTCATTTCTACTTTCTGGGAATGGTGACAGTGTGGTCTATACTGGGTCAGGGGACCCTAAATCTAAAGCCTCTGTTGTCTGCCTACCTTGTCTTAAACATTTCTGTGTTGTCACATATTTTTAGATGTCACCTTTATGGTCCCCTCCACAGTCACCGCATGAAGGGCCTAGGGTTCATAATTCCTTTTTTACAAGAGAACAAGTGGTTCAGTTCATCCTGGTAGCTCTGTTCTTAGCTGGCATTTAAAACCGTGCCCCATGTCTCCATACAGCAAAAGGCTTACTGGTTATTGTTTCTCATGGATTTCAGCTCTGTGTTGTAGCAGTCAAAGATATAGCCGTGTTAGTCTGTAGAATCAGTACATAGAGAGATCTTGTAGCACCAAATGTAGCCGAATGGAGTGGAAACCCCTCAGCCTCTTCAAGCATCTTCCCCAGGTACAGACAGACATCTTCTGTCTCAACAAATGCAAGCAGCAGCAGGTCATGTCTTTGACATCCTCACATATCAGTGGCATCTATGTGTCTGTACCTGGCTTCCGTCTCCACCGAATGCAACTGAGGAAGTAGACCGAAGCCTAGGAAAGTTCACGCTGCCAATTTCTTCCTTTCAGTCAGTCTCAAAGGTGCTACAAGATCTCTTAATAGTGGTAGAAGGTTACTGCACCCGGCATTGTATGCATCGTATGCTTGGATTTGATGTGCCACAAGTCTTTGGGATTTGTTGAACAAGATGGCTTGGCAGTATGCTCCTATAAGCTCAGTTGTGAAGTAAGAACGTGCAAGAAGTCATTTCAGGCGATTTGTTGTCCTGCCTAAAAACACAAGTCAATTCAGGTGCGCTGATGGAGTGAATGCAAATGTGTCTGAGGAAGTCGACTGAAGTCTAGGAAAGCTCATGCTGCCAACTTCTTTCTTCAGATGCATATTTTACAACAATGCATTTTGCAAACATGCATCTGAGGAAGTTGACTTTCATGATGGCGACTTCTTTCTTTAGTTAGTCTCAAAGGCGCTACAAGATCTCTCTACATCTGCACTCCCCAAACTGTGCTTTTTAAGGGATTTTGGACTTCAGCTCCCAGAATCCCAGGCTATTGGCCAACATGGCTGAAGCCCAAAATCTCTTGAAGGTCACAGTTTGGGGACCACTGCTCTACAGACTGATGGAGTGAAGAAGTTTTCTTTCACTGTGAGATTGCTTTGGTTCAGAAGTGATGGAAATGACGGGCCAGGCATAGTCTGTCTCTGTTTTTCAGAGTACTGATCCTGTTTTCTTTCTTTCTGTCAGGCCTTTGCCCAGTTCGATGCCGAGGGCGATGGCACGGTGGATGTGGAGAACATGTTGGAGATCCTCAAGAGCTCCAGCGGAGCCAATCTGCAAGGGGAGCTGAGTCACGTGATCAGGCAGCTCCAGGCTTGTTCACTTGTTCCAGGTAAGGACAGGGGAGGACCTTGTCCTCCTTTGCGCTTGGAGAGAGTTGAGATGGACCTTGAGTTGCAGAAGGCCAAGATTTAGCAGGGCATCTCAGTGGTAGATGCCTGTGTTTTGCATGCAGAAAGAGTCAGCACCTGGCAAAACGTCAGCAATAAACACTTCTAGAACATGGCCACATAGACCGAAAAACCCACAAAAAACTATGGCCTGTTCCAGACTGCCAAAATAAAGCTGCTTGGGGTCTCTTTGGAGGTATGCTGTTTAAATGATGCATGCACCCGAAGAATCCGGAAGCTGCACCAAAGCTGCCCTCCAGTGCTTAGGAATGGAGTGTGGCTTTGGCGCAACCTCCGGACTCTTAGGACCCATGCATCATTTAAATAGCATACCTCCAAAGAGACCTCAAGCAGCTTTATTTTGGCAGTCTGGAACAGGCCTATGTCTGTACAAACATTTAAAGACAAACCATTCGTTACTTCCTTATACCATCTTCCTGCTGATTCAAAGTTACAACTTGTATTATCTGTATACCTAGTTTTAGTTTTGTTTTCATTAATATCTTGAGTTTCGGAACGAACTATTGAACAAA
Organism: Sceloporus occidentalis; assembly: GCA_023333645.1. Classification (NCBI taxonomy): domain Eukaryota; kingdom Metazoa; phylum Chordata; class Lepidosauria; order Squamata; family Phrynosomatidae; genus Sceloporus; species Sceloporus occidentalis. The sequence goes on along the minus strand of JALMGF010000064.1, from coordinate 3,055,053 downwards.
TTGCTCCAAGTATTTAGGACTATGCTAGGTATTAGTTACACTTGATAGCTGTTGTCTCTCTCTCTGTGTCTTTGTGTGCCTTCAAGTTGCCAGTCAACTTCATTGAATAAATGCAAAGGATTTCAACAGGGTTTTCTGAAGCAAGGGACTGCTTAGAGGCGGTTTTGCCAGTTCCTCTGGACTGTAACCCTCAGCTCCTGCTATTAGTTGTACATACTGTGAAAGAGCACTAAGAAATAAATCAGAGGTCGACATTTTAATGTTATTTAATAAACAGCTGTTTCATTCTTGATGAGACTTTGAAGACGGTTCATTGCAAACTGTTCAAGGAAAGAAAAACAAAATGTCAAACAACCCCTATTGTAATGATCCCAGGTGCTGTCATTCGAGAATAGAACGATATCCAAACAAGAAGAGAATATCCAAATAAGTCCTTAGTTGTTAAGTCAATAAATGAAGGAACAAGAATTGCTTCCTTTTGGGTGGGGCATGAGTCAACCTACCGACTTACATTCATATGAAACAACAATCTGTCATATTTATTGTTGCCTTGTTGAAATTGGGCTCGGTGCGATTTGTTTGCTACTCAGAACAAGCAGCAAAAGTGATTTCTTTTAAGTGTGGTGGTCTTGCACTTTAGAGGTTAGATATTATAGAATTGGTTATCACTGAAATTGACATTTCCCATCCCAACCACAAGTCCGTTGCTGAAATATATCCATGGTCTTGTTCTTGTGGCTTGCAGTGGGAAAGTAAACAGTAAACCAGAGTTCAGCAGAAAGCTGCATATCGTCACCTGAGAACCAGGCTAGTAATGGTTTATGGACGGTTTGCATGCTTGGCGGATTGTATGTTCGCTTCTTACCCATCGATTCTCAATCCAGCATTTGAATTCACTGATCTGAGCAATCCTCCCTCTCTCTCTCTCAAGGTTTTATAGACATATTTTCGGAATCAAATGAGCGCCTTAGTCTTCATGCTTCCATGATACTGAGATTCCTGCATCGGCACCGTATCGCCAGTACTGTCATCCCATATCCAGTCTTGGAGTACTTCAACAATATTTGCACTATGCGTTCTTCAGTACTGAAGGATTCCTTAGACCGGCTCCTCCTAAAAGAAAAGGGTATAAGATATATATATTTTTGGACTTTTTGCTTACCTTTGTCCTGTCTTTCCTCTGTTGTCTCTAAGCTAAAAATGAATACAAACAGTTATTAAACACGTACGGTTTACTTTAGAGTGCACATTGTCCCAGGAAAATGAGGAGGACTTTCATTTCGGAAGGCAGTGCTGTTTGCCTGGATGGTTGGAAGTATTTCTGCGTTACCTTTCTGAAACCCATCATGGTGGCACACAAAAAATGTAAAAGTATATTTGAATTTATGCATACAAACAAAGGTGTGAATTGGTAAACTACATGTGAAAGGGATCTCAGAGTCCTAATAGACCAAAGGTTGAACATGAGCCAACAGTGCGATGTAGCAGCTAAAAAGGCCAATGCGATTCTAAGCTGCATCAATAAAAGTATAGTGTCTAGATCAAGGGAAGTAATAGTGGCATTCTATTCTGCTTTGGTCAGACCCCACCTGGAATATTAAAAAGGACATTGAGAAACTGGAGCGTGTCCAAAGGAGGGGGACCAAAATGGTGACAAGTCTTGAAACTATGTCTTATGAGGAAAGACTCAGGGAGCTGGGGATGTTTGGCCTGGAAAAGAGATGGTTAAGAGGTGATACGATAGCCCTGTTTAAATATTTAAAGGGGTGTCATATTGAGGAGGGAGCAAGCTTGTTTTCTGCTGCTCCAGAGAACAGGACCCATAGCAATGAATGCAAGCTCCAGGAAAAGAGATTCCACCTCAAGGTTAGGAGGAACGTCCTGACAGTAAAGACTGTTCGACAATGGAACACACGCCTTCTTTGGAGCGTAGTGGAGGTCTTTAAACAGAGGCTGGATGGCCATCTGTCAGGGATGCTTTGATTGAGAGTTCCTGCATGGCAGAATGGGGTTGGACTGGATGGCCCTTGGGGTCTCTTCCAACTCTATGATTCTATGAAACACTAGTGACAAGATGTGTGTGTATGTACTTTCCAGTCACCCCAAGACTCTAATAGGATTTTCTTAGAGGAGGAATATTCAGAGGTGGTTTAACCAGTTGCTTCCTCTGGAACACAGCCTACAGCACGTGGCATTTGTTGTGGTCTCCATCCAAGTGCTAGCCAGGGCTGAACCTGCTTAGCTTCCAAGATCAGACAGGATCTAAATACCTTTATTTAGGCCCCTAGCTTTGTTGTTGTTGTATGCCTTCAAGTCATTTCTGACTTGTGGCGACTCTTAAGGTGAGCCTATCACAGGTTTTTTGGCACATTTCCTCAGAGGGGCTTTGCCCTTGCCTTTTCCATCCTCTGAAGCTGAGAGTGTGAGAGCATTTGAACCCTGGTCTCCAGTAGAGTCATAGTCCGGTGGTCAAGCTACTGCCTCATGCTACTGTGGGGTTATTGGCTTCCCCCAGTGTTAACTTGTTGATATGTGTCTTCAAGTCATTTCTGACTCATGGCAACCCCTTCCTTCTGATTCTTGTACAGAGTGTCCAAGTGACTTAAATGGGAACCAGGAGTTAGACAAATTCAAGTCAGTCTCCAAGTGCTACACTCACATAGAAACCTCTTCCAATTCGGCGGATGTTGACAAAATGACGAACGGAGAGACGTCTTCCTTCTGGCAGTCTGATGGGAGCGCACGGTCACATTGGATACGGTACGTGGGAGGCGCTCTGCTTGGTGGTGTCAGTAACAAACCACCAAGGGATAACCTGCTGAGGTGGCTGTGTGTTGGCTAGAGTTTGCTGGGAGTTGGCCAGTAGTGCTGTTAACACAAAACTGCTGAATGTGTCATTCAGCACAGGAGCGTTCTAGTCTTAACTTGGCTTCCTTGAGACATAATGTTGGAATTCACATAAAGTCCTACTCCTTGTATTCTGAATTACCTTGGAACTCAATAAAGTTCTCACCCCTGAGAATTGTTTCTATCCTGGTAATTTACTGCCTTGCAGTGCCTTCTCTTTGTCCTTTTATGTTGGTTAGAGCACATAAAGCTTTTCTTAGAGCCCATGCAGACAGGCCAAAATAAAGCTGCTTCGAGTCACTTTGGAGGTATGCTGTTTGAATGCTGCATGCGTCCTAAGAGTCCGGAAGGCGCACCAAAGCCACGCTCCAATCCTAAGGACTGGAGTGCAGCTTTGGTGCAGCTTCTGGCATCTTAAGATGCAAGTGTCATCTTGCATACCTTCAAAGTGACCCAAAGCAGCTTTATTTAGCCTGTCTGTTTGGGCCCATAGACTCTTGTGAAAGCTTTCTGTTTAATTCTAACCCCCCCCCCCCAAAAGGATCCCACAACATTGTTGTTTATTTCTGTCTCTCTCTTTGCCTTGCAGTTTAAAGATGAAGCCAGACGTCATTCTGAGGCACCTCTCCATCGCTGTCGCGGCGAACGACCAGAGTTACATGCCGCAGCAAGTGACCGTAGCAGTTGGGAGGACTGCCAGCAATCTCCAGGAGGTCCGCGATGTTCACATTCCCAGCAATGTTACTGGATACGTGACATTGTTGGAAAACGCTAACATTAGTCAGATGTGTGAGTCAATAACAATACCATTGGTGTTCGTTCTTCTTCTTTTTTTTGGAAAGATAAATATTTTAACCAAATGACTTAGAAGGAAAGGGAGGAAAACTTGAAAACCGTTTCAGAAACACCAGCGTCAGAGGGAATGCTGCCTTTTTGAGTAACCTGTCTTCTTGGGGTTGCAGCCCTGTTGTTTGTTGGGTTGTGTGTATGTTCAAATGACAAACGTGGTTGGTTAGTTTAGTAGAGAACCAGGGCAAGGTAATACTTTTTATATAGCTGGAGGTCTCCCAAAGTGCGAACGTTTGTAGACAGAAAAGAGAAGAGAGAAACTGATGACAAGACAAGGACCTGTGAACTTCTGAGATGTGCAGAAAATTGAGGTGTGAGGTTGGGTTTATGAAGATGGGAGGAAAGTAACAAGACATGCAGAAAATTGAGGTGTGAGTTTGGGTTTAGGAGCGTTGGAGGACAAGAAAGAAATGGATGTGCTCAGATCCAGAACACCCTGTGTCCATTTCCACATGTGTTTTTGCATGTGCCTGCGCAGACATGCTGCGAGTGAGATGGGGAAATATGTTGAGTGTTTCAGGGGAAAAGAAATACCTCCCACTCATTTAATAGCACTCCACGCGCATGGATTTGGAGGGAATAGTGCTAAAAGGTACAGAAATGGAAGCCAAGGCAGGGAAGACAAGGACTCTGGAAGTCTAAACATAGTTACTACTCCTATGTTCTAGGTTGACTGGAGGCCTGCATGGAGCTATGCTCCTTGCAATGGTACTCAAGCTTTTTACCCTCTTTACCTGTACATGTGGATGTTGTGCCCATGTAGTATGTGGATAAAAATATTTTGTTTGTTTAATATGCGTATTTTTTTCCATGCACTTGTGCATATTTGTATTTTAACATTTTATAAGGAAGATTATTAGAACAGTTTTATTCAAGTAAATTCAATATTTAACTCAATGTGTGTACATTTTACACATAGAAAGGTCTGGAAGGAGATCAGGGCCTCCCAAATCTTATTCCACTCTCACTTGGGTGACTCTTGCACCCCGGCCTGAGGGCCTTGCCCCACAGTTTGGGAACCGCAGATGTCAAATGTGACTTAAATACAGGTTTAATGACCTTTTGTTTAGGCAGAAGCTGTGAGACCTGTCCCTTCCCACACTTTTACAGTCGTTTGCCTTAGTTTGATGAAGGTGGACCTCTTTCCTCTCCTTGCATTTTCTGCTAATAGCTTGTAAACCCAGCTGTTTACTTTAGACCTAGAGGTTTATTTTTAATTCTTGTTTTGAACTGCAGTAATGTTCCCCACTAAGCAATAGCTTTTAATAGTAACACGAAACGAATGAGCAGAGTTGAGAATGTCAGATGTTGTCTGCTTCTTCTGAAATGGATCTCTGGATGTAGATCCACAGATCCACCTGGAACTCCAGGTGTAGATCCACAGAGCTCCAGGAGACAAAGTGGCAGATCTCGACTGCCAAAAAGGATCTCTTCAATGGTGCACAACCCACAGGGACATTTACCTCTACAACCCTCATTGAATTGAGTGGGTGCTGCCCAAAAACGGGGTTGTGTGAGCCTTTCCAAAATGAAAAAAGAGCAGACACGAGTGGAACTATGCCTCTCTCTCCTCATGGAGTCTGCACTTTCCCCCAACATAAACTCATATGGGAACTACCCAGACCAGTGGCTGAATGCATGCGCTGGGCAAGCTGGAATTGTGACAGGTAATAACAGCGGACCTGCCCTCCCTGTGAAAAATTTGTTGGGTCATCTTGTTTCTTGCTCCTTTCTTGAGTTAAGAACTGCTCTTGTTTTGTCCTTCCTTGAACATGGCTTTCATTGAACTGAGTTCAGTTTTTCCGCCACATTGGTTCCTCATGCTTGGCAAAGGCAAATGGACACTGACAGTCAGGATGGAAGATTTTGGAAACAACCCTACTGCCAGAAGGGTGTGCAGTTTCCCTAAAGTTGTTTAGTTATGAAAATGGTTGAGCATTTACTTCCTCCATAGATTGAGCGTTTTCTTGGTGCTTCAAGATGACTCGCTCACCCCAGATCCACAGAGCTTACCTTTTTAGGTGGGGATTGTTAGCTACTACAGTTGGCCTACCAGCATGGCCAGTAGCCATGCTGGCTGAGGGGTTTGGGAGCGTTGCAGTCCAAAAAAGGTAACATTTCCATGCTCTCCAGACCCTTTCTGTCACTTCCAGAGAGAGAGCAGTTTATGTTGAATTCGCCAGAAGTTTGGCTTACCCCAGAAGACACCTGTAGTGAGCAATCTAAGTGTTGACTTACAGATGAGGTGTTCTGCTTTTCACCATCACAATAACTGGTTAGAAGACAATAATAACACAAAGGGGATGAATCATAGACTCGGAGAGTTGGAAGAGACCCCAAGGGCCATCCAGTCCAACCCCATTCTGCCATGCAGGAGCTCTCAATCAAAGCATCCCCATTGACAGATGGCCATCCAGCCTCTGTTTAAAGACCTCCGTGCAGGAGACTCCACCACTCTCCAAGGGAACATCTTCCACTGTTGAATAGCTCTTACTGTCAGGAAGTTCCTCCTAATGTTGAGATGGAATCTCTTTCCCTGTAGCTTGCATCCATTGCTCTTGGTCCTATTCTCTGGAGCAGCAGAAAACAAGCTTGCTCCCTCTTCTATATGACCTCTCTTCGAATATTTAAACAGGGCTCTCATATCTCATATCACCTCTTAGCTTTCTTTTTTCCAGGCTAAACATCCCCAGCTCCCTAAGTCTCTCCTCATAAGGCATGGTTTCCAGACCCTTCACCATTTTGGTTGCCCTCCTTTGGACACGCTCCAGTTTCTCAACATCCTTTCTGAATTGTGGTGCCCAGAACTGGGCACAATATTCTAGGTAGGGCCTGACCAAAGCAGAATGCAGTGGCACTATTACGTCCCTTGAGGTATCAATGTGTTTCTCAAGCTTTTCCCAAGGGCCTGCTACTGTTGTCTGTCTCCTAAAGACTCTGCTTGATCTCCTGTTGCTGATGTTCACAGCATGCCCATGCGCCAGGGACTGGAACCTACACCCTTTAGATATTTTAGACTACAATTTCTCTGAGCCCTTTCTAGCACGGAGGCTGCAAAGGGTTGATGTTCCTCAGCCTCCATGTGCCCTGTTAGAGGTTCTAAACTATAACATTTTTGGTTATCAGGGTTGTCTGTTTTAGCTTTGGCTCTTCTATTTTGGCCCATGGGTAGAAGAAATTACCTTTCTTTGATGTTCTTGACAGATGTACAGATAAACATCAAGCGTTGCCTTAGTGATGGATGTGACACCAGGATTCATGGTCTCAGGGCTATCGGCTACCAAAGAGTGAAAAAAGGGGGTGTCTCTGTCTGTGATGCTTCGGCCATCTGGTACTGGTCACTTTTGACTTCCCTGATCACCGCGTCGATGGAGACCAACCCTGCAATTGTTCACGCGATCCTGCAAAATACTCAGTGAGTCCCATCCTTCCTCTTCTGTTTTGTTTGAAGCAAAAGATTGTGGTTGTGGTGGGGGGCTTCTGGAAGGATAGTGGTCCATTTTGCGGTGGGTGAAAAAAGCATGGTTGTCATTTCTGATACGATATGTACATTGTGAAGTTGAAGGCTTCTAGAGCCGGCATCTATAGTTTTCGGCATCCATAGCCTGAAAAACCCACAAAAACTATGGTATGTACATTCATTGACCTGAAAGAAGGAACCTTGGGCTCTTTGCCCTTCCTATACTTTTCCTATACTCCTAATAGTTCCTCTTGCCTGACATAATTTCTGATGGGCTTCTCTCTTTCTCATTCCTGTCCTCTAGGAAGGCTTTGCAGCACATGCCACCACTTTCTTTGTCACCCGGCTCCACCGACTTCTCAAGTTTCTTGTCTCCCAACGTGTTGGAAGAAGTGGACAATTTTCTCCTGGGAATCACCAGGTACGGTCGTAATGGAGCCACAGCATAAACAGGAACATGTCATAAAACGTTGTAGAGCATTTAAGTTCTCTTGGGAATCTCTGCCTCCCAAAAGACTTTCTCTTGGTCTCACCATCACAGGCATATTTAATAACAATAGTAGCAGTTTGTTATTTCTTTCCCACTTTTCCTCTAGGCTCAAGGTAGAGTATAGCATGTTAAAGTATAAAACTCAATTAAAAACACATAAATCCACATTTAAGGATAGGTGTGAGGACCTTCTTAGTGGTTGCTCCCAGGCTGTGCAACTCCTTCCCATAGGAGACTCGGTTGGTCCCATCTCTGTTGGCAGGCAAAGACCTTTTTATTTTAACCACTAACTAGCTTCTGCAGAAAGGTCTTTTAATGTTGTTTTTTGGTACTATTTTTGTATCATCATTGCTATGTTTTAACCTTTACATGTTAATGGTGCTTTTAGTAAGATAGTTTACTAAATTATTACAATGTTTTTGCTATTATGATTGGTTTTGGGATCCATTTTGTTTTTAAACTGTATTGTAAGCCACCCTGGGCTTACAATATTGAGGGGAAGGCAGAATGTAAGATAAATCAGAAGTGATATGACAAAAGTCTGTGAAATACTGAGCACTGGAAAAAGGGTGAATATAGGCACATTTTATCTATATCTCATTGGCCTGTTCCAGACTGCCAAAATAAAGCTGCTTTGGGTCTCTTTGGAGGTATGCTATTTAAATGATGCATGGGTCCTAAGAGTCCGGAGGTTGCGCCAAAGCCACACTCCATTCCTAAGCCCTGGAGGGCAGCTTTGGTGCAGCTTCCGGATTCTTAGGACGCATGCATCATTTAAACAGCATACCTCCAAAGAGACCCGAAGCAGCTTTATTTTGGCAGTCTGGAACAGGCCATTGTAATAAAACTGAGGATGCCTTTCTCTGGTCTTCGGTTGAAACCTGTGTTTGTTGTAATATGATAATTTGAGCTTTTAAGTGTGGAACTTTCTCTTCCTTCTCCAGTTGTTGCGCATCCCCAGAAGTGGAGCTGACATTGCTGGCATTCTCTTTGGCCAGAGGGAGCATCACAAAAGTGCTGAATTCCCTTTGCACCATTGCTGGACACCTGGAAACCCCTTATAAAGCTGCTTCTTTGATTGCTTCCATGGCCACAGTCAGGCAGAACCTGCTCTACAAATATGGTAAGTATTGCTGGAGTCTGTTTGAGCGGTACTGAATCAAAGAATCATAGAGTTGGAAGAGACCCCCAAGGGCCATCCAGTCCAACCCCATTCTGCCATGCAGGAACTCACAGTTAGAGCAACCCCATTGACAGATGGCCATCCAGCCTCTGCTTAAAGACCTCCAAAGAAGGAGACTCCATTGCTCTCCAAGGGAGCGTCTTCCACTGTTGAACAGCCCTTACTCTCAGGACATTCCTCTTAATGTTTAGGTGGAATCTCTTTCCCTATAGTACCCATTGTTCCATGTCGGTCTCTGGAGTATCAGAAAACAAGTTTGCTCCCTCCTCAGTATGACACCCCTTCAAATACTTAAACAGGGCTATCATATCACCTCTTAATCTTCTCTTCTCCAGGCTAAAAATCCCCAGCTCTGGGGTTTTTATTTTATTTTACTTATTTATTTTCTGGGGGTCTTACATGTGTGCTTGCAATTTTCTTCATATCAGATTTTGGCAGACATCAGAAGTTGTTGGATCAGGGATCTAGTCATTCTTAAAAAACTAGAACCACAAGGCTAGATGTTAAAAAAAAAAAAGTTGCACGGGTGTGTATATGTTAACAAGACCAGGAACAAAATCCACCTGTAGTTTCCTCGCAAGGTTTCTTCATCCCAGTACTGTATTTTTGGAGTGTGTGTATGTGAAGAGAGAACAGGTAGAGCTGGAAATCATTCGACACTTGGCAGTGGATATCTTTGAACTACTGAGATGGGGAATCCTTGTTTAAAACTAGTGCACTACTAGTAAATTTCCATTTAAGTTCTGCCTACCCTGCTGAGCACAGCTTCTAAAATGGTCGCCGCAGTTCTTTCATGGTGTGCTGAGCTATGTTGCTTGGTGAATATGACTTTTGCTTCTTAAAGGAACTGTGACTTCCCTACCGGACTCTCAGCTGAAGAGCATATAGGGTGCCATTGGTTGGGAGCCTATATTCGTTGTTGTAAAAACGGTCTTGTGTTCTTCTCCAGGAGCACCCTTGCGGCTGACCCTACAAGCATGCGATGTCAAAGGAAAAGAGGACAAATCTGGACCTGAAAATCTCCTTGTGGAACCCTGGACAGGGGATGGTAAGGGCTTGGTTTGATTTAATACTTTATTATCGTATATACTCGACTATAAGTCAACCTCATGTATAAGTCGAGGGCATGTTTTGGGGCCAAAGTTATGGATTTTGCTATGACCCGTGGATAAAACTTAGGGGCATACAGCAAAGGATCTAAAGCAGTGGTCCCCAAATGGTGCTCTTTAAGGGGTTTTGGACTTCAGCTCCCAGAATCCCAGACTATTGGCCAACATGGCTGTGGCTTTTGGGAACTGAGGTCCAAAATCTATCAAAAGACACCGTTTGGGGACCACTGATCGAAAGGATGAAGCAAAGTAAAACAGTGTCAAAGAACTTACAAAATTCCAGCAGACATAACTCTTTGTGCTTAGTCTTAAGGATGACAGAATACAGAGGGTCAATGCTTCCAGGACAGATTATAGTCTTGCTTTTCACCAGCGGAAATTTTAAATAACACCATTTTAAATAACAGTTAAGATGCAGTACTTACATTGACCCATGGATAAATCGACTTAGTTTTTTGGGTCAATTTTTTAACCTCAATTTCTAGACTTACACATGAGTATATACAGTAAATGGACTTCCTTTCCCAATTTGATATTTATGATGGTTTTCTCTTGAGAGCTGTGCAGAATATGGAGATGACCCTTGTCTTGATTCGACCAGATTCAAGCTGGTGTCTTGTTGATGTTGCAGTTTTTCTGAACGTTCTTGATGAATTAATGAGTCTTGTGTTTTTCCCCCCCAAAAGGCTTTCTTACAGAAACTGGGAAGAGACGAGCCAGTGTCATTCTCTCCAGTGGAACTGACATGGCTTTGCAGGTCACACAAATCAGAATAAAGGTAGGGATGAACCTATTAAACCTTCTTGTAATGGTGAATTGCTTTGTGTAGGTGGTTTGCATTTCGAGAGAGAAATAACTGTGTATTTATTTGATTTGGGTGGGAACGTTGGCTATCTAACCTGGCCCTTGTGGACTCCAAGGACCAGCCCCACATTAAAAATGAGACATACTGCTTACTTGTATAACTCACCTTCAGTTTTGTTCAAATGGTGAAACTGCATTTCAGGGGGGCAGAATCAGATATAGGTTTAGTCTAAGTTGGGATTGACACTTTAGATAGGTCTTGGGGTCAGTCCCCCCATAGTCCAAAATATGGTTAAGCACACGGGGTCTTCAAGCTTTTGAAAGCCTACCTTGACTTTAAAAGATCTTGCTCTTTCACAAGCAAGTTTTGTGAGAAGTGCCGTTCCCGGAGAGGTGCAAGAGTATGAGCCTTCTTTCAACCAAGCAGAAATGCAGTGTTTTTATGCTGAAATTGGTACAAGCTCTAGGGCAGCAATTCTCAGCCTGTGGGTCACAACCCCTTTGGGAGTCGAATGACCCTTTCACAAGCTTGCCTAAGACCATTGGAAAACCCATATTTTCAATGGTCTTAGGAACCGAGACACCGCAATGTTATGGTTGGGGGTCACCACAACATGAGGAGTTGTATTAAAGGGTCGCGGCATTAGGAAGGTTGAGAACCACTGCTCTAGGGGCTATAAAAATGGGCAGAGGACCACATGTGACCAATGGCCTACCTCTTGTCCTTCTCTGTTCCAAACTTTTGCATCCTGGAAGAAGTGGATGGAACATTGCAGGGATCTAGCAATCTGTATAATAGGCAAATATTCACTCCCAGAGGCTTCTAGGAGTGGCAGTTCACACTTTTTTGGATAGACAGTGGGATATTGTCTTGAGTTCAATCCCAGCCAGGGGCTCAAGATTGACTCAACCTGGTGGCATCCTTTCGAGGTTGCTAAAATGAGTACCCAGCTTGTTGGGGGCAATTGGCTTACACATTTTAAACCGCTTAGGGAGTGCTTAAGAGCACTTATAAACGGCATAGAAATGTAATTGCTGTTGCTGTTGCTATGTTCAAGGTGTCTGAAGGTGTTGGTGGATGCAGAAACAACCTGGAGGATCACAAGTGGCCCTTGGTCCAGCGTTTGCCAATCACCTCTTTCCAGACCCTGGATTCACTTTGTTTTCCTCCTCCTAGTTTGTGGCTGATTACTAGCCGCCCTGATTGCCTTTTGAAAGAGAGGCGGGGTAAAAATAAAGCGTATTATTATCATTGTCATTATTGTTATTATTATTATTATTACGGCTCCATTCTTCTCCTAGGTACGGAGAGGAGCCATTGGGGCCCGGTGTGGTTTGGTATTTGCTTACAACTGTTCTTCGGAGAAGTTTCACGCGGAGGAGCATTTCAAAAGATTTGAGAGTTACGACAAATGGAAGCTAGAGGATTTCCGGCAGTTTGTGAAAACAAGGTAAATGGAAGCAGGGATGGGGGGGGGTACCTTTTCCATACACCAAACATCCAAAGCAGCCTTTAACAAGGTCCAAGTCCTGTTAGTTTTCCTAGCTCAGTGTTGCCTTTGCAGGATGTCAGCAGCTCTCCAAAAGCAGAGGGAGACTTGAGGGAGAATTTGCCCATTGCTTTCTGCTCAAACCCTTCCATCGTAGATACCAGTAATTGAACCTGGGGCTTTGAGCATCTGGTTTAACACTGAGTTGATGCTTTTATTTGACATTGAAAATAAAAGCACAGTAACTTTGGTTCGCAGAAAGGTCCAGAAAATGAAAAAAACCCTAGAAGATCAGTATACCGAGTCTTCTGTTCTAAAGTAGTGTCTGGCTTAACTGAAGATACCTTGTAATGACAGTGTGCTAACAATTCTTGTAACATTACGTAAGTCACACCACAAGACATAATTCCTGTTTTAGAAATGAACTTTGCGTCCATGTGTTTTGGTTTTAGCTTCAGCCTCAGCTCTTCCATCCATGTGAACTGATTTCAAGTTTATCCTCGAGCATCTTGCTAAGTTGACCCTTTCCAGAGTTTGAGCATCCCTTTGCCTGTCCCCTTTCACATTGTGAAAACGTACTCTGCTTATTCAGGAACCCCTCCTTTGGTTCTTTTAAACTTTCCTTTACAAAGAGGCATTTGGATAAACTTGTTCTAGAACGAGAAAGCCCTTGTCATGTTCAGATTCATACCAATGGAGTCCAGTTATTGCATGGCATGTTATGCTGTCAAAATGAGCAAGGTCTCGACAGGCTTTAGGGTTGTTTCACTTCAGATGGCAAGCGCAAGCCTTGTGGATCCTTTCTTTTTTGGGTTACATTTTCAGGAGTGGCACTTCACACGATGAGCTGGGAGAGGAAGATCCAGTTGGCTGGTTTGAAATGGAGGAGGAGTGGGACGAAGTGGAAGTGAAAATGCAGCAGTGCAGAATTGCCAAGGTACAATTTCAACCCTATTTACACAGATTTGTGTGAGTAAAGTCATACCTTGCAGTATAACCAGGTATCTGCAACACCTTTTTTGAACTCGATAGCTAATTCAGGGGAAAAAACACACAACCAAACAAAAGCAGGCATTGCTTCAAAATGGTGGACATAGGCATTCCTGCAAACGTTGTGTTAGAGGCTCTCTTCTTAAGAGTCATTCTGACTGCAAAAATAGCCCTTGCCTCTTTAAGTTTTTACAAGGACCTCTATTAAAACCTGGAACCTTACAATTGAAAAAAACAACTTCTTTCTTGTGAAAAGGTAACGTGTTAGCATTTGTCATTCTTAACAAAAAGATTAATACTTTTGTTTAGTGACATACTTCTACCTAAGCCGTTGTTTTATGGACAGTCTTGTTTCCAACCTCAGTGAGACGCTGCATCGCTGCCAGGCTTTGCCCTTTATTTTAAGGATCTTAATTTGGGTGCGTGATGTCCGTTTGCTTCCGTCTAGTACTTGATGGTGAAGTTCTTGTGCACGAGGCAAGACAAAGCTGAGAGGCTCGGGGTGCAAGGCTTGGCTGTTTTCGGGTACCTCCGTCCCGCGTCATCCGAACCCAATAGGAGCAAGAGCTGCATGGAGTGTGACAAGGCAGAAGGTGACACTGTTTGTGGGATGACTCTTCTCCTGAAGACCCTGTCCTTCATCCAGCAGCTGGCACAAGATATGGTGAGGTTTCCTTTCCGCTCTGGAGTCTTTTCTGTTTAAACTCTAGATTTTTTTTTTGGTTAACTGTTCCTCATTCTTTGACTGGGATTGTTTTGCAACATTCCCCCCCCCCCCCCCCCATCTCTAGGTTCAGAAGAAAGAAAGTGGTCTACGATACAGATCATACCTGGACTTTTCAGGCCTGGATTTAAAGCTGTTTTGGAATTTCTATAGTAAACTTCATGAAAAGTAAGTTTCCTTTGGTTATGTTAAACCTCTAGCATCAGCCAGTATATTGATTTAGCACATATTAATATAAATCCAGTACAGTGGAACCTTGTTTTATGTGAGGGATCCATTCCAGACACACACATCCATGCAAAACAAATTCTGCGCATGCTCAAGCCCCATTTAAATCAATGGTCTGTGCTCTTGTGTGCAGTGTGTCAGACGCTTTGATTGTTATTATAGTAGAAAAGCGGGATACAAATAAAAGTTTTATTTTTACGTGTTTATTAGAAGTCTTCCATGCTTGCCAGGTGTAGGGATGATAGGCTGCAGTTTGTGGGGAAAGAGAGACTTCTGCCTCTGATATGATTCTTTAAACTAAAAAGATTTCCTTTGCGGTAAGAATTTATGTACAGACCTGCAACTTCAACCTGATAAGAGAAGGAAACCTTACTAGTCACTGATGAGAGAAGTCTGTCCCAAAGTGCCTTTCTCTGTAGGAATTTCTGCACCTGTAGTTTTAGAACAAGCACATCTTTCTGCAGGGATTCACCTAAAGCAGTGATGGCGAACCTATGGCACGCGTGCCAGAGGTGGCACTCAGAGCCCTCTCTGTGGGCACATGTGCCATCGTCCCAGCACAGAGTTTGTTACTAGAAAGCCCAGGGGACATGGCACTTTGCAATAAATAAGTGAGGTCTGGGTTGCAGTTTGGGCACTCGGTCTGTAAAAGGTTCACCATCACTGACCTAAAGCCATTGTATTCATAATGTCTGTATGTCTCTCCACTGTGTGTTCACTTGCTCTGCTTTGTGTTGATTTAAGGTCTATTTATTATTATTAAAATTAAATTTATAAAGCGCTGTAAGATTTGCATATTTATTAATAATATTTATTCATTGCTAATAAATGCACAACGCGTACTGTTCCTATTTAGTTTTCTTTCTTTGGTCTTTTGGTGGGCACCTAGCAGCAATGTCCAAACTCTGGCCCTCCAGTTGTTTTGGACTTCAGCTCCCAGAAGCCTCAGCCACCTTCAGCAATGGTTTGGGATTCTGGGAGCTGAAGTCCAAAACACCTGGAGGGCCAGAGTTTGGACATCACTGCCTTAGAGTTAGACCTTACTCTGTTTTCGAGGCATTTGTTGAAACCTATAAACAGGACCTGGAGTTAATTCCTCTCTCCCACGCTGTTGCGTCCAGTTGAAGGTGGCAATAAAACTCGTAGTAAAAGAAGAGCTGGCAAGGATGTGCAAGGAAGCTGGGGCTAATAAGGGTGGGCAACTGTGCCATTGTTCCTTTATGCCCTCATGGTGTGCCCCAATTGACACATCACTTCTGGCCACCTTTTTGACCAGTTTTTGGCCGATTTTATTTTTTCTTTGGCATTGTTTTGGGGAAGATTTGGAGGCCTTTGGGTATTAGGAGCTTTAAGGATTCCAAACTGTTCTCTCTTTGTGAAGTCGAAGGCTTTCATGGCTGGCATCCATAATTTTTTGTGGGTTTTTTGGGCTATGTGGCCATGTTCTAGAAGAGTTTATTCCTGATGTTTCACCAGCATCTATGGCTGGCATCTTCAGAGAATGCTGCCATGGGAGAGAGTGGGGTATATTTATACTGTGTGAGTCTGGGTTGGGAGGAGTATTTATATACCCTCCTCTCATCCATGCCAGCGTTCTCTGAAGATGCCAGCCACAGATGCTGGTGAAATGTCAGGAATAAAGTCTTCTAGAACATGGCCACATAACCCGAAAAACCCACAAAAAATTATGTTCTCAGTTACCTTTCTTTTGAAACCTGTCTCTGAAAATGGATGCTCTTGACCCGCTAGCACCCACCTCTCCAGCAGTTTTGTGTTCCTTACCCGCAGCCCACGGGAAGAGTGCATCGATGCCCAAACCATGTTGCTTCGGCTTCTCCAGAGCTGCTTCTCGGTGCTCACGTCGGAGAGCAAAGCCACCAAGTCTCAGGAGACTGCTCAGAGCAAAGCGCCCAACGGTGGCGAAGCGGCCGAGGAACTTTACAGACATCTATGCGAAGGTGATCCCCTTTCCCCTGAACAAAAGCCTCCTTTCCCACGTAACCTGGAGCTGCATGCAGGAGCTTAAAAACACAGAACAGCAAATGGGGTCCTGGTTATTCTTTGTTAAGCATGCAATTTGCTTTGTCTTTTCTCACTTAACAGTTGTGAACAGTGACAGTGAGTCCACACCACTCAGGACCTTGAAGCAGGTAGTGAAGGACACCTTACTCAATGGAGCAGCTGTCTTCTTCTCCCACAGACACATCAGGCGGGAGCAGCTTTTTGCAATGTTGGTATGTTGCAGAGCTGGAAATTATCATTAAGACTCTTGGTTTATACTTTTTCTCTCTCTCCAGAAGTCAAGCATCTCAAGAATCTGTAACTTGAAAAGGTGTATTTTAGAATAGTCATACTGATATATCTGCTTTTTAGCCTGTGTTCTTCAGAGACATGCATCTCATGGCCCTCCTCTTTCTACCCACTTACCGTAATAATATAACTATATATATTTTTATACCTATTAACTACATTTTTATCCAGCCCTTACTCTAAGAATCTTAATACATAGTCCTCCTCCTTTTTTTTTTAGATGCCAAGTTATACCGTGAGATAAGCTTGGCTAGCTGTGATTGGAGTAAGGTCATTTGGTGAACTTTGTGGCTGTTCAGAGTTCAGATTCAGCTCTGTTCAGGTTAAGTCCAGCATTCTAACAACTTTATGGCACTGCATGCCTAGACTGCATCGTGCCATAAACTTTCTATCATACTTATTTGTAATAATTAACCCTAAACCAAGCAAATAGGACACTTTCATCCCCAAGAGTCACATTTTGTTGCACAGTTCAGACAGAGCCAGACCTTTAGAGTGGCTTGGTTTTCAGATCTAAGCATGAATGAACTTGATTGAATGCTTGGTAGTGTCTCTGCCTTGGGTTCTTCTTTATCACTAAACAAGGCTCTGTCTGGGCCTTTCCTCTGTGGTGTTAGTCCAGGATTACCAAATTATTAAAGTGACTAAGGCCTGTTCCAGACTGCCAAAATAAAGCTGCTTCGGGTCTCTTTGGAGGTATGCTGTTTAAATGATGCATGGGTCCTAAGAGTCCGGAGGTTGCGCCAAAGCCACACTCCATTCCTAAGCACTGGAGGAAGCTTTGGTGCAGCTTCTGGATTCTTAGGATGCATGCATCATTTAAACAGCATACCTCCAAAGAGACTCGAAGCAGCTTTATTTTGGCAGTCTGTAACAGGCCTGAGAAAGAAAAAAAACTCTACTAAGAAATATGCATGCAGATCCAGAACACAGGAGTGAGAAAAATACTTCTCCTTTCTATTAAAATAGAACCTTTCTATAAAAAACAGAACAAACATATCCGGAGTGGTGTAGTTGCAACCTGTTGTGGTCTGATCCTGGTTGGACTGAATGAGGCCTAAACCCTCTGGGATTCCAGCTTTGGCCAAACTGTGTACACAGTTGTAATTTTTAGTGCTTGAAGAATTGGGTACTTCTGCTAGTGTGTCCTGTTACAAAAATGCATGTAATATATATATTTTTTCTATTTAAAATGAGTCTTCCCTGTTTTTTAGAAGAACATTACAGAACAGGAGCACAAGCCATCTGTCCAACTCACGTTCAGATCCCTGTGTGCATATTTCAGGTAAACGATTTCCTTGTGTTATTGCATGGTTGTTTTAGGTTTTTCTTCCTTTCATAAACTCTGTCTCTTTCTTCTGGCTCAGTGCAGCGGTTCATTGAATTTGGCGTTTCGGGCAAGAAGAGCACGAAGCCTATTCCAATGAAGTTGTTTGATAGATTTTTGTGGGTTTTTCGGGCACTGCGGCCATGTTCTGGAAGAGTTTATTCCTGACGTTTTGCCGGCATCTGCGGCTGGCATCTTCAAAGCTGTTGTTTGGCTTCTTTGCCTTTGGGTAGTTGTGTTGGATAATTTGAGAGCAAAACTGTCTGAATGAAATACCAGTGAAGTGTCTTTTCTTTTGTCAGTGATCAAGATCCAGGGGGGCTTCTGTTATTACCAGAGAAAGGAACTACTACAGAAATTGATGTTGATCAAGTGCTAGCGGTGATGGAGACACTCCTGATGGTGATGTCGAGAGAGGTTGTAATTCTTGATAGTTTTAATATATATATATTTATTATTTCTTCATGTAGAATTGGTGCACTCTGTTCTGCTACTCGTGTTCCTGGTCAAATGTTCCATTATAGACTGCAAAGCCTTGGCCTCAAAGGTTTAAAGGTTATAAATTCCAAAATTCAAAGAATAACAGTGTGACATGAACCCCCATTCTGCTGGAAGGCTGTATTGCTTCAGTTCAGGGTGGGCAACGGTGGTAAGCCCAATTCTACCACTATGC
This sequence comes from Sceloporus occidentalis, assembly GCA_023333645.1. Classification (NCBI taxonomy): domain Eukaryota; kingdom Metazoa; phylum Chordata; class Lepidosauria; order Squamata; family Phrynosomatidae; genus Sceloporus; species Sceloporus occidentalis. Next base: position 3,036,569 of record JALMGF010000064.1, on the reverse strand, counting down.
TTCTCCCAGGCAGCCCTTACTGGCTGAGGATTTGGATTGGAAGCCACTTCTAGCTTCTAGTATATCTGGGTTTTGTTATATGTGTGTTATAAGGGATTGTTGAGGGATGGAAAGTGGGACTCAACAGTAAGGGAGTGGTCTGGGTTTTGCAGAAAACTGGATGTGGGGCTGCTACAACTATGCTCCAGTTGCGTGAAGCCAACTATCTATCCCCCTTTTCTGATGGCTTCGAACTCTTTAATTTCTTTTTTCTTTCCAGTGTGAAATGTTGATGACTGGGGTTGCCCAGCAAGATACCGGTCCTGTGCTCTCCTCCCTATTCTGGTCTGTCCAGGGCAGCCTTCTTTCTTGGTGCTACTTGCAACTGAAGGGCAGGGATTTGGCATCCAAGAACCTGGCCACAGACGTCTTGACAAAATGTAAGTACTCAGCAAAATGACCGAAGCTAGAGGAATTTCCTGATAGGATCTGAACGTCTTAAAAGCTCCCGTATAGCCCTCATTCACTTAGTTGTATTTTGTTCCATCCAGATGTGCAACAGTTCCTTTTGAGCGTCAAGACCATTTTAGAGTCGCTCCTCTCCCGACACAGTGGGGAAAGCATTGTGGAAAAACTGAGCAACTCCGTCTTCTCTATGGTGGCTCGCCAACTGGTGAGTAGGCTCATGAGAGTCCCTTGAGCATTGACTCTTTCCTGTTTAAGTTCATATAATTCGCTCAGTGTCCTACGTTGGGGTGTTGTGACATTGCCGGCATGCTCCCATTGGTCAACAGAGTCCTTGGCTCCCATCATAGAATCATAGAGTTGGAAGAGACCGCAAGGTCTATATGGCTCTATATGGCTGGGAGGGTGCAACCTGGGTGTCTGCAGACTCATATGGACGTCTGAAGCCTCCTTTCCAGGTCTCCATCAGCTGCCATCTCCTCAGGGCCACTTCTTGAGGGTGTTGGGAGGACAAGTTGACCCTTGACTCTCGTTCCTCCATAGTGGTGTGGGATAGTGGTGGTTAATGTGATTTTTCCTCCTTTTGTAATGGTAACAAAATGCTTTGTGTGTTCTCCAGATGACCTTCCTGCAGGACTTCTGCACTTTAGACATCCCACACCGTAACCTCCTGCAGGATGTCAGCATCTTGACCAAGCTACTCAATGATTTGTCAGGGGAATCTGGGGACAGTCCAAATAAGGTAGGCGCCAAAGTCAGAAAGTGAGCAGGCGCATAACTGCATAGCTCTGTGTGTATTTTTAAAACCAGCTGAGTGGTGACTCTGGCATGATGATGATGATGATGATGATGATTATAATATTTACTGTATATACTCATGTATAAGTCTAGAAATTTTAGTCAAAAAATTGATCCAAAAAATCTGAATCGACTTATCCACGGGTCAATGTAAGTACTGTACTTTAGCCCTCATAAAAATAGAAACCATCCCCTGATGAAAAGCAAGAGTTTAGTCTCTCCTGGAAGCACTAAGCCCCCTCTATTCTTTCATCCATCCATCTTTCAGTGGGAACACAAACAGTTAGACCTCCTGCAATTTTGCAAGTTCTTTGGCATTGTTTTCCTTTGTTCACCCTTTAGATCCTTTGTTACATGCCCTTATGTTTGACCCCCGACTTATCCATGGGTTATATCAAAATCTTTAATTTTGGCCCCAAAACATGCCCTCGACTTAGACATGAGATCGACTTATAGTCAAGTATATACGGGTACTGTATTCTCAAAGTGGAGTGCACAATATGACTTACATGCTCCTTTTCTCTTGATGTCACAAATTCAGGTTACTCAGATAGATCCTTTGCCATAGGTAAGAGATACAGATAGAAGGGCCCTAGTGCAATAGTGCTGCTGGCTCCATGGTGGCCCTGAGCTGCTTCTGCACCTGTATGATGTATTGGGACAAAACCATTCAGCTTAGGAACTGCATCTTCAGAGCACCTGTCGCAGCATTTCTGAATCATGGTGATGCTGATAGTCCCGTCCGAAAGCATATGGAGGATCACACGATTTCTGCTCCTGCTTTAAAGAAACTACAGTTGGGACAGAAAGACATCCATGGGAATGTTGATTGGTGCGCAGCCAATGGACAACTCTCACCAGCTGCACCAAAGTAATAATAAATACTCTACATAAATAAATAATTCAAAGTGATGGTCTCTGGACTGGTGCTGGCCTGTAAGCCATTGGTTGCTGGTCTGGAGTGACCTTTCAGGAAAGAGAGAAATAACTGTCACTAGTGGGCCCAAATGTAATATTGGTTCCTGGCACACTAGGGAAAGACATGGTGATCGTCCCATATCAGAAAACCTGAGAAGCATTGAGCTCCACTGACTATTCATTTCTTAAAGTGTTCACATCAGCTAACAGTTCAGGTGTCAACCTCAGATATTGTGTTGATCCATGTGGGCCTGCTTGAGCATTGAAATCATATAGGATGCACTGTTCTGTGGCCCTTTCCCACTATAGTCATGGCTCACAGACATAGAGTTTCCATAGCTTTGGAACATATTCCTGGAGGACATTGGACAGGTTACTTCCAAAACTGATATAAAAACCGAAATATTTTTTATTAATTAAAAAAAAGGGCTCCAGACTAATAATTCCTCTGATATTATGGCGCTTTTTTATTTTTGGCAGATGCCTATTTAAATATGTCAGGTTCTGGTATTTCTGTTCGCTGCGTTCGAGGAAATTTTTTAATACAGAAAAACAGAATACGAATGCAATGACCACAAAAATCGTCATCACCACTTCTGATAAGAAACACAAAATACAAAGGATTCTTATTTTAGTAATGTACTGTCTATACTCGACTATAACTTGACCTCATGTATAAGTGTCGTAGGGCCAAAATTATGGATTTTGCTATGACCCATGGATAAGTTGAAGGTAAAATTTAGGGGCATATGGCAAAGGATCTAAGCCGAGTAAAACAATGTCAAAGAACTTACAAAATTCCAGCAGACATAACCTTTTGTGCTTAGTCTTAAGACTGAGTGGATGAGAGAGTAGAGGGGATTGGTGCTTCCAGGATAGATTATATTCTTGCTTTTCACCAGGGGATGGTTCCTTCTTTTAAATAAGAGTTAAGATACAGTACTTATGTGGATAAGTCAACTCAGGTTTTTTGGGTCAATTTCTTGACCCAAATTTCTAGACTTATACATAAGTATATACAGTAAATACTGTGGTAAAACTTGAGATTTGAAGGCCCAGGTTTGGTGCTACTGGGGATGAGGTGGGGTGAATCATTGTAGACACTTGAATCTGCATTTTAGACTAAGGTCCTATACAGACTGCCAAAATAGAGCTGCTTCAGGTTACTTTGGATGTATGCTGATTAAATTATGCATGCGTCTTAAGAGTCCGGAAGCTGTGCCAAAGCCACGATCCAGTCCTAAGCACTGGAGCGCAGCTTTGGTGTAACCTCCAGACTCTTAGGATGCATGCAACATTTAAACAGCATACCTTCAAAGTGACCCGAAGCAGCTTTATTTTGGCCGTCTGTATAGGGCCTAAGTTTCTAGATGTCTGCGGGACATCTTGTCCGCAGGGCTCTTTCTCGGATGGATTGCAAAACGGGTGGCCAATTCTTTTTCTTTTACTTATACCAGATGGGCCTGGACAGCTGGCAGCAAGAGCAGCCGGTGGTGCTGCGCACGTGGGCTGCCGAATCCCCCCATAACTATGACAACAACTGCCACGACGTCACCGTCTTCCTTTGTCCAGGGGCAACTTACTTTGAGGTGGAATTTGATGAAAGATGCGAAACGGAGAGGAGGTAACTCATGGGGGCATTTCCGTGGGTAGCGTTCGCCTTCCAGTTTTTTGGGCTGCGCTGCTTGAAGGCATTTCGAGAATGCAATAGCTAGCTTGGGTGCACACAGAACTTCTTTGTATAAGAGCACTTCTAGGAAGCTTTGGGGCAAAATGGGGGAAGACTCTTATGCATACTGTTGCCTGCCCTTTTCTTGCTTGCCCTTGGTTTCAACACTGATCCTGCTACCTACTATATATGCTCAACGATAAGTTGATCTTATGTATAAGTCGAGGGCAAGTTTTGGGGCCAAAATCATGGATTTTGTTCGGACCAGTGGATAAGTCGAGGGTAAAACCTAGGGGCACAAAGCAAAGGACAGGATGAAGCAAAACAAAACAGTGTCAAAGAACTTAGAAAATTCCAGCAGACATAACTTTTTGTGCTCACTCTTAAGGCTGGATGGATGAGAGACTAGAGGGGTCAGTGCTTCTAGGACAGATTATATATCTTTATCTTTGCACATGAGAGGATTCTTGGTCCAAAGGAAGCTATGGTTTATAAGAAGGCTTCCCTGTGGCTGTGGCCAAGCAAACTGGCACCACTTTAATCATGGATACTCATCCTATACCCAGAGATAGAATGGAATGCTTGGCTAGGTAACCATGCTTCCCCAGGCCCTACATTGAGAATTGTCATGCAGGTAAAAGTACATGCCTCACTTTCCAGATTAGACAAGCAAAGACTGTCAATACAAGCCCACTTGACATTTGTTCTTTCTCCCTTTACAAATGTGCCTTCCTAGATACGATTACCTGGAATTTACTGATTCCAAAGGGGGGAAAACTCGCTATGATACCAAAGTTGGCACAGACAAATGGCCTAAGGTGAGTGCATGAAATATGGGGCATGAAATATGGGGCGCAGCGATGTTGCATAAAATCTTGATTTCCTTGTAAATGTGATGGGGGGCCCTTAAAGGAGAAGCAGAATCTTTTAAACTGTGGAGACAAAGGACACACATTGCCTGTTTAGTTGTCCATATTAAAACATACTTGACATTATACTATGAAAAACTTGCATGATCTCATGCTTGCCAGACTGTATTTCATCATGTAGTTTAAAGCAGAGAAAAGGTACTGGTGGGAGACAGTAGAAAGCATGATGCAGAACTGGTTGGTTAGCATTTGTAGAGCTGGTCTCTTTTTCCCCCCCGTTGTGTTTTCCTATCATACTACTCTTGGCAAAAAAATCTGTCTTGTTGCTTTGTAGAAAGTGACGTTTAAGGCTGGCCCTTGGCTGCAGTTTCTCTTTCACTCCGACAGCAGCAACAACGAGTGGGGATACAAGTTCTCCGTCACCGCATACGGTTTGCCGGACGTTGACGTTTCGTGGAGCTTGGATTTGCACCTGCTGGTGGCCAGGCTGATGGGGCGCTTGGCTTCTCAGAGTATGATGTTGAAATCCCCCCGGGGTGAGTTCAGTAGGGTTTTTGAAATCTTGTCATTTCCAGCTCACAAGCAGTAACTTGTGCTTGGCACTATTGTTTGCTTCCCCCTTCACCTGCCTAACTGAAGTGGCAGAGCATTGCTTGGAATATATGAGACAGGCTTTGATGGGACCTTGTTCATTGTTCGATAAAAAGGATTGGGGTGGGATGGGGTGGGGGTTGGATTGCCTAAAACAGGGAGGAGCAGCTGTGGGAATGGGTGGAGCCAATTCTCCCATGACCCTTTCCCACTGGCTTCATGCCCCCTACAGCAAGGCTAAAGATACAGTGCACCCACGTCATACATGGGCGTGCCATGTATGCGCTGGAAGAGGCAATGGTGCGCGTGCCATGGGCACAAGCCCCATTGTTTTCAATGGGGCTCCACTACACATGCTATTTCCCTTACGCGGGGTGTGTGTGTGTCTAGAACGGATCCCCCACATAAGGGAAGGGCGCACTGTAGTACTTGTAGTATGTTATTTGGTGTTTTATCTTTGTGGTTGTTTAAATAAATTACGGTGCGCCTGCATCATACGTGGGCACGACATACGTGGCTTTCAACGCATGCTGAAAGCTGCACTGCAAGAAGCCCTGGCGCGCCTGGAAGAAGTAATGGGGTGTGCGCCCAGGGTGCAGTGCGCCACACCGAAGGCAGAAGCCCCAGTGTTTCTACCTGGAATTTCCCTTAAGTGAGGGGGTCTGGAATGGATCCCCCGTGTAACGAAAGGGCCCACTGTACAATAAAAGTAAGAAAATAAAAGCAAATAAACAAGGAATACCTGTTGATATTTCTTGTCCTGTTATTCTGGCAGCCCTGTCGACCATAAAAGTGAGGTAGGGGGGCCTTATATGGCCTGCGGATCACACTCTGCCCACTCTGGTGTCAAAAAGTGTGCATGTTGGTTGGCGTCTGCATCAAACATCCTTTTCTCATTCACTGTATTTCATATTTCTGAGCCTGTAATCCCAAATTCATTTGCTAAAGCCAGTTGTAAAGCCTCTGCTGTTCTCATATCGGTCCCTGTTTTCTGTCGTCCTCTCCAGAGGCAGGAACTGAAGTGGAGCTGCCTCCTGCGAAAGTGACGGCTGTTCTGAATTCTCCTCTGTGGAAGCCGGTCTTCAGGCATCAGATGCGTTCTGAGCAGAACTTGAGAGAGTGTGAGCTAAAGCAAGCACAGATGGAGGATGAAGAGGTATTTTAAGTCAAGTTTCTCAAGTCTAGTAATGCCACGACCAGGGAAACATGAGACAGTGGGCATCTCACCCATGCTCCTCCATGCTTCTTGAGCTGGTGTTACAAAGCCCTGTTTTCAACACTGTAAAAATCCATGGTTGGTCTTGATGGAGGAGCAACGGGATGAACAATTTTGGAAGGAGAAGGCAGTAACCCTGCCTTAGTGGAAGACTGTTGCTGATGCCACTTCTTCTTTTTCAGGCTGTCAGCTCCAATGCCAGCGACTGTCATAAATTTCTCCTTGACTTCTCAAAGTCAGACCCGGCCGAGGAGTTCAGTGGGCCAAATTCTGAGCTTTTCAAAGGACTCACACAGGCATGTAAAAAACAGGCCCCAAAGACTGATATTGTTGCTGGTTCCACTGTTGATCAAGCTGTCCAGTCTACATTTGCTGCTTTGGTGTATCTCTCTCCAGATTTGTTTGAGAAGCTGCAAAAATATGGTAACTCCACCTTAGTGACTATATGTCTGTGTATTCAATAATGAGGGCTACTGCTCGTGATTTTATAAACCGACTCTCAAATGTGATGTGCATGTTCCTTCCAACTAAGATTTGCCGCTTTGCACGCATCCGCTCACAGAAGGGGGAGAACTTGCATTCTCTGGCCTGAGAAACACAATTGTGCTTCTTATGCAGCGGGAAAGAAGCACAAGGAGACTTTCCCCCGATAACTTGGTATGGGAATATATTGAATGTGCCTTGAAATAAGATGGGAATGGACTGTGTCCTGAAAAGTGGTGGGCGGTGTGGATTTAACTTACAGAACACTGTGAGTGGCATTCTTTACTATCTTGGTATGATCAACTTCTGTGACTATTCCATATCAAAAATAGATTCTCAAACTTTACTCAAGCTTCCCTACACAATCAGGTTACTCAGCTTAAACAGGAGTGTGCCAACTGCCCTGCTTCACTATTGGCTTTGCTTTAACTTTAGTGATTCCTAAACCTTTCCTTCCAGGTGTTTTGGACTTCGGCTTCCAGAATCCGAGACTTTGAAGAGCTGAAGTCCAAAATACCTGGAGGGCCAGAGTTTGGGAATCACTCCTTCGACTTAAAGCAACTCAAAAGGCAAAAGGCACCTTATGTTTAAAATCACTGGTTTATTTATTTTTCATTATCGATGCATTATTTTTGGTGTGGAAAAAAGAACTAGCTTACCATAGACACTCGACTATAAGTCAACCTCATATATAAGTCGAGGGCAAGTTTTGGGGCCATAATTATGCATTTTGCTATGACCGGCGGATAAGTTGAGGGTAAAACTTAGGGGCGTATAGCAAAGGTTGTAAAGGATGGAGCAAAGCTAAACAATGTCAAAGAACTTACAAAAATCCAGCAAACATAACTCTTTACGCTTAGTCTTAAGACTGGATGGATGAGAGAGTAGAGGGAGTCATTGCTTCACATATTATACTCTTGCTTTTCACTAGGAAATGGCTCCTTCTTAAATTAAGATACAATACTTACATTGACCCATGGTTAAGTCGACTCGGGTTTTTTAGGTCCATTTTTGACCCAAATTTCTAGACTTATACATGAGTATATACAGTACTTTTCTTTTTCTTTCTTTCTAGTATTTATATCCTTCCCTATAGCCAAGGATTTCAGTGTGGCTTATAGCAAAATCGGTTCTAACCATTTAAAGTAGTAAGAATAATTTAGACTAAAAAGCATGTTGAACCTCCCGACGATTTTACTGCAGAACAGAACCTCTTACAACACCTTACGACAATTTAAAGCCATGCGCATATTTGAGGGACCTGGGTTTTGTGGGTGTGCGAAACAGGAGCCAAAGCTTTTCCAGCCTGGCGATGGCAGGAGAAGTCCATCATGACCTCTGCATCTGTTCTATCTTGGCTGCGCAACCGATGCAGGTTAAAAGCATCTCCTTTTCTTACTTCGGTTTCTCTGTCTTCACAGTCAACAGCGGAGGGAAAACGCCTCTGAGCGAAGAGTTTGCACAAGTGTATTCTTTGGCTGATGGGATTCGAATATGGATGGTAAGATTTCCTCCTCACTCTTGGCCTGGAGAGTGTCTGCCATTGAGCGCTGGTACTTCTTTCACGTTGCCTGATAAAACTGTTACCAAATGTTACTTTTAAACATTTGAGATTTCATAGATTTTTGTGGGTTTTTCGGGCTCTGTGGCCATGTTTTAGAAGAGTTTATTCCTGACGTTTCGCCACAATCTATGGCTGGCATCCTCAGAGAATGCTGGCATGGAAGAGAGCTGGGTACATGGTGATGCCCTTTTCTCCTTCTTGCTTCTGTAAAATAGCAGCTTTCACAGCAAACAAGGCCACCCAAAAAGTTATAAAAGGCTCTGCTCCTTGTAATAGCAGAGACAGCTTGCTTTCATCATCCCTTTCCCTCAAATTTCTGAGGATGGTAGCTAGATACTGCTCTCTAATACTGTTATATAATTGGCAATGCAGCAGATAATGTGCAAGAGCTTCAACTTTAGGTACCCCACATCCCTTAAAAATAAACATATCCTCCCACATGGAAAGCTAGAAGGCCAGGGAGAAGATTAAACTAAAACGTTTCCCTGTGATACTTTTCTTTTCCATGCGAAAGGAGGAGAGGTATTCTATTAACAGTGTATGCATTTTGTGCTGAAATACATGAAATATACTTGCTGAAATGATATAATGGAAAGAAAAGGTTTGTGTGTGTGTATATATTTAAATGTATATATACATTTTATTAGTCATTTAACAAACATTTTACAAACATACACTTTCGTCACATACATTTCCATAACTTTACATTCTCTTCTTCATAACCTTCTTCACAATGCGCTTCTCCTTCTCTGTTCTTCTTCCCTCCCTCTTCCCTTTCTTTCTCCCTCTCCTCTCCTCTTCTCATTCCTTCCCCCTTCCTCTTCTCTTTCTTAATTTCTATCGCTCTCCTTTCTCCTCTCCTTCCGTATTTTCCTCTTTCATCTACACCACAACATTTCGAACTACCTATGCTTTTTCTTCCTTTAGTCCCTTTCTTTCCCTATACTTCTTCACTTCAACTTACATTCTGTGGAAAGATAATCTTGAAAGTGCTTTCAACAATTAAAAAATGATAATTTCCACAGCTAGAGATGAAGCAGAAGTTTTTCATGCGCCAGGGAAGTGATGGGGAGGAGAAGCTGGGCGGCGAGATGGGCGACGTAAACCCAGAAACGCTTGGTAAGTATCCCTGTGCGCTTGTTTTTCTCTCTGCTCCCTTTGGTGCCTTTCCCTTGAAACTGACAACGTTTTATAAGAGGGAGAGAACAGAAGTATTGTAGCACGAACTGTTGCCTAAATCCAAGTGGTGATATGTCGGATCTCCTCCGGCAGGCCGTTCCATAATTCATATATTGATATATAATTTAGCACAGAAGAGGACATGGCTGGTTGGAATTGGAGTAGTTTTGTTGAAAGCCCCATTTGCGCCTTGATTTTCCTTCATTCTCTCCAACAATCCTTTTTCTAGTGTTGATTTTTGTGCTCCTTCTGGAATTAAGTGTAGTGTGTCTAGCGCATGTGAGATGCACAGAGCTGCTTGGCTCGTTCTTAGGACGTGTTTTGTCCCCTTTCCATTGCAGCCCAGCAGTGCATCCAGAAGAGTCTTTTGTTGCTGAGCTTTTTGCCGGCGCGGACCAAGAGAGAAGGCCTCGCTTCAGAGAACAGGGAGGACTCCCGGCGATGCCACAAAGAGAAACGGCAGAGGACGAGCTCTATAGTAGAAGCAGACTTTCAAGCATCCGATTCAACGCCTTCTTTTGGGGCGACCAGCTTTGTTTTTCCGGTGGCCGGTCAAGGCAGAGACGCCGAATCAAAACGGAAGCAAGCGCCAGAGTCGCCACAGACAGAACTGCATCCGTCTGCGTCTCATAGTAAGCCCCTTGACGGTACTCCGCCAGAGCAAGAGGATGCCTTGTCCCCTCCCTCTACTCCCACCCGCAAGCCTCCCTTCAACCGCGGAAGGCTCCGGCTCCTCTCCTTCCGCTCCATGGAGGAGTCCAAACCCGCGCCCAGCATTAAGGAGAAATATCCCATCCTCAAACACGTCCTGGACTTCATCAAAGACCAGTCTCTCTCTCACGAAAGGTGAGCCGAATTAGAAATTTGTTCCCTGCTTGATTCATTTTAAGAAATCAATCATTTGTCTAAACTGGTAGATTACAAGGGGAATGAAATCGAAGATATATATTTTCCTCTCCCCCCCCCCCCCAAATGGCAAAAGGTGATAGGTGGTGTTTCCGTAAACAGGATATTTAATCTGCTTTAGGAATGATAGCTAGGTAATGGAGAAGTTATTAGATACAGTCGGCCCTTCTTATACATGGGTTTTTTATACACGGATTCAAGCATCCACGGTTTGAAAATGTTTCCAAAACGTATAAATTTCAAATATCAAACCTTGATTGACACTAGAAGGAGGCTTTGGGATCTTTCGGAACAAACCTTTCAGCCATTGGTAACTTCCTTACCATCCAGGTATTGATACCAGGGACTAGCAAATATGTAAGTCTTTAGTAGGAATTTAAAGCTTAGTGTCTTCCCTGATGTATATGAGAAAGTGTTCAAATGTGCCTGATTTTAATGTATTGTAAACTGCCTGAGAAGCCCCAGCTAACTTGGTCTACAGCCAGAAATTCTGGAAGCTGAAGTCCGAAACATTTGGAGGACCAAAGTTTGGAAACTGCCATCCTGCTGTATGACTGCTCTGTCTCCCTCACATTTGGGTTTGTGTTTCTAACCCTAGTGTGCTCAGAGTACTTGCTTTGAGAAAAGCTCAAGCCAAAAACATCCTGGAAGTCCTGAAGATGATCCTCCAGTGCCTAGAGTCCCTTGGCCAACCGCACTGTTTTGTTCCACCCTGCATCATTTTCCTGCTGGAACTTCTAGCTTGCCAGAAAGACTTCACAACGTAAGTCATCCAAGAAATCACTACTTCTGATGCCTGCATTTGCTCACTTTCCTTCTTGTTGCAGGTTAGATGATAAAAAGCTGACTTGCACAGAGTCGGATCTCTGCTCTAACATCATCCTCATCCTCATCATTATCATCAAGTGACAGTGGGATAAAGATATTCCAGTCCTGATCAAGGAGGGGCATCTGTGTGTCTTATACAAGATTGGGTGGGTATGCTTGCCGAAAGAGATCCGTCTTGACTGCCCTCTTAAAGATCTCCAAGGAGGTAGTAAGACGGATCTCTTCCGGGAGACTATTCCACAATCTTGGGGTGGCTGTGGTAAAAGCTCTTTGGGAAGCTGTGGCTAGTCTAGTTGTTTTTAGTTCCAGCAAATTCTTCCCCGATGTTCTGAGAGTGCGGGGCGGATTATGTAGGGAGACGCGTTGCCGCAAGTAACTCGGGCTCAAGCCATGTAGGGCCTTAAAGGTAATAACCAACATCTTGTATTGCGTCCAGAAGCGAAACGGCAGCCAGTGAAGATCTTTTAAAATTGGTGTTGTATGGTCAAACCTTGAGGAGCCGGTGACCAACCTGGCTGCCATATTTTGTACTAACTGAAGCTTCTGAACTTGGTACAAGGGTAGCCCCATGTAGAGCGCATTACAGAAATCAAGACGAGAGATTACCAGAGCATGTAACACTGCTTCAAGGTTCTTTCACTCCAGGTAGGGACGCAGTTGGCGTATCATCCCCTATTGTTATAATAGTTTGTATGCCATTTTGTTGATTTTCAGAAAGGCATTGTTGTTACATGCCTTCGAGTCAAATCCAACGTATGGCAATTCTGTTCTAGGGTTTTCTTGACCAATTTTATTCAGAGGAGGTTTGCCATTGCCATCCTCTTAAGCTGCAAGAGTCCGACTTACCCCAGGTCATCTAGTGTTTTCTGTGGTTTAATGAGGTTTGAACCCAAGTCTCCTAGAGGCTTATTCCAACTCTGAAATGACTGTTCCAGAGATAGACAACTCTTCAGAGGACAGTGATCATCATTCCCCCCTCCCTTTGCCTGCCTAGTTCATTTTTGGCACATCTAAAGTGATACAGCGTCACTTCTGGATTACATTTCGGACAATTGTTTGTCCTTTTGGGGAATTTTTGCAAAGTGGAAGAGACCTCTGGAAGTTAGGGGATGCAAACTACCACATTCTTAAGCTGTTTTGGAGCTATTGGATGAATTTTGGAGAGGTGTGTGAGCTTGGGATGCCAAAGTCCACACTGCCCACCCCTGGCATACACTATGCTGGCTGAGTATAGTGATAGCGGGGGAGATAGGGGAATTAGGACTTGATATGTCATCATCATCATCATCAGATTGTTTGTACACTGACCACAAGTGGCTCTCCAAGATTTCAGAGAGGGGACTTTCCCAAACCAACTAGGATGTAAAAATGTGTTAGTAGGTGGGAGTAGGCCTTGTAGCAGGATATATTACCCAGCAGTGGGATTTTATGTGTCATCTTGTTTTCTAGCTATTTTGCACATCTGGAAGGCTGTGGAGCTGAGCTGCACCGAGAAATACGAGAATCTTACTACCAGCTGCTTCTCTTCTTGGTCAATGCTCTGAAGGGATTTCACAGCCTTAATGACAAGTATGGGCTTCACTTACTTACAAAGCATGCAAGATACTTTTTGGTCTTTCTCTACTCCTTCCCCTACCACACTTAGTTTCCCCTCTTAGCAGTAAAAAGAAAGATTTGTAACTCCTATTGTTTGCATACTTTGGTTCCCTTCATGTGAACTTTTAAACTGTGTTTTCTGAAGACTCAAGTCCGTCTGTTTTGTAGCAGACTGGGTACATATCCCCAAGTTAATATGATTCAGTGGCTCATTTAATTGTAAATCCCACAGTGGAGGAAACTTTAGGAAGAAAGAAGGCATGTCTCCTGGCCAAAGGCTGTTTTCCTTGGCAACCAATATGGAATAGAGAGAGAAATACATCTAAATGTTTGGGTCGTATGGTCTTGCCTTTCAAACTATAGAATACAGAAAATACTCACTTGGGTATTGATCAAATCTTCTCTTACAGAGCCTAGCAAACCTACATCCTTTCTGCAAACCTTCATTAGAGACACATCGACAGTCCTTCAGTTAACAAGATTGCCTTTTCTCAATCCAGTAACTCTGTGTAAAAATTAAACAATTTTTAAAATAGGTTTTTGTGGGTTTTTTGGGCTATGTGTCCATGTTCCAGAAGAGTTTATTCCTCACGTTTCGCTGGCATCTGTGGCTGGCATCTTCATAGAATGTATCCCACTCGCTTCCATGCCAGCATTCTCTGAAGATGCCAGCCACAGATGCTGGCAAAACGTCAGGAATAAACCCTTCTAGAACATAGACACATCGCCCGAAAAAACCCACAAAAAACTATGGATGCCGGTCGTGAAAGCCTTCGACTTCACAGTTTTTAAAAAATGTTTTACCCGTAACAAATTGTAATTAAAGTATGTGAAAACTTAGACTCTTTGTCCCTTCCTTGTCACTTGAGCCATCCGTAGCCTTATACCTCCTCTTGTTTTAATGATGCCGCCCTGTTTGTCTTCCCTGTCTGTCCAGATCGTTGCTCCCCGCCTTGTCCTGCGTGCAGACGTCTTTCCTTCACCTCTTGGATATGGGTTGGGAGCCAAGTGACCTTTCCTTCTTTGTTGATATACAGCTACCGCATCTGCTCCTTGCCATGTCACGAGAGAACATAAGTACGCACGACAGCATTGTATGGTAAGTCCCAGGCCAAGCTGCTGGATGGGCTGGCAAGAACATGGTTCTCCTGGGAAATGGTGCTTGGGGAGAACTCTGTTTGGTAGCGATGGAGGGGAAGTAATTCAGTGGTAATAATGCCGCCTCTCTCAAATGGATCGAGGCGGGATTACAACCCATAAAATACATACAAGAACACATCAATAAAATACAATAAAAATAATTACATTAAAACTAGCTCATCGTCATACAACAATACAATACAATTATACAGTGACCAGAAAGTGGAACAGTATTTCTTGCACAATGTCAGGTGGGTAAGCTCACTGGAAGAGATCCGTCTTAAGTGCCCTCTTGAAGGCTTCCAAGGAGGCAATGACAGATCTCTTCCAGGAGACTATTCCCTAATTTTGGAGCAGCCGCAGTAAAAGCTCTTTGGGAAGTCATTACAAATCTGGTTGGTTAATGTTCTAATAGATTCTTCCCAGTGTTCTGAGAGTGCGGGGCGGATTATGTAGGGAGAGGCGTTCCCAAAAGTAACTCAGACCCAACCCATGTAGGGCTTTAAAGGTAAGGACCAACACCTTGTATTGTGCCCAGAAGCTAATTGGCAGCCAGTGAAGAGATTTTAAAACAGGTGTTATGTGGTCAAAGCTGGATGAACCGGCGACCAATCTGGCTGCTGCATTTTGAACCATTTGAAGCTTCCGAACTTGGTAGAAGGGTAGCCCCATGTAGAGCGCATTACAGAAATCAAGATGAGAGATTACCAGAGCATGTACCACTGCTTCAAAGTCCTTTTGGTCCAGGTAGAGGCACAGTTGGCGTATCAACCGAAGTTGGTACCAAGCACTCCTGGCCATTGCTTCCACTTGAGATGATAATTGTAGAGACGAATCCAGGAGTACTCCCAAACTGTAAACTTCATCCTTTAGGGGAAGTGTGACTCTGTCCAGGACTGGTAGACAAATCTTCTTCCCTGAACTTGGAGTACCTATCGCAAATACCTCCATTTTCTCTAGATTCATCTTGAGTTTGTTTCCACTCATCCAGCCCATTACTGACCCAAGACAGGCATCCAGAGGAATGATGCCATCCTTAGTCACTGCAGCAGTAGTGAAATAGATTTGGGTGTCATCAGTGTACTGATAACACCGTGCCCCATGTCTCTGATCTTGCCCAACGGCTTCATGTAAATATTAAACAGCATGGGGGACAGGATGACGCCCTGGCGGATGTCAGCTCTCTTTTACGAGAGCATCTGTCCCCCAGCACCACCATCTGGAATCTGCTCGAGAGGTAGGAACGGAACCACTGGAGTGCAGTGCCCCCAATCCCTAACTCCCTCAGGCGTTCCAGAAGGATATCATGGTCTATGGTATCGAAAGCCGCTGAGATGTCCAAGAGCACTAACAGGGTCGCACTTCCCCTGACGATACCCAGACGGAGATCATTGACTAAGGTGACTATGGTTGTCTCAACTCCATATCCCACCCTGAAGCCGGTATGAAATGGGTCCAGATAATTGACTTCCTCCAAAACTGCTTGGAGTTGGACGGCAAATGCCTCTCGATCACTTTGCCCAAGAATGGTAAAAGGGAGACCGATTTATAGTTATTTCTCACCAGGGGATCTAGGGAGGCACCCTGAAGAGGCAGAGGAACTCTTTGAGAGACTGTCCACAGTCCACCCAAGACTAGGGTACCAGTTCATAAGTGTGAATTATTGTATGTACTGTATATACTCATATATATAAGTCTAGAAATGTTATTTAACACCCAAAAAATCTGAGTCGGCTTATCCACAGGTCAGTGTAAGTACTGTACTTTAACTCTCATAAAAACAGAAACCATCCCTTGGTGAAACGCAAGAGTGTGATCTTCCTGGAAGCACTAACCTTCCCCTGTTCTCTCATCCATCTATCCTTCAGCATGAACACAAACAGTTATGCCTCCTGCAACTTTGCATGTTCTTTGGCATTGTTTTCCCTTGCTTCATCCTTTAGATCAGTGGCCCTCGAGGTGTTTTGGACTTCGGCACCCAGAAGCTCCCAGATTCCCAGAACATTAGCCAAGATAGCTGAGGCTTCTGGGAGCTGAAGTCCAAAACACCTGGAGGGCCAGAGTTTGGACATTACTGCTTACATGACCTTAATTCTTACTCTCAACTTATCAATGGGTCATATCAAAATCCATCGTTTTGGCCCCTAAAGCTGCCCTTGACTTATACATGAGGTCAACTTATAGTTGAGTATATACGGTATATATATATATTTTAAAACACAACTAACTGGCTGATGGGAGCTATCTTTATAGTCAATAAAAAGATTTTTAATCAGTTAAGTACGTCTGCCTTCCTCGAGTTCTACTTTTCATATACGAATGACCGTCCTTTTTGTGTTGAGATTCTTGTCGCGAGCTCTGATTTTCTGATTTCGTCTTAGTCAGCGGAGCGAAGAAGAAGAGACTGCAGACTACAAGCAGAACTCTGAGTGGATGGACGAGTGTCAAGAAGGCGTCTTTGAAAGCTGGTGCGACAAGATCAGCCAAGCCGATGCCGAGAAACAGAGAAAGGTCATTAAAATGAAAGCTTTTTACTTAGCAATTGGACGTTGCAGCCTTAAACTCAAGGTTTCTGTTCAGATATGTTGGGTCTGAGGACTCGGATTCAACCTGCTTAGTCATAAAGTTGCCCTGTTGGCCTAAGAAGGCCATAATAGCGCTATTTGGTCCTTATTAGAAGTGGCAAAACTCACTACATGATCCATGCTTCACCAAGCATTCTCAGCTGAGATGCCTTAGTCACCACTTTGCTCCATTCCTCCCAGGAGTAAGTTTCTGCATTGGGTGGAAGCATGTAGTGCTGCACACTCAAAGATCTTCTTGCTGTGGGAATCTGTTCTGTATTTGTAGGAGGATCTTCCTGCAAGTGACATATGCAGTCAGCCCTCCACATTTGCGGCTTTGACTTTTGCGTATTTGATTATTCGTAGGATTTGATTAATATGTTCTCTCTAGGAATCTCTCCATCCTCCAGCACGACTCTGTGGTCAGCTTCACCCAAAAATCATCCTGGAAGGCCTAGAGATTCCTAGAGTAAACGCTTCTCTAGGCATTTGTAGGTCCTCCAGCACAATTCTATAGTCAACATCCAGCAGATGTTAACCATAAGAGGTGCCCTAGAGGACCTAGAGATTCCTAGAGAGGTGTCCTCTCAGGTAAAACAAAACAAAACATTGCTTTTTTGATTTGCTGTTTTTCCACTTTCATGGGGATCCTGTGACCCTAACCCCAGTGAATGTGGAAGGTCCACTATACTTCAGATTTCAGAAGGCATCTCATACATGTGGCCTTTAAGTTGTCAGCTCCATCTAAACTGAACCCGCACATTTTTCTTGTTAATGTTGTAAGCTGCCCTGAGTGCCAGCCTTGGGAGAAGGGCAGGATATAAATAAATATAATAATAATAAATGTGTGTGGCACCCTATCAGCCTAACCTATACTGGGAGTTGCAGTCCAACAACATTTAGAAGGCCATGTGTTTCTCATTCCTCATGTGGGGAATGATCTACATTCAGATAAGCCTTTCCAACCCATTTGTGATCTTTGCAAAGCCACCTTCCCTGCTTCATACCAAACTGAGGCCTGTTACAGACAGGCCAAAATAAAGCTGCTTCGAGTCATTTTGGAGGTATGGTATTTCAATGATGCATGTGTCTTAAGAGTCCAAAAGCCGCACCAAAGCCATGCTCCAGTTCTAAGGACTGGAGTGCAGCTTTGGTGTGGCTTTTGGACTCTTAGGACTCATGCATCATTGAAATACCATACCTCCAAAGTGACTCGAAGCAGCTTTATTTTGGCCTGTGTGTAACAGGCCTGAGTGTCTCCCACTTGATGTTTCTCTTCCCAACTCCTTCTCCCTTCCTGGACCCAGAAGCCTTGTCGCTCCACTTGCTCTTGTCTTGGAATTTGTGTTAGATGCAGGTGGTATCCTTTCGTGTTCAAACTTCATTGCAAACAAAGCTGAAAACAACTCTGGTGTCTTGTTTTCTTTCCAGATGCACATGTTCATTGCTCGCTACTGTGACCTGTTACATGTAGACATATCATGCGATGGATGTGATGAGATAGCGCCTTGGCATCGGTACCGCTGTTTGCAATGCAATGACATGGATCTTTGCAAAACATGTTTTTTGGGTAAGCCAGAAATATCATTTCTTCTGGAACACAGTTATTATCCATGATAAGAATTTGGATTTATTTTTTAAAATGTAAAATTTGAAGACATTTTTGCTGGTTGTGTATGTTCATCATCAGGTTCCTGGATTTTCAAATGGATAACACAGTGCACACACTTAGGGGGCTCTGTGTTTGTGTGTTTGTTTGTGTTTCCTTTTAGGGTCACTTTTTGACTAAGCAGTTTCCACATCTAAGGGTGACTTTCTGTTATTTCAGAGACAGTTTAAACTCCCACTCTCTGGAAAACCTTAAAAAATGGCAATAAGGTCGTTTCTGTTCTGGTCAAGATGCAGGAATGGCATATCTGGAACTGGAGTAGTACACAGTAGTAGTAGTAGTTGCTGTTGTTGTCGTTGTGTGCCTTCAAGTTGTTTCTGACTTATGGCGACCCTAAGGCAAACCTATCATGGGGTTTTCTTGGCAAATTTCTTCACAAGGGGTTTGCCATTGCCATGCTCTGAGGCTGAGTATGTGGGTTTCCATGGCCAAGCCAGGATTTGAACCTTGTTCTCCAGAGTTGTCCACTGCACCACAGTACATAATCTACTGTATATAGTCATGTATAAGTCTAGAAATTTTAGTCAAAAAGTGACCCTAAAAACCTAGGTCGACTTATCCATTGTAAATACTATAATTCTTATTAAAAAGAGAACCATTCCCTGGTGAATGGCAAGAGTGCAATCTGTCCTGGAAGCACTGACCTCCCTCTACTCTCTCTTCTATCCGGTCTTTAGTGTGAGCCAAAACAGTTATACCTGCCATAATTTTGTAGGCTCTTTGGCATTGGTTTCCTTTGCTTCATCATTTAGATTCATTGTTGCGTGTCCCTAAGTTTTACCCTTGATTTATCCAAGGATCCTATCAAAATCCATAATTTCCCCCCCAAAACCTGCCCTTGACTTATACATAAGGTCAACTTATAGTCGAGCATATATGATAAATGGAAATATTCAAGGGGTGATATCTTGGTAGACTAGATACAGGCAGACGGTGAGAGTTGATTGCAAGTTTTCCAGATGCCCCTACTAACTTCCATTGAAAGCAGACAAGGACAGTAGGGACCAAAATGATGAAGGGCCTGGAAACCATGTCTTACGGGACAGACTTATGTTTATCCTGGAGAAGAGATGGTTAAGGGGTGATATGATAGCCCTGTTTAAGTATTTGAAGGGGTGTCACACTGAGGATGGAGCAAGATTGTTTTCTGCTGCTCCAGAGATAGAACACGGAACAACGGATGCAGGCTGAAGGAAAAGAGATTCCAGCTCAATATTAGGATGAACTTCCTGACAGTAAGAGCTGCTCGATGGTGGAACACACTCCTTCCTTGGAGATTGTGGTGGAGTTTCCTTCTTTGGAGGTCCTTGAACAGAGGCTGGATGGCCATCTGTCACGGATGCTTTGATTGTAAGTTCCTGCATGGCAGGGGGTTGGACTGGATGGCCCTTGGGGTCTCTTCCAACTCTACAATTCTATGATTCTATGAAATGCACCTTGTCAGGAGCAGAACAACCCATCGCATGTGAACAGTCTCTTTTTTGTCAGGAGGAACACTGAGGCAGCTGTGTATCTTCCAGTTCTTCCATGTGAAGGCTTAGGATGTGTATTAGAAATATGAGCCTGTTTAATCAGAGTGTACAAAATATCCCATAAAACAGTTGTTCTCCTTGAGTATTATAGAGATGGAATGATGGGCTCTTCCTTTAAAGTAGGGGCGAGATTTGTGTGGTTCTCCAGATTGATGTTGGACTCCAACTCTTTAGTCTCCGTTGCCTCTGCTGGCTAGGGCTGCTGGGAATTACACACCAACAACTATCTAGAGGACAGTGCCGTTCCCACTTCTGCAATATAGCCTTGCTAACTGGAACATTTCTCCCCTTCCACGCAGGTGGAGTCAGACCCGAAGGTCATGAGGCCAACCATGACATGGTGAATATGGAGTACGCTTGCGATCACTGCCAGGGCATTATCGTCGGCCAGCGTGTGCATTGCAACGTGTGTGAAGACTTTGATCTTTGCTTTGGGTGCTACTCTGCAAAGAAGTACTCCGACAGGTATTTACACTCTGCTTCTTGTTAAAAACCTTTGTTTTTATTAACCTTTTATGCAGAAGAGTCAGTGCTTAAACTGGGGAAGGGAGCAGTTCACTAGAAGTGGAAGAAGGTGGAGAGAATTCATGTGTGATAGATTATGAAACTTGGCTTCGATGGGAGCCTTAAACATTCAAAGGCCTGTTCCAGACTGCCAAAATAAAGCTGCTTGCGGTCTCTTTGGAGGTATGCTGTTCAAATGATGCATGCATCCTAAGAATCCGGAAGCTGCACCAAAGCTGCCCTCCAGTGCTTAGGAATGGAGTGTGGCTTTGGCGCGACCTCCGGACTCTTAGGACCCATGCATCATTTAAATAGCATACCTCCAAAGAGACCCCAAGCAGCTTTATTTTGGCAGTCTGGAACAGGCCGTTGATGGCCAAAAAAATACAGTGCGCCTGTGTCATACACGGGCACGCTATACGCGGCTTTAACCTTATGCGGAAGTTTAAGTCGCCGGAAATATAATGGCGCATGCACCGCATGCAAGAACGCTCCCCTATTAAAACAAAATGAGATATAAGACATTTTAAAAAATACCTGGTTTCTTCTCACCGAGTATCTAAGTCAGCTTTGCTCTGGTGCCACAACAGACTACAGTTCCCTGAATTCCACAGCATTGAGCCATGCCAGTTTAAATGGTGGCAAAAACAGATTATTTTTGCAGTGCGGATGCAGCCTGAGTGACCCTTATTTCATTCCTTGTGGAGGATGCAGCTGCAATGGGCAAAGAAGTTGCCTTGTGTGTAGATTGCAGAGATGGATACCCCCTGGTACAGTCTTTCTATACAGCCTAATAGGACATATTTCTCTTTTTCAGCCACCTGCCCACCCACTGCATCACCGTGTATCCAATGGTGACTGTTAGGATCAGCGACCGTCACCGACTCATTCAGCCCTACCTCCACAACTATTCCTGGCTGCTCTTTTCGGCTCTGGCACTCTACAGTGGAGACCTGGCGAGCGGTGAACAAACGGACGGGGAAGCCCTCAACCCGCAGGTTGTCACCCATGCCAGAACCTTGCAGCAAGAATACATTCAGCTCATCAGAGATTGCCTGATCAAAGTGCAGCATGGAAAAGGTAGGTGGAGGCGTGAGGATGGTTGCTTGCACAGCACCCATGGGCATTCTGTTGAAATCCTACTAAGAGTTCCCAATGTTCTTCCAGTGTTTAGAAAAGCTACAGTTGAGATGTTTGAGACTGCATAGAACTCAGCCTGAGCTGTATAGTCCATACGGCTGGCTTTCCTTGGTGTATCATTTCAGTTGCTCCGAGGAGTTTGCGGATGTGTTTGCTCCAGAGAGCCTCTTCCAGATTTACCAAGCCAAGTCAAGTTGAAACAGTGGCAATATCAGATCTTGGAAATAATGTAGAATCATAGAGTTGGAAGAGACCGTGTTACGTGTGATTTCTTCCTCGTAACACATTGCTTTTTCCTGGGTAACTAGAGAGTAACATAGTTCTATCTTGCAAGTAGCATAATGAGAGAGGAGGAGGAAATTACCCTACTAGAGCTATAGGTTTAAAGTTTATTTAGTTTAAGTTACTTTTTAGCATCATTTTGACAGTTATTCTTCAAGTTTCATGTTTCTCTTATCAAGAGTTTTCAGTAAATGGCTATGAAGACGATATATACGCAGCACAGTTACTTTATAAAGCAGTGCAGTGCGCAATGGCACCAGATTACTTTTTAAACACTATTGTGAGTAAACAGGAATGGATTACTTTTAAAAAGGTATCTTTACAGGCTCTGGACAGTACTTCCATGCCTGTGCTTTTCTTTACGGTCAAAGGCAAGCCTTGCCTAGCAAAGCCCTGGGTTGGCTGTGTTTTCCATTCTTGGTAGCTGTGTTTTTCGGCTCTCTTCCACCACCGATGATCCACAAGGATATGCCCAATTGTATTAAGGCTTCCTCTGAGCATCTAGGAAACAAATGGAAGCTGGCTGGAAACATCTGCACCTGGGAATCCCTTGGATGTTATCATACATCCAGGTGGTGACCATAAGTGGTCCAACTACACTGGTGGCCTAAGCTCTGCCGGCCTTCTCTCTGCATCTCCACCATTTTGATCAAAGATGACTGTCTCTGTCCTCTACATACCTCCAAACAGTATGCATACTTAGAGTTGGGACTGTTCATACTCTTCTCTTGAATGTCATACATTTCTCCCCTTATGTCCAGGTTTGAAAAGTCTAGCCCTGCTCTCCATGTTGCTAGAAGGTGAATCTTTGTCCGAAAATGTGACGCCATCTGTTGATTATTCCACAGACAGTACGGCGGAAAGCTTTGCTAATAAGGATGCTGCGGAAAACATTACGACGAAGCCTGCACCTTTCCTCCATTGCAACGTAAATACATTTAGAGATACCCTTCGGACTGATCAGATATCCTTTTCCTGTTTTGCGTGACCCCGAATAGCTTTAAAGGTTGCTTGCAAATATAAATGCTTGCGGCTGCAAACCGATGCCTGCAAATAACCCGTTACAATTTTGGTCTGTAATTTATTCCTTCCCAGGGAAATGGAGATGCTAATGAAATTCAGGACACGGTAACTAATGGAGAGTATAAAAGGAAGGCTGTGAACAAGGCTTCCAATGGACTTCCACTAAAGAAGGTGGCAGAGTCACAGGAGAAGGAGCCTCTTGCTACTGATTCTGATTTGCTTGCGAAAAGTCCCATGTCTCCAGGTAATAGTCACTTCTCATTCCTCCATAAATGTACAAGTCGCTGTTCTATTAGTCTTTCTCCATTCATGGTCACATACTTGTGAAATTGCTAGAAATTATCAGCTTAAAATATGGAAGTGTATTGTGTGTTGTTTCCACCAGGAGATAGGTTGGTGCTAGCAGAAACCATATTGAGGTCTGGTGGTTCTTTTTCAGATGCTGGAGTCGCAGATGGTTTGCCTCCAAACCAAGCGGCAGAAAAGGCTGCTCCTACCCAAGAGGAGATATTTGCAGAGTGCTCCCAGAAGAGGATCCTTGGTCTCTTGGCTGCCATGTTGCCTCGCTTGAAATCGGTTAGAAATGTTCCACAAACTGGGGAAGCCAGCAAGGAAATTTCTATGCAGGAACGAAAAAGGGAGCGAGGCGCTGGTGTTTCTAGCAACTCCTTTATTTTAACGCAGAGATGTGAATAACACAGCCTTCTAGATTTCACGTCGGGCTGCGTCACTCAACAGTGCTATCCAGCATCACTAAGGGTGCTGGGAGTTTCAGTCCAACAACATCTGGACAGATGTTCCAAGTCCCATCCATGTTTTAACATCTTTCTAGCATCTCTCTGGCCAAGTTGGCTATGTTGTTGTTACTCTTCAGTGGTAGAAGTGATCCAGGTTTACTCCTTTCACTTGCTTCAAAGGCAGGGCTGTTCCAACCAGTGGCTTTGTGTTGAGTCCATTCTGGAAGAAGGCGCATGCACACTCACCCACGGGTCCCAGTCCTGTCCACTTCAAAGTAACAGGGCTTTTTCTGAGCCCACTCTTGATAGTCACTCTGCTGGCCAGAATCCAGTCAGAACATTTATTTCTTTACCTGACAATGCAGTCCTCTACACACCAGGTTTCCTAGGGATTGGGATGAAGAAATGTAACCACTGTCTATTCTAGCACATGGCCACATAAGCCGACAAACTCACAAAAGCCATGGATGCCGGCCATGAAAGCCTTTGACTTCACAGAGTAGTTTTCCTTTGGGGAGATAGATATCAGGTGGATATAGCCGATCTTTGTGCCCCGCTTCTACTCTGAAGTTACACCTGGTGAATGGTTCTGTTCAGTTGTCGAGGTTTGGTGAGATGGAGCATTTTGAGGTAGGACTCCTTGTAATCTATATGACTGAGATTACACTATGCCAGCGTGGAAGTGAATATCTGGTGTATTTTCAGATAAATAGTTATTTTAGTCTGCAACGGATCTAAAAAATGAGAGGAAGGAAGGAAAGGAGTCCTGTGGATCCTCCAAGGGTGAGGATCATGCAGCCTTCCAGATTATGGATTTCAGAGTCCCAAACCCCAAAGTGCTTAAGAGGCATAATAGATAAATAATGAAGGAACTCCCAGCAGTCCTAAGCAGCATAGCCGAACATAAAAGGACTACTGATTTATCAGTTTCTTCTGTATCCTCTCTTTGCAGGGCTTCACAATGTCTCTGATCAACCTGGACCAGATCCTCCCTCTCCTGTTTCAAGTTGTGATCTCCAACGCCGGCCACTTGAATGAAACCTACCACTTGACGCTGGGGCTCCTTGGACAGTTGATCCGGAGGTTGACACCTGCAGAAGTCGATGCCGCTGTGACAAAGGTCCTCTCGGCGAAGCATAGCCTTGTGGCTGCTGGAGATGGCTCCATGGTCCCTGAAGGCTGGAAGACAACGCATCTCCTCTTTAGCCTGGGAACTGTCTGTTTGGATAGGTACGCTTAAAACTAGAAGCCTTTAACCTTTTTTTTTTAGTCTTAAAATTAAATTTTACTATTGTCGTGCCCTGTCTGTACCTGACTGAATGAACGCACTTCATGGATAAAACCAGAAAAGAGTTTATTGGAAAGGACAGCACAGAAGCAAACCTTTGCCAGATCTGAAATAACACAAATATAGGAAGACAGCCTTTAGTATGAGTACAGATACATTCATCCCTTCATATTTGCAGCTTTGACATTTGCGGGTTTGATTATTCACATATGTTCTCTCTAGATCCTTCAGTGCAACTCTATGGCCAACTTTAACTAAAAGTTGCACCAAAAGACCGAGCAAATTCATAGGGAGAACACTTTACTAGGCATTTGCAGCTCCTCCATTGCAGTCCTATGGTCAGTGTCTGTTGGACGTTGACCACAGAGTTTCCCTGGAGGACCTAGAGATTCCTAGAGAGGTGTCCTCTCAGGTAAAAACATGGTATTTTTTGTTATTTGCAATTTTTACATATTCACAGGGGTCTTGTGCCCCTAACCCTAGTGAATATAGAGGGACAAGCGTATATGCCTGCTGGAATTTTGTAAGTTCTTTGGTATTGTTTTCCTTTTACTTCATTCTTTACATCCTTTATTATACAGTCAGCCCTTCTTATACACGGGTTTTTTAATATATGGATTCAAGCATCCATGGTTTAAAAATGTTCAAAAAAAGTATAAATTTCAAATATCAAACCTTGATTTTCCATTTTTTAATAAAGGGCACCATTTTGCTATGTCATTATATTTAATGGGACGTGAGCATCCACGGTTTTTGTTATCCACGGGGGATCTTGGAACCAAATCCCAGCGTATAACAAGGGTCCACTGTATGTTCCTTAAGTTTTGCCCTCGACGTATTCAGAGGTCATGTCAAAATCCATAATTTTGGCCCCAAAACTTATATATGAGGTCGACTTATATTCGAGTATATACGATATACGTGAGTATATATACATAGTGTTTTTCTATCAAGCCTCTCATTTCTGCTTCTGCTGCTTGGAAGAAAGCTTTACTCACGGTTTGGAGTTTAATAATCTACAACCGTAGTTACAGAAAGAGGGTTTTTGAAGACAGCCGTTGTTTTTAGACTTGGTTTTGAGTGCGCAGACATGAACGTATACGGGCAACTGACTGAGCCGCTGTTTCTCGCTGTTGGTTTCCAGCCGCTTGGGCTTGGACTGGGCCTGCACCATGGCCGACATCCTTCGAGCCTTGAACGCCTCGCCGCAGTGGCACAGCGTGATTTCCGCCTTCACAGAGCACTGCGTCAAACAGCTGCCCTTCCAGCTCAAGCACACCAACATCTTTACCTTGCTGGTTCTGGTCGGCTTTCCAGAGGTGAGCATCATCATCATCATCATCATTACTACTACTACTACTACTACTACAGTTTATTTATATAGCGCTGTAAATTTGCACAGTGCTGTACGTGCAAATAATAAAATCAATTCCCTGGCAGCAAAATAACAGAAAGGCAATACAATAATGCAATACAGCACTAATACGTTAACGACAAGAGGACATGGTCCTTTTTACTCCTACAAGCATTATATAATAATAGCAAACGCAACTCTAATGAAATGCAATACAGTAATACAATGCAATACAACACAATACACATAATTCCCCCTCCCCTTCTCTTCAGATATACAACAAAAACTCCAACTATAACAATGACAAAACCTAAAATAAATAATTAAAACCATTAGTCAAGCTCTCTGGTGGATTAGGATGGGGAGGCAAAATGGAAGCATCATCTGCACTCTTGAACTGGTTAAACAAATGCCCCTTGGATCATTTTCTCCTGTCGCTTCAGGTTCTGTGCACGGGAACCAGGTCGGTGTATATGGATAACGCAAATGAGGCCCACAA
Organism: Sceloporus occidentalis; assembly: GCA_023333645.1. NCBI lineage: Eukaryota > Metazoa > Chordata > Lepidosauria > Squamata > Phrynosomatidae > Sceloporus > Sceloporus occidentalis. The sequence goes on along the minus strand of JALMGF010000064.1, from coordinate 3,009,776 downwards.
CGTGGTTATCCTCAAGCACTTCACGGAGAAGAACAGGGCAGTGGTTGTGGATGTGAAAACTCGGAAGAGGAAAGCAGGTTTGTTTCTTCTTTTTCAGAGCCCTTGCTGCAATAGCGTCATGCCCCACTTTCCTGGTGCACAATGCTACCAGAAGAGGAAGCGTGTTAACTGGGTTAGGATTTTGTAGGGATGCAGGGCATGCTCTTTCAGAGACGTTCATCTCAATGCAGGTGCATGCGTACACACATGCACATGCAAATACATACCCTGAGTTGTGATTTGTCAATCAGTGATTTCTAGATCATGGCGACAAGGCTCCAAAGAGCTACACAGGTTTTCTTGCAGCCCAGAGGAGTTTGGACTCTTCTCAGGAAAGAGAAGGATATTCCCAAGTAGCTTTTTTCCCTCTTCCCTCTATATAATACATAGATTTCAGCTATACATTTTAAAAATGATGATTTTGCACTAATGCTTCCATTCGGATTTTTTTATACATGGATTCAAGCATCTATGCTTTGAAAATCTTCCAAAAAAGTATAAATTTCAAATATCAAACCTTGATTTTCCATTTTTTATAAGGGACACCATTTTACTATGCCATTATATTTAATGGGACTTCAGTATCCATGGATTTTGGTATACATGTGGGATCTTCGAACCAAACCCTAGCAGATCACAAAAGTCCACTGTACTCTATTGATCTCTAGTGTTACTTGATGCAGACAAGACCAGCTGCAATAAATGAAGTTGAATGTGGTCCAGATTCCATCTGAAACCCATGTCCTTGTCTTTTCCTTTCTAGTGAAGGACCTCCAGCTGGTTCAGCCTTGTGGGCCAGACAACGGCGAATCTCAGAGCCAACTGCGCCAGTACCTGCAGCACTTCGTGTTCATTACTAGCCACCTTCTACAGACCAGCATGGATGGCAGCTTTCCAGAGGCGGTGGAGGCAACCTGGGTCTTGTCTCTTGCTCTGAAGGGGCTTTACAAGACACTTAAGGTACCGGGTGGCATCCTAGCTAGATTCCTGGATCCATACATGTATACCATTGATGTTGAAAAATCAGTCCTGATGTGAAATCGAAGGCTCTCGTGGCCGACATCCATAGTTTTTTGTGGTTTGTCGGGCTCTGTGGCCATGTTCTAGAAGAGTTTATTCCTGATGTTTTGCCAGCGTCTGTGGCTGGCATCTTCAGGGAATGTACCCCACTCTCTTCCATGCCAGCATTCTCTGAAGGTGCCAGCCACAGATTCCCAGTGATTGGGCGGCATATAAATAAATCCTATTTATTATTATTATTATTATTATTATTATTATTATTATTATTAACCAAGGGCGGAAAGGGAAGATATGCAGAAATGCAAGAAAAGATCTAGAATATGTTCAAATGTTAAAACCAAACCAAAATGAAATAACTGCTTAACAGTTCTGCAGAAGCTGCTTTCACATGTTTATAACTTAAGATACGAACTATGGCAAAGAAGATATTGTGCCGCTCAGATGAGGGAGCAATAAAAGGACAAATCTGGTCATTTCGTTTCTCGCTACGAAAATTTGTTTTGCCCAGCGTCTTTCTACTATGTTTTTCATCGGGGGCAATAGAAATTCATCCACAGAATTGTGCCATGAGATGATATACAGCCACAGGATGCAAACAGTTGGCTATGGTAGCTGTAGCACGCCAAGGTGTAACCATTGTGATTTCCATTTTGTGTCTGGCAGACTCACGCCTTTGAAGAAATCCGCACAGCCTTTCTCCAGACGGGTTTACTTAAGCTGTTGGTGAAGAAATGTAGCAAAGGAACTGGCTTCAGTAAGACTTGGCTTCTTCGAGACTTGGAGGTAACAGAGCAGCGTCTTAAGTCATCTGGGAAGGTGCTTTTCCATGGGCTTCGTCTGATAAAATCCTTCTGTTCATCTTCTGATCCTTACAGTTTCTCCCTCTGGCTTTGTGTCATTCATGCTAAATGTGTCTGATGTGAGAGAAGAAAAATTGTCGTTTCGGTCCGATTCTCAAAGTCTCTCCCACTAACTTTTTTAGTTGGACAGAATTTTGTTTTCTTTTCCATTTCTTCTCGCTTGCCCCCAGTGCCTTTACATCTTTGGACTCTTACCTTGCTGAGAGTTTTAGTTTGCTTTCCTGTGCTGTGATATTTTATTCTGTGCTGCTGGTTTCATCTCAGTTTCAGGTCTTTAGTTTTGTGTTGTGTTATTGTTGTGTTTTATAGTGGCAATTCTCCCAGATAGGAAGCCTTCCAGAAATTGCATTTTTATGCTGCCAGGGTTGTGGGCAAAGTTAGCAGCCTGGACCATGTATACTGTACTATTATTATTATTATTATTATTATTATTATTATTATTATTATGGTTTTTAAATATAAAACTTGAAAAGCAGAGTAAAGACACCGTTAAAGAAATATGAAGTCATGTTTCTGAAAGAGGTGGGTGCAAGACGGATAGATAAATGTAGATGCATAAATATGTATCCGTATATATATATACGGAGAAGCCTCAGGGTGTCTCTCAAGTGGTCTCCCATCTACAATAAACTTCCCTCCCCTCTTTTTGTCCGCTCACAGATCTTGTCGATCATGTTATACTCCTCGAAAAAGGAGATGAGTTCCCTGGCTGAGCATAAGGATGCAGAGAGGGACCAAGATGAAGGTATAGACCAGTCTGCCATCACTCCCACTGATGCTGACCAGAACCGTCTCGATCCGTTGGAAGGCTTGGATGAAACTACCAAAATATGCTTCCTGGTACTTTCTGTTGCACATCTGGACACTGGGAGAGGGTTGTCTACGATGGTACTTCCAAAGCTGTTTGATGTCAGGGACTGGCAATTATTTTTCCCCCTTGTGCCAGAGATAGGTGCCATATTTGGATGCTCTCTAAGAATCAGCATCAGTCCAGGGACCACTGCTTTGAGTAGCACTGGTAAAATACCTGACTATTCGGTCGGCTAGTCTGAAACGGAAATAATGCTGTTGGAGACAAAACCAACGGTAATGCATTTGAAAATGGCAGTTTTGATAGTGCTGGAAGTCTATTGCCTACTTGGCCACAATTTTTCCCGCAGATGCGTCTCCAGTGTCTTTAGTCATTGTTTCGTTCCGCTGTTAAGTTAAATATAAACAGCGCTGATCTAGGATTTAACAAGGTTGTTGTTGTGCTCAGTAGCACAGTGTGAAAGCTTGTGTCGCACCGCACAGTAGCAGCTCAATAAAAAAGTAAACACCGCTCAGCCTTACTATGGCAGAAGATACAAGGCAGACACTGCATGGTGCAGGTGTTTCATTCACAGACAGAGCTTTGCTATTACAGTTGCTGTGGGGAGACCAGTCTTGCAGTCTGTCTCACTGAGGTCCTAAACACACTGCAGAAAATAATCCAGTTTGAGACCGCTTTAATATATAGCATCGTAGTCTTCAGGAAAAGAAACCAACGCTTTCTCCCTTTTCTGACATACCAGTAATCTGATTTGCACTTGATTTCAGATGACACACGATGCCCTTGATGCCCCTCTGCATATCCTTCGGGCCATGTATGAACTGCAGATGAAAAGGAGAGACTCTTTCTTCTTGGAGGTTCAGAAGAGGTAAGGACGTTTTCTGTATCTGGCGGCTGAAAATGGAAGACTCCATGGGAGTACAGTGGTACCCCGGGATACGAATTGACCGCGTTATGAAATTTCCGGGTTACGAAAAAGTTAGATTTAAAAAAACTGTTCCGGGTTACGAAAGATTTTTCGGGTTACGAAATTAATTTCGGCGCGAAATTTAAATCGGAAGCGCGGCTAGCGGCTTTCCAGCGCCTTTTCGGGTTGCGAAATGTATCGGGTTACGAACGGCGCCGCGGAACGAATTAATTTCATAACCCGAGGTAGCACTGTATGCAGTGTAGCTTGACCTAGCGGAGTCTAAAATGAGGACATCGAAAGAGGATAGTAGACGAAGATTGGTTTTTCACTTGGGGAGACATGCAGCGAGGAGGAGGTTTTTTATTTTACGAATGAACCATTGATAGTTTTGGAGAAGAGTTCCCCTAGGCCAGTTCAGTGTGGATTATTTTGGATGATGGGCCATTTTGTATTAAGGAAGATTGGCGTTCATACTTGACTATAAGTCAGCCTCATGTATAAGTCAAGGGCAGGTTTTGGGGCCAAAATTGTGGATTTTGATATGAGCCATGGGTAAGTCAAGGGTAAAATTTAGGCCCATGTAACAAAGGATGTAAAGGATGAAGCAAAGGAAAACAATGCCAAAGAACCTGCAACATTCCAGGAGGCATCACTGTTTGTGCTTCTATTAAAAGCTGGAACGATGAGAAAATAAGAGGCAAGTCAGGGCTTCCAGGTTACTCTCTTGTTTTTCACCAGGGGATGGTTCCTATCTCTCTCTCTCTCTCTCTCTATCTATCTATCTATCTATTGAGTGAAAGTACAATACTTACATTGACACATGGATAAGTCAACTCAGGTTATGGGGAGTCACTTTTTTGACTAACATTTCTAGACTTACACATACAGTAATACACTTGCTGTCTGAAATGATACATATCATACCAGAGCTCAGGAAAGTCATTTTTGGACTACAGATCCCAGAATCCTCCAGCCAGCTTGGCCATGGAGCTGTGTAACTTTTTCAACCTTTTCAGGAAACATACACAGACCTCCATAAGAACAAGTCACAAAGTTACCTGATTATCTCAGCCCAAGGCCCACAGATTCGTTGGACTATAGGTCCATCATCTAACAATTGGCCACATTGCCTTAAGAAGATGAGGACAACATTGCAAACAGTATGTAGGACCTCAGGATGGTCAGAGCTTTTCTTCCACTTCTAACCACCTTGACTGACCTGAATGCTCAGCTGAAGGTGGACTGGAGTTCCCATCTCCCCCAGCAAACATGATCAGGGATGGTGAGTGTTGTGTTGTGTTTCAACATCTGGTGAGCCCTAGGATTGGAAAGTGTGTCTTGGAGCCTGGGCTTCTTGCTGCTAAGGTTCCAATACTCTTTTGCATCTTGCAAATTAAAATCTGTAAGGTCAGCCAATTTGCAGTAAACACGACCGTCATTTCTGCAAACAAAAAGCCACCTGCCGAGATTTAACTACCAATGTAAAGCAGCACTTGAAGGTAGGGAGAGCCAGGGAATGGTGTTTGGAGATGTAAATAGGAAAGGCTCTGCATGCAAATAGACGTCTTTCCGAAGCTGGTGACTGTAAAATGTTTCTGTGTGTTTTCTTGAAGATTTGATGGCGATGTAGTTACAACGGATGAGAGGATTCGGACGTTGGCGCAGAAATGGCAGCCCAGCAAGCGTTTGCGGTCAGAGGAGCAGAGCTCCAAAGCACTGGACACGGATATGATCATTGTGCCATGCCTGGTGAGTGTGATGCTCTGAGCCGAATTTTCAGTGTTCGAAGTATAAAGTATACAAGGAAGATGCAACACACATGGTGGACGGTGCAGGTTGAAGAGAAGTTGACAAAGGTTTAACCTGTGCCATGTTAGAGTAAGCCCTGTCACTCTTATCACTCCTGACCATTGTTAATGCTGGCCGAAGCCGTTTGAGCCCAACTGAGGAAGGACCTCAGATTGGAAGGGCTGATCCATAGCAGTATACACAAAGAAAAGAACATCTAGTATTCATTATAAACTATATAACAAGAAATACAGCTTGCTCAGAGTATAGAAGCCAGGAACAGTAGCAGACAAGAGGAAGGTACATTTACGAATAACACTAACATTGGGGTTTTTTTTGTGGGTGTTTCAGGCTATGTGTTCATGCTCTAGAAGAGGTTATTCCTGACCTTTCAGCAGCATCTGTGGCTGGCATCTTCAGAGAATGCTGGCGTGGAAGAGGGCATCTCTCTTCTATGCCAGCATTCTCTGACCACATAGCCTGAAAAACCCACAAACAACTAGGGATGCCAGCCATGAAAGCTTTGGACTTCTCAACACTAACATTCATGTAGAGTAGACTAGTAGACGCTTTGTATCCTTTTGCTATATAGAAACATACTGTCTCAGCAGTCAGATTAAGCGTAGTGGTTAGAACCAGAGTACACAATTTAGTGTCCTTCAGAAATTTAGGCTAAAACCATCTGTAATTCCTGACCATGGGCCATGGCTGCGTCAAGGTCCATCTTGGCAAGGACCTTTGGGAACCAGGCATGGAGTGGGCATGCTAGATGGCACCTTACTTATTTAGAGTAGTGAAAAAGGCATCCAGAGCAGCTTACAATGTGTTCGTTTGACAAATTCTTTTCTGGAGGCAGCATGTGTGTATGCATGGGTGGCTGGGGTCTCCCACTTCTCTTTGCTTCTGCAAGGAGGGTCTGGATCCTTTCTTGCATAGGACTGAGGCTCAGTGCTTGACCTGGTTACCTGTCCATGGGTAAGAGTGTCACACTAGGATTAGAAAGAACCAGGTTCAGATCCCATCTCACACCACCATTTTGCTTCTGCAGGCGAATTGCTGCATCTCACTCTAAGCTCTGCCTCAGAGTTATTTTCAGTGTTTCATCGTTGCAACTATGGAAAACTGTTGGCTAAAATGTGTGGGCAGCCTCTGCCTAGAATCCCTCCATTTGGCCATTAGTGCTTGTGCTGGGTTTTAATGCTTTAAAAAATAATAATTTTATTAACCATATTAAAATGCAGACACAATCCATAAAGTACATTCATCATATCAGCCTGACAGCATAAAAGCAAACATACTTACACAATTACATCATACACATTTATAACATTCACATATATCTCTTTTATCAGCGTTATAATCGGTATTGATAATATGCTATTCCACACACCTTCGTTTTTACCTTCTGCTATTAACCCGTCTACTACCCTTTCTATCTTTTAATTCTTTCATACCATTTACCCATTACCCTTTATCTTCTTTTCTTTCCTTTTCCTCCCTTCCCCAACTCTCTTCCTTCTAACTTCTTATCCCTTATCCTTCTCTCCATTGCCGTTTTTCATGCAAAGTAATTCTGACTCTTGACTTGTTTCTGTCTTGCAGTCCAAGCCTGCCCCATGTAGCAAAGCCACGGAAGAATCCAACCCTGTCACCCAGAAGCTCATCACCAACACCGAGAGCGATCTTCAGCTCAGCTACGCCAAGCAACGCCGCACCAAAAGCTCCGTCCTCCTGCACAAGGAGCTGGACACACGGAGCAAGAAAGCTGTACGGGGCTATCTCTATCGGATCAATGAGGCCACCGCTGTCCTCTACGCCCGGCATGTCCTCGCTTTGCTGCTGGCCGAGTGGCCTGATGACGTGGCGATCAGTGAGGAGATGTTGGAGCTTAGCGGCCCAGCGCATATGACGTACATCTTAGACATGCTTTTGCAGCTGGAGGAGAAACAGCTGTGTGAGAAGGTAAGCAAATTATGGTATCTGAAGAAATCCCTCTCATTTTGGAGGATCTTGGTTCGGGCAGCAAACATGAGAAAAAAATGCTTGGAAACCACCAAGTGAATTGAAACTACTACTGCTTAAAAGTGGACCGTCTCTTGGGTCCAATTTTGAGCAGTTGGAAGCCATTCTGGGAGGATGAATCCTTGAACTGCATTTAAAGGAGGAGAAAAGGGAACAAAGAAGTCAGGTTAGACGTTTGCATGGATGCATTGTGATAGAGGGAGCTGCCTGAGGCTGGATGCATCCTGATAAGTTACATGACATCTGTTTAGTGGCAAAAAGGTGCATGCATTTAGCTCTTTGTTTTCCCGTTCCTGGTTACATGCAGTACTCAGGCTCTTAAGTCAACTCACTTAAGAGATACATGTGGAATAATAGAGAAGGTGGAAATCTCTGGTATTCTGGGCAATGTTAGGAACTTAATACGAAGCCTGGGGTGGGGTGGGGGGTGGGGGTCAGAGCACATACTTCACATGCAAAAGCTCCTATGATCGGGTTGTTGAAGCCTAAAAATGGCCCCAAGAGACTGCCTCTGGTCCATAGGTGGCACTTTACCCACTTCTGATTTGTTCTTTTTGTGTGGAGGCATCCCTGTTAGTCCTGTGTAATATGCAATAGCTAGCAAATGATGGCACTTGTCCCTTTGGAGGATGAGCAAGTGGAGGGAGCCCTGATGTAACGGATGACATTATTAGGCCTTGTAATAGCATTGCTAGAGGGGACATGGGGACACAGTTGACATCCAGGTCTATCGCAGGGTCTGGTTCCTGTGTCTGCATCCCTGTTACAAAGTCTGTTTCTGGTGAGTAATCTTTTTTAAGTTTGAGATCTGTAAGGAAACATGTTTTCTCCTCGTTCTCTCCTTCCTGTAGATTCTCCTGAAAGTGCTCCGCGGTTGCAACGAAAGCATGCTGGCCACAATGGCACTCACAGCCTGTCAGTTCATGGAGGAGCCTGGAATGGCTGTCCAAACACGAGAGTCCAAGCATCCCTACAACAATAATACAAATTTTGAGGTAATGTGCCTAGGAGTTAGAATGTCAGCATCTTGATACCTTTTTCTTGGTCTTTGTTGTTTTACTTGTGACCGCATATCTCTGAGAGGGAGAATGCGTCCCCCGGGTTCCACCATGGAGTTAGCCTTGGCTCCATTTTGTAATGGTTAAAGATGAGAAACACTTCAGGATGTGGGAAAGAATGCAGATTGAGACGTATTTTTCAACATAATTTTACCTCTAGACAACTTGGGGTGTATCCACGCTGCAGAAATAAAGCAGTTTGACACCACTTTTACTGCCATGGCTATGTCATGTCCTATGTCCTATGTCCAAATCCTGGGATTCCGCAAGATGGAGCCATGACAGTTAAAGTGATGTTTAACTGCTTTATTTCTGCAGTGTGGGTACATTTTTGGTAACAAGATTGGGCTGTCTGTTTCCTTTTTGATAAGTTCTGTAGTGATGGCATTACTGTATGAATGAGTAGAAGAAGTTTCCAGTTCAAATCTTGCCTCAGCCACAAGTGGCTTTAGAATTAGATGAAGAGTGATGTGGTGGTGGTAAATCTTAAAAGTGTTCATGCTCAAAATGGGAACTCCCATAACCAGGTTGCCAAGGAGGGCCCACTAAAAAGCAGCCAGCTGAGTTGGCCATAACACACCAGTTCTATTGGTTTTTATCATCTCTGAGAGCATGTTTGTTGTAAAACTAGTGTGTCCTGTGCTCATTTAAGACCATGCTCCATAATCCATATGCTCCATAATCCATACTTTGCATTAAAGCAAGGATAGTTCAGAATGTACAGTGGGCCCTTGGTATCACTGGGGTTTGCTTCCAGGACCCTCTGTAGATACCAAAATCCATGGATACTCAAGTCCCATTATATATATATAGTGGCACGTAAAATGGTATCCCTTATATAAAAAGGCAAAATCAAGGTTTGCTTCTTGGAATTCAGATAATTTAAAAATACTTCCAAACTGTGGATGCTTGACTCTGTGGATAAAAAAATCCATGGATATAGAGAGCTGACTGTAGTCTTGCTTGGAAAATCCATTCATTGCACTACTGTGAGAATTGCAACTTAGTTCAGAGAAGACAGAGAAGAGGTATCATTTTCCAGGCACCAGAGAGTAACATCTAAAGTCTCTCTCAGGAGCCCACCTCCTCTTTCCGTGTGACTCACTATTAGGCTGTCTCACTTCTTTTGAGTAATGCGCTCTGCTGGGAGAGCGGCACTCCCAAAGGAGTGAATCATGCAAGAGGAGAAGAGGACGGTGGTCCCTCTGAGGACATGGGGGTAGTTGGGGTACATCTTAGCCATGGAATGATGGGGTGATTCATCCAAACATAGTGCAGAAGTCTGGAAGATGTAATTGTGTCCTTTAACTTGAGATCCTGAATACCTCAAGAATATTTGGTCTGTCCAATGCTCTTTCTAGAGGACAATATTCTAAAGCACAGACTGGCCAAATGGGTATCAGTTGCCTTATGCATACTCTAGAGATGTTTCCAAGTAGGCAGATAGTATAAACAATGGTCACCTGAAATGAATAATTTCAGATCTTCACTCTTAAATTGAAGCACACATGGCCGCCATCTCAGCGCAGTCTACCTTGCAGAATGTCAACACATAAATTAATGAGACTTATGTGTGAAAGGGATCTAGGAGTCCAAGTAGACCCCAAGTTGAACATGAGTCAACAGTGCGATGCGGCAGCTAACAAGGCCAATGCGATTCTAGGCTGCATCAATAGAAGTATAGTGTCAGATCAAGGGAAGTAATAGTGCCACTCTATTCTGCTTTGGTCAGGCTTTACTTGGAATAACACTTGTGTCCAGTTCTGGCCCACACAATTCAAAAAGCATGTTGAGAAACTGGAGCATGTCTAAAGAAGGGCGACTAAAATGGTGGAGGGTCTGGAAACCATGCCCTATGAGAAATGACTTAGGGAGCTGGGGATGTTTAGTCTGGAGAAGAGAAGGTTAAGAGGTGATATGAGAGCCCTGTTTAAATATTAAAGGGATGTCCTATTGAGAAGGGAGCAAGCTTGTTTTCTGCTGCTCCAGAGAATAGGACAAGGAACAATGGATGCAAGCTCCAGGAAAAGAGATTCCACCTCAACATTTGGAGGAACTTTGACAGTAAAAGCTCTTCGATAATGGAACAAACTCCCTTGGAGTGTAGTGGAATCTCCTTCCTTGGCGGTCTTTAAACAGAGGCTGGATGGCCATCTGTCGGGGATGCTTTGATTGAGAACTCCTGCATGGCAAGGGGTTGGACTAGGTGGCCCTTGGGGTCTCTTCCAATGCTATGATTCTGTGATTTCTATGATTCTATGTGCACAGTTGCCTTTCAAACAGATTTTGCCATGTGTTCCTGGAGCATATCAGATTTTCTACCAGCTGCTCAGTAATCCTAGCAATTTACTGTCTCCTTCAGGACAAAGTCCACATCCCTGGTGCCATCTACCTCTCCGTCAAATTTGATCCCCAGTGTAACACGGAGGAGGGCTGCGATGAGCTGGTCATTGCCAGCAGCTGCGACTTCATCCACGATCGACACACTTTCAGTGGGCCTCCCCACAAATGGACCGACTTTGAACTTCCAGGTAAAACCTGACCACAGAGTTGCACTGAAAGTCCTAGAGATCCCTAGAGAGAATACTCTACTAGGCCGTTGCACCTCCTCCGGCGCAGTTCTGTGGTCAGTGTCTGTCAGACGTTGAACACAGAATTGCGCCGGAGGACCTAGAGATTCCTAGAGAGGTGTCCTCTTAGATAAAAACATGATGTTTTTGTTACTTGTGGTTTTTCCATATTCACTGGGATCTTGTGCCCCTAACCCTAGCGAATAGGGAGGGACAAGTGTATATATTCACCAAGGATACCAGCTCAAGTCAGCATGAGAATCATAGCGAGATGTCATGTTTTGTGAGCGCAAAGAGTGCCACTGTTGAGCTTTGGGGGGAGTTGGTTGCGTCTCTGTGGATAGGTTCAAGTTCAGATTTATTGTGTTGCAAGCAAGCAGACAGTTTACACAAATCTGTAGATAAGGGATAATTTTCTAGCCGCCTCTTGCTTCAGGCTGTTCATGTTTTGCCAGGCGATACCCTCTACTACCGCTTCACCAGTGACATGAGCAACACCGAATGGGGCTACAAGTTCACAGTGACGGCAGGACACCTGGGGAGATTTCAGACAGGTGAGCACTTTCCAAAAGTGGCATGTTGCAGCATCCTCACTTCTCTTGTGACAGTTGGTCATCTTGGCTCAAAAGCTGTATTTTTCTTTCACTGGGCGGTCTGAACAAGATGTAGACACAGCCTTCTCCCATGTGGCGCTCTCCAGGTGCATCAAGACTGCAGCTCCCACCATCCCCATCCGGCATGGCCGATGAAGAGACATGTAGTCAGGCACATCTGGAGGGCCCCTACTTTTCGCCACCCGCCCACCAGTCCCTGACCACCTTTGTTTGTTGTTGTTGCTTGTCACAATAGTTGACATGAAAATATAGATGCAATTTTAATTTTTTTAATTAAAATAGAACAGTAAAGGATGGCTAAGACCCTACAAAATCTTACAATTATAAAATAAACTTTCAAAACCTTGAAAAGCATCACACACACACACACACACACACATATATATATGTATGTATATATAGTCCTATACAATTTAAGTTGTTTGGAATAGATCGGACCATAGTGACCACTGGCAAGTTGGAGGGCAGACAGTTATAAAATTTGTATTAACAAAATCGATAAGCCGTTTTTCATATCAGAAGGATTCTTGGTTTTGTTGTTTTGAAGTTACATTTCATTTTATCTAATAGCTTCTCCATTAGCCATTGGTCCCAGACTCTATAGATGCAGTTAATGCTCCACATTCCCCAAGTTGCATTGCATTGATATGATCCATGGATAAGTCAAGGGTAAAACGTAGGGACATGTAGCAAAGGATCTTAATGATGATTGGAAAATGATCCCAAAGAACGGATGCATGTATCAGACAGATTGAACGATACTGCACAACATGCAATGCAACTGTGTTGAATTTCAGGCTTTGAGATCCTGAAGCAGATGCTGCTGGAAGAAAGGGTCATCCCTCACATCCCACTGGCCAAAGTCTGGGAGTGGCAGGTGGGTGTTGCCTGCCGACAGACTGGCCACCAGCGGCTGAAGGCCATCCATTTGCTCCTCAAGATAGTACAATGCTGCAGCGAGAGGTAAGCTTGCTAAATCTGCTTCCAGTTTCTGTTTCCAGTTGAGAAACTGGAGCGTGTCCAAAGGAGGGTGAATGAAATGGTGAAGGGTCTGGAAACCAAGCCCTATGAGGAAAGACTTAGGGAGCTGGGGATGTTTAGCCTGGAGAAGAGAAGAGTAAAAGGTGATATGATAGCCCTGTTTAAATATTTGAAGGGATGTCATATTGAGAGGGAGCAAGCTTGTTTTCTGCTGCTCCAGAGAATAAGACCCAGAACAATGGATGCAAGCTACAAGAAAAGAGATTCCACCTCAACATTAGGAGGAACTTCTTGACAGTAAGGGCTGTTCGGCAGTGGAACACACTTCCTCAGAGCTTATGGTGCAGTCTCTTCCTTTGGAGGTTTTTAAACAGAGGCTGGATGGCCATGTGTTGGGTATGCTTTGATTGAGAGTTCCTGCATGGCAGGAGGTTGGACTGGCTGGCCCTTGTGGTCCCTTCCAACTCTACGATTCTATGATCCTGTGCTTTGTTCTTTCTGAGTAAGGTTCTAATTCTCATGATCTGGGGGGTGGACTCATGAGACTTTTGTATCTGTGATTTCTTTTGAAAGCGTTTTATTTTTAATGTTAAATCTGTTGTTGTTGTCAAGTGAAATTTTGGAGTTGACCAGTCTATTGGCACCAATTGGGATGGACATAAGGTGGCCAGTGAGTCATCCCAAGTGTCTGTGCACTCTGTTCCCAAATAGCTAATAGTGTCCCACTAGTGTTCGTTTCATCACACTTGTTTAATTTTTAATGTTATTTTAATTCAGTAAACAATATACGCATATACATGTGCACATAATACTTTGACACCAACTAACATATATTCTAACATATACATATCTCAACATACATACCCACTCTATACATATTTTGTGAATCTAACTCCGATTCTAAAATATATGTTACCTATACATCCTTAATAAAATTAATCAGTTAGATCAAGTTTATCTTTGAATCTTGTCCTCTTTGGTTTCTCTTTCTGTCCTGTTCTTCTGTTCTCCATTCCTTCTAATATTTCCTTTCTAATTCATTCAAGTTTCTACCCCCCTTTAATGCCTTCTGTTTCATCACATATTCAAAAACATTTGGTTTCCCCCCTTTAGGCTGATAGTGCCAAAAAGAAAAAGTGAGAAGAAGAGACCGAAAAGAACTATTACTAGTCATACCTTGCCCTGCTTCTCAAATAGCTAATAGTACCCTCTATTAGCCATGCGCACATGTGTGCGCGGTGGGAGAGAACATGGTTTCAGTTTCACACTAAGACATGAAGCAGATCAAGCACACTTCGGATGGTTGCTGCCCTTCTGCCTGACCTGTGTCCTGGTGTGGTTGTGAACATCAAAACATGGCCTGGGACCTGTTAGTTTAGTGGTATATTAACTTTTGCATGTTTCTCTACATCTGTTCTAAATTTTGGGAGCACCCTTGCTTCCCACGGCAGGGAAGAAGTAAGGAAGTGAGTGAGTGGGTAAGTGAATGAATGAATGTTTGAGGAACGCTCTGCCCTGAGCTGCTTGGAGGAAGAAAGACAGGGTCCAGGGATATAGATCAGTTCAAATTAGGAATGGGAGAAATTAGGGCACCTCAGAACGATGGAGCGAAGAACCGTTTTGGTAGAGGAATAGGAGCAGAGCGCAGTTCAGTTCTTCCGCACTGTCTTACCCTTATGTGTTTATGACAGCCTCTTTCTCCTTTCAGGGACTGCGACCTCACTTTGCTGAAGCCTCTTTGGCATCTTTTCAGCTGCATGGAAAACAACGTGCATCACGACGTGGCCAAGCCTGGCATCCTTCTCCCCCTTCACCAGGCCCTTACTGAACTCTTCTTTGTTACTGAGAGCAAAGTTAGCGTAAGCATCTCGACAGAGCTGGGAATCATTTGCAGTCATAGACTATTTTTCTTCTTCTTTCCTCATCTTGCCCCTCCACTAGTTATTGCCTGTGTGTGTGTATAAAGAGTTCAAGGTTTCCTTTGGGTAGTGTGCATGAAATGGCAACTGAAATTAGTTGGCTGCTACAAAGAATAATGTTCTTTTCTGCTAGAATGATACTTTTTGCCTCCAGTGGCTCTCTTGCTTGAGCTTTCTCCTGGGGCATGTGTGAAAAAGATCATTATAATGCTGTCCATGGACAAATTAAGTGGGTTTTCAATCCCGGATTAATTTGTAGCAAGACCCCCCAAACCTCTGAAATGCAAGGCTATAAGCCTTACCCCTTCTAGCTGTGTAGCAAAGTGTCTCTGTGTATTCATTTTCCTGGTGCAAACCTAGTTGTCCAAGGACTTTCAACCTGTTCTTTTTCAGAAAGATAGTCTGTTTCAGTATAAAAATGTGGGGGTGGGCAATCTAAAAATGGGGAGTGGGGGGAAGATGAGGAACAACTGGTTTATCTTAGCATGAGTTTTCTTACATCTGAAGAAGTGGATTGAAATCCACGAGAGTTCATGCTAGAACAAATCAGTCAAAAACATGCTTGGAAAGCCACAAGGGCTCATGCTAAAATAAATCAGTAAAGTCCCTTTCACACTGAAATTATAGCACTATGATGCCACTTGCACTGCCATGGTTGCATCCTATGGCATCCTGGTGTTTGTAATCTGATGAGGCTCTTGAGCTGAGAATTCAGTGCGCCCTTCTCTAACCTGCAAATCCCATGCCTTGGGACATTGCTAGGGCAACTAAAGTGGAACTGTAGCCCTATAATTATGAAGTGTGAAAGGGACCTTAGTCTTTTAAGATACCATTCTATTTTTCCCCATTCCTTTTCTCCTCCCCAACATGAGCTTGTTCCGTGTTTTGCACGTGGATCTTAATTCACTTTTTGTGCTTTCAGGAACTTGGATCTCTGCAGGATTACTTGCTTGCCTTAAATACAGAAGACCATCTCCACCGCTGTACAGCACAGGTACAATGTGTAGCAGTGTGCCTTTGTTTGCCTGCCTGCTTCCTCTCTCCTGCGCCAAGGCCACACTCCTTCACTTTCTGCCGTTTCCTGCTCTTTGTGATGGGAGTTACATTAACAGTGGCCCTTGATGTCTGCTTGCATGCCATCTTTCCTCCATCCCTCCCGGCTCCATCAGGAAAACAAAGGGAGGAAAATAGGGGTTGGGGCAAAAATTACTCAAAGGGAAGAAAGGAGTTAAAATTGGAGCTGCTGGATTAGCGTCAGTTCTAATACCCGGGCGATTGCTGAAGGCTCTCTGTACATTCGATTCGAGTGAACTGAAATACCATAACAGAAGAGACCAATACTGGTTGCTCCCTGCAGTAAAGCAGGGTCAGAGGACCTCTTTTAGTGTACCACATAGTCATAGAGTTGGAAGGAACCTCAAAGGCCACGTGGTCCAGTCCTTTGCCACACAGGAATACACAGGAAAGATGCCCATATAACCTCTTTAAAGATCAGGAGTCCATCAATCTCCACTTGCCAGGTAAAATCAGTTTAAATCTCTTCACAGACAATAACCGAGATTTAGCAGAGGCATTTAGAATTAGTAAAGCACCCTGTGAAAGGTGGGAAACCATAAAATGGTGGTGTCGTGAGGAGAGAGATGTGGTTGTCTTGGGGGCTTTGAAAGGCTGGGTTGGACCCCAGAGCCTGCGGTTGTAGTAAGCGATCAGTGTGGTTCTGATGCAGGTTGTAGACTCGGTGCAGTATATGGACAGGATGCTGCAGAGGCCTCCTAGGTTGTTTTGAAGGTCCATCTGCTCCAGCGCCTCATTTCCAACAGCGAGCAGAGTCCCCCACACATTAGCAGTCACCCTTCCCACACTTGTCCTTTCAGAAAATGGCATTTCAGGGGATAACCTATACCCATGTTTTGCTCTTTTTCTGGAGAAAACCTAAAGAGAGAGACACATACACCCCACTCCAGGTTTTGTCTTCTCGGGCAAATGTTCTGCAATCCTTTTTAGGACAGAAGCTCTGAAACAGGAGAGGGGGAGCACTGTCTCACAGGTGGCACTCCCTCCTTGCAGAATTGTTCTCTCTGTGTCTGCAAACTTGTTTCAGCTTCACCTACTTTAGTGCCCTTGAGGCTGTATGGCCAGGTGCACCATGTGCTGCGGCAGAGGCCAACAGAGCATGGGGTGGAGAAGAAGTGTTATCATTGATGCAGATGGGTGCTTGGCATTCTCTGGCTAAATGCAACTGTTCATTGAGATTCCTTCTCCATTGCTTTCTCTCTGAGAAATCAAAAGCACACTTTATGAAGCATCCTGTCATCTCTAAAGCCCCCCCCCCCACCTTCCCTTTCATGTTCCTCCAAAAGACTTGAGCCTAACCGTCACAATTGTGAGTGCAATTGAAAAAGCTGTGGGCAGAGTCTGTAAGAAACTGGAGTGTGTCAGAGAAAGCATCGCCTTGAGTCCCTGTAAAGAAAGGTGGGATCTAAGTAAAACAAAATAAAAAGGCTGCACTCCTTTGCAGGGCTTTGGCTGAGACTAGCTCAGTAGCAGAGCGAAAACACCAGACATCTCAGGCAGCAGCAGGGCTGTGACAGGTTCTCACGCAGGGATGGAGAAGAACCAGGAGCCTTTGGGTTGGTTTGGACTACCTATCCCATCCTTGTCCACTGGTCATGCCGGATGGCATGATGGGACTCTGAAGAACAAGCTCTTAAGAGCTTGGGAATGCTGTGAATGAAACTTACCTTGATTTCAGTAAGCCTTTTGGCAAAGTCCCCCATGATATCCTTGCAAAAAAAGCTAGTAAAATGAGGGCTAGACAGTGCAACCATTCGGTGAAATTTGTAACTGGTAGACTTACTGAACCCAAAGAATACTCAACAATGGTTCCTCCTCATCCTGTTAAGACAATGGTCCTCAAACTTTGGCCCTCCAGATGTTTTGGACTTTGACTCCCAGAGTTCCTAACTGTTGGCTTTCTAGGTGCTGAAGTCCAAAACACCTGGAAATCCTTGAAAAATCAAAACCCAGCACTTTGAGTGGAGCCCAAAACCAACCTGAAAAGCCCCCAAACTCCACCCTCAAACCCATCACTTTCTCTTTCTAGCATTCGTTCTTGCTTGCTTGCTTTCGTGCTTTCTCCATTCATGTCTTTCTGTTTCTTTTACCCCACCACCACGCAGGCCCTGAAAAACATTGCTGCTATTAGCCTTGCCATTAACTATCCCAACAAATCAACAAGCCCCTGGACTGTTTAATAATGGCGGCGACATAGGATGGTTTCTTGCCTGAGGAAATCCTGGCCACGAGCATCGCTGCTGGGCTGGGGAACCAGAGGAGGAAAAAGAGGCCTCTCCCGCTTCAGCGTACGGCCGCCCTGCAGCCAGCCGACCGACCGACCGACCGACCTCCCTTCCACCCAATGTAGATTCTGTAAAAGCAAACACACCCCTCCGAGGAAACAGGGGTAAGGGGCACAACACACGCCGGAGCCCCTCTTACATCATTTAGAGTTATGTATGCACTTCTATTGTAGCATGCCTGTGGAACAGTATTTTACTTTCTCTCAGTTCTGGAAGGGGGGGAACAAAGGTGGATGAAGCTCTCACCGTCCCCGAAAGGGGGAAGAACACAGGCTCTCCTCTGGTTGTTATCATCCTACATTTCATCATCCACACAGTGACGCACCTCCCAGAAAAACCAAATATATCAAATGGACACTTAAGTGGTTTGGAGAAGCCTTTTGACTTGGAGTGGGTCTCTCTCGCCGCCATGTCTGTGAAGCTGGAGGACGACACAAGAAGCGACGCAAGACCAAAAACTGCTTAATGCTGCCACCTAGCATCTTTTCTTTCTCCCCCCCCCCCCCAACAGTGAAAAAGCTGTCTCTTGTCTCCATTCAGGGGGGGGCAACTTGCAGCACCCAGCTTTATGTACTGGAAAGAAGCCGGAGAGGTGGGACAAAAGTGGAGTGCGGGAAACTTGGTTCCATACTTTTATGGATTGAAAATGTTTGGCGCTGGGGGAAGCTAGGTCTGTGTCATTTCTGCTAGTTAACAATCCTCCTCTGGTGGCCCAGGTTCCTTGTTGCATGCCTTAGGATTTGTGGTTCAAAAGGTCTGCGCACAGAGGCCAGAAAAGGGAACGGTTCTGCCCTCCCAAAATATTTCACCTGGACAGTCTTGACTGTCCTCTGTCTCGATCTCTCTTTGAGACAAAGCCGGTGTAAATGCAGGCCCTCCAGTGTCTGTCCATTCACCCGCCTTGGTGTCTCAGAGCAATAATCACACTGAAGGCAGGAAGACCTCTAAGGTTGAAATAAATTGGCTTTAAATTCTTGTCTCTGGTTGGAGACACCATGTGTCCCACCCCATGAAGGACAAGGTGCTTCTGTGTGGAAGCTGGTAGTTGATGTTGCGTGGTTTTGCCCCCGAAGCTGCCAGCTTAGTTTTATTTTAATTTTAGGAGGATGCATAAGCATCCCTGGAAGACATCCCTTCGCTTCGGTATCTCTTTTAGACCATTCAGACTTCCAAAGGGAAGATGAACCTGGTTGAATTGAGTGGGAAGTCCCAATCAGTATATAGGAAGGCATTGCATTTTGGACATAGTGTCCAGAAGTATTGCCTCTCCCAGCATGCAGAGGGTACCAGCAAGGTTGGCTTTCTGAGACATTCTGGTTTTGTTGGTGGGGAGGGCACACTGGGTGCCCTCTGCAAGGGCCCTTTTTCTTCTAGCCTTTGCCAAGTGTAAGATTTACAGCAGTCCAAAGACATGGTATGTCCAAAGTAGTAAAAGTCGGAGGGAAGACAGGGGAGAAATGTCAACCCTGAGCAGCTGGGAGAAACTGGACTGGCTTCAGTAGTGCCCAGGACTACTATGCCAGGTGGAAAATCGGAGCAGGAAAGTCTCTGGTGATACACCTAGCATTGCCCCCCAAATGTGGGGCAGTAGCCATCTTTGGATCACAGTGCATGAACCACACTAGATATTCTTTAAATGCTCCCTGTTGCAAAACAGAGCTGCCTGTTGTCTTCCTAGTGTACTAGAAAAGAGCAAGCAGGCTCATTGGCGGCAAACTAAGATAAGGATTGTTTTTTCCACCTTCATGTCTGTGCCCAAAGGTCCCTTTTTGGATGACAAGAGTTCTGGGGAAAGACAATCCAATGGTGAGGAGTAAAGGAAGCCCCTTGGTTACCCAGTTTGCCAAAGGGACTCTTTGGAGATGCAGCTGTAGTTGCCACCCTTCCTTTCTCCATCCACATTTAGATGGACGCCTCTGAATCTTCAGGGATGTATACCAAGGCCCTGAATCTCACAGTGCTGTGGCTTCCCCCGTCGTCTTTTTGGCTTACAGGTTTGCTTTACATAACCAGGTGCATATGTAAACAGAGGCGCACTGTGTGACATCGGTCCCTGTTCAGAACATTTTTCCTCCCGGATGCCTAGCAGGCGTTTTGAAGCCAGTAACCTCCCTTCTTCCAGCCCCGGTCGCAAGGGTTCCTTAGGCAGCTGGGGACTGTTGTGCCTGCCTTAATGGTGGATTGCTCTTCGCATTTCTTCTGCACGCTACCTTTAAATGGTCTTTTGGTTGGAAGAGCCGTGCAAAGAGAGGCAGAGGACATGCTCAAAGTGCTTGCCATGCTTAGGAGTTTCGAGTTGGATGCAAAAATGCTCAATTCGGATTGTACAAAGGGGACGGGGAAGGGAGGAGTATGCAATGTGCCTCTAACGGATGATGATGATGATGATGATGATGATGGTTGTGCGTGTGTGTTGAACTATATCTGACATATGAAGAGACCACCATCATCCACCATTCTAACCCACCGCTCTTGTTTTTCAGCATTTAAAAAAAAAATAATGGGTGGTCGTTGATTATTATTTTTTCCTTCCCCTTTACGGGTTTATTTTTCCTTCAACTTCATGACATTTAATCGTTTTTTTCGAGGGGGCGGGAAATCGGTGGGCCCGGGTCTCATTTGGTTTGACCTCGTCGCAAAAACCGACCCCTTAGATTTATTCCCTGTTTTGGTTTCATGTGTATTTAAATAATAATAAAAAGAAGAAGAAGTTATAGATGCAGTGGATATATGCAAATGAAGAGATATATTGTAAAAAAATCTATTAAAAATGGAAGTACAAAGATACGTATCTGATCATTGTGTGTATGTATGTTGTTGTCTTGTTTAATAATGTTTTTATTAACGTGAGATCACATATAAAAAACACACACATTCTTTTACCGCTCGGCAGGGCAAAGATAAAACATACAGATAGCAAAAGGACATAGCTAACAAATCATAGACTCATAGAGTTGGAAGAGACCCCAAGAAGAGCCATCCAGTCCAACCCCATTCTGCCATGCAGGAACTCTCCATCAAAGCATCCCCATTGACAGATGGCCATCCAGCCTCTGTTTGAAGACCTCCAAAGAAGGAGACTCCAGCACACTCCAAAGCAGCATCTTCCACTACCAAACACCTCTTTCTGTCTGGACATCCCTCCTAATGTTGAGGTGGAATCTCTTTTCCTGCATACATACATTCATACATTCGCCATTCATTACTTCCTTATTACCGACTTTGGTCAATTTCCTTAAACTTATTGGCTATCTTCAAGAAAATAGATACAACTTGGAGGAAAAAATCCCTAACTTCCCCCTTTTCCTTTGCTTTATTTTTCCATCTTTCCATTTCTTCATTGAGTCCAAATCCACTTACAGATTCCTACTGTACACACACATATTTCTCCTTAGATTTAATCCACTTCTACTCTTGTAATCACTATTTTCCCCCAGCATTTGTTATATTACAGTTACTGTAGGCTTTGCACAATCTTTCAGGCGTTAAATACCCCCCGAAACACATCTTGTAATAATTCCCCTTTGAATTTTGACTTCATCTTCTTTTCCATGACGTTTCCCACTGTTGGAGATCTGTCTTATACCAAATGTTTTGCAGCCGCTTTGCCGTATTTTCTTTTACGATGTCTTCTTCTGTATACAATTTCAGAATGCATTTATATAGTGGGTATGTTTGAGGGGGCGGATATTGACGCGAATGTTTCCCACGGATGTGTCTGACCATTTGGCAAAAGTTGGCTCGGTTTGTAACAAGTTCCCATCAGCACTTTTAGCAACAAAACCAGTATCCCCTCAATATAGTTCCTTCCCGTATGGGTTGGAATACAACTCCCATCTTCCTCAAGGTCCTACCTGACATCTTGTGTGTATATATGTATATATATATATATATATGCATCCCTTTTTTGCAATATAAAAATGTAGGGTCCAGCCATTGCTTTATATCTGCAGCTATTGTATGTGTTTGGAGGAACTTTTCACCAATGGTGCTAGGAAGATTAACCTTTGTTTCCCCCCAGTTTCTTTCACAAGTGCCTACCCCAGAGCTTGGAAGATGTAACACATTACAGCAGTGCTTTGCAAGCCATCTGATATGGGAATCCTGTAGGTCCCCCCCCTCTTAATACTCCAAGGACTGTATTTGGACCCATTGAATGCAATTGTTTCCTGGAAATTGGTTGCAAATCAGGCGCTGATAGTTTGCCTATTGGCACTGATCCATGAGCCACCACTTGCATTGTAGTATAATACATTACAAGCTATATATTCCTTGCAGGAATAGCAATGCTTTAGGCCTCAAATGCTCTAGGGCTGTAGCTATAGAGTGATATGGCAATGCGAACATTAGCACTTGGAGGTTGTTTCCCAAGGCGTGCTGTTAGCATTACAAAAAAGCCACAGCTTGGACTTTGTTAAGGAAAGAATAAAAAGAAATCCATGGGGAAAGGATGGGAGTGGTGGTCTATATTCCCTTCTGTGGTTTTTTTCTCCCCATCTTGAGGCAGCAACAACAAGAAGAGATATTCCTGCGATATGTCACAGGGAAACAAGTACAACCAAGCAGTATCAAGAGTGTGGTCCAGATGACAGAAATTAATGCGGAAGAAGAGACAAGCGAAGGGAGGCTGCATCGGTTTGTTTTGGCCAAAGCCACCTGGGAAGGACAAGAGTCGACCATCTTTTCTCCCTTCTGCTGAATTAACTGGATGCAAACAACATGAAATGTATAGATATAAGATGGAGGACATTTGGCTTCACAAGACGACGTGCGAAAGGGATCTAGGAGTTCTAGTAGACCATGAGTTGAACAAGACTCAACAGTGTGATGCAGCAGCTGAAAAGCCAATGCGATTCTAGGTTTCACCAATAGAAGTATAGCATCCAGATCAAGGAAAGTGATAGTGCCACTCTGTTCTGCTTTGGTCAGGCCTCACTTTGACTAATAGTGTGTCCTGTTCTGGGCATCACAATTTGAAAAGGATGGAACATGTCCAGAAGAGCGCAACCAACATGGTGAAAGGTCTGGAAACCATGCCTTATGAGGAGAGACATAGGGAGCTGGGTATGTTTACCCTGGAGGAGAGAAGGTTAAGCGCTGATATGGTAGCCCTGTTTAAGTATTTGAAGGGGTGCCATGTTCAGGGTGGAGTGAGCTTGTTTTCTGCTGCTCCAGAGAAGAGGACACAGAGCAATGGATGGAAGCTGTAGGGAAAGAGATTCCACCTAAACATTAGGAGGAACGTCCTGACAGTATCGATTCGAATCTCTTTCCCTTATCAAGGAGGATGAAGAAGAGCAGCATGGACAGACTTCAGGGACGGAGCAGGGGAGCCTGAGAGTCCCACCCGAGGGAACAGTCGCTGCTAAGCCTCGGAGGAGGCGTGTGGTCGTAGTGGGGGACTCCTTGCTGAGGGGTACAGAAGCAGTGATTTGTAGGCCTGACAAGATGTCTCGAGAGGTGTGTTGTCTTCCAGGTGCAAAGATCCGTGATGTGACAGAGAGGCTGACAAGACTGGTCAAGCCTACTGACCAATACCCCTTCCTTTTGGTCCACGTGGGAACTAATGATACTGCAAGACACAGCATTCAGAACATCAAAAGGGATTATGAGGCGCTTGGTAGGAAGCTGAAAGGAATGGATGTACAGGTTGTCATCTCGTCTCTTCTGCCAGTTGAAGGGCATGGTCCAGGAAGGGAGAGGAAAATAGCAGATGTGAACAACTGGCTCCGCAGATGGTGCCGCCGAGAAGGATTTGGATTCTTCGATCATGGGCTGCGGTTCCATGAGGAGGGACTTCTTGCAACAGACGGGTTGCATCTCACGCCAGTTGGAAGAAATGTTTTTGCCAACAGTCTCAAGAACGTGATCAGGAGAGCTTTAAACTGAGTTCCGAGGGGAAGGGAGACAATATTAAGGAAGGCGAAAGGGATGGCGAAAATAGTCAAACTGACATAGAGGAAACAAGGCAAACAGTGCAAGGACCCAGCAGTGGGAGGCAAAAAAACTTGCACAGGCAGCAAGTAAAAGGGAACCATGGTCTGCGATGTCTCTACACTAATGCACAGAGCATGGGAAATAAGCAAGATGAACTCGAACTCCTAGTACAACAAAGCAAATATGATATAATAGGCATCACTGAAACCTGGTGGGATGAGTCTCATGATTGGAATGTGGAAATAGAGGGGTATAACCTTATTAAGAGAAATAGGCCAAACAGGAAAGGAGGAGGAATAGCACTATATGTCAGAGATATTTACACCAGTGAAGAGATCCTGGACATCAATCATGGAAGCCAGGTGGAGAGCGTCTGGATAAGAATCAAAGGGGAGGGAAACAACAAGGGTGTTACGGTGGGAGTCTACTACAGACCCCCAAGTCAGACTGAGGAATTGGATGATATCTTTCTAGAACAGATGACCACACAGTAAGAAAAGAGAGATGTAGTAGTGATGGGCGACTTCAACTACCCTGATATTTGCTGGAAGTCAAACTCAGCAAAATCCTCAAGGTCTAGCAAATTCCTCACTTGCCTGGAAGACAATTTCATGGTCCAAAAGGTGGAAGAGGCAACAAGGGGGTCAGCTATTTTAGATCTGATCCAAACCAACAAGGATGACTTGGTTAATGGGGTGCAAGTGGTGGGATCCTTAGGTGGAAGCGACCATGTTCTCCTGGAGTTTGTTATACAATGGAGAGGAGAAGCCAGGCAGAGTCAGACACGCATCCTAGACTTTAGGAGAGCGGATTTTAGTAAACTTAGAGAAGTACTGAGGGCGATTCCATGGTCAGAAATACTAAAAGATAAAGGAGTTCAGGACGGATGGGAATTTCTCAAAAGAGAGATACTGAAGGCACAATTTCAAACAGTTCCAGTGAGAAAGAAAAACGGGAGGTGTCTCAAGAAACCAGGATGGATGACTAAGGAACTTTCAACCGAGCGAAGTTTGAAACGGAACATGTATAAGAAATGGAAAAAGGGGGAAATCACGAAAAAGGAATTCAAAGAAATAGCAGGCATGTGTAGGGGTAAAGTCAGAAAAGCTAAAGCGCAGAATGAACTCAGGCTTGCTAGAGAGGTTAAGAACAATAAAAAGGGCTTTTTTGGATATGTCCGCAGCACAAGTAAGAAGAAGGAAATGGTAGGACCACTGAGTGGAGAAGATGGCAAAATGCTAACAGGCAGAATTACTCAAGACCTTCTTTGCCTCAGTCTTCTCAGAAAAGGCAAAGGGTGCTCAACCTGAGGATAATGGAGCAGAGGACAGAATAGGGGAATTTCAGCACAGAATAAGTAAAGAGATAGTAGAGGAACACCTTGTTAATCTAAATGAATTTAAGTCTCCGGGACCAGATGAACTCCATCCAAGGGTATTAAAAGAACTGGCAAAAGTAATATCGGAGCCATTGGCAATAATCTTTGAAAACTCCTGGAGAACAGGAGAGATCCCAGCCGACTGGAGGAGGGCAAACGTTGTCCCCATCTTCAAAAAGGGGAAAAAAGAGGATCCCAACAATTATCGTCCAGTTAGTCTGACATCAATACCAGGAAAGATTCTGGAGCAGATCATTAAACAGAGAGTCTGTGAACATCTAGAAGGCAATGCCATAATCACAAAAAGTCAACATGGGTTTCAGAGAAACAAGTCATGCCAGACAAACCTAATCTCTTTCTTTGACAAAATTACCAGCTTGGTAGATGAAGGGAATGCTGTGGATATAGTATATCTTGATTTCAGTAAGGCCTTTGACAAGGTTTCCCATGACATTCTTGCAAACAAGCTTGTAAAATGTGGGCTAGACAAAGGAACTGTTAAATGGATCTGTAATTGGTTGACCGGCCGAACCCAAAGGGTGCTCAACAATGGCTCCTTTTCATCCTGGAGAGAAGTGACCAGTGGGGTCCCACAGGGCTCTGTCCTGGGCCCAGTGCTATTCAACATCTTTATCAATGACCTGGATGACAGAATTGGGAGCATACTTATCAAATTTGCAGATGACACCAAATTAGGGGGAATAGCTAATACCCCAGAGGACAGGATCAAGATTCAAAATGACCTGAATAGACTAGAAAGCTGGGCCAAAGCTAACAAAATGAAATTCAACACAGAGAAATGTAAGGTATTGCACTTAGGGCGGAAAAATAAAATGCACAGATATAGGATGGGTGACACCTGGCTGAATGAAACTACATGTGAAAGGGATCTAGGAGTCCAAGTGGACCACAAGTTGAACATGAGTGAACAGTGTGATGCGGCAGCTAAAAAGGCCAATGCTATTTTAGGCTGCATCAATAGAAGTATAGTGTCTAGATCAAGAGAAGTAATAGTGCCACTGTATTCTGCTCTGGTCAGGCCCCACCTAGAATATTGTGTCCAGTTCTGGGCGCCACAATTCAAAAAGGACATTGAGAAACTGGAGCGTGTCCAAAGGAGGGCGACAAAAATGGTGAAGGGTCTGGAAACCATGCCCTATGAGGAACGACTTAGGGAGCTGGGGATGTTTAGCCTGGAGAAAAGAAGGTTAAGAGGTGATATGATAGCCCTGTTTAAATATTTGAAAGGATGTCATATTGAAGAGGGAGCAAGCTTGTTTTCTGCTGCTCCAGAGAACAGGACCCGGAACAATGGATGCAAGCTACAGGAAAAGAGATTCCACTTGAACATTAGGAGGAACTTCCTGACAGTAAGGGCTGTTCGGCAGTGGAATGCACTCCCTCGGAGGGTGATAGAGTCTCCTTCCTTGGAGGTCTTTAAACAGAGGCTGGATGGCCATCTGTCAGGGATGCTTTGATTTGGATTTCCTGCATGGCAGAATGGGGTTGGACTGGATGGCCCTGGTGGTCTCTTCCAACTCTACGATTCTATGATTCTATAAGAGCTGTTCGACAGTGGAAGACGCAGTCAGAGTCTCCTTCTTTGGAGGTTTTTAAACAGGCTAGATCAGTGATGGCGAACCTATGGCACGCATGCCAGAGGTGGCACTCAGAGCCCTCTCTGTGGGCACATGTGCCATCGTCCCAACACAGAGTTTGCCAGAGTTTGTTTCTAGAAAGCCAGAGGAAAATGGCACTTTGCAATAAATAAGTGGGTTTTGGGTTGCAGTTTGGGCACTCGGCCTTGAAAAGGTTCACCATCACTGGGCTAGATGGCCATCTGTTGGGAATGCTTTGATTGTGATTTCCTGTATGGCAGAATGGGGTTGGTCTGGATGGCCCTTGGGGGGTCTCTTCTAGGATTCTAGAAGCGCTTGGATTGTGTATTCCTACATGGCAGAATGGGGTTCAACCGAATGACCCTTGGAATCTCTTCCCACTCTGTGACTCCATGCAGTGCTTTTGCAGTTTGAGCTCAATTTCCCCAAAATGAAGGAGACGAGAAGTGAGGACATATGAAAGCAGATGGGAAAATGGGACAAGGAGAGGATAAATGTGGACCATCCCAGCCAAATCGGGACAGTTGTGAGAGTGCTATGTGTGTTAGAGACGTTCAACAGTGCATACAGTACTGAAAGGGAACATCAGTGGACAGAGGAGCACTGAACATAACTGACTCCGGTAACATTGGAAGTTCTGCTCTTCGGGATCTTGGTCCGTCTTGAAGGAAGAGGGATGCCATCAGGAACGTCGTGTCCTCTGGCGAAGGTTGGGTGGGTTTGTTCCCGGAGCGCCACTAGCCTGTATGCCGCTGTTTCCACCCTCACAGATCTGCTGTCTGGGCGAAGGTCTAGAAAAGGATCTAAGCAGCTGTTTCTTGCAAAGGCCTTCTGTTGCTCTGAAACGAGAATATTTAATTAATGCATTTTTTCCCCAATGCCATTTTTAGATGCATTCCCCCCCCCCACAACCTCCACCTGCCAGTTGTCTTTTCTTCTGTTTTGGTAAAGCCCTTTTCCATGCGCGGCGGGAAGAAACAGACTGGTTTCCAGTCCTTGCAAAAAACATAAAAACAAACAATAAATGCCGCATTGATTTCTATGGCAGGATAAAGAGGCGAGTGGAAAAGGGAACCCGCTGTACCTGCCACGCTTCCGGTTCATTTCGTCCGAAACGGAATGTGCCTCTTTACAGGAAATATATGTACAAAAGCAAGATCTCCAACCTTTGATTTAAGATGGCTCTGTTCAGACCCTTTCAAAATTGATTTGACCTGAATGGGGTTTGTTGTTTTGCTTGGGCCTCTGCCAAGGTCTTGCAGGAAGTAGTTCGATCTGGAAAAAAGGATTCTGGAAGGCTAAAATGTCTCTTCCAACTCTGTGATTCTATACCTTCCCACTGTTTCGGCAAGGAAAGGCGCAATTAACCCTCTATCATCCCAGTTTTATAGCTGTTTTTAAAAGGTCCCGGTTCCTTTCTCTCTTCCTCCCGCTTTTCCCCTTTGGCCTCAGTTTACTTCAATTGCTGCAAATAATGTCTAAAAGTTCGAAAAGGAATTTGCACTCAGTTCAGTAGAAGGAGAAAACCTTGCTCTTCCCAGTCAGCTCAGGCAAGGGCAAACTGCTGCAGCCGCTCCCAATTAGTAACTTTTCCCATCTTTCCATCTGCAAAACGTTGGAAGATATGAGACGCAAAAGCACTATGTGCCCAGAAATTGAAGAGGGGCATTTATATGGTAACTTCCTTGGCATTTGCGCCGAGGAGAGAAAGAAAGAGGAGACACCTTTTATCTCAGAAGTGGAAGAAGTAGGGGAATAGTAATATTTATTAGCAGTATTTGGTTTATATTTGAGGAAAGACCCAACAAGATAGGAGAGGTTGCAGTGGTTTCCTGGGAAGGGCAAGGCTCCACTCTGCAACCAGATAGCAAGCAACAGCTGCTGAAAAGCTCTCTTCTGTGCAACCATTCAGCCTCTTCTACTCAACTGAAAATCCCTCTTCTATGCAACCATTCAACCTATTCTACACAACTGAAAATCCCTCTTCTATGCAACCATTCAACCCATTCTACACAACT
This sequence comes from Sceloporus occidentalis, assembly GCA_023333645.1. Lineage (NCBI taxonomy): Eukaryota > Metazoa > Chordata > Lepidosauria > Squamata > Phrynosomatidae > Sceloporus > Sceloporus occidentalis. Next base: position 2,980,873 of record JALMGF010000064.1, on the reverse strand, counting down.
GAAAATCCCTCTTCTACGCAACAATTCAGCCTCTTCTACACAACTGAAAGTTCCTCTTCTGCGCAACCATTCGACCCATTCTACACAACTGAAAATCCTTCTTCTGCGTAACCATTGGACCTATTCTACAGAGCTGAAAATCCCTCTTCTATGCAACCATTGAGAGCCAGTGTGGTGTAGCGGTTTGCGCACTGGACTATGACTCTGGAGACCAGGGTTCGAATCCCAGCTCAGCCATGGAAACCCACCTTGGTCCAGTCACACTCTCTGAGTCTCAGAAGAAGGCAAGGGCCAAACCCCCTCTGAAGAAACCTGCAGAGAAAACCTCACGCTAGCTTGGCCTTAGGGTTTTCATAAGTCGGAAAGAAATTGAAGGCCCACAACCCAACAACACAACCGTCGAAGGTACAGGAGCTGTCTTTAGTTCTCACTCTGGCAACCCCAGAATTCAATCAGTTTTGTATCGCATCCAGCTTGAAAATAATGGCCCTCGACTGAAATTTGATTTGACTCATGGAGGATATTGTTGGGCATCTCCATGTTCCACCTTGGTGCATTCTCCTCCGTCTCACCCAGGCTGCCCCGCATGAGCGAAAACAACCCGACAGCCACCGAAACAAGTCGTAAATCAATCCGAGCAATCCGTTTCCACAGGAACTGGGCAGAACCAGTTGGTGATTTGTCCTTCATTCTCTCTGATCCCTCGGAACAATACGGCATTGTTTTGGACTCGGCCGGGCCCAAACAAGTCTGAAGGGAGCTTACACTGGGGCTGGCAATGTTTTCTTGGAGACGGCTTGTTGAACAGGAAGTCCCAAGGCCTTGACAAAGCCCTTTGGAAAAAGTTGTCTCACTCCACTGTGCCAAAAAAGCCCACAGTCTTGGCTTATCACACTATTGCCACTGGTGGAGTGGCTGGCCCATGATGTGTGGGCTTGCAAAATTTCACATGCAAAAGTTGAATGGGTCTCAGGGTCTCCAGTTTCCCTGGGAGACGATGGTGCAGATTCTTCAGTTTTGGAAGGCTCAGATCCAGGATCACAGAATCATAGAATGATAGATTTGGAAGAGACCCCAAGGGCCATCCAGTCCAACCCCATTCTGCCATGCAGGAAATCACAATCAAAGTATCTCATCCAGCCTCTGCTTAAAGACCTCCAAGGAAGGAGCTTCCACTACACTCCGAGGAAGGAGTGTGTTCCACTGTCGGACAGCCCTTACTCTCAGGAAACTCTTCCTAAAGGATAGAGCAAAGGGATGCTCAGTTAATAGAACAACAGATATAAACCTGCAAGGCTTCGTTGGTTCTTTGCAGCGTCTTGCAAAGACCAGGTCTGGGAACCATAAAGCCCTGTGAGAAGTGAATTAGGGAGCTGGGTATGTTTAGCCAGGAGAAGAGAAGGTTTATTTTAATTGATCATTTTAATGTTGAATTGGATTAGTTGATGTTTTAGGGGAGGGAGAGAATAAGTGGGATTATTGTTTTATTGGATGGATTTTTATTGTAAGCCACCTTGATCCTGATGGAGAGGCGGGGTAAAAATAAAGTATTATTATTGTTATTATTATTATTATTATTATTATTATTATTATTAGAGGTGATGTGACAGCCCTGTTTCAGTATTTGAAGGGATGTCACATTGAGGAGGGAGCAAGCTTGTTTTCTGATGCTGCAGAGAATAGGACCCAGAACAATGGATGCAAGCTCCAGGAAAAGAGACAGGCTTTGATTTTGGACGTTGAGAAGCTGGAGCGTGTCCGGAGGAGGGCAACCAAAACGGCGAAGGGTCTGGAAACCAGGGAGCCCTATGAGGAGCTGGTTAGGTTTAGCCTGGAGAAGAGAAGGGTAAGAGGTGATATGATAGTCATATTGAAGGGATGTCATATTGAGGGGTGAGCAAGCTTGTTTTCGGATGCTCCAGAGAATAGGATCGCGAGCAATGGATGGATGCAAGCTACAGGAAAAGAGATTCAACATCAACATTAGGAAGAACGTCCTAATAGGAAGAGGTGTTTGACAGTGGAAGAAGTGGTCTCAGAGGCTCCTTCTTTGGAGATCTTTAAACAGAGGCTGGATGGCCATCTGTCGGGGATGCTTTGATTGAGAGTTCCTGCATGGCAAGGGGTTGGACTGCATGGCCCTTGAAGTCTCTTCCAACTCTGATTCTATGGAATCCTGGGATTTGCAGTCTGAGGTCTCTGGCTGAGAATTCAAAATGCCCCTGGATCCACTGCCAGTCCTGGGATTCCATAGGACAGAACCATGGCAGTGAAATGTTACTGCTACAATTGTTACAATGGAATAATTGTGCAATTATTTGGACTGTCTTTCATAGGGTCACCATAAGTCAAAGCCAACCTGACCGCACACCCAACAAGGTATTCAGCGTTTTATACCAATGCTATGGATCATTGTTAGAGGACTTCACTAGGACTTCCTTGGAAAAAGTGGCACAGACAAAGCCTCCAAACCCTTGGCATGAGGATATTTCCCCCCTCTTATTTTATAACCAGCCTATGCGCCTTGATAAGGTCATTCCATAGCAGCCCTTTTCTTTAACAAGACATCTGACAATGAATGAGGGAGCTGCCAACTTTCCTCTCCTGAGCTCAACTGGACAGAGAAATCAGAGAATGCAGATTCTCGATCCCTCTCCTTTATCTCTTTATGGCCTCAATCTGGAAATATGATCATTTCTTTTAAGCACACCTGGCCCTCTGATGAAAAATCTCCGAGTAACTTGCTCTTTGTCTGCTAAGAGAAAAATGTACCCAGGCCTGGAGACTGAGAAAAGGATGCACAATGGACCAGTCTGGATAAAAACGGCTCCTGGTTCCGATACAATCATCCCTCCACATTTGCGGCTTTGACTTTGAATTGATTATTTGCGCATTTGGTTCATATGTTCTCTCTAGGAATGTCTAGGTCCTCCTGCGCAACTCTGCCGGAGGTTGACCATATGTCCCGGCGGGACCCTTGGATGATGCACTGGTGAAGTATAGTAGTGTAGCTCACAGATTTGAAGCCCCAGCTGGGGGCTACACCATCTTGTGTTGCCGTGACTTTGGCAAGTCAAGCTCACTCAGCCTCAGAGGATGGCAATCACTAAGAATACCCTAAAGAAACTTGTCAAGAAACCCCGATGATAGGGTCGCCTTAAATCAAAAATGACTTGGAGGCGCACAACAACAACAACAGCAGCAGCAAACACCCTCATTTTTCATACCATCCAACAGACAAGGACACACATGGTCATCAAGCAATATCAGATTATGATCACGATGCCAAATCTTGTAGCACTGTTGAGACTCAAGGAAAGAAAGAAGTGGGCTGCATTTCTGCATGCTGCTTACTTCTTTATTTCCGTTAGTCTCAGAGGTGCTACAAGAAGGCCTATTAGAGTTGCAAAAGAAATGCTCCTGGTTTTCATCTGTGCAATGTTGGGGTGTTTGGAGTAAGGGTGAACACTGTGGCCTGTGGGCCATAGACAGCTCCTGGGGTGTTTATTTGTGGGCTTGAGGAGGCCTCAGAAGATTGATGGGAACCAGCTATGAATTAAGCAGCAGCTGCATTGAGTGGATGATCTATACATTTGCAGCCCAGCCCTCCAGGAGTTGTTGGAGCTACCGGATTCCTTGGCATGTTCCTGAACTCTTTGCTTGACCTGGACTGCGTTTGCTGACTCTGGATGCCATCGACCTGACTTGGACATTGCCGAGACTCTGTTTGGGACTTCAGCCTTGACTTGACTAAAAGTAAGTGCAGTACTGAACTGTGTGCTACTCTGTGTCTATGTTTGATCATTAGATGATGGTCATCAGCTATATAGCCATGGTTGCCCAAGCTGTATTTGGGACACTGACGTCAGACAGAAATATGTACTAGCCCTACTTTGAGACAGGCCAAAATAAAACTGCTTTGGGTCACTTTGGAGGTATGCTGTTTAAATCTTGCATGCGTCCTAAGACTCCAGAAGCTGCACGAAAGCTACGATCCATTCCTAAGCACTGGAGCACAGCTTTGGCGCAGCTTCCGGACTCTTAAGATGCATGCAACATTTAAACAGCATACCTCCAAAGTGACCTGAAGCAGCTTTATTTTGGTCTGTCTGTATTGGGCCTGTGTTTGGGACACCAGCAGCCCTGCTTAGGTCTTCCAAACTCAGGGCAGCCATGGCTTCCTTGAGTCAATCCACCTGTGACAAAGTTTTCCCCTTTTCCTGCTACCTTCTACTTGGTTGCTGTGTGATTTCACAACTCCATCTTATGGCTAGCCCTACGGTGAACCTATCATGGGGTTTTCATGACAATATTGAGTTGATTCCCTTATCATCATCTTTCTTTACTGTCCAGCTTTCACATCCATGCATAGAAATATGATGGCCTGGACGACCCTCGCTTTGGTATCCAACGATACACATTTACACTTTGGGAGCTTACCTCCTCCTTTCCTTGCTAGGGACTTTATAACATTACGGATCTCTGGATTCCATAGGATGCGCCATGGCAGTTAAACTGGTAGCAAAGTGCCACTGAGAGCCAGCGTGGCGTAGTAGTGGTTTGAGTGTTGGACCTCAACTCTGGAGAGCATGGTTCGACTCCCAGCTTGGCCATGAAACCCACTGGGTGACTTTGAGCAAGTCACACTCTCTCAGCTTCAGGGGAAGGCAATGGTGTACCTCCTCTGAACAAATTTTGCCATGAAAACCCCACGATAGGGTTGCCATAAGTTCGAAATGACTTGAAGGCACATAACACACAAAGTGTCATGGTTATGCACAGGGTATATACCTAAAAGATACACTGAGGTGGAGAAGCTTAGTACTTGCAGAAACCAAGGGATGGCGGGGGGCCTCCAGGTCACTGGGGCAATAAATCCACTCCAGGTTTTTTAATACCCCAAAGAAGTGGAAATGCTCAGAGGATCACTGCCTAAAACCCAGGAGGACCATGTCTGCAGTGAGAGTCGGCAATACTGGGCTAGTTAGGTTGACTTAGGGTCACCCATAAGTTGGAAACGATTTGAAGGCACACAACGGCAACCTTTAGCACCCAACCGGCAGGGTCCTTGGGCCATATCATAATCCTTTTAGGAAAGCAGCTGGAACAGTGTTGAGATGCTAAAATGTCAAAACATGAGAACGTTAAAATGCTAGGATGTCGAACCTAAACAGGAAGACCAAAAATAAAAGTCAAGGGCTGTACGCTTGCCAGAAGAGGAAGGTCTTAAGGCTGGGAGTCTCATAAGGATACCAGCTAAGAGCCTGCGTGTTGTAGAGGTATGAAGATGGGAGTTTGACTCTGGGGGATCAGGGTTTGAATTCCACCTCGGCCACAGAAGCCCCCTGGGTGACCTTGGGGAAGTCACACTCTCTCGACCTCAGACGACGGAAATGGCAAACCTCTGTACAAATCTTCCCAAGAAAACCCAATGATAGGTTCGCCTTCTTGATGCCATAAGTTGGGAATGACTTGAAGGCACACAACACACCTTCAAGGGTGACAGCTGGATCTTGTTTGATATTCTGCAGATGTGGATGCTACCTGTTTCACTCATTGTGTGTGTGTGTGTGTGTGTGTGTGCGCGTTTGTGTGAGGCAACCCAAACCCTTGGAAGATAACCTGATGTCAGTGTGGCGGGGATGATTCAGTGGGTCAGTAGTTGCTGGTGGCTCCCATGTCATTCCAGGTTCTGGAGATCTTCATACAGTTGGCCCTCCATATTTGTGGCTTTGACTTACGCGGATTTGTATATCTTGTAGCACCTTTGAGACTAAGAAAGGAAGAAGTTGGCAGCATGAACTTTTGTATACCAAAGTCTACTTCCACGGACGCCTTTGGATTTTGCAGATTTGATTATTAGTGGATTTGATTCCTATGCTCTCTAGGAAACTCTGGGTCCTCCAGGTTGAGTTCTTTAGGCATTTGTAGGTCCTCAGGCACAATGCTATGGTCAACCTCTGGTAGATACTGGGCATAAAAGTGGGCTGGAAGGTGTAGGGATTGCTAGAGAGAGCACTTCTCTAGGCATTTGTAGGCCTTCCAGTACAATTCTATGGTCAACCTCTGGTAGATATTGTCCATAGAATTATGCTGGAAGGTGTAGAAACCCCTAAAGAGAACACTTCTCTGGGTATTTGAAGGTCCTCCAGTACAAATCTATGGTCAACCTCTGGTGGATGTTGAACATAAGAGTTGTGCTGGAGATTCCTAGAGACATCACTTCTCTAGGCATGTGTAGGTCCTCTGTTCTGATTACCATAGAGTTGTAGTAGAGGAATAGAGATTCCTAGAAAGGTGTTCATTCCGGTAAAAGAAAAATAGTGATTTTTAATTCATATTTTCCCACTTTCATGGGGTTCATGCATCCCTGATTCCAGTGAATGTGGGGGACTCCATTGTATTTCTATTTTAGGATCTATCCAAGCTGATGCGCCTCAGTTGTGGGAAGGGAACAGGTTCACAACCGCGGACATCTCCTTTCAAGTTTGGACCAAAACTCAGAGCGGATTCGTTGCCACTGCAGGAGCCATTAGCAGCTGGCTCCAGTACCCCAGACTCATTGCATTAGTCGTGGCCAGTAAAGTGGTATGAAACCGGATTGTTTTCTGCAGTGCAGTTGCAGCCCTTGCCTTTGCAAACCGGTGCATGCGGCTGCTTTGTTCGCCCTTCCCAGGCCACCTCCTCTCCTCACTTTTAGCACATGCCTCCATTCCTTGGTCTGCTGCATCTTTTGGGTGCCTTGCCCTAATGTGAAGCGAAGAGAGTTGCCAAGGCAACAATTTCATTAAGAAAACATGGCAGGGTTTGAAGGCAGTCTAATTTCTCCAAGGGAAGCGTCAGAGGATGCTCAAGGAAGGGAGCAACACCTCCATCTCTCTGTCTCTAAGCCCAAAAGCTCTTGCCTTCTTCCTTCTTTTGCCCAGGAAAGGAGCCAGAGCTCTCTCTGTTCATAGGAAACACTTTATGAATTAAAAATGTCAATGCAAAGCCATGGAAAGGGTTCAGTGGGAAGGTATCCAAAAACTTCCCTCGCCACCTGCACCTGAAGTGCCCCAAAGAAGGCGGGTGGCATCTCCTCTTCCTTCGCCTCTTTTTTCTTCATAGTGAAGATGGAGCAAGCTTGTTTTCTGCTGTTCCAGAGAATAGGACCCGGAGCAATGGATGCAAACTAGAGGAAAAGAGATTCCACCTAAAACATTAGGAGAAACTTCCAGACAGTAAGAGCTGTTCGACAGTGGAAGATGCGCCCTTGGAGCCTCCTTCTTTGGAGATCTTTAAGCAGAGGCTGGATGGCCCTCTGTTGGGGATGCTTTGATTGAGAGTTCCTGCATGGCAGAATGGAGTTGGACTGGATGGCCCTTGGGGTCTCTTCCAGCTCTATGATTCTATGATCCTCTTCACTTCTTTTCTGTCCCCTCTTCTTCCTCCTCTTCTCTCCTCTTTCTTCTTCCTCCTCTCTTCCACCCCATCCTCTCCCCTCCCTTCTTTTCCTCTCATCCTCCACATCCCATTTTCCTTCTACTCCTTCCCCTTCTCTTCTTCCTCCCCTCCTTTTCCTCTTCCCACTCTCTTCCTTCCCACCTCCTCTTCCTCTCCCCCTCCTCTTTTTCTTCTTCCACTCCCCTTCCTCAACATCTTCCACCTTCATTCCTCACCATCCCTTTCCACTCCTTCCCTTCATCTCCATCCTCCCCTCTTGCTCTCTTCTTCCTCCTTCTCCCCTTTCCTCCTCCTTCCCCACTTCTTCTTCCTCCTCTCTTCTTCCCCTTCCCCTCCACTCCTTCCCCTCTTTCTTTCTCTCTCTCTTCTTCTTCCTCCTCCTCTTTCCTCTTCTTTTTCCTCTTCTCCCCCTCTACTTCTTCCCCTCTTCCCCTCTTCCTCTCTTTTCCCTTCTTCCTCTTTTTCCTCCTGCTCTCTTCCTCTCCCCCTCCTCTTCTTCCACCTCTTCCCTCTTCCCTCCTCCTCTTCTCCTCCCCTCTTTTCTTCTTTTCCTTTGCCTCTTTCTCCGTCTTCATTAATAAATCCAAACGAAGGCCACCAAAATGGTGAAGGGTCTGGAAAACATCTCTTATGAGAAGCAGCTTAGGGATCTGAGTATGTTTAGCCTGGAGAAGAGAAGGTTAAGAGGTGATACGACAGCCCTGTTTAAACATTTGAAGGGGTGCCATATTGAGGAGGGAGCAAGCTTGTTTTCTGCTGCTCCAGAGAATAGGACTCGGAACAATGGATGCAAGCTACAGGAAAAGAGATTCCACCTCAACGTTAGGAGGAACTTCCTAATGGTAAGAGCCACTTGACAGTGGAAGACGCTGTCTCCAAGAGTGGTGACCTCTCCTTCTTCGGAGGTCTTTAAACAGAAACTGGATGGCCATCTGTCACAGGGAGTGACCTTTGGTTCTGCTAAGCTTGCAAGCCACAGAAACCTTTGGAGGTTTTTAAACAGAGGCTGGATGGCCATCTGTCAGGGGTGCTTGGCTTGTGTCTTACTGCATGGCAGAAGGCAGTTGGATGGCCCTTGGAGTCTCTTGCAGCCCTAGGATGCTATGGGTGGAGGAGCAAACAACACAAGATGGCTGTCTTCATGGCCTTCTCATAGGAGTCCTGGAACCATCTGGTTGGCCACTATTGTCACCTCTGCTGCTTAAGAGCTGAAACAACACACTCTGTTGAATATGCTATATGAAATATATCGTGTTCAGCATCTACACTAGCATTTTCACACCCATAGTTGCACAGATAGTGCTGAAGAAGCCCATCCGGGGCCCTTGGGTTCCATCTTTGATCTCGGTTGGCACCGTTAAACATACCCATATCCTCCCCATCTGGTTTTGGTTTAATTTCCCATTTCAACTTTCCCTCGTGAAGTGGAGGAGCTAAAATCAATTCATTTGGTTTGACTTCCATCCCACCTGCTCCCACATCTGAGAATCGAGGGGATTTAACAAGAAGCTGAACCAGAAACGGCACAAGGAATTAAAACCCAGCTAAACGAAATGGCGATGTTCAAAGACCAGCGAGTTCTTGTAAGCACAGCTGAACGCACAGCAATAAGGAAAGTACAGCATCCACCCATTAAAAAGCCTCTTCCTTAGCAACCAGGCAAGCAATGCAGTTACCCTTCCCTTAAGAAAACAACAACCACTCTCTCGCTTGGTGGATTTGGAAAGAAAAATCAGATCAAGGAGGGTTAACCGTTTCGTATCTCTGCACGACGGCCCTGATCTGAATCAGGGCTGCTGCTAGTATGGAAAAGTTAAGGATCTTAAGCTGCATGCCTCCAATGTAGCACAGTTTAACTCTTCTGGCTGCATCCACACTGCAGAAATAATCCAGGTTGGCTCAATGCTATAGTCTGGGAACTGTAGTTTTGGTAGCCATTTAGCCTTCTGTGTCAGAGAGCTTTGGTGCTACCATTTGTAGAATTCCATAGCATTGATAGTTGAAGTGGTGTCAAACTGGTTTATTTCTGCAGTGCGGATGCAGCCAGTTCTAGGGCTTTTGCTTAAGACTTCAAAGCAGGATGCTGAATTATGGGGGCACAGTGATCCATCGTATATCTGCACCTTTGTCATACTGCCGCTTCCACTCAGTGGCTATGTGTCCGACTTTGGAGAGAACAGTTCTGCCTTTAAAACCTTTCCAATGCAATCCAACTGGTTTAAGAGAAAAAGAGCCATTAGGAAGGAGAAGAGGGGGCTCAAAATTTCCTAAGCATTCGATTGAGCAGGGACAAACTAGAGGAAATGCTTAGCATAAATGCAGAAGAGCTGTTTCCATCGGTGGTGAAAGACATCTGCTTGTCATAGCATGTGCTTTGCTCTGCTGTACCTCTTAAGTGTGGTTTGTTTTGTGAACGGAAGGTAAACTTGGGCTGAATTTGCAAATGCGAACCATATATCTCTGAGGAAACTGCACCGCAGGAGGGGGGAAATGTGATACAGGTTATCCGAAATGCTTGGATTTCAGTTTTTGGGGGATTTGGGAATACAGTGGGCCCTTGGGATTTGGTTCCAGGATCTCCAATGGATAGCAAAATCTGTGGATGCTCAAGTCCCATTAAATACAGTGGCATAGAAAAACGCTGGCCCTGATATAAAATGGCAAAGTCAAGGTTTGCTATTTGGAATGTATATATTTTAAAAATATTTTCAAGCCGTGGAGGCTTGAATCCGTGGATAAAAAAATCCGTGGATACAGAGGGCTGACTGCGTTTGCATGTACATAATCAGATGTCTTGGAGATCGGACTCAGGTTTCTATTTCAATCAGAGTAATGCTTTCAAAAGCTGAATCTCCCTAGATGATATTATTGTTATTATTATTATTATTATTATTATTATTATTGATCACTTGGAAGCGTTCCCATTTGCCACTGCCCTTGTGGGAGAAGTGGGTTCAGGTGGCCATTCTGGCCTGCAAGGCCCATGTTCTCTTTGAGGAGCCATTTCACGCAACGATGGGCAAGATGGTTCCAGCTCCCTGGCAAACCTATCTTGGTGCCAACGTTGAGAGCGGTTTGCCCATTTCCGTGGGTCTGTCCAGGTCCAGAGAGATAAGAATTCGAAGGAGGAAAGACTAGCCAAAGAGAGCGATCAGCCTCCAGCTCTTGGCTTCTCCTCCTAGGGCTCCTTATCTGATCTTAGTAAATGCTGCTGTGCTATTTATTCATGCTGATATCTAGGGAGACCACAGGAGGGGAAAAACTGACTTTATTTTTGGATAACAATAATTATAACCAAGGCCTTTGTTTGGAATCGGAGGTGTGGCAATCCCAGAAAGGGGCCATTTGAAGCTATATTTGCAAAACCAGTCTTCCTCCTCCTTTATCCCCAAGTGGCAGGTGGATTCTGGGACCTGCAGTCGAAGGGTGTGTCGGCACTGTGGAAAGGATGCAGCTTGACACCACTTTGCCACGTCTATAGGATCCTGAGATTTGTAGCTTGGCACTGGCACTCTTTGGCAGAGAAGGCCCAAGAAGACGGTGAAACTACAAATCCCAGGATTCCCATAGGATGGAGGTGTAGCACTTAAAGTGGGGTCTAACTGCACCACTTCTACAGTGTAGATGCAGCCTAAAAGAGGGACTTTCTCAAGTTCAAGCGAGTGCATTGGTTTCTTTTCACAACAAGCTCTCCAGCCCTTTGAAAATAAACTCGCTCGATCAAGTGGCGTGTAGTTATCTTGCAAAGATGTGCCAATGAAGTGAACATTTTATTTAAACATCGAGACATGTCCCTCCAAGCATGTGCAGAGTGCCTCCTCGTGCCAAGAAAAACCCGTGATGGTGATCCTAAGTCAGAAATGACTTGGAGACACACAACAACAACAACAACAACAACTGACCTGCCTTGCCCTCCCAATGGTTGTGCCAAGGAGCAATCCAATTGCAATGGCACTTGAGCAGAAGGGGGTGATTTGGGATTCCCCCCCCCCCCCAGGTTTGTTGTTAGCCCCTTTCAAGTTGATCTCGACTCATGGTGATCCTGTGACTGAGACATCTCCAAGCCACCTTATCCTCCACTTCTCTGCTCAGGTCTTGCAGGCTCAGGCCCATGGTCTCTTTGGTTGAGTCCATCCATCTGGCATGTGGCCTTCCTCTCTTTCTGCTTCGCCTTCCCTGTCATCATTGTCTTTTCTAAGGAGTTGTGCCTTCTCTTGATGTGGCCAAAGTACAACAGCATCAGTGTAGTCATCTTGGCTTCCAGGAGAGTTTGGGCTTGGTTGTCTTTTCCGCTGTCCATGATATCCTCAGCATCTTAGAATCACAGAATCCTAGAGTTGGAAGAGACCCCCAAGGATCAGCCAGTCCAACCCTCCTTCTTAGAAGCATAGAATCATAGAGTTGGAAGAGCCCCCCAAGGGCCATCCAGTCCAACCCCATTCTGCCATGCAGGAACTCTCAATCAAAGCATCCCTGACAGATGGCCATCCAGCCTCTGTTTAAAGACCCCCAAAGAAGGAGACTCCACCATGCTTTGAGGGAATATCTTCCACTGTTGAACAGCTCTTACTGTCAGGAAGTTCTTCCTAATGTTGAGGTGGAATCACTTTTACTGTAGCTTGCATCCATGGTTCCAGGTTCTAGTCTCTGGAGCAGCAGAAAACAAGCTTGCTCCATCCTCAATGTGACACCCCTTCAAATACTTAAACAGGGCTATCATATCACCTCTTAACCGATTCTTCTCCAGGATAAACATACCCAGCTCCTAAGTCGTTCCTCATAGGGCTTCATGGTTTCCAGACCCTTCACCATTTTTTGTGGCCCTCCTTTGGACACATGGCTCCAGTTTCTCAACAGCCTTTTTGATTTAGTTTTGGCCCAGCTTTCTACTCTATTGAGGTCATTTTGAATCTTGATCCTGTCCTCTGGGGTATTAGCTACTCCTCCTAATTTGGGGCCATTTGCAAATTTGATAAGCATGCTCTCCATCTTCTCCAGCATCGCATCTCAAATGCATTCATTTTCTTCCTCTCTGCTTCCTTCGCTGTCCAGCTCTCACAGGAACAGCCTTTAATGAATTGACCGATGCCTTGCTCTCCATTCCTTCCTTGCAGCTTTTCTCTTGCAGCCTGATAATGGGTCTCTGCATCCCTCTTGGGGAATTAGCTGGCTCTTGGACCATCCTTGGTCAGGACCAACCTCATTAGATAAATTTGCTTGGATGCACCGAAGGGACGCCTGGAGGACCAAGGTGTTCTGTGGCTTCCTTGGCTCCTCGAGGCGGTTATCCATTTAGGAGGCTTAGAATGGGACTGAGTCCAGAAAGCTGAGGACCCAACATCAGCTCAAGTGGTGATGGAGGCCTTTGGCACCGAGCAACATGAATGACCCAGAAAAGGGCATGCGTTGTGCCAACCTGCGGCTGAGCCAACTGGCTGGCTGCGATTTGGAGGTTGGCAGCCGAGTTTTCTCAGTGGTGCCTGACCCCTAGACTTAGCTAGGACAGAGCTTGGACAAAAATAGTTTAATTTAATTTAATTGGTTGTCTGCCTTCAGGTCATTTCCGATTTACGGCAACCCTATCGCAGGGTTTTTGTGGCAGGATTTGTTCCAGTTGAGGTTGACTTTGCCTCCCTCTGAGGCCGAGAGAGTGTGACTTGCCCACAGTCACCCAGTGGCTTTCCATAGCTGAACAAAGCCACAAACCTTGGCCTCCCAAGCCAACAGTCAAACCCATCATACCATGCTGGCTCTCCGATACACATTGTTGTTGTTGTTGTTGTGTGCCTTCAAGTCTTTTGCAGCTTATGCCACCCCTAAAGCTATCATGGGGTTTTCTTGGCAAGAGTTCTTCAGAGGTGGTTTGCCATCTTACATACGATTGATTCCTTTTTAGCAAAGTTATGGCAGAGTTAGATGATGGTGGTGATAATTTATTTAGAGTATTTATACCCCGCTCTTCAGCCAAAAAGGCTCTTAGAGAGGTTTACAGATTGTTAATTTGACAGTTAGTTAGATGAGTTAAGACAGACATTGGCTTTTCCAGCTGCTGCATCACACTGTTGGCTCATAGTCAGCCAACTGTGGTCTACTAGGACTCCTAGATCCCTTTTACATCTAGTCATGTTATAAAACCAGGTCCTTTTTACATCTAGTCTTGTTAAACCAGGTGTCTCCCATCCTATATCTTTGCATTTCGGTTTTCCTGCCCACGTATAACATCTTACAGAAGTAATGCCCAGGACCACAGTGATTTTCTGAACTGAAGCATACCCATCATTACTTCAGTTACAGCAACAGTGTCTACATGTTCTCTGTGGACCTATCAGTGTCGGCAACATCAGTGTGAATCAGGGCTCCCTTTTTTTGGCTCTCTGTGTTCTTGATGGCGATTGTCCTTTTCTGGGACGGCACAAAATTTAGCAGCAGTGCTTGGGCCTCTATCCAATAGCTTTCCATTTGTTGCTGCAAGGATGTTCTCCCTGCCAAAATGGCACCCATTGGAGCTGGTATGTATGCCAGTGCCAGGGGCAAGAAAGTCCTCCCTTCCCACAGATTCTAGGATTCCTGCTAGCAGTGAAAACAGGTCTGTCTTCCTTCCTTCCTTCCTTCCTTCCTTCCTTCCTTCCTTCCTTTCTTTCTTTCTTTCTCTCCCTCCTTTCTTTTCTTCCTCCCTTCCTTCCCTCTTCTTTTTGCAACTCAAAGTCCTGGTCATGCCCTGCAAAGCCCCATATTGCTTAGGTCCAGACTATCCCAAAGCCCATATCTCCTCTAATAATAATAATAATAATAATAATAATAATAATAATAATAATAATAATTATCTTCATCATTATCATTAGAGGAGATAATGGCTTTGGGATAGTCTGGACGTCAGCAATATGGGGCTTTGCAGGGCATGACCAGGATTTGGAGGCGCTTCTGGAAATAGACTAATAACCAGTGAAGCTTTTGAGCCCTCAAAAAAGAAGAAGAAAAGAATAGACTCGAAACAAAGTTAAGAATTACCGACCCAGCGATTTTATTTGCCGTTCCTGCCAAAAAAGCAAGAGCGGAGGTTTGGAAAGCTATTGCCGTGAGTTGTGCACACGATTAATTGATTGGATTAGTATGCTCCATTTTCTTCTATTCCTGGTCAAATTGCACTAATCTTTGGTTATAGACAATGAAAACTGACTCAGAACTCGCAAGAGGAGGAATTAAGGCACCGAGCAACACACAAATCCTGCCAAGAAAACCCTATGATGCGCACACAACAACATCAACACACATCCACAGGCATTGGAAGGATGGTGAAGGAGGGCTGGAGAAACCAGTGATGCCAACAAGCCTCAAAGACATCCATCCCCCGGAATGTTTTACCAAAATCCAAACTCTCCGGTATTCCCCAATATTTATTATTATTATTCAGTCAAAATCCCCGGAAAGAAATTAATTAATTTCCCCAGAAATTGGCAACACTGGGAGAAACACTTTTGGGACTGGTTTGTAAGAGCATGGTCCAAAGCACATGGTCCAAACTCTATCTCTAACCCTCTAACACTAACTCTAAAACTCTAGGTCTAAAACTCTAAGATGCAAACTCTAAAACTCTAACCTTAATCCGAATAGATCTTCTTCGCCTAATCTGGCCACTAGCTTTTCAAGTAAGCTGAGGGTGGTGGTCATGCCAAGAGACTTGACTTAGGCTTGGTGCAGACTGGCACGTTGCAGCGATATTAGGGCTCGATAGGATTGGGTGTCCAGATGCACCCAGCCCTAGTGACGTCACAGGTGCACGCACCTGTCCACACAGTGGGCGCCACAGCTGCACAGTCGTGGCACCGTATACAGATGCCTGTCAGCAGAAGCGGCATCATAGGCCTGCGTTGCAGCCCTTATGATGGCGCAAAAAAGGAGCTGCCTAGAGCGGCTCCTAGAATCATAGAATCGTAGAGTTGGAAGAGACCACAAGGACCGTCCAACCCCATTCTGCCATGCAGGAACTCTCAATCAAAGCATCCCCGACAGATGGCCATCCAGCCTCTGCTTAAAGACTGCCAAGGAAGGAGACTCCACTACACTCCGAGGGAGTTTATTCCACTGTCGAACAGCCCTTACTCTCAGGAAGTCCCTCCTAATGTTGAGGTAGAATCTCTTTTCCTGGAGCTTGCATCCATTGTTCCATGTCCTGTTCTCTGGAGCAGCAGAAAACAAGCTTGCTCCATCCTCAATGTGACATCCCTTCAAGTATTTAAACAGGGCTGTCATATCACCTCTTAACCTTCTCTTCTCCAGGCTAAACATCCCCAGCTCCCTGAGTCAGCTCTTGGTGAAGCCAGCTCTCCCACCAAAATTTTCACGGATCAGCCCCAGTTGGCCATTAATCCCAGTGCAAATGTCCCCACCGTTTCAATTAGGGGCACTTGAATGGACTCTGATGAGTCAGGTTTCGGATTAAGCTTTCCTCCCAGCGACCCAAAAAAAAAAGGCCTGCTATAATTTGGTTTGGAAGAGGCACCAAGCAAAGAGGGAGAGGAGATGTGCTTTGGGAGTTTTCCTGTTCGCTGATTTTGGAGCACGGAAGATCCGAAGGGGGGACTTGGAAGTCTCCAGCTACTATAATTTGCTCTCCCCGAGAGTCTGCTTGGGAGGTTTGCTGCCAGCGATGACTAATGAAGCCACAAAGTTGGCGCCCGTCCTCCACCATCCCCAGTCGCAACGCTTCCACCCAAAGCTGCTGGTGCATTAACCTCAAAGAGGAGAAATGCTCGGCAACAATGTTAAGGGCACTAGGCTGATGTTATTCCTGGGTATACTTGCAATTGGACTTTTCATACCCTTGGGTCAGGAGGTATCCAGTACCCCTTTACATGCGCAGTTCCCCATTTGTCTGCAATACAATGCCTGGCTTAAAGCCTGGTCCTTTCTGCCGACACAGAAAGGCTCGTCCCCTTTTCCTTTCCATGACCTGGAAAGACCACAAGAACAGACCAGAATGGCCACTGGAAGGCTGCCATTGCCCAGAAATGCTGGGAAGCGGATCTTGCATGAAAGGTAAAAGCTGGGCTTATGACGAGAGAGGTCTCAAATATGCGAGGCCAATACTGTGTGAGAACGGATCCAGTACTGGACAGACTCATGTATAAGTCTAGGAATTGGACTCAAAGAAATTGAGCCAAAAACCGTGAGTCGACTTATCCATGAGTCAATGTATATAAGGACATAAATACATGTATATAAACATATACGTATGTAAGTACAGTGCTCTTGGGAGAAAGGGGAGTTACATGTCCCTAGGTTTTACCCTTGACTTATCCATGGGTTAGATCAAAATCCATCATTTTGGCCCCCAAACCTGCCCTCGACTTATGCATTATGCCGACATACGCGGTATAAAATGACCCTTTGGCTAGTGTATAAGGTGTATTATTTTGTGTTTAGACTTGGGTCTCATCTCCAAGATATCTCATTCCATATGTACGAATATTCCAAAATCCCCAAAATATAAATATAATCTGACAGCCAAAAGACGTTTGGTCCCAAGCATTTCGGAGAAAGGAGAACGAACCTACACTATTCTCCGTACAATTAAAACCACTCCAAGGTCTGCTTAAATAAGAATGCTTTAACCTGCCGGAACAAAGAGAGCAGATGTAGTTGAACTGCAACTCCCAAAGTTGAAGGAGAGGGACGCTGGGAGCTGCAGTCAGGCAACATTGGGAGGGTTGCATGGTTCCCACGCAGGATTTCAAGTATTGCTATGTTGCTTTTCATCTGGAAGAACCAACAGAGCCTATTGGATTGGCAAGAGAGTGGCTTTTGCTTGGCGCACGAGTTCTGTCTGACCAAATCTCTTTGCGACTCTTCGTTGCATCTCAAGGTTGGCGGTTTGGGTTTCCTTCCCCCTTTTTCTCTCCTGCAAAAGATGCAAAAGCAGCAGCTGCCTGCAACCAAACTCTGAGGACAGAAGAAGTCGGCAGAAGACAAGCCTTGGGCGGAAGTCGCTCAGCGTTGAAGAAAACTCACTGTTGCTGAGAAAGTTCAAGCAGAAGTCTATAGTGTCACTTTCCTTGGCCTCAATGCATTGAGTGGCTTGTTTGCATTTTTGTCAACCGGTCCTTCCGGAAGAACCAGTCGCATGCGACGAGACACGTTTTTGCACAAATGAGGGGAACCTCGGCCCAAAAGAAGAGGCTCCTTCCCTTGTTCTCACACTGCAAGAACTCACAAGGAGGCTCATCTTTGAAAGCTTCCATGGAGAGAAAAGGAAATACAAAAATGAAGGGAAAAAGGAGGCTCAACCTGTGAATAGTCTTTGAGAAAAGGCAAAAGTTTTGGAAACTTCAACACAGAGAGAAGAAAATTGCAATTCTTCCAGAGAGAGAATTTGAAAATGAAGTGAAAAATGTGGCTCAAATTGTGAATCGTCTTTGAGAAAGGGCTCAACTTTTGAAAACATCCACGCAGAGAGAGCAGGAAAGGGAAGAAAATGGCACAAATCTCTGGTTGTTTCCTTAGGAAGAAAATCAGCCAAGGAGAAGCGCATGAGTTTTTGAGGCAGAACATGGCTTGGTTTGTCGAGGAAAGCAAGGGCTGCCTGCGTGGCAACCGTCTTGCCATCCCTTTCCTCCCGGGTTGGTGACAGCGTTGCCCAACAGGTTCCGCAGCTCCATTAAAAGGGCACCGAGAGTGTCATGGAAAGGTTTTCTCTCCCCGTCTCCGTCTCTGTTTCTCTTTCTGTATACACATATATTTAGAGCCTTGTTTATCCACCGCCAAAGCATGGAACACACAGAAGGATGTGGCTTCCCCTCCGGCTGTTCCGTTTTCGGAGCCAAAGGCAAGGTTTCTTTCCCACCTCCTTTTCCCCCCCAAGGCGCTACCTCTGTTTTCGTTGCTCTTCACCTTTCCATTCCAAAGACCAGGAAAAAAAGAAACGCTGCCAGAAAGCAATTATATTTCTAACCAGGAAAAAAAAAGGCCGGGACATCATTGTTCCCTGATCAATGGATGCATGCGGACTTCTTAGTTCCTCTTGGAATGGCTCAGAAACCTTCCGTTTACATGAGTCCCTAATGTTGGGAGAAAGGCGAGATATAAGAAAATAATAATAATAATAATAATAATAATAATAATAATACACACCCCAAAATGGACCTGCCAGGGAATTGGTTCATTTATTTAGATTATTATACCTGACCACATTTTACAGATGAAGACTGGGGAATGTGTGGCCAACCAGTATGAGAGTATGGTCAGGATGGCAAAAGGTAGCAATAAGGACGAAGAGGCAAGGTAGGAGAGCAAGATGCTATTTTGTGGTTTTTGCGTTGGACTACAACTCTTTACAAGGACTCCCTGAAACAACATCTCCACCTTGGCCAAATCGATCACCAACAATGGTCCTTCCTGGCCTCGCATCGGGAGGCATGGAGACGCACTATCCACAATGCTGCAGCCTTTTTCGAAAGCTCGCGCCGAACGAGCCTCGAAGAGAAACGACAACGCAGGAAGAACCGCAACCCGGAAACATCACCCAAGGAGACTTTCCGCTGTGCTTTCTGCAACCGGACCTGTTTGTCCTGGATTGGCCTTTCTAGTCACCGACGCGCTTGTACAAAGCGCGGGATCATGAGTCCTTCCTGAATCTTCGTTCGCGAAGCAAAGCCAAAGAGAGACAACTCAGGGTTCGATTCCTGACTCGGTCACGCAACCCACTGAGTGATCTTGGGCAAGCCACACTCTCTCAGCCTTAGTGGAAAGTCAATGGCAAACCTCCTTTGGACAGATCTTGCCAAGAAAACCCTGCGATAGGTTTGCCTTAGGGTCGCCAGAAGTCGGAAATGACTGGAAAGGCACAATGCAGCAACAACAAGAATTGGGGTAGCCATTGCATCACAATCACACATTTTCTTATTTAAAAAGTGGGGTGAGTGGCTTGAGGGGAACTGGCGTGAGGGTTCAGGGATCGTAAAATAGGCCCCGGGGTATTTGCCAACCCCGCCATATGGAATCCAAAACGATGGCTTTTCTGTGGGTTGCCTTTCGCAGGAGTCGGTTGACCTTGCGGCGCTATGCATTTATTACCATGGTATCGAGCAAGCTATCTTTCTGCTGTTTCCATGACAAAATGTATTAATGTGTGCAGGGAACCCAGGCTCCGCGCGCGATAAACACATTTTTTAAATGAAACCTGATCACTTTGGGGTGGCGCATGCAGGCGGAAAGAGTGAACCTGCATGCCTGGGAGATGAGCCATTCCTGTACACAAACTGCAGGTGTTCAGCGAGGAGGCAGCCCTCCCATGCGCTTGGAAACACACACACACACATTCCCATGCATGCCCCAGCCAAGCTGTTCAAGGGTAAAAGGAGTGATCATCAGAAGATGCAGATGCAAATTCAAAAATATCCCCCCCCCCCCAAGAGTTTGGGGCTTATAATGTACAGCGAAAAGGACGAAACGTGAAATGAGTGCACATAGGTGATTTTTTAGGCGATCGTTCTCTTCATCCATGAAACAACCAGGGCAATGTCCAGAGGAGGGTGGCCAAAATGGTGAAGGGTCTGGAAGCCATAAAGCTCTATGTGGAGAGGCTTAGGAAGCTGGGTATGTTTTGCCTGGAGAAGAGATGGTTAAGAGGTGATATGATAGCCCTGTTTAAGTATTTGAAGGGATGTCATACAGTGCGCCCTTTGTTTATGTGGGGGATCCATTCCGAACTTCCCCGCGTAAAACAAGAAACACCTATGCTTGAGCCCATTTTAATTTATGGGGCTTGTGCATGCAATGGCAGATGCGATGGCGGGCGCGCAGCCCATTTGTCCCTATGGGACGTGCCGCCCCTTCCTCTCTGCGCAGCTTTCAGCGTATGCTGAAAGCTGCATAAAGCACACCCGCGTATAATGCAGGCGCACTGTATTGAGGAAGGAGCAAGCTTGTTTTCGGCTCCTCCAGAGAATAGGAAACCAAGCAATGGATGCAAGCTATGGGAAAAGAGATTCCACCTCAACATTAGAAAAAACCTATTGGTAGTAAGAGCGGTTTGATTGTGGAAGATGTTGCCTTGGAGAGTGATGGAGTCTTCCTCCATGGAGGCCTTTAAACAAAGGCTGGATGGCCATCTTTGGGGGTGCGTTGATTCTGTGTTCCCTCAGAGTGTAGTGGCGTCTCTTTCCTTGGAGGTCTTCAAACAGAGGCTAGATGGCCATCTGCTGGGGATGCTTTGATTTGGATTTCCTGCATGGCAGAATGGGGTTGGACTGGATGGCCCTTGAGGTCTCTTCCAACTCTATGATTCTATGAATGTATGAAAGTATTTGCAAAACAGTGATTCAGAAAACCATAGAAATCTAGAGGTGGAAGGGACCTTATTGGTCCTCTTCTCCAACCGCCTGCCTTGCAGGAATATATAACTAAAGCGCTCCGGGAATATGTCCTTCAAACCTCTGTTTGATGACCAACAAAGAAGGATTAGTCCACAATCCTCTGAGGCAGTCCATTCCCTAGTAGAACAGCTCTTGCAATAAAGATGCTCCTTTATTGAAGGCTGTACCACTTAGGAGATGGGTTTTTAAAGGAGTTACAAATACAGTGATACTCACACATCACTTGAGGCAGGATTTCAGGATTTACTATGTAAAAAAATGTCTCGTCCAAAGAAACTCTCTTTGCAGAAAGCTACCTCTCTCTCTTTCTCTCTCTTTTTGCACAACTGCATTTTTTGTTGTTGCCCCAAATGCTCCCAAATGGAAGGTTTTTGGAGACATCCATAAGAACTCGAAACGTCATCCTGTCGGGAGAACAAATTTGAACGTCTTCCTTGCATCCAAGAATGAGATTTACCTCCCTAGACGAGAGCATCTGTGGGATCCTGAGAAATGCAGGGGAAATGAGGCTCAAAATCCATGCAATGATTCTGAGAAATGCAATGAGACGTCGCTTTGAGGAGAGAGCACTGGATGATGCACAAAATGGTTGCCGCTGGGCTGCAGGTGCTTGGAATCGCTCTTCTGGGTCTTTCCATTTTAATTCCCCATTACTCTCGAAAATGCACCTGCATCTTGAGAAAAGGAAGATGAGGAGACAGACGAATAAGGGAGAGAAAGAATGAGGGAGAGAGAGATGGTACTAGCTCCTGTATGCAAGTTTTCCAAATCTGAGCAATGAATTTGGTATTGCATGCAAATGACACGAGGATATTCACTGGAGATACAGAGTCTCTAATTTGCTTAACATCCAACAGGTGCTTGCCTTTGCTCCTAGCATGAGCCAAATGGCAAGGACAAAAGAGGTCAGGGATGGCTTCAGGATACAGCGGCTGCTTTGCATGTTGGAAGTTCAACTGCCGGCAACTCTGTTAACCAAATCCAGGCAGCAGGGTGGGGAAAGGTAATGGAATCATAGAGCTGGAAGAGACCCCAAGGGCCATCCAGTCCGACCCCATTCTGCCATGCAGGAACTCTCAATCCAAGCACTCTTGGTGACTGATGGCCATCCAGCCTCTGTTTAAAAACCTCCAACACACTCCAAGGGAACATCTTCCACTGTCAAATAGCTCTTACTATCAGGACGTTCTTCCTAATGTTGAGATGGAATCTCTTTACCTGTAGCTCCATTGTGTCCTATTCTCTGGAGCATCAGAAAACAAGCTTGCTCCCTCCTCAATATGACCATCCCTTCAAAGACTTAAACATGGCTATCATATCACCTCTTAACCATCTCTTCTCCAGGCTGAACATAACCAGTTCCCTAAGTCATTCCTCAGAGAGCATGGTTTCCAGACCCTTCGCCATTTTAGTCTCCCTCCTTTGGACATGCTCCAGCTTCTCAACATCCTTTTTGAACTGCGATGCTCAGAAGTGGGCCCAGTGTTCGAAGTGAGGTCTGACCAAGGCAGAATAGAGCGGTACTATTACTTCCCTCTATTCTAGATACTATACTGCTATTGATGCAGCCTAGGATTATATTGGATCCCTGGTTTAGGCCTACAAAGGAGACATTCAGTTGCAGGGCACAACACATTTCCATGTAGCAATGGGGAATATGAACTCTGAGCTGATTGAAGATACAGACTTTTCAGATACTAGTCTGAATATTGTGCAGTTTCCTCTCCAAGCAAAAAGCTGAGCAGTTTTCCACTTTTGTGCTATGCAGTTTCAGGAAAACTGTGCGGTTTTCTGGACAAGACACACAGCCCTTGTAGAAAACCTGCACAATTTCCAGTCATTGTGGGGGGGGGGGGGGGGTCAGGGAATTTCCAAGTGTCTTGTAGTTCCAGATGAAAATCTTTTTCCTTCCCAACATTCATTGAGAGTCAGAAACAATTGAGATTTACCATTGCTTTGCCATTTTTCAAATGCATGCAAGGGTTTGTGTGCAAGCTTTTCCTGTGCTGAAATCCATTCCAAGCCTCAGAAGTGTTCAGGTTTCTGCCCGATCTCCGAAGGTGTCAAACGGATAGTTTGACAACGAAATGCAAACTACATCTCTTCTCCCTATTTTGAGCCCTTTTAATAGAATCAATGCCATTATTATTATTTTCCCCAGCTGCTCCGCTATGATGTGATGCGGGGAAACCTGGGGCCAAAATGGAAGGGAGACAAGCCTCAAAGCACAAACATTTGCCGCGTTGTGTAACTGTTTTAACTCCGAATGATCACAGATGTTGGTCGCAGGGGAACAACACGCGCACACGCCGCGCACGCTGCCGATTGCCCCGTCCTCCTCTTCAGATCTCCCGAACCTCAAAACCTTCCTCCCACTTTGAATATGAAAATAGAAACGCAAGGTGTGGGGCAGGCAGCGCATGCAGAAAACAAACATCCTTCCGGGAAGGAACGGTGGATTTGCACACTCCCTTCTTGCATTTCTGTTTCTCTTTCGGCTCTTTTAGTTCATCCCTTGGTCCTTTAGCTGTGAGACCCATCTTCCCTGGGATAGAAACAGTAGTTGGTAGTGAATCCCATGTCAGCGGAGCAACGGATCCACGCCAGGCTTCTTTACAATGACTTCCTATTGACATGTCCTCTGCGTTGCTTCTTGGTTCCCTCAACAAGTAACGGAATGAAAAAGTTGCATCAAAAGGCCAGGATCTAATAGTCTTCTCTCTGTAGCTGGCATCCATTGTTCCCTGTCCTAGTCTCTGGAGCAGCAGAAAACAAGCTTGCTCCCTCCTCAATATGACATCCCTTCAAATACTTAAATGCATCTTTAAAGCCTTGATGTCTCCATCAAAACAATATCAGCATATGGTCAATGCACCTGACCAATGCATCTGCTGACCAATATCAGCATATCGTCAATGCACCTGACCAATGCATCTGCTGACCAATATCAGCATATCGTCAATGCACCTGACCAATGCATCTGCTGACCAATATCAGCGTATGGTCTATGCACCTGAGGAAGTAGACTGAAGCCTAGGAAAGCTCATGCTGCCAACTTCTTTCTTTCAGTGCGTCTCAAAGGTGCGACAAGATCTCTCGACATACTGAGTCTACAGACTGACATGGCGCATGGTCAAGATATCAAAAGGTATTAACGAGGAAAAATCGACACGCTAGAAGAGTGCGCAGTAGTGGCAAAAACAGTTTGCACTCCATCAACTCCATAGAAGGAAGAGCACTTCCCAGGCAGCTCCGGCAAAAGCAAACTGCTGCGTTTTCTTCCAGCTTGTGCATTCGTCCCCCTTAATACCTTTTTCCACCTTGAACATGCGCCGATGTTGCTAAGTCACATGTGTCCCGGCTTTCATCTTTGAAATATTGGGGGGTAATGCAGGTCCTGGTCCTCCTGCAAGTTAATGATTTGGTCACCAGATTTTGGTTACAGACTTTCCAAGGGAGAATGACTTCAATGCCTTACAGTAGTCTAAAAAGGATGTGACCAGAGCATGGATAATGACACACTGAACGAAGCCCTGTTTCCGCTTTTTGTGTCCTGGAAGCGCAGTTAGTTAAGATGGACTGACAGCTAGATTCATTAAACTCTAGGAAACGGGGCCTAATTGTGGTTGCCTTTCCAAAATAACACCCTGTCCTTCGACCGTAATGATAATGCTGGGACGTTGCTGAAAGCTACTGAAGCAAAAGGGATGCAGTGATGGAATAATAATTGGAATAATAGGAATGAGAATAAGGAGGACGGGGATTATTGTCCTTTCAAAGTGGAGGTTTTCTCCCCCTTGCTCCCCATTGCGTTCAAAATCAATTCTTCTGTTCAATAAACTCCTTCCTTGCAGTGGAAAGAAAATGGCTAAAGCGGCTTCCTTCGAGAAGAGAAGCAGTGAAGAATTGCATCCCTAGTTTCCAGGTCTACGCAGGGAATTGAACCAGGGTTGGTCTCCCGGCCAACATTCAAGCCGCTACATCCCATTAAATGGATAAATTTCATAATCTTTAAATTGATGATTGAGTTTTAATAGCATGCCCCTCTAAAATCTCCCAATAGAAGGCAGGATGCTGGTGTTAACTGGAGACTCTATGGATGAGACAACTCCAAGAGGCCCATAGCCTTCAGCTGCTCTGCTCAGGTCTTGCAAACTCAGGGAATCTGGGTCTTCCTTGACTTCCACCACTTCAGCTGTTGTGGCTCCGTCCGGTGAAATGTTGGAAGCTGTAGTCTGGTGAAGTCCTTGGCCTGATCTGTCAAACTGGTGCCTTGCCAAACTACACATCCCAGGCTTCTGTAAGATAGAGTCGTGTTGCTTGAAGTGGTAGCAAACGGCTTTATTTCTGCAGTGCGTATGCACCTAGAGTCAGTTCAGCTGTATGTGTCTCTGGCAAAGGAGAAGGTTAACACACACAAACACATATTTAATGACACTTTTCCTCATGCAAGCTGCATCTGCACTGCAGAAACAATGCAGTTTGATGCCGCTTTGACTACCATGGCTCTATGCGATGGCATCCCGGCATTTGTACTTTGTTGCATTACAGCTAGCTGACAGAGAAGGCTAAGCACTTCACCATACTACCAGTCCCAGAATCCCATAGCATTGAGCCATGGTACTCAAAGGGCTGTGAAACTGCATTATTTCTGCAGTGCAGATACAACCCAATATTGCTTAGGTCCAGACTATCCCAAAGCCCAATGTCTTCTAACCATCGTCATCATCATCATTAGAGGAGATATGGGCTTTGGGATAGTCTGGACCTAAGCAATATTCAGCAGTAATGGGTCAGTTTCCCCAACGTTATCATTTTCAAGTCACGCATTTCCATGATGTGTCCAAAGTAGAATAGCCTCAGTTTGTTCATCTTGGTTTCTAAGAAGAGTTTGGTACTGATTTGCAATCTCTGTGTCTTTATATACCTTCAAATGACTTATCAACTTATGCTAACCCCACAGATTTCATAGGGTTTCCTTAGGCAAGGAATCATCAGAGGTGGTTTTGCCATTGAGATGCAGTTGGCCCTCCTTATCCACGGATTCTTTATTACAGATTCCGCCATCCACAACTTGAAAATATCCCCATAAATACATACGGTCGGGTCTTCCTATCTACGGGGTTTTTGTTTTGGACCCCCCTCGCAGATGCCAAAAACCATGGGAATTAATGGTGGTGTGCCACGCATGCGGCCATGTGCACATGTCACCATTGAGGTTAATGGGACAGGGCCATCCAATGCAAGCCCACGGTTGGACTACTGTAAATAAAAACCCCCAAAGCAAACCTTGATTTTTCCATTTTTATTTAAGGGATCCTGCTTTATATATAATGGGATTTGAGCATCCACCGATGGAACGAAACCCCAGCAGATACCAAGGGCCTATGAACTGGTATCCATTGGCAGTTACCCATCCAAGTACTAACCAGGGCTGACCCTGCTTTGCTTGCAAGATCAGACAGGACCTGATGCCTTTGGGGTCTTTATGCCATCACTGATTTGCTCTAGCGCCCATTTATTTGCCTTTGGGTGGTCCTTTTGCCCAACTCTCCTCCTGCAGGTTTCAATGGAGGGCCCATTCACGCGACACGGTTATAGTACTATATTCCACTTTAACTGCCATGACAACATCCTGGGATTGGCGGATCAAGGAGAAGTATTCGCAATTCTCAGACGGAGGAGAGTTTCCCTCTTTGAATGACAAACGCCAGGATCCCATAGGATGTTGCCATGGCAATGGGAGCCGAATAAAGCACTATATTTGTGCATGGCAAATGGGCTCGGAGTTGGTTTTCTTCCCCTTCCTTCACCAAGTTTTCACAATATACACAAATGGAAAATACTGTGGCATGGGCAAGCCATACATGAGGGTGGGGGAAGACCTATTTTAAGAAATGGAAGGAAGATGGGATGGGATAAAATGGATGGACGGACGGACGGACGGACGGACGGACGTCCTTCCTGGCAGCTTCCTTTGCTGAGCTTTCATAGTCATACATAGAAATTGAAAATACTACAGCATGGACAATCCTCACACAAGGGTGGGATAGGGCTATTTTAAGGGAAGGAAGGAAGGAAGGAAGGAAGGAAGGAAGGAAGGAAGGGAGGGAGGGAGGGAGGGAGGGAGGGAGGAAGGAGATGATAGATTAGATAGATAGATTAGATAGATAGATAGATAGATAGATAGATAGATAGATAGATAGATCGATCGATCGATGAGGACAGATAGATAGATAGATAGATAGATAGATAGATAGACGGACCTAAACCTATTATGGATGTACCTGTATTATTAAATGCCCAATTCTGTTAGATAGATGGACAGGCAAACAGATAATAGGACCTAAGTCTATTATGGATCTATTATTAAATGTCCAATTCTATTGTCAGCCAAAGAAAAATTGGATGGATGGATGGATGGACGGACGGACGGACGGACCTAAGCCTATTATGGATGGATTATTAAATGCCCAATTCTGTTGTCAGATAAAGAAAAATTAGATAGATAGAAGGTAGACCGACATACAAACAGATAATAGGGCCTAAGTCTATTGTGGCTGTATTATTAAATGTACAACTCCATTGCCAGCCAAGGGGGAAATAACCATAGGACTGGATCAGCTCTGACTCCCAGGGACAGTTCCTCATTGCCTCGCTTCTATAACCATAATCTGACTCTCTTCATATCAGGGAGGGTACCTTAAAGGGCATCTAGCTTATCCCTCCCATGGGAATCCCCGACCTACAGCCACCCAGTTTCTGTTTGGAAACCTCCAACGAAGAAGCGCCCACTGCTTTCTGACACGTCTCTGTTCCACTCTGTTACAACTACTGGAAATCCAAAATAGTCATTCATTCCAGTAGGATCAAGCAGATGGAAGTCAATGTACCTACAGGATGGCAGTAGATTTTCATCAGTTGGCATCCTTGTTGGCGTAAGAATGGGTCGAACTTTTCTATGAAGGTTGGGATGGATAGGTTGGTGAACAGGCATGTAGGCAGATAGAGAAAAGCTAACACTTACCATATATACAGTATATAAGTCGACCTCATGTATAAGTCGAGGACACGTTTTGGGGTCAAAATTATGGATTTTGATATGTAAGTCGAGGGAAAAGTCTAGGTAACAAAGGATATAAAGGATGACGCCAAGGAAAACAATGCCAAAGACGTTATTGTACTGTTCTTTTTAATTGTAGCCCAGGATGAGTCCCAATTCTGGGGGGAAATGCATACAACAACAACAACAGCAGCAGCAACAATCGCACATATAGACAATGTACCAGAAGTTGTGTCCTGTACTCTGCACTTTGTCCATGCAGATGCGTATTTGGTGGCACATTTGGTGGTACAACACTGCAAGTCCCTACTGAATTACATTGGTAACTCTGTAAGCATAAAGTGACCCTCTGGGTGTATCTGCACTACCGAAATAAAGCAGTTTGACACCACTTTAGCTCCATGATTCTATGCTACTTATACTAGTGATGATCCATATCCTTCTCTCACTATTTTCTGTTATCGATTTTCCATGTTTTATATCATTTTTCTCTTCTTATCTTATCCTAGTGATGATCCATATCTGTCTCGCCTGTCCTCCCTCCCTTCCATCCTTCCCATATCTTATTCTTTCTTTACACCTTTTCCTTACCATTTTCCTTCTTTCCTCTCTGTTCCTCATTCCATTTCTCCTTCTTATCTTTTCCTTTTCTTCCTCCCTTACTTCCTATCTACCTATTTCTCATCCTCTCCTATCTTTCCCTTTCTCCACAATTCCCTGTCTCTTGGAATAGCAACTGGAAACAGCTGGCATGGCCAGTGGAAAGTTGCCACTGCAAAAGGATTAGTTGTTGTTGTTGTTGTTGTTGTTGTTAACTGCCCTCGAGTCAACTTTGACTTATGGCCAACCTATGGGGTTGAACTGGGACTTGAACCCTGGTCTCACAGTCTGACGCTTAGACCACTGCACCATGTTGGTTCTTGGGAACATACTTGTGTTGGCATGTGCCTTATGTGACTTGTGGCAACCCTAACCCAGGATTTTGTTGGCAAGGTTTCTTCGAGGGACTGGCAGTTTGAGGCTGAGAGAGTGTGACTTGCCTAAGGCAGTGGTTCCCACCTTTTGGTCCTCCATTTGGGAGCATTTCAGACAGGGACGTAGCCAGGATTTGGGAAGGGGGGAGGTCCAGACTAAGTGCCACCATTATAATGGGGCTTGGGTGCAGCGGCGCAGCAGCACACACCATTCGTTTTATCTAACGGAAGGGGGGGTCCAGACCCCAAGAATCCCCCCCTTGGCTACGTCCCTGTTTCAGATCCCAGAAGCGCCAGTCCACAGTCAGGAAGGATATGAGACGAAGTCCAAAACAGCCGGAGAGGAACAAAGGTTGGGAACCACTGGCCTAAGGTGGTTTTTGGTGAGTTTTTCCGGCTACATGGCCTTGTTCTAGAAGAGCTTATTCCTGACGTTTCGCCAGCATCTGTGGCTGGCATCTTCAGAGAAAGTGGGTTTCCAGGGCTGCGTGGGGATTCGAACCCAGGTCTCCTGGAGTCCTGTAAAACACTATACCACTCCGTCTCCTGCTCCTAATTCCTGCTAATGTAAACCAGTCAATCCCAGTAGACCTTCTGCCCGCTCCTGATTCTTTCCAATGCCCTGCCAATCTCCCTGCGGTGGCATTCATGCCAGGTTTGCTGTCCTGACCTTAGGTGAGTTCGTTGCTTTTTTGGAAAAAGGAGTGTTTTCTTCTGCTTCCAGCCAGGATGAGGTTGCCTTCTTTCCCAGATCTGCGTTCTGGGCAGCTTTTCAAAGCAGGTGGCAGCTGAGGTGCCAGGCTGTGCCAAGCTGTCCGCTCAGAGCTTTATGAAAAAGATTAAAAGTGGAATGGAAAAAAGGGGGGGAAACAAGGCAACCAGAGCTTGGCAAAGATGCGTTTGAGGTACGCCAGATAGCCCTAAGTGAACGGGATAAAGGTTGGGTGTTTGTTGGAGAAGGGATTGCAGCTCCCAGCATCCCCTCGCTTGACCTTACTGACTCTGGTCTGCCAAGATAGGTAACTTTCTCAAGCTCTGAGCAAGTGGTCTTTCCAAGCAAATGACCCCATAAATGGGTTATCTTATTTTTGGCTATGTATTTTTATTCCTATTGTAAGCCATCAAGAGAGGTGGGATATAAATAAAAATTATTATTATTATTATTATTATTATTATTATTATTATTCTGGGAGATGTAGTTTGGCAAGGTGTTCAGAGACCTCTGGGGCCACCGCCTCCTACAAGCCCCAGACCATTGAGGCTAGTGGCTGTTAATGTGGTCTCAAACTGGGTTATTTCTGCCATGTGGATGCAGCCTAGCCTGGTTCAGGTGAGGAAGCTGAATTTCGGTGTCAATCAGGGCTGGGAAATGCAGTAATGCAGGTGTTGCTGGAGGCTAAGGTGCCCTTATGCCTCCCCAATGGCTGCTTTGAGTCCTTTTCAAAGGCAGACACCCAACAGGTGAAGCAGGGCCAGGTAAGCCCACCTGCTCCCCATTGAGGATGCTGAGGTCCAAAGGCCCAGGTGAGAGGAGGCAGAGGAAGGGGTTCCCCCTTCCAACCAACGCCTTAAAAGGAAAGAGTTATTTTATGCAAATGGAGACTCCTCCCTCGGCCAATGGCTGGAGGGGAGGAAAGGATCAAAGGCAGCCCACCTGCTCCCCTTTGAGGATGCTGAGGTTCAAAGGCTTGGGAGGAAGAAGGGGGAACCCCTCTTCCAGCCAACTCCTTAAAAGGAGAGGGGTTTTTATGCAAATTGGGTCTCCTCCCTCGGCCAATGGGAGGGGAGGAAGGGACGAAAGGCAGCCCACCTGCTCCAAATTGAGGATGCTCAAAGGCGCAGGTGAGCCGAAGAGGCCGAGGGAACACCCCTTCCAGGCAAGGCCTTAAAAGGAGAGGGGCGCGGCCTCTTATGCAAATCGGGACTCCTCCCTCGGCCAATGGCGGGCGCGGAGGACGGGAACAAAGGGGCGGCGGAGCCAATGGCGAGGCGGTAGGGAGGTGTTTTTTTTGTGAATGGGGCGGGGAGACACTCCTTGAGCTCGCAAGGAGAAAGGCGATCTCTCGATCGATTCAGTGGATCCAGAAGAGAGAGAAAAGAAGGGGATCCTGGAAGAAGACTGAGGAAGGGATGCTCTGCAGGGAAGCCTAGTTGGTCGGAGCAGGATGGGGCTCCCTGTCTCTCTGTGAGCCTCACAGAGAGGAGGATCTGTTGGGGGATCTGTTGGGGGATCTGTTGGGATCATGGAGAGCGCCCACAGCTCCACCGCCGACCAGGTCCTGCGCCACTTCGGCGTCCGAGAGAGCTGCGGGCTGAGCCCAGAGCAAGTCCGGAGACTCCGGGAGAAGTATGGCCCCAACGGTGAGTTTGCCAGGCATCGTCTACACTGCAACGGTTAACCCGCTTTCGTACCGCTTTGGGTGTGTAGTGTGAGCCAGAGCCAAGGCGTTCCCATTCAGAATGAAGCCTATGGAGTCCACAAAGCGGGGTCAAACTGGGTTATTTCTGCAAGGATGCAGCTTGACACCCATTGAACCACCTTGGCTCTTAGAGGGGTTTGAGCCAAACTACAGATCCCAATAGTCCCAAGGATGGAGTTAAAGATCCAGGACACACTGCAGGGATGATCCCAGGTCGAGACCGCTTCAGTTGCCCTGGCTCAGTGCTAAAGAGTTTTTGGGATTTGTAGTTTAATGCCAGCAGAACTACAGCTCCCAGGGTTCCCTAGCCTTGAGCCGGGGCAGTTAAAGCGGTCTCAGACGGGATCATTTCTACCGTGTGTCTCGAACCTTAGTCTGTTTTTGAAGGAGGCTATAAGAGAGTAGATACGAATTGAATGCGATCGTATGGAAAAGCCTAACAGAAAACAACTGAGGAGCTATTGCCTTCTAATGCTGAATGGGAGACACTGCGCTTTTGCTCCATCCGTAACCACTTTATCCAAACAGACCCTCCATCTTCAGGTACAGTCTACCTGAAGAGCGTGTTTAACATTGGCTTGACACTTTTGTTCTTTTAAAGTGTGAAAACGAATAAAGAAATGTATAGCACACAAAGGAAGCCATACTCCAAAGGGGGCCCAATGGGATCGGATCCAAGGACCCCGACCCCAGCGTCTTGGTTTGTCCCTTGGACCTCCTCCGGACAGGTAGACTCTACCTGAAGATGGAGGGTCTGTTTGGATAAAGTGGTTACGGATGGAGCGAAAGAAAGCGCCTGACCGGGTTGACTAATGCTGAAAAGTAAAGTTCGGAGGTATGGAAAGTTGCACGGTACGGTTGGACTTTGTAGTACTAGCTGCTTCATTTATATACCGCTTTGTACCACCTAAGCCATCTCTAAGCGGTTTACAGATGTCATAAAGCCCATTGGGGATGATGGGAAGTGCAGTCTTGCACTGTCTAGGGCTGGAAACTGTCACTGCAGTAGCGGAGAAGCAATGAGGAGTTGCAAACTTTAGTTGGCCCTCCTTATCCACGGATTTTTTTATCCACGGATCCAAGTATCCACGGCTTGAAAATAGTCAAAGAAAACATAAATTCCAAATAGCCAGCCTTGGTTTTCCATTTTATAGAAGGGGAACCATTTTCCAGTGTCATTGTATTTAATGGGACTTAAGCATCATGGATTTTGTTGTCCGTAGTGAACCCTGGAACCGAACCCCAGCGGATAACGAAGACCCACTGTCCTAATAACTGTCATTAGTATCATTACTGCTCATGTCATGGCTCCATCCTGCAGTAATCCTGGGATCTGTAGTTTCCCATGGCGCCCGAGCCCTCCGCCAGAGAGAGAGGCTAAATGGCCCACAGAGCTATAAATCCCAGAATCCCATTGCATTGAACAATGGGAATTAAAAGGATTGCAAACTGTATTCATTCTCCAGTGTAGATGCAGCCTTTGGTGGACTACAATGTATGGATTGGGGGATTCTGGGAGCTGCACTCCACCAAACCCAAGTTTTCCAGGTCTGAACAAAACTCAAAGGATGTTTCTGTTTTTCAAAATCAGCCTTGTCCCCTTTTCTTTACCCCTGAAATTAAAGGGCTTTATTCATTTCAACTGCACCCACGTTGCAAAAATAATCTGGCTTGATGGCGCCATGCTATGGAATTCTGGGAACTGTAGTTAGTTGTGACAGCAGAGCTTTTACCTTACAGGTCAGTTACTCATCCAAGAAAATAAATGCTCTTGCATTATGTTTTCTGTAGGCAACAACCGACCAGAACCTCCTTCCTTGGGACTATTAGCAAGCCATTAACTTATATGTGTATATATATATTTAAATTGATGGCTTGTGGATTGGTATGTTATACACATTAATAGGTATTCTATAAATATTAAAATTAGTGTTACGGTTACTGGGAGACCATATATATATATATATATATATATATATATATATACACATTAAAATGGTCTCTCAGTAACCATAACACTCTAATTTTAATATTTATAGAATACCTAAATTAGGCTCGGGAGTTGATGAGAAAAATCACGTGCGAAACCGAGTCTAAACAGCTACACAAAAAACGTGACAAGTGTGTCATTCGACTGCAAGGTACTACACTTTACTTAAAATTGGTTACATGTCTGATAGGAATTTGGTACATTTTCCCCCCTTTATAATGAGCAAAAGAAAGTTCTCTTGTGTATATCTGACAATGAATAATAATAACAATCATCATCATCATTTCATCATCATCATCATCATAGAATTATTATAGAATTCAAAGATATAGCCTAG
Organism: Sceloporus occidentalis; assembly: GCA_023333645.1. Classification (NCBI taxonomy): domain Eukaryota; kingdom Metazoa; phylum Chordata; class Lepidosauria; order Squamata; family Phrynosomatidae; genus Sceloporus; species Sceloporus occidentalis. The sequence goes on along the minus strand of JALMGF010000064.1, from coordinate 2,947,276 downwards.
AGATACAGAGAGATCTAGAGATCAAGATCTCTTTGGAGAGGCGAGGTATAAATTTATTATTATTATTATTATTATTATTATTATTATTAAATATAGAGAGATCTTGTAGCACCTTCAGTTGGTCTCAAAGGCGCTACAAGATCTCTCTACGCATTATTGTTATAGTCATATTAGTACTATTACTATATTACACTACCTTGTTGTTGTATATACTTATATCCTGCTTTCCCCCGAATTGCAACTCAAAAGTGGCTCATCTTGTAAAAGTACGACAAATACACAACGGTGTAAATGAAAGCGGGTTAAATTTCCATTCTCACTCTTGTAAGCTCTGTCCTGGTGTCCCAACAAACTACAAATCCCAGAATTCCGTGTCAATTAAAGTGGTATCAAACTAGGTTATTTCAGCAGTGCGGACGCCGCCACTAAAACAGCCTTACAATGGAAAATTGCACCACTTTAAAGCTGCTGAAGGTGTGACCCTTCTTTTCTCCCATGATTTGCAGTGTAGGTATATTTTGGGAACTTTAGGAGCTTTGGGGAGATGCTTTGTGTTTGCGGGGATATATCTATATCTATATCTATATCTATATATATACAGTATATATAGTGCTGCTGCATTTATTTTTATCACTCCAAATGCCTTGAGCTGCTTCGACGGTTGAGCGCAACGTGGAACAAGGTGCAAAGGTTCGGTTTAAGGAAATGTGTGCACCAAAAGGGTTAGTGTTAATTCGACGACACTTAAGTGCAAATGGAATAATTTGGGGAGATTTACACGAATAGACGCAAAGGTGAAAGGAAGCAGGGCCTGGGGCCTTCCTTTGCTCTGAGCAGCGCCAACATGGGTTTCATTTTGAACTCTTCACGGTGCCAAATTTGGCTAGCCGAATGCAAACAAGGGTGGGCCCAAGGGAGAGGGCCTAACCGCACCTGAGTCAACATTGGCCTTAATTTTTAATTTTCGTTGGAAAATGCGACCGGTGCAATATTTGCATATGCAAATAGCATTGCGAGGAAGAAAAAGAAAGAAAGAGTGTGTTGGAGGAGATGAAACAGATGGAGGAAGGGATGCGTCGGTTGGTGCGCTTGCACACTCAAGTTGAGTCTGTAGTCTCTGAGAAAACCGACGTGGCTGTTTCTTTCCTTGTTGGCAGAAAAATCTGCCGTGGTTGTATTCCAGCAAGTTTTTTCCTGTGCATAGTTTTGGTCCTCGGCTGTGTTGCGTTTGTCGGTGTCGGGCTTCCCACCCACGGATGCCAGGCTGCAAAACTCTTGAACTCGCTCTGACCTCAGATGTCTTGGCAGTTGGTGGCTTCCCATGTCCGCAGGTGTGATGAATGCGAAGGTGGTTGTAGACACACATATAACACAAACACACCCTTCCTGCCAGGGAGTGAGCCTTGGGAGAGAATTGTAGAACTGCAGCGTCACAGAGTTGGAAGAGACCCCAAGAGGCTGTCCAGACCAACCCCTTTCTGCCATGCAGGAACTCTCTCAATTCAAACGTCTCGACAGACGGCCATCCAGCTTCTCTGAAGATACCAGGCACGTCTTCGTCAGGAAGAAACTCTTCTAGAACATGGCCACATAGCCCGAAAAACCCATAAAACACTATGGATGCCGGCCATGAAAGCCTTGATGTCATATTGAGGAGGGAGCAAGCTTGTTTTCTGCTGCTCCAGAGAATAGGACCTGGAACAGTGGATGCAAGCTCCAGGAAAAGAAATTCCACCTCAACATTAGGAGGAACTTCCAGATAGTAAGGGCTGTTCAAAAGTGGAAGACATTCCCTCGAAGTCTCCTTCCTTGGAGGTCTTTAAACAGAGGCTGGATGGCCATCTGTCAGGGATGCTTTGAGTGAGAGTTCCTGCATGTCAGAATGGGCTTGGACTGGATGGCCCTTGGGGTCTCTTCCGACTCGATGATTCTATGTTTAAAGACCTCCAAAGAAGGAAACTCCACCAGTCTCCAAAGCAGACGGACAGCTCTTACCATCGGGGAATTCATCCTAATGTTTTGACAGACTCTCTTTCCCTATAGCTTGCATCCATTGCTCCAAGTCCTATTCTCTGGAGCATCAGAAAACAAGCTTCCTCCATCCTTAATATGGCGTTCTTTCAAATACTGAAACAGGGCTATCACATCACCTCTTAGCTGTCTCTTCTCCAGGCTGAACATACCCAGCCCTCTTCCAACTCTATGATTCCAACTTTGAACCTATTTGGGATTAAGGTGCCTCTTCGGGCGAAAACCCAGAACAGACTAACATTCGAAGCCACAATATGGGTGTATTTCACATGTGGCCACAATATGAATGTAGGCTTAGTTTGGGCCTCTCCTTCTCCATTCTTGGAATAATGGTTTGAATGTTGGCCTATGACTCTGGAGAACAGGGTTCGATTCTCAGCTTGGCCATCAAACCCACCTGGGCAAGTCACACTCTCTCAGCCTCAAGGGAAGGCAATAGCAAACCACCTCCGAATGCATCTTGCCAAGAAAACCCCATGATAGTTTAGCCTTAGGGTCGCCCTAAGTTAGGAACGATTGGGAGGCGTACAAGAGCAGCAGCAGCAAACTCCATCCTGGAGCCTGTATACCTTAAAGGCACCTATCCCATCTGACCTTGGAGGCTAAGCAGGGTCCATCCTAGTTAGTATATGGATGGGAGACCACTGACAAATTTAGGCTACATTTTGGGGGAAGGAACCGGCAAAACCATCTCTGAGGATCCCTCGTCTAGGAAAACCCAATGCAAAGGGACACACGACATTGCCTTCCCAGGAATTCAGCCATTCCTCTATAAGCAAATACATAAAATAGGTCCTGAAGTTTCCCCCAAGCACCCGATCCTGGATGATCTTGGGAGCTAAGCAGGGTCAGCCCTGGCTAGTCCTCGAATGGGAGATCACCAACCAAGACCAAGTGTTGCAGGCTGTATTTCGGAGGAAGGGACTATCAAAAATACCTCTGAGGATTCCTTGCCTCGGAGAAGCCTATGAAATCCATAGGGATTGCCTTGTGTTCACAGATGAAGGCACATAGACACACACACCCCACTCTTGAGATTAGAGAAGATACACACACACACACACACACTCTTGGTGTGTGTTTAGACCATTTGTTGGCGCCTACAAATCACACTTTGGAGCCTAATTTCCGCGGCACAAGTGAGAGCGAGGTTGGTTCTGATGGATGCTTTTGTCGTTAAAAGAGGAATACATTTATAAATTGCTGGCTTAGCTAGAATCTTTTTATTATTATTATTATTTAAAGCCTTTTTGGAACGGGGTTTGTTTGTAATTCTGTAATTAAAAGGAGGTTGCAGTTTGCCACGTCTTGGAAGGCTTTTAAAAAAGCGAACGGAGCCAACCCAAAGTGAATCATCACTACAGCAAAGGCAAAATGGTTGGAGAGAGGCCAGCGGAGTCCAACTTTGGGCCTAAAATGTGGCCGTGGGAGTCTTTGTAGGATTTGGACTAGGCCTGGAGAGACCTGGGACTTGAGCATCCACGGATTTTGGTATTGCTGGAACCAAACCCCAGCGGATACCAAGGGCTCCCTGTATCTTGGGTATTTTGGTTGGTCCAATAAAGGTATCCCTGTTTGGTGGATTTTGGGATGTTATTTTGCTTTGCTACATGACCGACTCGGATACCCCTGAAATAGTAATCGATGGATGGAACAATCTTAGGAAACCAGAAACCAAACCTGTTGTGTTCAATCGGATTTCCTCCCAGGGAAGCTTGCAGCTGTGAAAATCTCTTTGCTTGTTTTCTTGCCTAAGGGCGGCGGGGGGTGGTGGTGTTTCTACACTGCACAGTTATAGCACTTTGATACCACTTTAACTGCCGTCACTCCATCCTATGGAATGTACTTGGATTTGTCATTTGGTCCATCAGGGACGTAGCCAAGGGGGGGATTCTTGGGGTCCGGACCCCCCCTTCCGTTAGATAAAATGAATGGTGTGTGCTGCTGCGCCACTGCACCCAAGCCCCATTATAATGGTGGCACTTAGTCTGGACCCCCCCTTTCCCAAAATCCTGGCTACATCCCTGGGTCCAGTACCCAGAATGGTTTGCCAAGGGAGCCTAATATTGCAATTCAGGGAAATAAACTCTTAAGCGGCTGCAAATCCCAGGTTTCTGTCAGGTGGTTAAAGAGGTATCAAGCTGCTATGAATCTGCAGTGTGTGGACTGTTCCTGGTTTAAGGTTGGCATTTGTGCCTGGGAAGTTAAAGGAACTGTTTTGGAGTGAAGGTTTCTTCATTGGGGACCTAAGGACGACCTTCTCAGCCTGGTTGAAGAAGAGGAACTTTTGGTACCTTTGCTGTGAACTCAAGAGTTGGATCATTTTTGCTTTGACGGGAATGGAAAGTTGGCCGCAACGTATAGATTTATTAAGCCCTTTTGGGGGGGGGGGGGAAGAAGTGATAAATGGTTGCTAGGAAGAATTGGTTGCATAATAGTGTGTGGTGTGTTGTCCTTCTCCTGGTGCTCTCCGCGGTACTTTTTTGCTTTCTAAACTGCCAGCGAAGCTCGGCGGGAACACTTGGATCCCTTGGAAATGCGCTGGGTGCCTTAACAAATGAGCCTGTAGTCCTTCCAGACCTTCGCTTTGGCTTTCTGCTCTTGAGTGCCACATTGGGTCTGCTTGGCCTCTAGTGGCTAAGGAGTGACCAAGAGCCAAAGGAGAGAAGGACCCAGCCTAGGAGTTGTCCCCGGACATTTGTGAAGAGTAGCAATGGGGACGGAGAGGCGGCTTGACCCCCGGAGGCTGGTGGCGTCTCCTCCTCTGGAGGTTTTTAAACAGAGGTTCAATGGTCATCTGTCAAGAATGCGTGGATTGTGAGTTCCTGCATGGCAGGGGGTTGGGCTGGATGGCCCTTGGGATCTCTTCCAACTCTATCATTCTGTGATTTGTAGGGTTGGCAGATTTCAAACGGGTCTCGGGATGCGGACGTTCTTCTTCGGTCCTCGGGACACTCATAGGCCATGTCTGCGCTGCAGAAACGATCCAGCTTGACGCCCCTTTAACCGCCATCACTTGAACCGCCATCCAAATTCTGGGCTTTGTAATTTTTGTGAGCTAGTCAGTCTTCGCTGTGAGAGAGCTCTGGCGCCACAAAATCCGCTGTCACAAATCTTTGGATGAGCAGAGCTAATTGATTTCTTTTTTAAAACAAACCTTTCATTTGCACCCTGCCTGCCAAAGATGTATTTGTGGGATGCGTTTGCTGGTAATAGGCAGAGCAGTCAGGGAAACGTGGCGCCCTCTCAGCCTTGGCAACACCAGGGTGGCAAGGGGGCTGCCTTCCAAGATTTACAGCCATTTATGTTTTTGCAGCAGTGTTAGGGGGCAGCATGGTCTAGTGGTTTGAGCATAGGCCCTGGACTCTGGAGATTGGGGTTCAAATGCCTGCTCACCCATAGAAAGCCTGATGGGTGCCTTTGGGCAAGTCAGACGCTCTCAGCCCCAGAAAATCCTGTGACAGGTTGCCATAAGTTGGAAATGACTTGACACAGCAACGTTAGCTAACCTATTATTATTATTATTATTATTATTATTATTATTATATTATTATTATTATTATTATTATTATTATTATTTAACACACACACACAATATTAAAATTAAAAACTGCAGCCTCTTCTTTCTCCTCTCATTGAGCCTGATTCACACCATCTCTAGCATTTTGCAGCAATTCCCAAACACTGGCCTTCCAGGTGTTTTGGACTTCAGCTCCCAGAATCCAAGACTATGGGCCAAGATGGCTGAGGCTCATGGGAGCTACAGGCCAGAGTTTGGGGATCGCCGTTTTAAAGGATTGCAGGCAAATGCCACATCCTCTTTCTGCCCAAAGGCAGATGTTTGAGCCCCAGTTGTGTCACACCCCTTAGAGCAGTGGTCTCCAAACTTTGGTCCTCCAGGTGTTTGGGACTTCAACTCCCAGAAGCCCCAGCCAACTTGGCCAGCCATCTGGAGAACCAAAGTTTGGGAACCAATGTCTTAAGAGTGTCTTGCATGCCCCTAGTAATACCCCCAGTACCCAGGGTGAAGCCACTAGATGCCACTAGATGCCAGTCCTTTCCTTAAGCCGGGGGCTCCACATTGAAGGACCTGCATGTACCTACTTGCCGTGGGCGGGCCACACATTACTCACCCCACCTTCCATCATTTAACACAGATAAATTATAGAATGCTGTACTATCATTGCAGTCTCTAGAGCCGGCGTGGGGTGTAGCGGTTTGATTGTTGGACTAGGACTCTGGAGGCCAGGGTTTGAATCCCGACCTGGCCATAGCATCATAGAGTTGGAAGAGACCACAAGGGCCATCCAGTCCAACCCATTGTGCCATGCAGGAACTCTCAATCCATGCATACCCAACAGGTGGCCATCCAAAGAAGGAGACCCCCATCACTCTCCAAAGGAGCATCTTCCACTGTCGAACAGCCCTTACTGTCAGGAGGTTCCTCCTAATGTTTAGGTGGAATCTCTTTTCCTGCAGCTTGTATGCATTACTCCGTGTCCTATTCTCTGGAGCAGCAGAAAACAAGCTTGCTCCCTCCTCAATATGACACCCCTTCAAGTATTTAACAGGGCTATCATATCACCTCTGAACTGTCTCTTTTCCAGGCGAAACACCCGCAGCTCCCTAAGCCATGGAAGCCTACCTTGGGCAAGTCACACTCTCTCAGCCTCAGGGAAAGGCAATGGCAAACCCCCTCTGAAGAAAACTTGCCAAGAAAAGCCCATGATAGGTTGACCACTTTAGGGTGGCCATAAATTGGAAAGGGCTTGAAGGCACACAGCAACAGCGACAAGAGTCAGGGGCGCTTTGCTTGGGTGTTCCTTCATGGCAGAAGGTTGGAATGGATGACCCTTGGGATCTCTTCTAACCTATGATCCTATCAGGGACATAGCCAGGATTTTGGGAAGGGGGGGTCCAGACTAAGTGCCACCATTATAATGGGGCTTGGGTGCGGTGGCATGGCAGCACGCACCATTCATTTTATCTAACGGAAGGGGGGTCTGGACCCCAAGAACTCCCCCCTTGGCTACGTCCCTGATCCTATTCCAACAACTCTTCTCTGCTGGAGTTTTGAGCTTCCCGAGGAAGAAGCAAGAGAAAGGCAAAACACAGTTTTTTTAAAAAAGGCCTTCCTGACTCATCCGGCTCCGCTTTCTGTTCTTCGGCACATTCGCCCACTTTCCAGCCTCCAACGTGCTGCACACTTAAAACCGTCTGATTCATAAACCTGCGCTTCCCTACCTTCCCCCACGGTCTCTTTGGAGAAGCCCTGAGACATGTGGTGGAGGCCTTGTTGGCTTGTGGATCTATGCAAACTCTCAAAGCGGGGTAAGCAAGGAGCAGGTCTTTTGTGCTGGTATTAGTACCAGAGAGAGACATTGTGGTGTATGGCTTGTAGTGCTGGACTAGGATCCTGGGAGGCAAGGGTTCAAATTCCTACATCAACATGACATTCCTCTGGGAATTTTCATGCTGGAGATAGTAAATCATAATATTGGGAGAGACACCAAGGGCAATCCAATGCAACCCCTTTCTGCCATGCAGGAACTCACATTCAAAGCATCCCAGACAGATGGCCATCCAGCCTCTGTTTAAAACACTTCACTGCTCTCTGAGACAGCATCTTCCACTGTTGCACAGCTCTTACTGTTAGGAAGTTCTTCCTTATGTTTAGGTGGAATCTCTTTTGCTATAATTTGAATCCATTACTCCAGGTTCTATTCTCTGGAACTGCAGAAAACAAGATTGCTCCATTCTCAATAGGACATCTCTTCAGATACTTAAACAGGGCTCTTAACCGTCTCTTCTCCAGGCTAAACATATACCCAGCATCTCCCTAAGTCTCTCCTCGGAAAGCATGATTTCCAAACCCTTCGCGATTTTCTTCCTCCTCCTCTGGACATGCTCCAATTTGTCAACATCTTTTTGGAATTGTGGTGTCCAGAACTGGACACAGTATTATTCCAGAATAAGCAGAATAGAGTGGTACAGTGGGCCCTTGTTATCCGCTGGGCTTTGGTTCCAGGATTCCCTGTGGATAATAAAATCCGTGGATGTTCAAGTCCCATTAAATATAATGCCATAGCAAAATGGTGTCCCTTATATAAAATGGAAAATCAAGGTTTGATACTTGGAATTTATACTTTCCCCCCAAACCGTGGATGCTTGAATCCATGGTAAAAAAATCCACGGATAAGAAGGGCTGACTGTACTATCACTTCTCTTGCTCTAGGCACTATACTTCTATTGATGTAGCCTAGAATCACATTGGCTTTTTTAGCTGCCGCATCACACTTGTTCAACTCGTGGTCTACTAGGACTCCTAGATCCCTTTCACATGTCGCCTTGTGAAGCCAGGGGTCCCCATCCTATACCTATGCATTTCGTGGTAGTGTAGTTGTGTTCCTATGGAGCTGTCTGCAAAGGCCTATCATGCTTTCCTCTGTTGCAAGCCACCAGTAAGTAAAGTGTATTGTATAGCAGTGATGTAGACTAGGTTTTACTATTAAAGTCAGAGACGGTGGGTATGATTTGCAGCCAGTCCTTCTGGCACTGAACCCACACCTTCCCTTCCCCTCCATGTTGCCCATCCATGCTTGCTGGTGCTTCAAGGGTGGCCAGGGCCCCTTTGGAGGAGAACATGAACTTTGTGGCCTTGAATTCAGGGAGCTGGGGAGGAGTCCGAGAAGATTTGGTGGTTTCTCGAGGGTTTCCATGACGTGCGCCGTCTGTTTGCAAGATGCATGCTTCCGTAGGATTAAAGCTTCGCTAACCGTTTTGGGTTTGGTTTTGTTTTTTGCAAGAAGCTGTCGAAGCCAAACTGGAAGCATGCCACTTGTTTTTCAGGGCTGTGGGGGAAAATACATATATATAAAAATCACATCCTTCTTAGCTTTTCCTTTGTTAAGATAATCGGCGTGAACTTGGGTGGAAGGAAGGCTCCTTTTAGTTGGCTTTAAGCGTTGCAAAAACGCACAAACATGGGCAAACGCTCTCATGCTCATTTTAAGCAGCATGCAGAAAGCCCAGCTTAGGGTTGCCAGGTGACATGAAAGACAGGCTCCTGTTGCTTTCGTGGCTGCGCCACACGAGACCGATTCGAAATCCCTTTGTAAACACAACCGTTCATGCAAACGGTGGTCTATGGGCCTTGCAAACGGTCTGCAAGCCCCCAAACCTACCCAATTTAATCTGAGTTGGAAGGGCCCTCTTTTGGCCCCGAAGCACAGAGATAGCTTTGCAAATGTGTGAAATGCCCTGCTGTCCCCAAAGCTCAGTCTGCCCCATAGGGTCAGTGGAGAAGATGGGTGGCACACCTTGCACTCTGTACCCACCCAGTGGGCAGCATTGGTGCATTTTGTCACTTCTGGTTGCCGTTTTGTCCAATTATTTTCTTTCTAGAGGTTCTTCTGGGGAATCTCGGGGGGTCGAGGGAAGGAAAGAGCTGCATTTGTGGACAATGTTAGGATAATGTCTTAATCGTGCCAAGAAAACTGCAGGATAAGTTCGCCTAAGGGTTGCCATAAGACATAAACCAGGGACGTAGCTAGGATTTTAGGAGGGGGGGGGTCCAGAGTAAGTGCCACCATTATAATGGGGCTTGGGTGCGGTGGCACAGCAGCACACACCATTCATTTTTCTAATGGAAGGGGGGGGTCCAGACCCCAAGAACCCCCCCTTGGCTATGTCCCTGCATAAACAACTTGAAGGCACTCAACAACACCGGATGGATGGGTGGATGGATGGCTGGCTGGATGGCCAGCATGGCATAGTGTTAACCCACTATGCCATGTTGGCTATCCATCCACCCATTGATCCATCTATTTGGTGGCGTTATGTGCCTTCACTTAAACATGTTGGACTATGATTCTGAAAACCAGGCTTCAATTTCCAGCTCGGCCATGAAAACCCATTGGGTGACTTTGGGCAAGCCGCACTCTCTCAGCCTCAGGGGAAAGCAATGGCAAACCTCTGCACAAATCGTGCCAAGAAGACCCCATGATAGTTTTGCCTTAGGGTTGCCGTCGGTTGAAAGCAACTTGAAGGCATACAACAACAACAACAAATGTATATAAAGCAGCTTGGAAGGCATGGTTTCTCGCGTTGTGCTAGTTGCGCCAGTCTACCTGTGTCGGTGTCGTTGTGTTTTTGACGGCTCATGTTCAGCTGGTGATAATGGAAGTGTGACCTTTGGAGAGGAAATCCCTTTTCCTTGCTGCAAACGGGCAACCTTTTTGCTTTGCTGTCGAACTCCCTCGGTTCCTGTCCCTGACTTGTACTTTGGAGTCGGCCGCTTCCTTCCTGGCCTTCTTTTTTCCAGCTTTGATGTGGATATCTTTGACTGCACCTCAGGACACCAACGCAGGGCGAAAATCCCAACAAAGGAGTGGGAGCGGCTGCTGGAGTGAGCAAAAAGTTGTGTTTGGATATGTGCGGATTTGCTCTTTTCCAAGCTAAATATACCTCTCTCCCTTGGTTGTTCCTCATAAGGGTCTTAGGGTTGCCATAGGTTTTTGAAAAAATGACTTGGAAGCACACAACAACAACAAACAACAGCTTGGAAGCACCAGATCCTGTCTGGTTTTGGAAGCTAAGCAGAATGAGCCCTGGTTGGTACTTGGATGGGAGACCACCAACAGATCCTAGGTGATATTTCACAGGAAGGAACTAGCCAAACCCACTCCTAGTATTCCTTGCTTAAGAAAACCTTGCGATGTTCATGGGGTCACCAAAAGTCTATTTGAATCATAGAATCATAGAGTTGGAAGAGACCCCAAGGGCCATCCAGTCCAACCCCATTCTGCCATGCAGGAACTCTCCATCAACGCCTCCCCGACAGATGGCCATCCAGCCTCTGTTTAGAGACCTCCAGAGAAGGAGACTCCGCTGCTCTCCAAAGCAGTCGGACAGCTCTTACCGTCTGGAAGTTCTTCCTAATGTTTTGATAGACTCTCTTTACCTGGAGCTTGCATCCACTGCTCTGTGTCCTATTCTCTGGAGCAGCAGAAAACAAGCTTGCTCCCTCCCCAATATGACATTAGCATTAACCCAGTTCTCCGTACGCACCACCGGCATTCAGCCAGGCTTATTCTGTGCCTTGGCGATATTTATATGCAGAGACTGCCGCCGCCGCTAATTAGACTGTTTATAATTAATAGCTAATAGTGGTTCATTATCTCCTTGACAATTGACAGCGTGGCTCTGGTCGGATTTTGCGTTTCTGTTGTCGCTGGGTAGAAATAGAGGCGTGGGGGAAGCGGCCACCTTTTGAGCTCATTTCGGGATTTTATTAACACAAACGCACACAATTTATTTTTTAAAACAAAATGTTATTAGATTAAAAGACACAAACACATACAAGTACATACAAACAACAAAACCCTATATGGACATACATGATAATACAAATACAAGTAAATACAAATACTATCAGGACTATCCGTAATTTTGTCCCCCAAACCTGCCCTCGACTTATAGATGAGGTCGATTTATAATCGAGTATATACGGTGATTTTAAGTATATATATATACCTTATATATATTATAATTATATTATGATATATATATATATATATATATATATATATATAGGCCCTTTCCTTTTTCCTCCCACCAAGCCTCACCCTACTCATTTTAACATTTTAAAGGGACACCTTTGAACATCCCCAAAGATTTTTGGGGAGCAGCAGTGTCACCTCCTTTAGGGTGTCACCTGGCGCAGCCCGCACCCCCCAGTCATGCCACTTAGTATGTGGCCCCCCAATGTTGGACTGCAACTCCCAGAAGCCCTGGCTAGTATTGCCTGTGGTGAGGAATGCTGGGAGCTGCAGTCCAAGAGTGTCTGGAGAGCTGCACAGTCCCCACCCCTGCTCTAACCATTACACTACACTGGTCTATTGTCTTGGTTAGACATTGTTCAACTCCCTGCGCTACAGGAATACCTTCCGTGTCAGTAGGGCTGCAGGTCCACTCCGGATTGTAGTGCAGCTCTGCAAGGGGCTGAATCATATCTTCCCAATAGGTTCAGCATCTTGGAGACCTCCTCTAAAGCTTGGAAAACCTGACATGGATTTGCCGCCCCACCGACAGGGGAGCCAACAATAGCGACCGCCCTTAGCTTCTAGAAAATACAAACGCGGAGGAGCGTTTGTGTTGGTGAACATGATGACTTTTGAACACATTTGATTCTCACCCCCTTTTGTTTTGCACAGTGCCCAGCGATGCAGTTTCAATGAGGTTTGCCATTGCCTTCCCTTGAGGCTGAGAGAGTGTGACTTGCCCGGGATCAACCAGGACGTTTCATGGCCAAGGTGGGATTTGAACCCTGGCCTCCAGAGCATTGGTCTAACGCTCAGACCACTACACACACACACCCCGGCTCTGTTTTTCGAGGGATGTAAATCCGGGAGCGAATGATCCCAGGAGTGAAACCAGACAGTTTTCTGGAGAAGAACCTTTCAAGGCCCAGGTGCGAGAAAGCAGGCTGCTTCTCTGACAGTTTTAAAACTTAAAATGTAAGCAAGGTTGGAAAGCGTCGAAACCCAAAGTGCCAAAAAATGTGTGAGCAGGATGTGCTGCAGCGCAAGTAATGTGAAAGAATGCAGCCCTGTCTTTTATAATGCGGTTTTATTCTTGCCGTCATTTAAAATGTTGGATGCTGATATTCTATCTATCTATCTATCTATCTATCTATCTCTATCTATCTATCTATCTATCTATCTATCTATCTATCTATCTATCTACTTTGTGGATTCAGGAGACTACTTGAAAAGTAGTGCAGGAATATTTTGAATAAGCCAGTTATTGCTGGATGGCCCTTGTGGGTCTCTTCCAACTTTATCTATGGTTTTATAAGCATTTGAAGGGGTGTCATATTGAGGAGGGAGCAAGCTTGTTTTCTGATGCTCCAGAGAATAGAACAATGGATGGAAGCTACAGGGAAAGAGATTCCACCTCAACATTAGGAGCAACGTCTTGAGAGTAAGAGCTGTCCAGCAATGGAAGATGCAGTCTCAGAGTCTCCTCCTTTGGAGGTCTTTAAAGAGAGGCTGGATGGCCATCTGTCAAAGGGGATGCTTTGATTGAGAGTTCCTGCATGGCAGATTGGGATTGGACTGGATGGCTCCCGTGGTCTCTTCCAACACTATGATTCAAAGATGGTGGTAGAGCTGTGGTTGCGGAAGCCAAAGGCCTGTTTCCCCATTGCACATTCGATGTCAGCTGTGAATCGGTGGGATGTTGCCATTCACATTCTGGTGCAAGAGCATAAACCAGGAGCAAACAAAGGGGCAGTGGTGCCCTTCCGCAACGTTGTGGGTTTATGTTGCTAAGCTCCATGATGCAAACAGCTCTCGGTTTGGTTACCAGGGGCAGGAGGAAGGGTATCGAAAGATTACAGAGAGAGTTTTTCCCCTTCTGCATCTCCACCCGGCCTTTCCTTCCTGGAAAGAAAAACCATATGCAGATAGCGAATATATTATTGGTTTTGCATGGTTAGCAATGGCGATGTTTCGATGCAAATTAAACTCCCGGCATCCCTCAGTCTCTTGAAAACTTTGTGCTCTCTTTTGCATTATCCAGAAGTAGAGAGTTATTAATTTTTCAACCTGGGAAGAAATATCTGTGAATATTCTTTCTGTCTCTACTGAAGGACTCCATTCACATATATGGTTACGGTCAGGAAAATCTCTCTGTATGTTCGTGTTGTGTGGGTGTGTGTTTCTTTGGCATCTCAGGCCCAGTTGTGCCAAGAGTCCCCAGTGACCAGATGTCCTCCTTTTCCAGGACATGCCCTCCATTTCAGCTTTCTGTCCAGGAGGCATTCCAAAAACGTCCTCCGTTTTGAGCATCACTAAGAAGCACGCATTTATGTTTATATCCGTGTTTCCAGCATTTTGTCCTCCTTTGTGGTTGTGATACCTGGTCACCTTGCAAGAGTCTGGTGTGTGTGCACTGAGTTCTTTACCAATTCGAAATGCAGTCCCTCAAATAATGCTGCCTGAAGTGGACCCTTAAGTTTCAGGTCAGTCTTTGCAACTTGGAAAGGACTCTCCAAGTTGGAGAGGCACTTAAAAGAATGGCACCGCTTCGTGTGTGGTGTTTCCGTTTGTGGTTCCCTCGATGCCACCGCCGGCTGGCCACATTTTCCTCCTTTTGGCCCTTTTTGTCCCCTCTGAGGGCTTGCAAAATGGAAAAACGATGCAGGGAGGAGGAAGCGAAGAAGAACGGGCGGAAGAACGAGAGGAGGAGGGGGGAGGTACAAAACCGAGCCAGGAAAGACTATCAGCTTTGCTGGCTGATTTGAAAGTGGATATCAAAAGAGCGAGGCTCCTTCCGGTTCCCGAAATGCACTGCAAAGATACGCCTGCCCTCCTTTCCTTCATCTCTTTCGTACACAGGTCTTTGTGGACACATACCCACCGACATATTTCACAGATGAAAACCGGGAACCATGTGGCCATGCAACCTGAGAAGGTGGCCGAGAAGGAAAAGCTCGGAGAGGGTGCAGCAATTTGCTTTTGCCTGAGCCTCCTGCGAAGGGCAAGACTCCGCTCCCTTTCCTTTCCCCTGTCTTTGCAGACTGGAAATGGCGATATATAAACCAAACTCGTGTACAAGTCAAGGGCCGGAATGATGGATTTTGATATGACCAGGGGATACTTCGAGGGTAAAACTGCTGCAGCCTCTCCTAACCGTCTGAATAACTATCTGTAAAGCCGCTCTGAAGGCCTTTAGGGCTGAAGAGCGGGGTATAAACACCATAAATAAAATATACAAATAACGTGTGCATTCTTCTTCCTCCATAACTTTTGCCATGTGGACACATTCTCATCCCACTTGGTCCCACATATGTCCCAGTTCTGATCTCTGAAACATGGGAGGGCATGCTGATGTTGTTTCTTCTTCGTGGTCTTTGCGAATCACACAGATGGGTTATATCTGCGCCTTTGGAAACATGCGTTTTGGGCATGTTTGAAATGCTCCCCTCTCCCTCTCAGTGCATCTGTAGCAAACTGGAAAATGTGGGTTGAAGCGCATATGTTGATCCTGCCATTGCGACTGGATTCCTCTCCCAGCCCTTGCCTTGAGCCTTGCTCCATCATGATTCATCTTGGATGCCATGGAGACCACACTGGGATGCTTCTGTGCAATCCAAGGTGGGCTGCGTTTTGGGGGACGATGGTGCTCTTACTCGGTCTCCAAGAGAGGCCTTGCCACCTCCTTGCAGGGGGAAAAATGGAAATCCTTGAAGTCGGATTTGTCATTGCCCCTTTCGCTTGGGATGCGTTTGAATCACCGCTGACTAATTCCTCGCCATCGCCGCCACCTTCGGATTCAGTCTCCGTCTAGGCCAACTCATACAAGCATTAGTTACTATGAAGTTGTTTCTCTACTTCAGGTGGTTGGTGTGAAGGCAGATCTTACAATGGAGCATCCTTTTATACTAGGTTTAGGTAACAGAGGAAGGGCATGGGGCTGCATTAGCCCTGCAGAAGAATTTGGAGGGCTGCCTTCCTGCTGTGTGCATGTGTGTATGTGTGTGTGTGTGTGTGTGTGTATTGGCCCCAAATACAGTGTGGCATAGTGGTTTGAGTGTCAGACTATGACTCTAGAGACCAGGGTTCAATTCCCACCTCAGTCATGAAACCCACTGGGTGACTTTGGGCAAGTCGCACTCTCTCAGCCTCAAGGGAAGGCAATGGCAGACTTCCTCTGAACAAATCTGGCAAAGAAAAGCCCATGGGAGGGTTTGCCTTAGGGTCGCCATAAGTCAGAAATGTCTCAAAGAC
Source organism: Sceloporus occidentalis (assembly GCA_023333645.1). NCBI lineage: Eukaryota > Metazoa > Chordata > Lepidosauria > Squamata > Phrynosomatidae > Sceloporus > Sceloporus occidentalis. The sequence continues at coordinate 2,931,452 of JALMGF010000064.1, read as the reverse complement.
ATGCAACAACAGCTAATTTATCATTTCTATTGGCCGTCTGTCAGGGATGCTTTGATTTGGATTTCCTGCATGGCAGAATGGGGTTGGACTGGATGGCCCTTGGGGTCTCTTCCAACTCTATGATTCTATGGGCATCCTGGTGGACATATCTATGGTGAAGGACTCCTTTGACCAACTAAGAGCCGAGAGCAAACTTTGCCTTTGCCTTGGGCTTTTATCGCTCCATCCTGCTTCATATTTCCATGTGATCAACAAACCTATTGACTGAGTAGTCAAAGGCTTTCATAGATTTTTGTGGATTTTTCGGGCTATGTGTCCATGTTCTCGATAAATATATTCCTGGCGGGCATCTTCAGAGACTGTTTTTCATTTTGACATGCCCTCAAGCCTGGGTTGGCCTGAGGACTGTGGGGATCAGGGCCCTGGAAGTGTTGTACAGCCCCTTCCAAAAAGTTGCAAGGATGGAACCGAGTTATAGGAACATGCCAACACGATCCCAAGAAGGTCATAGAATCATAGAGTTGGAAGAGACCACTAGGGCCATCCAATCCAATCCCCTGCCATGCAGGAAATCCAAATCAAAGCATCCTCGACAGATGGCCATCCAGCCTCTGTTTAAAGGCCTCCAGGTGCCAGGTTTTGACTCTCCTTGGGATGGGAAGCCGCCTGGGCACTCTGTGAATGCCACCTGGAGCTTGCAAGATGAACAGCGGGATCGAATTGCAATGGATAAATACACCACACCGACTCACGCAGCCCAAAGTAAGCGAAGCCGAAGTGCTAAGCACATAGATTCTTAAACTTCAATATTTGCCCTTTGCGTCTAGTTTCTGGCGACCGCCGCGAGTTCGAAATGGGCTGGCAGGCTCAGAAAAATGTGCTGTTTGATGTCATTTCGTCGTCTCTTTTATTGCGGAAGGCGCGCAGGAGTGTAATAAAATGGATAAAACCCAGTGTTGACTTAAGAGGATGCATCCCTGCCTTTTTCAGCTCTAAAAAGCATAACAAGTTTTAGGAAGCATATCACTGACTAAATATAAGGTAGCTGTGTTAGTCTGCAGAATCAGTACATAGAGAGATCTTGCAGCACCTTTGAGACTCACTAAACAAAGAAGTTGGCAGCATGATCTTGCATAGACTAAAGTCTACATCCTCAGATGCATTTGGTAAATCTATGGTAGATTATCTCTAGACATTTTGTATTTGATCCGCGTGTCGGCAGGGGAACTCTATAGTAACTTATCGGCGGAAGAAATCTGTAGTAACATACATATTTTCTGATTGCGATGGCAGTTGCTATATCTATACTTTCTATATTCTATTTTATCTCCCCTATAATTACCCCTATGTCTTTGTATTCAGAAGTAACTCCCATTGATGGGGTTTTATTCGTACAAAAATGGAGCTGCAGATTTCGTGACTGCGATTTCCTTCGTGATTTTGTTCCGTGTGTAAAACCGATCCCTTTGGAGAAATCTGTGCAACGTACGGCATTTATATAAATGTTCTGGATAAATTAAACAATACGTTTTCCGGAGGAAATTGATAGCAGTTTTCTTGATAAAACAATCGCTACTTATGTACTTAATAGGTAAGTACATAAGTCAATACATATGTTGATGTTTTGTAGCTTCAAGGAAGTTGTTCCCAATGTTTTGATGAAGAGCCATTGTGGCGTAGTGGTTGGAGTAGACGCCTCCAGAGACCGGGGTTCGATTCCATGCTCAAGCCATGGAAACTTACCGGGTGACCATGAGTGAGTGACACCCTCTCAGCCCCGGAAAACTGCGCGATCGGGTCACCTTAGGGTTGCCCTAAGTCAGAAACGACTTGTAGGCACGCAATAAGAGTGTTCAGGTGGAACTTTTTCTTCTAATTGGAAGCCATTGGTTCATGTTCTGATCTCTGGAGCAGGAGAAAAGAAGTTGGCTCCATCTTCTACATGACATCCCTTCAGAGTATTACCATGTCACCTCTCAGTCTTCTCTAAGCTAAACATCCATCTCCCTACGTTGTTCCTCATAAGTCTTTGTTTCCAGGCCTTTGATCATTTTGGTCCCCCTTCTCAGGTCATGGCCCACCTTGTTGACATCCTTCTTCTATCCTTGGAGGGTGATGGGATCTCTTCCTTTGGAGGCCTTGGAACAGAGGTGAGATGGCCATCTGTCAGGGGTCCTTTAATGGTAGAAGACTGGATGGCCCTTGAGGTCTCTTCAAACTTTATGATTCTGTGGTTCTTGGATTTTGGTGCCCAGAACTGGACCGCAAGTGAGGTCTGACCAAACCAGAACGGAGTCCTCAATCTGGACATTATGCTCCTGTTGTTGGTGGAGAGCAAAACCACTGGAGGAGGGCGACCAAAATGGTGAAGGGTCAGGAAACCATGCCCTATGAGGAGAAACTTAGGGAGTTGGGGATGTTTAGCCTGGAGAAAAGACGGTTAAGAGGTGATATGATACCCCTGTTTAAGCATTTGAAGGGGTGTCATATTGAGGAGGGAGCAAGCTTGTTTTCTGCTGCTCCAGAGAAGAGGACCTGGAACAGTGGATGTAAGCTCCAGGAAAAGAGATTCCACCTCAACATTAGGAGGAATATCCTGACAGTAAGGGCTGTTCGACAGTGGAAGACACTTCCTTGAAAAGTGGTGGAGTCTCTTTCTTTGTAGAGCTTTAAACAGAGGCTGGATGGCCATGTGTTGGGGATGCTTGGATTGAGAGTTCCTGCATGGCAGAATTGGGTTGGACTGGATGGCCCTTGGGGTCTCTTCCTCCTCTATGATGCTAGAGTAGGTTCACTGATACAAAGGAACACAACCACATGCAATTTTTAATCCTTTCCTTGGGGACCATCATGCTGAGTGTTGAACCTCAAACGTACCACAACACTGTTAGTTGGGAAGCCTTTAGGTTAGCAGTTTGATTCTGTCCCCCGGTTTGTCTAGCTTAGCATGTACTGTTTGTTTCTTTAAACAAATGTGTCAGAGTAATTTTTATGCACTTGGTGGTTGTTACCAAAGGATTCCGGAAAGCCATGAACCTCTATCAGTCGGAGGCCCTCTTCTCTTGCAAGAGCTCTGTTCTCAGCACTTGTTTGCAAAACAAGCGGCCAGCAGAGCAACTAGTTAGCTAGATCTTATCGGGCCGATGTGGCGGTGTGGAAAGCAAACCATCGTTTCTTGGTGCCAAAAGCTGCCCGGGACGAACTCGAGCAAGCCAAAACAAAACTGGCACAAAACAAAAAGCCCTTTCTCTCTCTGTGTGTGTACATTTGTGTGTATCTAGATGGGTGGAGATGGAAAATACCTTGCGAGGGAGACCTCTCTTACAAGGCACCAGCCTGATAGCAGGGGAAGTGTTGTGGTTTCCTGTGAGTAATTTGGGAGTGTTTGATACCGTTGCCCCGAGTATCTGTTTCCGGATTGACCGTTGCGGTTGTCTAAGGTCGCAGCTTTTTGCTAGCGGGCCTCCGGTCGCTTTCAAACTGGCAGTACAGCATGTGGCGCAAGGGTGGGCTAATGCCAGGGGTTGGGTCCCCATTGCCTTTCCAGGACCCCAGGGGTCTATACTCCTCTCCATAACATTTTTGTGACATTAAAAGGGCTGTTTTGAGAGCCTGCAATGCCTGCAAGCTCCATTTCAACCACCTGTAATATAGAAGGTCCCTTAGCATGTCTGGATTAGTCCTCTGCTGTCTGCTAAAATTGATGTGCATAATAATTAAATTATGTTGTTGTTGTTGTTCTGCACATTGAATCTAGTTTGCAGCAACTGAAGTAAGCTATGGGCAAATAATAATGGTTCTTGCTGTTGTTCGCCCTTATCTTACACAATTGCTGCAAACTGACTTACAGGATTTCGCTTTAAAAGAGTCAGGTAAGAAATTTATTATCACTACTACTACTACTACTACTACTATTAATTTCTTACCTGCCTCTCTGCAAGGCTTGAGGCAGGAATTAGTTTGCACTCAACTAAACTGAGCAGTATGTAGAGAGATCTTGTAGCATCCCTGAGACTAACTGAAAGAGGTTGGCAGCATGAGCGTTCCTAAACTAAAGTCTGCTTTCTCAGATGGACTCCACTAAATGCATCTGAGGGAGGAGACTTAAGTCTAGGAAAGCTCATGCTGCCAACTTCTTTCTTTGGTTAGTCTCAAAGGGGATGCAAGACCTCTCTGCATACTGATTCTGCAGACTAACACGGCTATGTCTTTGAATGCTAAACTGAGAAGGAGAGAGAGAGAGGAGAGACGGAATCTCCTCTTCCCTGTCGACTAAAGCAAAAGCAAACTGCTGCAACGTCTCCTAGCTTTTGTGTCCCTTTCTCTTGAATAATTTTGGCCATGTTGGCCACTCTCTGATGTTGCATGGCCACATTTCCCCGCCCCATGCATCTGTGGCTTGATGCTGCAATTGTGGATGGATTCTGACATTGCTTGGCTGCACATGTCCTGGTTTTCATCTGCGCAATGTTGGAGGGTATGTTCTCATTCGCCGTTGCTCCTTTTGCCCTGCCAAGACAAACAGGGCTGCCTCACTACCAAAGAGGACCTGGGAAATCCTGGCTTTGGTTGAGCCACGTCACTTTTGCATTGTGGAAGCAATGAAAGTTCACGCCAGGTGGCCTTCGATGGGCGGAGGAGTGTGCAAACCAGCAAAGGAGACCAGAGGGAAAAAACGTAGCAGAAGGGAGGAGGTCAAACACTGAAAGACGAACGCTCAATGGAGAGGAACAGAGTCGCTGGCAAGGCCTGGCCTTTGCTTTCTCTGATCCCACCCAAAATATCATTTTTTAAAATTGGTTGCTTTTCTGCTTCGAGGGGGTCTATGGACACGATCGATTTGCGCCTTCGTATTTAAAGAAGCAGTTTGTTTTGCTGAGGCGGTGACAGGATCATGCTCTTTAAATGTGAAAGCAGCAGTTCCCAACTTTGGTTCTCCAGATGTTCTGGACTTCATCTCCCAGAATTCCTGACCATTGGCCAAGCTGGCTGGGGCTTCTGGGAGCTGAAGTTCGAAACTCCTGGAGGACCAAAGTTTGGGGGGCCACTGGTGTAAAAGACTGCCACAGAGAGAAAGAGACAAGTTTGTTCTCTGCCGCCATAGACTCATGCTGGAGGGCCGACAAATGCCTAGAGAAGTGTTTTCTCTAGGAATCTCTAGGTCAGTGATGGTGAACCTATGACACGCATGCCAGAGGTGGCACTCAGAGACATCTCTGTGGGCACATGTGCCGTCGCCCAAGCACAGAGTTTGTTACTAGAAAGCCAGAGGGACATGGCACTTTGCAATAGGTAAGTGGGTTTGGGGTTGCACTTTGGGCACTCGGCTTCTAAAAGGTTCACCATCACTGCTCTAGGTCTTCCATTGTGACTCTTTGGTTAGCTTCTGCCAGATGTTGACCACAGAAATTTTGGCATCCAAGGGGTCTTGGAACCAAACCTCAGCAAATATCAAGATCTCGCTGTATTAATTTTTAAGGCTTCCGTCGGTACCGAATGTCATGTCTCAATGTTTCATCCAAAGAGAAGGTAGCATCCTGTATCTTTTCTCCAGCTTTGCACAGAGTTCACCCCGGGATATTTCCCTTTTTCACTTGTGTAACTTCGCAAAAGAAAGTCCGAAAAAATAGCTGCCCGGAAACGAGTGCAGAAAATTCATAGGAAGAAACTTGGGAACGGAGAATATTGTTTGAGGCTGTCAACTTCAGCCGACACAAGACAGAGACCTGTCTTCTTTTCAGCGCATGATGCACTCCTTGCGCCCAAGGCAGGGGATGAAATGAAGCAGATTAGAATAACAGTTTATTTTTCCGAAAGCGTCGGGGTGAAACGCCGTGTCCCAAAATGGTCTTGACCGATGAGGGCTGTTCTTTGTCTTTCCCCTCTCCTTGACAGATTTTCTTCTTCAGTTACGGTTTGATGTTTTGAAGGTTACAAAGAGAGGTAGGAGAATATGTGTTAAGGAAAGAAACAGGTAGTGGGAAATCCGTTCCCTCCCCATCTTTACCTGCAGGAAAAAGCAGATTTGTACAGTATGGGAAGGTTCACACAAAAATGCAGATCTGAATGCAAACCATCATAAATTTAGGGAGAAGCAATAAATATATTAAGGGAAGTGAAGGGAAATATTTTAAAATGGATGCACATTCTGGTGCAGACTTTTAAGGGATCACAAACTGATGTTTAGTTGTTGGGTGCCTTCAAGCTGTTTCTGATTTTTGGCTACATAGAGACGACCCGATCCTGCTGTTTTCTTAGCCAGGTTTCTTCATAGGGGGTTTGCTTTTGCCGTCCTCTGAGGCTGAGAGAGTGTGACTTGGTCAAGTGAGTTTTCATGGCCGAATGGGGTTCAAGCACTGGTCTCTGGAGTTGTTGTCCAGTATTCAAAGCACATCCGGTTCGGATGTTAAATAGTTGAGATGAATTATTATTTCTGGAAGGTTTTAGGAGACATGGTTACCCCTTTTTCCCTAGAAAAGGATTGGAAGATCAGCCATGCGCGATGCATGTGGCTCCCATAACATACTTCATTGTTGTGTGTCTTCAAGTCATTTCTGAGTTAGGGAGAGCCTATGGCAAGCTTACCGTGGCATTTTCTTGGCACGTTTCTTCGGAAGGCGTTTGCCATTGCCATCCTCTGCGGCTGAGAGCATGTGATTTGCCCAAGATCATCCAGTGGGTTTCCATGGCCGAGTGGAGATTCGAACCCTGGCCTCCAGAGTCATCTTGGCCTCAAAGGATGGCAGTGGCAAATCCCTTCCAAAGAAACTTGCCAAGAAAAGTTAGAAACAACCTGAGGGCACACAACAAGAACAACAACTCCAGACTCATAGTCCAGTGCGCCAACACAATGGCTTTCATGAAGTGGAAGACTTTCACCGACGGCATTCATAGTTTTTCGTGGGATTATGAGGTCGTGTTCTAGAAGAGTTTATTTTGGCGAAACGTCAGGAATAAACTCTCCCAGAACATGGCCTCCTAGCCCAAAAGACCCACGAAAAGCTACAGCTGGCGCACAGATTTTTTATCCACAGATTCAAGCATCCGCGGCTTGAAAATATTCCCCCAAATATATCAATTACAATACGTAAACCTGGGTATGGCCATTTTATTTAAGAGGTACCATTTCACTGTGTCCTAGTGGGACTTGAGCATCCACCGATTTTGTTATCCGCGGGGGATCCTAACCCCAGCGGATACCAAGGGCCCGCTATACATTGCTGTGCCGCGTGAGAAAATAAAACCAACAAGTAAGTTACAGGAGAGAAAGCAGCAGAGAAGGAAGGATTAAACGCCTCACTGCTTTCCCTAGGCACTCCTCTGCTTTGCAAATTTGAACTGTGGTGCCAGGTGTGTCGTGACACAAACAGACCGTAAACTTCTGGTCCCTATGGTTGGGAAGATAAGCGTGGGGAAATTTGCATTGTGTGCGGCGCACGGAGGGCGGCGGCGGATGATTCAGTTGAATTTCTGGGGCGGCCAAGGTGTGTCTTTCCCCCCTCCCCGTGACTAACATTTCAAATTTGGAAAGGTAGATATAGTGCGCCATGTGAATATTTTCCACTTGACGTATTTTGCCCAGCGCAGGCCGGTGCACCCTGGTGTCCTCGGAGGCCGATATTTTTGCTCTTCTATTTCAGGACAGACATCCCTGCCTGGTTTTATCCACCTCTCCGTCACCTGCCTGCCTTGCGTTTGCTAAGTTGCAAGGGATGCCGGGCCGAGGATTTCCCTTCACGAAAGAAAAGGGATGTTTGTTTGACTTGGCAGGCGCTGAAATGTCAGCGCTAGTCAAACAGCAACTGGAGTTGGACTTCCAGTTCCCCCGGTGATGTGGTTTATTTTATTTCTTTTCCAAATCAATCTCGGAGAAATTTAATCCCTGGAAGGTTTAACCTGTACCTGCCTGATCTTGGCTGTAAAGTCCAAAAGTCAAATTCATTTTTGTCTTATTAACCTGGCTTTGTAGAACAGATACAATGACAGTTCCCCATCCTTGACTTAAAGAGTTGGAAGAGTCCTTATCTAATGTGAAGTCGAAAGCTTTCATGGCCGGCATCGATAGTTCTTTGTGGGTTTTTCGGGCTCAGTGGCCATGTTCTAGAAGAGTTTATTCCTGATGTTTCGCCAGCATCTTCAGAGAATGCTCTCTTCCATGCCAGGATTTTAACCTTGGTTTTGCCATTTTGTATAAGATACACCATTTTACTGTGCCGTTGTACTTAGTGGGACTTGAACATCCATGGATTTTAGTATTCATAGGGGGGACCTGGAACCAAACCCCAGCAGATACTAAGAGCCCCACTGTATATTTTTCTTGTTCTGTACATCTTTCCATGAGCAAAACTTCTCACGTTCTGTTGCATGCTTGGGATGTTTGGGGATGTCTTCAGGCACTTCCGCAGGAAGGCTGACATTATAATACAGTCTTAGGCCCCATTCCCACTGGGCACAGAAAGTGATGTATATTGTTGCGATTCGGGCTCGAATTACCCCCGAGTCCTAATCGAACAAGTGGGTGACAGCAACCAGGCCAGCCCCTTGAGCACTGCTCCTCCCGACCCCAAGTTCCCGAATCGGACACCCAAGTCGTTCCCATTCATTTGCCTCGGATCGGACTCGGGTGGTGCAGGAAAAACCTCCAAAAAAGTACCGTCAAATTAACCCGGGTTCGATTCAGGCTTTCCCTGGAAATCGGCGCAGTGGGGATCGAATGCGCGCTCAAATGGGAACGATGCCCCCATAATCCGAGTCTTGATCCGCTTTATAAGCTAGTGGGAATGGGGCCTTAAAATACTTTCTAGGGAACTGCATGGCATCTAAATTGCCCTGTGTCTGCACTGAACCCAGTGAGACTTCCTGGCCATGTCTATATATATATATATATATATATATATATATATATATAGGCTTGTGCTTTCAAAGTCTACGGGGTTTCCGTATGTGTTCTGGTGTGTTTTCCCATCCCTGCTCAAGGTTGCTCCCTTGCTTTAAGCCGACGAAAGTGAAATTGCAGTGTGTGTGCCTTTCCTCTCTTCTCTGAAAGTTACTCATCCCTGCTCCTCTCCTTCTAGTGTTGTCTGCAGTTGTGTGAGTCACTTGGGAGCCTGCAACGAAATGTGAATTCATTCACTGAATACTGATCAGCTCTGAGGGATAGAAATGAGCAGCGACTGAATTTTGGTTCCCCTCTGCCTTTCCAAAATATAATTCAGTTCATTGCATACAATATCGGTGGGCTGCTTTTAAAGAAGTCCCCGTCGGGAGGGGAATCCGGTCCGTTTGGCCCATATTCCTTGGCTGCGTTTCCATCCAGAATTCTCTTCTCTTTCCGTCTTAATCTGAAGAAATCATTGGTGGCTTTTTGTTTTGTCTTGAAAGAAAATACAGTCTAAATTCCTCTCTAGGAATCTCTAGATCCTCCAGCGCAATTCTGTGCTCAACATCCACCAGACTTTGACTATAGAATTACACTATTCTGGATCCACTCCCATGTTTCTGTCTGAACTTGAAGTCTCCGAGATGCTGCTGAATCCTACATACCTTCCTCTCCCCTGAAAAATAGGCCCAGCATCTTTGGATGGATTCATCAAACCTTGGACTGAAAACACGTGTGATTTTAACTTCTTAAGTGACTTTTACCTGTCTTCTTTAACAAATGTGAGAGCAAAGACCAGATAGCTGATACCGCAAATCATATCAGATAAGCAACGTTTAGAATTTGTTGTTGTTAGGTGCTGTCAGGTTGACGTTGACTTATGGCACTCTATGAGTGAGAGATCTCCAAGTCATTCAAAAGCATCCGCTCAGGTCTTGCAGATCCAGGATTGACTCCATCCATCTGTAATGAAGTCGTCCTCTTTTCCTACCGCTTCCTACCTTCCCTAGCATTATTTTCAGCGAGTTACGTCTTCTCATGGTATGGCCAAAGTAAAACAGCCTCAGTTTAGTTATCTTGGCTTCTAAGGAGAATTCAGGCTCAATTTGCTCTTAAGCCCATTTATTTGCCTTTTTAGCAGTCCATGGTACTGGTAAAACTCTTCTCCGGCCCCACATTTCAAATGAGTTGATTTTCTTCCGGTCAGCTTTCTTCACTGTCCGGCATTCGCAACCACGCGTCAAATATGTCACAGGGATCCCCTAAAGATCTCTGCAAAAGCAAGCAATGACCAGTCTGGCAGCTACTAAGAAATAGCCAATGCTTTTGCATTGTCTCCTTGATAGAAACCCAGGAGGATCTGTTTTGGGGTCTTTGGAAGATGGCGGTTAAGTGATATTATTTCTTTCCGAAAAGAGGGCATCCCAGAATTTATAAACTTCTCTTGATGGGAACCTATCAGCAAGTGTCTCCTTAAAGTGGACTGTGTGCATTCGTGGGATCATGAACAGGATATCCTGAATTCTCTTGAATGTAGTTGAATGAATGGTTTATTGTCTTCAGGAAAGGTCACAAGGAGAAGAAAAAATAAACATTGGGGAGGCACACAGCTAAAATTGCCAGGGACCCCTCCAGGCGCACTTGCTCCATGTCAACTTGCATGCAAAAGGCAAAGGAAAACTGTTGCAAAGGCCACTGCAGATGGGATGGCCAAAGCTTATGCTGCCCCATGGTTTCCATCTCCTTGCCCCATCCTCTCATTTGATGTTGTGTGCCTTCAAGTCATTTCCGACTTATGGCAACCCGAAGGCAAACCTACCCTGGTGTTTTCTTGACAAGTTTTGTTCAGAGGAGGTTGGCCATTGGCTTCCCCTGAGGCTGAGAGAGTGTGACTTTGCCCAAAGTGGGTCACCCAGTGGGTTTCATGGCCAAAGTGGGATTCAAACCCTGGTCTCTGGAGTCCTAGTCCAACACTCAAACCATGCTTGCTCTGCAGAAACAGTGTCAACAGAGTCGCCATAAGTTGGAATGTACTTGAAGGCGCACAACAGCAACTGAGGAGGGCAAGATCCTGCGCTGAGTTGGTCAAGTGCCAGGCTCCTTTTTCACTTTGAACCCAGTTTGCAGCAACTGAAATAATCTGAGGACAAAGTGAGAATGTGGGAGGAGGAAAGAGAAACCGGGACATTTGAAAAGCATCCGAAAAGTGGGATGGCAGAGGATTAACTGAGACTCTCCTTGCCAGTCAGGAACAATTGGTGGGTATGTCTTCTGCTTCATGGTTGCCATGTGTTTGTGTAGTGGAGTCTCCTTCCTTGGAGGTCTTTAAACAGAGGCTGGATGGCCTTCTGTCGGGGATGCTTTGATTTGGATTTCCTGCATGGCAGAATGGGGTTGGATTAGATGGCCCTTGCGGTCTCTTCCAATTCTATGATTCTATGTGATGTCTGAATGTGGTACACTTTGAGTCACAAACTGTGAAAAAGATGACAAATAGTAGTAGTAGTAACAACGACAACAATAATGATATCAGTAGAATCAGAAGGAGCTGAAATTGTGAGAGATTATGTGCATGTATGTGTTTGCAAATCGGTGATGACTCTCTGTTTTTCTTCCTCCTTCTCCTCTTCCTCCATTGCTGCTCCTTTTGGATTTTCCACTGGAAACCTGTAGAACTTCCGGCTGAAGAAGGTAGGTAACTCTATTATCCAGCTTTCCAAGACGTAGCCCCCAAAAGTAACTTTTTAAAGCCATGGGAGAAATAGGTTGCCCCTTTTCTTGTTGCTTACATAGACCAGGCCTAAGTCCACTGAGCTCAAAGAGAGGTACTGATATGCAGAATTGCAACTATAGTCCTGTATCTAATATATTGGATTATTCTCCTTTCTGCCTTCACTCTCATTCTTAGGGAAGTCACTTCTGGAACTCATCTTAGAGCAGTTTGAAGATCTCTTAGTACGCATCCTCCTCCTGGCTGCTTTCGTTTCATTTGTAAGTATATCCGTGCGTCAAGAGCATTGTTTGTACAATGTGTCCTGTGGGTTCAAATCCTTGTTGCCTCAACAAGAAAGGTTATCTGAAGACGTTGGCACACCTTGCGATTGCAGATCCTCCCTTGACTTCTCAGCCAGTTGTTGCCAACTACAGTATGCCCAAATATGACTACACACACTTTTTGATCCTTGTTCTCAAAGTTGGATAGGCAAAGATTCAGTAATCTCAGGGATATAACAGGTGATCCGTGACCAGATGTCTTAAAAAGGTAGAGACATCTGTCTAGATGGGCCTTCGACCGGATCCGAAATGGCATTTGTGTCTTATCTATAGTGCAACTGGAATTGTGTACATTTATTGTGTTGCTCTTATGGAGCCTACAGAAAATCTGGAGTCATGGGTGTTTGCATTCAAGGATATGCGCTCAGAAATGTCAGCGCCAAGATGGTTATTTATGGCAATATGTTTTCTTGCTGGAAATTCTCCCCGTGAAACGGAATCTGAAACAATGCCGTTCTCAATTGACCTTAAGGCGTCTCCCCCTCGCTGTCTGCAGAATTATAACCCTTGGAGTCAAAACCCCGATGGGTTGCCTTTCTCCTCCTCTCTCCACTTTGTTTCCTTATTAACATCAATTATTTAATCGGATAAAAACGAAAATACTGAGAGTGCCACCAGCTCGGTGGGAACCCAATTGCGCTTGCACAAAAGCCGTCTTGTTTTTCCCCCCCTCCCCAGATGTGCCCTTTTCCAAATGTAGCATTAACGCAACGTGAACCTGTTCGGTTGCTTTGTGCACGTCCGCGTTGGCTTTCCATGCCAAAAGGGGAAATCGGGTCTTTCGCTGCTACCTGCGGAATAGTCCCAAAGAAAGCTAGAGCGAAGAAGGGAAGGGAAAAGGAGGGCAAAAATGACAGATGATTATTGTGATGGTAGTACAGTAATAGCAGTAGCGGCTTCAAGGGACATCTAGTATAGCCTCCTGCCAGTTTCAAAGTAGGGGGAAAGGAGTGTACCCTACTACACACCGCAAGTCTCTAAACTAAGAAATTGGATCAGAGCAACTAGGAAGATCAAGGGACTGAACAATACTTCTTTACTGGTAGAATTCAAGGATGTAGCCGTGTTAGTCTGTAGAAGCAGCACTCAGAGAGATCTTGTAGCACCTTTGAGACTTAATGGAAAGAAAGAAGTTGGCAGCATCTGAGGAAGTAGACTTAAGTCTAGGAAAGCTCATCTGCCAACTTCTTTATTTCACTTAATCTCAAAGGTGCTACAAGATCTCTCTACATACATATAGGAATCAGTTTTGGCCTTTTGGTGATGTGTTCTACTTTTCAGTGACTGTGGCCTGTTACAGACTGCCAAAATAAAGCTGCTTCGAGTCTCTTTGGAGGTATACTATTTAAATGATACATGCATCCTAAGTATCCGGAAGCTGCACCAAAAGCTGCACTCTGGTGCTTAGGAATAGAGTGTGGCTTTGGTGCGACCTCTGGACTCTTAGGACCCATGCATCATTTAAATAGAGACCCGAAGCAGCTTTATTTTGGCAGTCTGTAACAGGCCTGTATGATCATTTTTAGATGCCCCAGTCATACTACAGTAAACATCTGCTATTCTTGGTTCATAAGTGTCTAGCAGTATTGCTCAGTCCCTGAACTCCTGGTTGCTTTGATGGAGTTACAAGTATCCACTACGAAAGAGTTCGGAGAGGTAGACATGCAAACTCTGCTTAAAGACCTCCAAAGAAATGGGACCCACCGACCTCCGAGGCGGCTGATCCCACTGTGAAATAGCCCTTATCATCATTAGGAACGTCTTCCTAATCGTAGAATAAGAGTATCAAAGTGATATAATGATCTAGTGCAGAGGCATTCTTTAGCTCTTGTCCCTGAAAGCGCTGGGAAAGAACGGAAAACATTGGAGTTTTTGGCAACCCTCGCCAAAAGGTGTTCATGCCAGCTCCACCCGTGGCAGGTGGCTGATGTCTTGGGCAGTGCCCTGCCCCCCCAAAACACCTTGCAAGGAAACTGGCGCCCGTCCTAATTGCCGCGCACGGCTTTGCGAGAGGGCTGGGTTGTGTTGCTTTGTTTGCGCCAAAGCCCATTAGCGGACATGGCCTTCCCTGAAGGTCAACATGGGAGGGGGACCTGTGGGCCTGTTGGGGTAGAAAGCTGGTTGGCCTTGTTTCTCCTTTTCCTCTGAAGGATTGGCCTCCTTCCTTCTGGGCACACAAGGCTGGCATTTGTGTGGTCAGGTGGATGATGGGTGCGGCTGTCCAGCTTGATGTTCTTCCGTGCTTTCTCCGCCTAAAAGCCCAAAGGCAGATTAATTTCTCACCCAACTGACTGTGCATATGAGGAGAGAATGATTCAAACTTCTGCCCATGATGGTGGAGATTAGACCAGTCCCATGGGTTTTATGGCATCCAGGTATCTTTTTAGAGAGCGAGCGTGGCCTAGTAGATTGAACGTTGGACTATGACTCTAGAGCCGTTATTCCCACACTTTCATCCTAGATGTTTTGGACTTTAGCTCCCAGAAGTCCTGACTCTTGGCCAAGATGGCTGGGGCTTCTGATCGTCAAAGTCTCAAACATCTGGAGGACCAAAGTTTGGGAATCACTGCTCTACAGACCAGGGTTCGATTCCCAGCTCAGCTATGAAACCCACTTGGGCAAGTCGCACCCTCTCAGCCTCGGAGGAAGGCAATGGCAAATGTCTTCTGAACAAATCTTGCTGAGAAAACATCATGAGAGGTTTGCTTTAGGGTCGCCATAAGTTGGAAATGACTTGAAGGCGCACAACAGCAACAACAACAACAATAGTATCTTTCTTGAATTGTAAGGACGGCATTGGACACCATGCAAGGGACTGAATTCCAGAAGTAGAAAGGTTATTGTTCTATTCTAGTGAGCCCTTGGTATCCACTGGGGTTTGGTTCCAGGAATCCATGGATGTTCAAGCATCTTTAAATACAATGGCATATAGCATCCCTTATATAAAATGGCCAAATCAAGGTTTGGTCTTTAGAATTTATATACTTTAAAGATATTTTCAAGCTGTGGATGCTGGAATCCATGGATAGCAAGGGCTGACTTTGTCTCCCAGTTGAAAAATGAGTTTTCTGCAGAGAACCATAGAACCATAGGTGGGTCCCCAGAAACTATTGAATCAAATCCTCTGTTCAATGCAGGATCTCCTGCTAAACTATGTATCCCCAGCAGAGAGCTGTCTAGCCTGTTTTTGAAGATTTTGAAGATGTGTGTGAAACATATATTCTCTCCCATGCAAAGATGAGTATTTATTTTATTCATCTTTGCATGGAAGGGAGAACTAACTGAGGATTTACCTTCCTAATTTCGTGCCCTCCGACATTTTACAGATGAAAACTAGGACATATGTGGCCATGCAGAGTTTGGTCAAGATGGAAAAAGTTGTTAAAGAGGAAGAAAACACAAGCTAGGAGACGGTGCAGCAGTTTGCTTTTGCCTGAGCCGACCGGGAAGGGCAAGGCTTTACTCCTTCGTCTGCTTTCTCTGCAGCTGAGATAATGGAGTGCCAACTGCTTTTGCACTTTAAACTCAGTTTGCAGCAATGGAAGTAAGACAAAGGACGAAAGTGGGAGGAAGAGGGAGAAACTGGGACATTTTACACACAGCTACAGAAATGGGACAGTAAAGGTTTAATAAGGACTGTCCTTTGCCTAAATTGAGTCAGTTGGAAGGTATACACTGAGCAAGTTATTGCAGTGGTCTAAACTAGTGAGGCTTATGTGTGCTTCAGGTTGGGCATTGCCACTAGGAATGGGACTAAGCTGGTTGGGGGATCCTGGGAGTTGCAACCCAAAACAATAACATTTCCAAATTCTGGGTTGAGCCAGGCTTCATACAGCTTGCCAGGGCATATCGAATGTTGCCCCTCCGAGAAGCACCTTTCATGAAATAGCGTGACTCCGGAGCAGAGTGATTGTTGGCTTCTTTTTGGGGAAGAGTTGCAGGAATTTGACATCCTCCTTGCCTCTCTTTTTTGTCTCTCTTCTCATCCGCAGATCCTTGCCTGGTTTGAGGAAGGCGAAGAAACCACCACGGCATTTGTGGAGCCTGTGGTCATCATCATGATCCTCATTGCCAATGCGGTGGTGGGGGTCTGGCAGGTAGGAGGAAGGCATTTGTGGGGCTACTATGGCCAGCAACCTTAAGGGTGGGTAGGGCATTGGACCAGCAAATGGTGCAGAAAGTGGGTAGTATGGTTGTGCCACTTATTGGGCAATAGGCAGTATGGTGCAGTGCTCCAGTAACTCCAGGGTAGCTACACAGGTTTCATTTTACACTATTATAAATGATGTTCCAGTGTTTTGTGGTTACCAGAGAAAAGGCATTCTTATAGGCATCAACCTTATATGTAGTTTGGTTGAAAAGACTTCTCACTGACTGATCTTAAAACTGGGGGGAGGCTTGTATGGAAAGGATCACTACCAGAAATCCACAGACCATTGAGAGATCCAGTACATAGATGAAGAAACCAAGATTCCCTTCCCTTCTGTATATTAAAAATTAGCCCCTTTTCTGCAGGAGAGGAATGCCGAAAGTGCAATTGAAGCTTTAAAGGAATATGAACCCGAAATGGGGAAGGTGATCAGAGCAGACCGAAGTGGAGTCCAACGTATCCGAGCTCGAGATATCGTCCCAGGAGACATCGTGGAGGTGGCAGGTAGGTCTTTCAGCAGGTAGGCACGGTTGATGATGGTGTTGTCTAATAAAAAGTGGTGACCTGGTAACCCTGGAGGCAGAGGCGCCCAAAATCCAGTTCTAGCCGTTTCCATCTCCATCAGGATCTGGTCTTTTGCAAAGCTAATAGCTCTTAATTGCCCATTTGAGACCAAGACAGTCCCAAAGTGTTTTAATAAGGCCAGTGTGCAACAGAATGGTAGAATCCTAGAATTGGAAGGGACCCCAAGGGCCATGTGGTCTTAACACCATTTTTCCATGCAGGAATATAGAACAAGGCACTCCCAACAGATGGTCATCCAACCTCTGTTTAAAGATCTACAAAGAAGGAGACTCCACCACTCTCCAAGACAGTGTCTTCCATGGTTCAATAGCTCTTACCATCAGGGAGTTCTTCCTAATGTTGAGGTGGAATCTCTTTTCCTGTAGTTTGCATCTATTGCTCCAGGTCCTATTCTCTGGAGCAACAGAAATCAAGCTTGCTCCGTCCTCAATATGACATCCCTCCAAATATTTAAACAGGGCTATCATGTCCGCTCTTAATCTTTTCTTCCCAGGTTTAACATACCCTGCTCCCTAAGCCGTTCCTCATACTCATGCCGGCTGATCAACGATCTTGGTCCTTTAACCCTTCCAGACCTAGAATCATAGAGATGGAGTCTCATAGAGACTCGAATCTGGCTCTCCAAGTCGGGTTCCACTGCACTACACTACTTAGCCTCTTAGTTACATTACAACTCACAAAATACTGAACAGTAAAGGAAGCGAGAGGTCTTGCCACGGTGATGTGAATCTCTCTTCAACCCATGCTGGATTTCAGACGCAACATTTTGTAACCCCCAAACCACCTTTGTCGTCCTTTCTCTCTTGCAGTCGGTGACAAGGTGCCCGCCGACATTCGGATCATTGAGATTAAGTCCACAACATTACGGGTCGACCAGTCCATCCTTACTGGTAAATGTAAATGGGTTAAACGTGCAAGTGGTAGAGCAGCCTGGGGACCTCTAAGAAAAGAGGCAAAGCCCTTGGGAAGTATTGTTTCCCCCTTATGGCATTAATTTTCATAGGCTGGAGGGTGGGAACCATGAAGATTGAAGACTTTGTGTGTTCTCCATAGCTGGTTTTGCCAGGAGAGGGCAAAGCACCGGCAGCTGGTGGTGGCTTCCATGTCAGTGAGGCAGTGAATCCACTCCAGGGTTTTGCTAGCTTTAAAGGGTCTTTCCAAGATCTACTCATGCGATGGGAACTCCTGCCTTACTCCTGCCTGCTTTTTTTCCTTGTAGGCGAATCCGTCTCCGTCATTAAACACACCGACCCCATTCCAGATCCCAGGGCTGTCAACCAGGATAAGAAGAACATGCTTTTTTCTGTAAGTATTCTCAGGCTTGCCAGGGGAAGGGATTTAGATAAGCCCATTCTTTTTTTCCAACCTGCATGCATTCCAGGAATCAATGAGCGCAGCATCACATGAATCGTCTGGGAAGGACCTGAAATGGCAGAGTGGGTTCATGGTAGATTCGGATGCCACGACTGCAAATGAGGACAAGGAAAACATAGGGCCTTCAAAGAAAATGTAGGATGTGGCCAAATAATAGCTCAAAACACTAACAAATCTAAATACATGTTTCTTCGTCATGCTCAAAATGGAGGGCTGTTTGAAATGCCTCCTGAGCAGAAGACGGAAATGTAGAAATGCTGTCCTTTATTATATTATGTACTCAACCATATTTTTTTCTGATCAAGTTATCGTTGATAAAATGACTTGGCTTGCAATATACTTATACAACTCTGAGCAAGACAAAGGCTTAAAATTATGGAAAGTCGAAGGCTTTCACAGCCGGCATCCATCGTTTTTTTGTGGGTTTTTTGGGGTACGAGGACATGTTCTGGAAGAGTTTATTCCTGACGTTTGACCAGCAGCTGGGGCTGGGATCTTCAGAGAAGGCTGGAATGGAAAATTCCATTTAACATTAAATGGAAAATTCCATCTAAAATTAAAATTATCCTTTCCTAGCCACAAACCCTTGACTGAATCCACATTTATTCCTTTCATTTGTCCATTGGCCTGAAATTAAAGGGGGCGAAAACCCTTCCAGCATTTGCATGATGTCTTCAAACAACCCATTGCCTAACATGTTTGCTGTCCCTTTCTCCTGAATGCTGGGAGGGAAGTCTTGTCTGCTGTGGGTCCTAGGAGAAAAGAACTGTAAATGGATCCTATTTGTAGAGAGGACCGACTGCCAAGTAGTTTGTTTGGATTTTGTTTGAATTTGCTAAATGGCCAACACAGCTTTGGATCACGTCTCCCAGAACAACTCATAATTCTGGGAGCTGTGGTAACTTTCCCAAGCTCTGATCACTCCACCGGTGAGCAAGCAACAACATGAAAAACCACCATTCTCTTGCTTTTCCCCAGGGCACCAACATTGCTGCTGGCAAGGCTGTTGGGGTGGTCATTGCCACAGGGGTCTACACAGAAATCGGGAAGATCAGGAACCAGATGGTGGCCACCGAGCCCGAGAAGACCCCCTTGCAGCAGAAGCTGGACGAGTTCAGCCAGCAGCTCTCGAAGGTCATCTCTTTGGTCTGCATCGCCGTCTGGGTCATCAACATCAGCCACTTCAGCGACCCGGTTCACGGAGGCTCTTGGTTCCGTGGCGCCATCTACTACTTCAAGATTGCGGTGGCCTTGGCAGTGGCCGCGATCCCCGAGGGGCTCCCAGCGGTCATCACCACTTGCCTGGCGCTGGGCACCCGCCGGATGGCCAAGAAGAACGCCATTGTGAGGAGCCTCCCCTCGGTGGAAACCCTGGGCTGCACTTCGGTCATTTGCTCCGACAAGACTGGCACGCTGACAACCAACCAGATGTCTGTCTGCAGGGTGAGTCCTGGGTCCCTTGTGTGTGCCAAACACTGGTCATGCCCATGTCAGTGGTCAGTGAATTCAGTCCAGGTTTTACTTTAAATGAGATAGCCACACTGCTGAACCATAGCCATAAAGTAGGTCCAGTGCCTTGGATAGCGTTCTTAAAGAAGCTGAAACCCAAAATGGATTCACTGTCCTGCTGACATGGGAAACACTGTGTTGCGGGGTGGCCATTTGGGGCATTAGCTTGATTTGTTGTTTTGTATTTTCTGTTTTGAAGATGCTGATTTGAGCATACAATTATTCCACCTCATTTGGGAAGCTCTATGACAGTGATGGTGAACCTTTTGCAGACCGAGTGCCCAAACTGCAACACAAACCCCACTTACTTATTGCAAAGTGCCACGTCCCTCTGGCTTTCTAGTAATGAACTCTGGCAAACTCTGTGCTGGGGCGACATCATGCGTGCCCACAGAAAAGGCTCTGAGTGCCACATCTGGCACGTGTGCCATAGGTTCGCCACCACTGCTCTATGACTTATATGACTTCTGCTTCCATTTGCTGCACATTTTCCAGCAGCAGTAGTAGTAAGAAGGGGATCAGAAAGGGACCAACTCCTTCCCTATACAAGCCCAAGCATTTCCCTTTGTTGGAAGGGAGAAGGGAAGCATGGAGGAAGTCTTTCCAGTGTCGTAGTTCTGCTCACCAGAGGAAAACATCATTCTTGCTATGGCGAGCGGGTTTGTTGAAGTTTGCCCACCCATGTGTTGCTAGTTTTGACAAGGTGCATCTGTGGTTTGTGTGATCTGAAGCACACCTTGTTAGTTCATGAGAACTAGAAGCGTCATTTGGAAAGGCGTGCATGGTGGCTGAATATCTTTGGAGATGGTGCTCCACATCCCCGACGCCAGGCTAGCAGAGATTCAGAAAACACACACCACTTTGTGTTCCTGCATTGCGGTCATGTGCTGTTGCCTTCCACAGGGGGATTACCTTCATCCCCTGCTGAAGCTAAGCCTAAATCCATAAAGCTGATCTGAAAGAAGCAAATAGCTACCTACCGGCTGTGTATTTGGACGACTTCTTGGAGTTTGCATCCAAGAAAGCAACTTTTTCCAGCTCTAAATCAGTACACATTTTCTCCCCCGTTCCACCCCAATGTTCCACTTTTGTTTCATCCCTTTAGTGCTAAAGAAATGGCTTTTTGAAATATCCACTTATACAGTACTTATTATACTCACTTTTGTTTGCAAAATTCTACCTGGCATTTGGGGTCTTCCTCTCTGTTTCTATTCTCGCAACGCCTCTGCAAGGTAGGTTCGGCTGTACTAACTAGTCCATGGTCTGCGGTTTGCTGTTGTTGTTGTGTGCCTTCAAGTCGTTTCTGACTTACGGCGACCCTAAGGCAAACCTTTCATGGGGGTTTCTTGGCAAGTTTCTTCAGAGGCATGCCCTCCAGCTTTTCAAAGATGAAATGCAGATATGTGTCACCAAACAACATCAATGTATGATCAAGATGGCAAAGATTAATAATAAGGAAGAACAGGCAAACTAGGAGAGGGTGCAGCAGTTTGCTTTTGCCTGAGTCTACTGGGAAGGGCAAAAACTATCCCTTCTATTCGTCACCCCTTGATGAGTTAATGGAGTTTTAACTACTTTTGCAACTTGAATTCAGTTTGCATTTGAAGTATCCTGGGGACAAAAGGGGGAAAACAGAAGGAAGAGAGAAAACTGGGGTTGTATCTGCAGTGCAGAAATAATGCTGTTTGACACCACTTTCACTGGCTTGGCTCAATGCTATGGATTTCTGGGGTTTGTAGATTATTTCTGCAGTGCGAATACAGCCTGGGTAATTTGAAAAGCAGCTACAAAAGTGGGACAGCAAAGGATTAATCTGGATTCTGTCTGCTAAATCGGGACTCTGAAGAGTGTGGGCCCAGAACCACCTGGTGAACTTCATGGTTGAGAAGGGTTGCCGGATTAGGATTATGCACAACCCTGAGAGTTCAGTGCTAAAACCTGGGGACGGTTCTTCGCAATGCCACAGAGATCGGACCCTGGTGATGTTGCAAGGGGAAGGCCATGGTTGAGTCATTAAGCATGATATAGTCGGCCCTCTGTATCCACAGATTCCTTATCCACGGATTCAACCATCCACTACTTAGATAGATAGATAGATAGATAGATAGGTAGGTGGGTAGGTAGATTTTGCCATTTTATATAAGGGACACTATTGTACTACGCCATTGTATATAATGGGACTGGAGCATCAACAGATTCTATATAAGGGACACCATTTTACTATGCCATTGTATATATATGAGGGACACCATTTTACTACACCATTGTATATAATGGGACTGGAGCATCTACGGATTCTATATAAGGGACACCATTTTACTACGCCGTTGTATATAATGGAACTGGAGCATCCACAGATTTTATATGAGGGACACCATTTTACTATGCCATTGTATGTAATGGGACTGGCGCATCCATGGCTTTTACATAAGGGACACCATTTTACTGCCCCATTGTATATTATGGGACTGGAGCATCCACAGATTTTGGTATCCATGGGAGGTCCTGTAAATAAATCACAGTGGATACCAAGGTCCCACTGTAGTAGTAGTAGTAGTAATATCCCATTGTATTTAATGGGACTTGAGCATCCATGGATTTTGGCATCCACAGGGGTTCCTGGAACCAAACCCCAGAGTAGGGTTGAGTAGGGACCAGTGTACATTCAGCATCAACACAATTGACACAGCTACACACAGCACAGTGACACGGAGGGTGCCATTCAGATCGAAACACCAAATCTAGCATATAAGGAAAATATAGGTACATACAACTGGGAGGGAAGGAGGAAACTAGCTAAGTAAACACAGAGTCTCTCTGGAGAGCCTTTGCAAGTTGCAGCAACACATTGGTGAAACTTTGCAAATGGTTTCAACTCGCTGTGCCTCTGCTATACTTTTTAATGGCTCTCAGCTCATTTTGTGGTTTCCCAGACAAGGATGCTTTGGGGTTCGGGCAAGAGTTGTTTTAGCAACGTATCTGCTGCGTGGGTTTAGAGGTGGGTTTTCGGAGGTTCAGATAAGAATAGCCTGCCATGTGTGTTTGGGAATCTCCTTCCGCCCAAAGCTTCATTAAGCCTCTGTGTTTATCCATCTGGTCTCCCTCCTTTCTGGTCCCACTCAGTTTCCAAACCGGCCAGAGATTAGAAATATAAACGCCGAACCTTTGTCCAAACAAGACGCGGGGTAGGTTCCCATGGTTTATATACAGTAGGACAGCACAAAGTAATCCAAGGTTTGCACAAGATTGCCAGTCGCTCTTTCCTGATTCCATTCTCACGTCGTCTTTCGTTGCTGTCGTTGCGGTTAATATCTTTATTCGTTTCAAAATTTAAATTCACGCGTAAGTTGCAAAATTCAAGAAACGGACAGTTGGTGCACAGAAATACTTCCCCCCCTTTCAATGAAATCGGGCCTTAATTCTTTCTAGCTTCCGTTCCTTTTTGACCTCTGCCTATAATTCTGACTTCCCTTTCTATCCGTCTAAACCTCTCCTCCAATAAAACTTCAGTTGAATAACACGAGTGAAATAAAATAAATGTCATGAATCATCTTATTAACAGTCTAAGGGACGTGTTGCCATCCGTTGAGTTCTGTTTTATGTAGTATCTCTAATGTAATGTATAAAATATCACTATTGCACTGTTTTCCAAAACCTAGATCTGCGACAATCTTTAGAAAAGTAATGGTTCCCATGCTTCAGTAAAAATTGGTTGTAGTTCGCCATCTTATAGTTCAAGTCAATTTGTCCATCTCAGTTAAACCTATCAATTTAACAAGCTAATAATTTGTGGATGGAAATCTATGTCCTCTTCCATTGTTGTGTATAAATGAGCCTAGCAGCGGGAAGCATATAGTGAATCATTCTCACATCTTCATTTCTCTCTCCTCTCCTCTCTTTGTGCCCAGCTTGCTTCAGTTCCTGCAAACCCAGTCCAGCATCCAAAAGTACACTCATCCCTCCATATTTGCGGCTTTGATATGTGTGGATTTGATTATTCACGGATTTAATATGTTCTCTCTAGGAATATCTAGGTCCTCCAGTGCAATTCTATGGTCAACATTAACTAAAAGTTGCACTGGAAGACCTAGAGATCCCTAGAGAGAATACTCTACTAGGCCTTTGTAGTTCCTCCGGCGCAGTTCTATGGTCAGTGTCTGTAGGACGTTGACCACAGAGTTGCACTGGAGGACCTAGAGATTCCTAGAGAGAACACTCTACTAGGCCTTTGTAGTTCCTCCAGTGCAGTTCTATGGCCAGTGTCTGTCGGACGTTGACCACAGAGTTGCACTGAAAGACCTAGAGATTCCTAGAGTGAATACTCTACTAGGCCTTTGCAGCTCCTCCAGCGCAGTTCTATGGTCAGTGTCTGTCAGATGTTGACCACAGAGTTGCACTGGAGGACCTAGAGATTCCTAGAGTGAATACTCTACTAGGCCTTTGCAGCTCCTCCAGTGCAGTTTTATGGTCAGTGTCTGTTGGACACTGACCATAGAGTTGCACTGGAAGACCTAGAGTCCTAGAGATTCCTAGAGAAGGCACTCTACTAGGCCTTTGTAGCTCCTCCAGCACAGTTCTATGGTCAGTGTCTGTTGGACACTGACCAAAGAGTTGCCCTGGAGGACCTAGAGATTCCTAGAGAGGTGTCCTCTTGGGTAAAAACATAGTGTTTTTGTTATTTGCGCTTTTCCCATATTCATGGGGGTCTTGTGCCCTTAACCCTACCTAGCGAATATGGAGAGACAAGTGTAATTCACACTCAGCTCAATGGGAGGGAAAGGAGAGAAGGCAACAGGGGACTTTTTGGAAGTATAGCAGTCATGATGCTGGAATGAGGATCTTTTTTTAAAAGGGGTTTTCTTGCATTGTAAGCACAGAGAACCCAATTCAATTAAGATTATTTCCCCTCCAAGTCCTGTTCACTTTAATGGGACAGGTTAAGTGCACGCTTCACACTTTTCCATTGCAAACTTTGAGAGTTTCCAAATATGGACCATGGCATATTCATAACTACGTTTTATAACAGAAACAAAAGTCTGCTTTCGGTCGCTTAATGTGTTGAAAGCCTTTCGCTGGTGTAGACAAAGCTTTCTTTAATTGGGTGCAAATTGACCAAATACCTCAACATCTCCGGCATCATCCTTGTGATGATGGACAAATGTGCAAAGCTATATATATTTAAGGATTAGAGGAACGGGTTCCAAATGCATTTTGGTGACTCAGATAATGGATCCCGTGGGTAAATGTTTATTATTCCAGGCACCAAACAATTCTGGGACGGGGCGAACCGTCTCAGTTAATGTTTAGCCACCCGGAGTTCCCTGGTTCAATAAAGGCAAATGTTTAACAGCAGGGATACGGCGACGGTCCAGAGATCTGCAGGTTTGTTGGGAAAGTTAAATATTTGCCCGGCTGCCATGAAACAGACCTTTCGCTCTGGGAGAGGATGTTTGTCTCTAAACAGGGTCCCCTCCTTCACAATGAATCATCGGGGAAGATCCTGGATGGATGGTTCAGTTGGATGCTACTGATGCCAAGAAGCGGCATCTCTGCGGAGTCCTTTGCTAGAGTCATTCGGGGAGCAAACTAGAACTCTTCATGCTCAGATTTGTCTTTTCAGACCTTTTAGGACAGAGGGGTAATTGCTCAGCGCCCCAGATGTTGTTGGAGTGCAACTCCCATCAGTCTTAGCCAGCAGGGAAGCAATGCTGGGAGTTGCAGTCCAACTACAGCATTGATTTGTTTCTTTGATTAATTTTCTCCTTGGATGGGGCTCAAAGTGGCTTATGATATGATTTACAGAACCTTAAAGGAGATAATGAAATACGGTCAGCCCTCCATTTTCATGGGGGATCCGTTCTGGGACCCCCCTCCCATGAAAATGGAATTTCGCATTGAAGATGGATAGACTCAATGAGGGAAGTCATAGCCATGAGTTTGCAAGACCTGAGCAAGGCTTTGGAAGACAAGGGGGGCTTGGAGGTCTCTCATTCATAGGGTCGCCATATGTCCAACTGATGGCTATTAACAACAGATCAAATATGTTTGGAAGAGTTTTCCTAGAGTTGAAAGACACCTCAAGGGC
The DNA here is from genome assembly GCA_023333645.1 of Sceloporus occidentalis. Classification (NCBI taxonomy): domain Eukaryota; kingdom Metazoa; phylum Chordata; class Lepidosauria; order Squamata; family Phrynosomatidae; genus Sceloporus; species Sceloporus occidentalis. The sequence continues at coordinate 2,905,817 of JALMGF010000064.1, read as the reverse complement.
CATCAAATCCAACCCCATTTTGCCATGCAGGAAGACACAACCAAAGCACCCCCACATCTAGCCGACCCCATGTTTTGTCCCCTGCCCTACGGCTTTTCGCTGTGCGCCTTTGCAGAAGAGGCGCAGACACAGGAGCTCGGGTTTTCCTTGATGCCAAATTTTGAATTTCTTGGTTAAGAACAACAGAAAGTGTGTGTGTGTGTGTGTGTGTGTGTGTGTGCACAAACACCCATGGAGGTAGTTAATTAAAAAGCTAGAGAGCTCTTATGTAGATCTCCAGGGTTTGCTTGGAAAAGCGTTTCATTGCCAAACTGATCAAGGCTGCTGTCTGTTTAATTCCTCTGCCTCCCGGTGCTATAATTTGTACATGAATGTGTAGGTTGTGGTCACCAGCACTTCCAGCAGATGACTCACTGGCTCTCCCTGCCTCCTTCATTTGAGTTTATAGACGAGGAGAGTGGCTTCTCTTCCCAGTGATCCTTAGACCTTCTTCCCCCAGAGACTGTCTGTCCCAGCAACACAGTGGCCAGGTCAGTGGGGTGGGGAATCCAGTCCAGCTTTTGGCTAGCTTGAAAAGAGGTCCCCAAGGGCTGCATCTGCACTGCAGAAATCATCCATAGAATCATAGAATCGTAGAGTGGGAGGAGACCACAAGGGCCATACAGTCCAATCCCTTGCCATGCAGGAACTCTCAGTCAAAGCATCCTGACAGATGCCCATCCAGCCTCTGCTTGAAGACCTCCGAAGAAGGAGACTCCATTCTCTGAGGGAGTGTGTTCTACTGTCAAGCAGCCCTTATTGTCAAAAACTGCCTCCTAATATTGAGGTGGAATCTCTTGTCCCATAGTTTGCATCCATTGCCCCATTTCCTGTTCTCTGGAGCAGCAGAAAACAAGCTCTCCCCATCTCCATCTATTAGTCTTTGGAGCAGCAGAAAATAATCTTGCTCCCTCCTCCATGTGATATTCCTTCAAATATTTAAATAAGGCTATCATATCACCTCTTAACCTTCTCTTCTCCAGGCTAAACATCCAAGTTGTTGATGCCCAGGGTGCTTGTGTTTTGTGATGTGCCTTCACATCGTTTCCGACTTAGGGCGACCCCCAAGGCGAACCTATCACGGGGTTCTCTTGACAAGATTTGTTCAGCGAAGGTTTGCCATTGCCTTCCCATAAGTCTGAGAGAGTGCGACGTGTCCAGGGTCACCCATGGTTTCCATGGCTGAACTGGGAAGCGAACCCTGGTCTCCAGAGTCACAGTCCAACGCTCAAACCACTGCGTCACACTGGGTCTCCAAAAGAGAGGTTGGCCACCAGGTTGACAAAGAGAGGTTGACAATCCAGGTTGACACTGCTTTAATTGCCATGACTTGATGCTGTGGAGTTCTGGGGACTGTAGTTTGTTGTGGCACCAGAGCGCTCTGACACAAAACTCGAGTTCCCAGAAGTCCATAGCACTGAGCCATGACAGTTAATGTAGTGTCACCCTGCATTATTTCTGCAGTGCCGATGCAGCCAAGAAACACTATAACTAGGATGCAACCCCTTGGAAGGCTCTTTTCTAGATGCCAGGGTTTACACCTGGCTTTTGAAACCAGGTTCAAGCCCAGGGGCAGATTCATTGCCCCACTGAGGTGGGAGCCATCCACCACCACCATCTTAATCCAGGCAATGCAGGGGAGAACATGTACCCCTCTGTTTATCATTGGAGTGCAATTTCCATCAGCCCTAACCAGAAGAATTGAGATCATAGAAACAAAGAATTATAGAGTTGGAAGAGACCCCCAAGGACCATCCAGCCTAACCCCATTCTGCCATGCAGGAAGACACAATCTAAGCTCTCCAGACAGAAGAAGAGACTCCACCATTCATTGAGGAACCATCTTTCATCAAGAAGTTCTTCCTCATGTTTAGGTGGAATTTCTTCTCCTGTACCTTGAATCCACCTATTCTCTGGAGCATCAGAAAACAAGCATGCTCCATTCTCAGTATGGCATCCCTTCATATTCATTATCTCAGCCACCCATGTTTTGGATTTTGGAGCATTTCAGATTTCTGGATAAGGAACACTCAACCCATATCAACAAGAGATATGTACAGCTCCCTGGAGAGGGCATTTCAAAGGCGTTCCTTTCTTTGTAATGTCAGGCAAAGTGTCTGAAGCCGATCTTAAAACCTGGGCAGTCTCCAGTTTTCAACTGTCGGCAACCTCTTCCATGAGTGATGCCTATTTAACCAAAACAACCGATGCCTTGTTTGCGATTAAAGCACCGAATCATAGAGTTGGAAGGGACTCCAAGATCATGTGTGCCAATGGCTTGCCAATGCAGAAGACCCACTCCTTCAGCATCCCCCAATAACCGTCCGTCTGGCATATGCTTGAAAGGAAACCCTCTACTAAAATAGAGTCCGTCATGTTCTGAGACAGTCTGTTCCGCTGTGGAACAGCATGCGCCGTGTTTTCGCCAATATTTAGGCTAATTTTGCTTTGTAATTTGAGGCCATTGGTTTGAGAAGGGAGTCAGGGAGAAGATGGAGAAGACTGGAAGGGACCAAGTTCCCACCATGCAGGAATACCCCATTCAAGCGCTCCTGAATGATGGCCATCCAATCTCTGTTTGAAGACCTCCAAAGATGGAGACATCTTCCAAGGCAGTCTAATCCATTGTTGAAGAGCTCAAGTAAATATGTTCTTCTTAATATTCAGGTGGAATCTGTTGCTTTTTGTAATATGAATTCATTTTCTACTCTCTGGAGCAGTAGAAAGCAAGGTTGCTCCATCTGCGTGCTCCATCTTCATGCCATCCCTTCAGATGTTTAAAGGTGGCTACCATGTCCCTTCTCAGACTTCTCTTTTCCAAGCTAAGCATACTCAATGCCTTCTGTCGTTCCTCCCAAGGGTTGGTTTCAAGACCTTTGATCATCTTGGTTCTTCTCTGGACACATTCCAGGTTGTGAATGTCCTTCTTGAGGTGAGGTACCCACAAATGGACACAATATTCAAGGTGAGGTCTAGCGAAAGCAGAATTAGGGGACCCTACTCCTGTTATTCCCTTGATCTGGAGACTGTGGCCCTATTGAGGATAGTACAGTTGGCCCTCCACATTTGTGGCTTTGACTTTTGCGGATTTGATTATTTGCGGTTTTGATTACTATGTTCCATTTTATAGTCTCTGGATGGAGCTTGCTCCATCTACTTGCTCCTTCTAACATGCTCCATCTTCATCACATGCCTTCAGATGTTCTCTCTAGGAATCTCTAGCTCCTCCAGTGCACCTCTTCCAGACGTTGACCATAAAGTTGTGCTGTAGAACCTAGACGTTCCTAGAGAAAACACTTCTCTAGGCATTTGTAGGTCCTCCAGCATGACTCTGTGATCAACTTCTGGCAGATGTTGATCCCAGAATTGCACTGGAGGACCTGGATATTCCTAGAAAGGTGTTCTCTCAGGTAAAAAGAATAGTGTTTTGTTTTGTTTTTCTATCTGCAATTTCCCTACATTCATGGGGCTCCTTCACCCGGAACCCCAGCAAACGTGGAGGGACCACTGTCATTGAATGCAGCTCAAAACTCAATGGTGAGGAAGCTTGGATGATGTCTGGATTCTTGGGGCTGGGTTTGCATTGCCGGCCTTGAAGAGCTGAGCCATTGCATGCACATCCTTTATTTTGCCTGTGAAGGATGGGGAGGGTATATATATTTACCACCTCCACACATCTCCCTGTATGGCGCGTGGCATTCTTGGCCTGTGTTTTGAGGTGTTGTTGTGTACACCTATTACGATAAGGTTGTTTGAACACTCTTCTCCTAATCTCATCTTGAAAAACCAGCTGGAGTTGAAGGAAAGCCTTTGCAAAGAGGCCTTGAGTTTGGCCTCTCGGAATAAACCAAATCGCTTTAGCACTCCAGTTGAGTCCTCCGCCTAATCGGCAAGGCATTTTATCTGCGTGTTTTAAGTATCGGCTCAGACTTGATGGAGTTGGGGATCAGAAGATGGCAGGTTGCAGGGTGTGTATGTATGTTGTGTGTGTGCAGAGGATGCCATAAGGTGAGGCAATGGCACAACGCTGAAACAACTGTGGATCTCCTTCCCTCTCTCTCATCTTTTGAAGGGAGAGGAAAGCTTGTCACCAAATCAAAAAGCCATGGCTCACAATATCTTCTACTAAGCATTGCCTAACAACACTCTCTGAGATGGACTACAGACCCCACCATCCCCTGGACTTGGCATAGTTGAAGGTGGTAGCAATTGTAGCCTAGCCCTGAGGTGGTGGGAATGCCTCTGGTTTGGGATGTAGGATGCAGGACACCTGTCTTAAGGAGACTTATATGTGTGAAAGGGATCTAGGAGTCCAAGTAGTCCACAAGTTGAACATGAGTCAACAGTGCAATACGGCAGCTAAAAGGGACAATGCGATTCTAGGCTGCATCAATACAAGTATAGAGTCTAGATCAAGGGAAGTAATAGTGCCACTCAATTCTTCTTTGGTCAGGCCTCACTTGGAATATTGTGTCCCATTCTGGGCACCACATTTTTAAAAGGATGTTGAGAAACTGGAGCGTGTCCAAAGGAGGGTGACTAAAATGGTGAAGGGTCTGGAAACCATGAAGTATGAGGAAAGACTTGAGGAGCTGGGGATGTTTAGCCTGGAAAAGGGAAGGTTAAGAGGTGATATGATAGCCCTGTTTCAGTATTTGAAGGGATGTCACATTGAGGAGGGAGCAAGCTTGTTTTCTGCTGCTCCAGAGAATAGGACCCAGAGCAATGGATGCAAGCTCCAGGAAAAGAGATTCCACCTCAACATTAGGAGGAACTTCCTGACAGTAAGGGCTGTTCAACAGTGGAAGACGCTGCCTTGGAGAGTGGTGGAGTCTCCTTCTTTGGAGATCTTTAAGCAGAGGCTGGATGGCCCTCTGTTGGGGATGCTTTGATTGAGAGTTCCTGCATGGCAGAATGGGGTTGGACTGGATGGCCCTTGGGGTCGCTTCCAACTCTACGATTCTATGATTCTATGACCCAGCCTATGTAAAAGGAACGGTTGCCCATCCTCAGAGAGGGGACATCCCTTATAGGAAGGGGAACCTGGGAACGCTTTTCAGTCCGGCCGCAGGATGAGTAAGCTTTTGACCAGGCGCCAGTGGCGTTTTCCATCGCTTTTGACCCAGGTGTTAGCTTGCACCTTGAGCCTAAGAGGCAGATGGGCCTCTGGGCAGATAGACAGAAGAAGCTTTGCAAGGGCTGGCGGCCCTCCAGCTTCCTTTTGGCAAGGCGCTGGCGCGAGAGGGAGCGCCAGTCTATCCGGTTTGGAGATTAGCCTCCCGCTATTTCCGCTCTTGTGTTTAATTTAATTTAAGATGTAACGGGGAAGGGAGGGGAACCAAACCCCACTTCTCTTTCGTCCCTTGCTGAGGATTCTGCAAAAGGAAGACGCGCCGTGCAAAATGTGGTTGCCATTGGATGCCGAAACGCGGTTGCCATAGCATCCTCTTTTTATATCCTTCGGGCCACATTGCAAACTCCGTTGGATTTAAAACTGTGGTACCAAAGTGACCCAAAGTCAGGAGACCAGAAAGAGATGAGAGAGGAAGGGGGGACCGAACTCAGCGTGGGTCGATAATGCCGTCCTTCTGAGATAATGAGCTTCAAAATACCCATTTTAAGAGAAAATACCTTTGCGAGTTCATACACGGAGATGAAACGGGCACAGAAATGTGTGTTTTGCGAGCGGGGAACGTTCCAAAAAGCTATTTAAATACTATTTATAAGCACATTTCTGTGCAGGTTTTTCGGAACGGCGACTAAATATATTCAGAGATTGGCCCAAATGTTTCAAACCATAGTTTTTTGTGGGTTTTTCGGACTATGTGGCCACGTTGTGAAAGAGTTTAGTGCTGACGTTTCGCCAGCAGCCGTGGTTGGCATCTTTGGAGAAATTTAAACCAGTTGTTTCCTTTTCATGTAGAAGAGTGGTACATTTTAAGAGTTTTCTCTTTGCTGGGAAAGTTTCTCAAAGCTTTTGCATTTCATTTTCGGACTCTTTTTTGGCAAAACATGGCTCTGGTGCTGCCATAACTCTGAGCTGTGGCTAAAATGGTTTCAAACTGGTTTATTTCTGCAGTGTGGATGCAGGCCTAGCTGAAAAAGAGAGTTTGGTAGCAAGAGCTTTTGCCTGTTCCAGACTGCCAAAATAAAGCTTCTTGGGGTCTCTTTGGAGGTATGCTATTTAAATGATGCATGGGTCCTAAGAGTCCGGAGGTCGCGCCAAAGCCACACTCCATTCCTAAGCACTGGAGGGCAGCTTAGCATCATTTAAATAGAATACATCCAAAGAGACCCAAAGCAGCTTTATTTTGGCAGTCTGGAACAGGCCATAGATTTAAGCTTGTAAAGATTCTCTGTGGGTCCCGTTCTTTTGCGGAGCTGGATGAGACCCCTTGAGACTACCTTTTTGGTCAACTCTTTATGGTCAGTGCTATAGTCCAATGATGGTGAACCTATGGCACGCATGGCAGAGGCGGCACTCAGAGCCCTCTCTGTGGGCACACATGCAGTCGCCCTAGCATATCAATAGAAGACGCAATACAAAATATAAAAATTAGAATATCCAAAGATATACAAGGATAAAAATTGACCACATCTATTTAACCATTTAACTGCCATCTCCCCCTCTCTGTATTGCAGATGTTCGTTGTCGAGAAAATCGAGGGCATTCATTGCAGTTTGCACGAGTTCACCATCACCGGCTCAACCTACACTCCGGAGGGGCAAATGTAAGCCTTTGGCACGTCCGCTTCTGATTTATCTTGGATTGAGATGGCGGGGAAGCGTTTCTGAAACTGGGTTTTAAGGGAGATCTTGGAGCACCTTTGAGACTCACTGAGATAAAGAAGTTGGCAGCGGGAGCTTTCCTAGACTGAAGTCTCCTTCCTACATTTGGAAGTAGACTTAAGTCAATGAAAGTTCATGCTGCCAACTTCTATCTTTCACCGAGTCTCAAAGATGCTGCAAGATTTGTCTAAGAACTGGTTCTGTATAGCTATATCTTTGAACTGGGTTTTGGAAAGCATATTTTGGGTGTCAAGGGAAAGGCTGGCTCTAGAAGGACCAAGAAGTCTTCTCCAACTTGAACTGCAGCAGAAGCTGAACTGGAAAAGGAATCCATGGTGGTCAGTGGCTTCCATTGGGTTTTAACATTTAATTTTGAAGCCGTGGCGGAGGACCTAGAAATACCTAGAGAAGTGTTCTCGCAGGTAATAAATGTACAGTTTTTTTAAAAATGATGTGTGGTTCTTCCACTTTCATGGGGGTCCTGCACCCCTGACCCCAGTAAATGTGTACAAGGACAACAAACATAGATGTGTACAAGGATAACAAACATATGTGCACAAGGATAACCAACATATATGTGCACAAGGATAACCAACATATATGTGCACAAGGATAACAAACATAACCCCCCCAGCTGCCCTCATCGAAACTGCAAACCCTCTGAAGCACGGACAAAAATAAAAAAGCATGCAATTTCTTATTACAGCCAGCCCTCCTTATCCACGGATCTTTTTTATCCACGGATCCAAGCCTCCACGGCTTGAAAATATCTTTAAAAAGTATGAATTCCAAATAGAAAACCTTGATTTTGCCGTTTTATAGAAGGGACGCCGTTTTGCTGTGCCATTGCATTTAATGGGACTCGAGCATCCCTGGATTTTGTTATCCATGGTGGGTCCTGGAACCAAACCCCAGCAGATAGCAAGGACCCACTGTATCATCATCATCATCATCATCATCATTTAGGGGAATGTACATGGCTTCCGGCTGACTAGCTGATGGTTATAATTATCTCTTTATTTGTACTTCCCCTAATTCATAATAAAAATGGCATGCTTGTTTTAATAATAACATAATAAATCTTCTTTAAAAATGGGACGGGGGAAAAAAAAGCTATGGGAAACTACAAGCAGAATAAATCTCTTCCAAGGAATGCGTGACACATTGGTCTTTTTCCTTCTCCCAGCTCCAGATTTGACCAGTAAGGTCTCTCTAAACAGGGCCATGTGGGTCAGTTGTGGTTTTCCCTCTCCTTGGGACTCCCACATCTCTCAAGACGGAGAGAAGCCGGGAGATCGTGGTGTGCAAGCCGGATTTTTGTGTGTCCTAAGTATAGCGCAGGGGAAAATAACAAGGAGCTTGGGACCAAGCAGGCAGGGACATAGCCAAGGGGGGGGGGGTTCTTGGGGTCCGGACCCCCCCCCCCTTCCATTAGAAAAATGAATGGTGTGTGCTGCTGTGCCGCCACGCCCAAGCCCCATTATAATGGTGGCACTTAGTCTGGACCCCCCCCTTCCTAAAATCCTGGCTACGTCCCTGAAGCAGGGCTTAAATCCAGACACTCGAGGGCATCTATGGCCAAGCAAAGCCCCTTGGAAAGTTCCTTCTTTGTTTTTGCAGTGATTCGTTCCTGTGGTTTGTGATTGTAGTAAATAGGTAATGAATTCTTTCCACTCCTTCCAGTGTTTAGGAAATACCTTATGTTATTATAATAATAATTATTATTTCACTTTTGGTTACTTAAAAGAAAAGCGACCTTTAAGATTGGCAAGCAGGCGTGTTGTTCTTTTAATACTGTGAAGCCACTTTGAGTCCCAGTTCTGGGAAAAGGGCAGGATACAAATAAATATAATAATAATATTAATATTATTATTAATAATAAATTTTATTTACATGCTGCCTTTCCAAAGGATCAAGGCAGTTTACAAAATTGCATAAACAAATAAAATAAAATAAAATAAAATACCTAAACAATACTTGACATATACAAATTATTATTATTATTATTATTATTATTAATATTTTGTAATTTATATTTCCCGCCTCTCCCAAGGATCAAAGGGGGATTACATCATTAAAATAATACAATACAGGTACAAAAAGGCAATCTATAAAATACTAATACTGAATTACAACATTCCTATTAGTTATTATTATTATTATTATTATTATTATTTTATTTTTATCCTGCCTTTCTCCCAAAGTGGGACCCAAGGCGGCTAATATGCATAAAACACAATTAAATTAAACTGAAATACAATAACCAAATTCCAGTTTAAATTCATTAAATGTTTAGAATAGATAAAACTTAAAATAAGCAAGTTAAAAATTTAATAAAAATAATAATAATATAAATAAATAAATAAATAAATAAATGGAGAGCAGACTGATGAGCAGATAAATATTGAAAAACAGTCCGCCCAAAGTTTGCCAAAATATGATATAAATTGCCTTTAAAATAACTTTAATCCTGTATCGACTACCTTGGCTGCATCCGCACTGCAGAAATAATCTAGTTTGACACCACTTTTACTGGCATGGCTTAGTGTTTCCGGGATTTGTAGTTTTGTGAGGCGTTTAGCCTTCTCTGTCCAAGAGCGCTGGTGCCGCAGCAAATTATAGATCCCATGATTCCATAATAATAATAATAATAATAATAATAATAATAAATATTAATATTATTTATATTTCCTGCCTCTCTCTGCGGATTGATTACAACATAAAAGAAAAATACATAAGAGTTCAAAAGCATAATAAAACATGCATTAACCCCCAACCCTCCTACCATTGTCATAGCATTGGTAGTTAAACTGGGGTCAAACCGGTTATTTTGACGGTGTGGATGCAGCCTGAGTTGGTCCGAGGAACAAAACTGTGCACATTCTCCTCTGCTTTTAGCTATATGAACTCTCCTGCCCTTGAGAGCCTCTGGGGATATTTTTGGTTAATCCAGGAGCTTTTCCACCCCAGCTGTGCTCCGTCTGAGACATTTGCAAACGTTTTTCGCGAAAGGGTACAATTTGTCGCTCTCTCCGAAACAGCTTGCGGACAGAAGGCTTTCTTCCGGCTTTCCAAAAATGGAAACTCGCCTTGCTGGGATTTAGGCCTGGAGAGAGAACGCCTGTGGCGAGCTTTAGTTGGAACGTGAGCCGGTTCTTGGTTTGGACCTGTGTGCTCCGGCAACATCAACAATACGTTCAAGATGGCAAAAGTTATTACACACAAGGCTAGGAGGTGGTGCAGCAGTTTTTGCTTTTGCCCAAACCTACTGGGAAGGGCAAGATTTCCCCTTCCTCTCCTCTTTAATGGCTGAGTTCATTGTGTGCAAAACTCCTTTTGCACTTTAAATTCAGTTTGCAGCAATGGAGGTATGCTGAGGACAAAGGAGGAAAGTGGGGGAATGGAACTGGGGCATTTTCAAAACAGTGGGAAGGCAGAGGATTAATCCGGATTGTGTCTGCCAAATGGGGACAGTTTCAGGGTATGTTGATTGGAGGGTCCATAGCTTTGATAGTGTCACCCCCACAACCTTTCTCCGTTGGCACATGACGGGGATTGACTTAACAGCAAGCAGCAACAGGAACAAGGCAAATGTGGAGATCGCTTTCGAAACCAATTTAGAAACAGCAGGGAAAGCAGAGCTCCAAACCACTCACCGGGTCGGAAGATGGAGATTCCAGCTGTAGTCTTGCCAGATATTTTAAGGCACGGCCTTATTTCAAACGACTAAAAATTGCTCTAGAACAGATGGTGGGATGTTTTCTTCTTACAGGAATGTTTAAAAAGCCTTGTTGGTTCAGTCCGAGTGATTCAGGTCCCTGCAAACAACGGTAGCGACAGTGGGTGGCATCTGTGTCAGTAGGGCGGTGAACCCACTCCGACGTTGAGTCCAAAGTTTAAAGGGGTGTATTTGTGTGCATGTATGCATGCACATCCATGTTCCCCGTTGACTTATAGGCTGTGTCCACACTGCAGAAATAACCTAGGTTGACGCCACTTGAACTGCTGTGGCTCAGTGCTATGGAAGTCCAGAAATTGTAGTTTGCTGGAGCATCAGACAGACCCTTCTCAAGCTCTCCAACTCCCTTCCTAGGAAGGACAGCCTGGCACCCTCCTTGCTATCTTTCTGCAAGCAGCTGGAGACCTTTTTTATTCCAACAGACCTTTGAGAACTGATGCTTTTAAGGGAAATAAGCCTTGTCTAATGTGATGGATGTTACTGTATATACTCATGTATAATTCTAGAAAATGATTTGGTAAGTTCTTTGAGGTTGTTTTGCTTTGCTTCGTCCTTTAGATCCTTTGCTATATGCCCCTAAATTTTACCCTCGACGTATCCATGGGTCATAGCCAGATCCATAATTTTGGACCCAAAACTTGCCCTCGACTTAAACATGAGGTCGACTTATAGACTTATAGCTTTTATTTGTGGATAGCTTAATTACTTTTTAACTGTTGTATGATGTGATTTCTTTTAAAACCATGTTTCTTTTAACTGTGGTCAGTTGCTTTGAGTCTTCAACTGGAAATTATGATGATGATGATGATGATGATGATGACGATGATGCATAGTGCCTTTTTATATGTATAGGAAGGAAGGGTAGAAATACTACAGACAACAAAATGTCAACAATAAGCACATTGTTCCATATTGCTTGCCATGACGTCTTGACTGCGGTCTGCCGGGTTTGACGTTTCCCGTTCAGATTAAAATGATATTCGTATGTCTTTTCCCTCCCCGCTCTTTTGAAATGACAGTTTGAAGGACGACCTCCCAGTCCAGTGTGGGAAATTCGACGGCTTGGTGGAGCTGGCGACAATCTGTGCCCTTTGCAACGACTCCTCTCTCGATTACAATGAGGTGGGTTGGACTTGAAACTAGGTATCTTCTTTCCATGTGCACATTTTCATGCTAGTGGCCATGCTCCTTCTATTTCTGAAATTCAAGATATGAGTGCCAATGGTTTAGTCGGCTAAAACAGGACCATTCATGCCCAAGAAAGCGGTCTCAATATGCTTCAGGATACTCAGCATTTTGAGAAATAATCAGGATGAATCCCCAAAACAACCCAATGGAGGCTGAGCCGTCTCAAGATGCATCTACACTGTAGAAATGATGCATTTGACACCACCGTAAGTGCTATAGCTCCATTCTGTGGTATGCTGGGATTTGTCATTTTACAAGGTCTGTAGCCTTCTCTGCCAAAGAGTTCCGGTGCCTACAGATCCCAGGGATCTGTAGGATGAAGCCATGGGAATTAAAGTGGTGCCAAACTGCATCATTTCTACAATGTAGATGCACCCTCACGGGAGATGAAATCCAACAAGGGGGTTGGAAAGGAATGGACTGACTGAACCGGGAAATGCGCCATTGTGTTAGGTTTTCTTGGTTCAACAAATAACCTGTGATTGTTGTATAAATGAAGGTAGAATCCATGTTACCTGATCTTTGGTAATGAGATTCCACCTCAGTTTTCTGACAGTAAGAGCACATAAAGACATTGAATAGCACTGGGCTCAGGTCAGAGCCCTGTGGGACCCACTGGTCACTTCTCTCCAGGATGAAATGGAACCCTTGTTGAGCATCCTTTGGGTTCGGCTGAGATGATGCTGGGATATAAAGTGCAAGGGGAAATGTCCCCATCAAAACATTTCTAGGAAAACTACGTTTACTGGTTTGTTGAGAGGTCTGTTGCAGGGTTTCTCTCTCCTCTCCCTCGCTGAAAGGCGTTTCCCCTGCTCTGTCTCCTTCCCCTTCTCAGTCCAAGAAAGTCTACGAAAAGGTGGGCGAAGCAACTGAAACAGCGTTGACCTGCCTGGTAGAGAAGATGAATGTTTTCAACACCGACACCAGCAACCTCTCCAAAGTAGAGAGAGCCAACGCTTGCAATACGGTGAGTAAGGAAGGAGGTTCTTGTATCATGCTCACACCTGGAGGTTCCTAGAGAGGTGTTCTCTTAGGTAAGAAGAATAGGGGTTTTTTATTTACTGCTTTTCCACTTTCACGAGGGTCCTGTGCCTCTAACCCCGGAGAATGTAGAGAGTCCGCTATAGCTTCCCTTGAGAAACAGAGAGCCAAGACTGTCCTCATCACCTTTTCTTTCTTTCTTTCTTTCTTTCTTTCTTTCTTTCTTTCTTTTCCCTCCTCGGTGTTGAAAATCCCCAGATTTTCCATTTGAGTGATCCTCCTCCATCTTTCCTCCTCAGGTGATCAAACAACTCATGAAGAAGGAGTGCACCTTGGAGTTTTCTCGGGATCGCAAGTCCATGTCCGTTTACTGCACGCCGGTGTCCAAAGGCCACAACTCCTCCAGCAGCAAGCTCTTTGTCAAGGTAACATCATGCCCAATTGTCCTATTTCTTAAAACCATACGTTCCCTAAACCTGCAGATATCTCTCACCTGAGCAGGAGTGAAGAACCTCAGGCCCTGGGAATTAACCCAGCCCAGTTTTATCTGGTGGAGTGTCCTAGTAATGGTGTCCTAGCTTTTCCATCCATTCCCCACCCATTCTAAAGTATTGCACTGCCTCTGCTAATGCTTCGTAGATTGCAGTAAAAGCTTTGAGCTAATAGCAGTAGCATTTACAGTGGACTCTTGTTATACGCTGGGGTTTGGTTCCAAGATCCCCCGTGTATAACAAAATCCGTGTATGCTCAAGTCCCATTAAATATAATGACATAGCAAAATGGTAACCCTGATAAAAAATGGAAAATCAAGGTTTGATATTTGAAATTTATACCTTTTTTTGGACATTTTCAAACCGTGTATGCTTGAATCCGTGTATAAAAAATCCGTGTATAAGAAGGGCCGACTGTACATTTCTGAACCACTCTCTAAGTGGTTTACAACCCGTAAGCCAGTTGCTTCCCAACAAGCTGGGTACTCATTTGACTGGCCTGCAAAAGATGGAAGGCTGAGTCAACCTTGGAGCCCCTGAGATCAAACTCACAACCTTGTGGCTGCAAGACCAGCATTTAACTACTGTGCCACCAAAATATGGTGATGTTTCTGGCTCTGGATACGGACCCAGAAACTTCCCAGGGACCCATCCTGGCCCTCCGGCTGAAGGTCCCATCTCTTCCACTTAAGGAGGAGTGGCACCATTCTGAGTGTATCAGGACCAACACTCAGATGATCATGAGTTTGCAGTCAAAATGTGAGTTGCACATTTTCTCGTGATGCCGAGTGCTTTTTAAGCCACTCCAACTATTTTTGTGCATGCAGTGATAGGGCAGGATAGCTTTTGCCTCTCAATCCCATTTGCAATCTGCTTTCCTTTCCACAATTCATAGAATCCTAGAGTTGCAAGGGACCCTAAAGGCCATCCAGTCCAACTCCCTGCCATGCAGAAATACACAATTCAAACCCTCCGACATATAGCCATCCAGCCTCTGTTCAAAACCTCCAAAGAAGGGGACTCCCCCACCCTCCAAGGGAGTGTTTTCCACTGTCGGACAGCTCTTACCACCAGGAATTTCTTCCTAATGTAAACCATATACACTCCATGGTGTATAAGTCGAGGGCAGGTTATTGGGCCAAAATTATGGATTTTGATATGGGCCGTGGCTTAGCTGAGCATAAAACTTAGGGCCATGTAACAGGATGTAAAAGATGATCCCCTTTATTTCCTCTAGATGGTGTTACTGTGCCAAATTTCGTTGCAACACTCCTCATGTTTTTAGCGTTAGGGGATTACACAGCCATCGTGATGGCCATGATCTGTCAATAGCCTTCTTCTCTGTGAATTGGACTAATGGCCAAACTGGGGTCTTGTGGCTTCTTGTGAGAGCGTAGACTTGATTTGCTCAAATAACCCATTTATTGGTCGTTTTAGTAGCCCATGCGGCCTGTAGAACTTTCCTCCACCGCCACGTTTCAAATTACTTAGACTCATAGAGTTACAAGAGACTCCAAAGGTCATCCAACTGTCTGCCATGCAGGAAGACGCAAGCTAAGCACTCCTGACAGATGGCTGTTTAAAAGCCTCCAAAGAAGGAAACTCCACCACGCAACAAGGCAGCATCACCCACTGTCAAACAGTTCTTACAATCAGGAAATTCTTCCTAAGATTGAGGTGGAATCTCTTTCTGTAGCTTGAATCCACTGTTCCATGTCCGAGTCTCTGGAGCAGCAGAAATCAAGCTTGCTCCATCCTCAACATGGCATCCCTTCCTATTGATTCTAACCCTTCCAGTTTCATGAATGAGATTCGATTCTCATCTTTTCAGCTCCATGAATTCATGCTCCTTAATCTCTATTTCCTTTCTTTCCTTTCCAAAGGGTGCTCCAGAAAGCGTCATTGAGCGCTGCAACTACATCCGCGTCGGCAGCACCCGCGTCCCCCTGACACTCTCCACCAAAGAGAAGATTCTCTCCAAAATCAGGGATTGGGGCACTGGCATTGACACCTTGCGCTGCCTCGCCCTGGCCACCAGAGACCACCCGCCCCGAAAAGAGGACATGCGCCTGGATGACTCCAGCCAGTTTATTAACTATGAGGTGAGGCTTGGTCCAAGCAGGGTCAAAAAAGGGGCCTGACTCAAGAGGAGATGAAGTGCAGGATAGGGACATTGTGTGGGTACGCACATACCAGAAGGATGCTTTACAAAACCAGAAGGGAATTCGGCCCAGTTCTGGTTGTGTTTTGGGAACTTAGTTAGACCTATAACATGTCCAAAAATGGACTCGCGATGCTTACTATCTTTTTTTATTGTCAGGTTAAGCCAGTGGGAACTAGGCAATGGAACAGTGCTGGAATCCAGGAAGGATAATAATAAATGTACCATAACCTTTCCTCTGCAAACTTGAATGGATTGTCCCAAAAGTAATGCAAACTCAGTCAGGGGACTTCAGTTCTAGTCCTAGTCACTCCTGATTGGAAATCCTAGATAGTACCTTTCCCCAAATAGAAAGTAGGGAAGGTGGAGGTTGTACAATGGTGGATGAATTCCTCCTTCCCCTTTGGATTAGTTGATCAATTGATGGATGAATTCCTCCCTCCTCTTTGGATCAGTTGGTAAATCGGTGGTTCAGTTCTTCCCATTTGATCAGTTGATCAAGTGCTGGATCAATTCCTCCCTCTCCTTTTCTCTGCAGACCAACCTGACTTTTGTGGGATGCGTGGGGATGTTGGACCCTCCCCGGAAGGAAGTGATGTCCTCCATCGAGATGTGCAAAAAAGCTGGCATCCGCGTCATCATGATCACGGGAGACAACAAGGGAACGG
The DNA here is from genome assembly GCA_023333645.1 of Sceloporus occidentalis. Taxonomy (NCBI): domain Eukaryota; kingdom Metazoa; phylum Chordata; class Lepidosauria; order Squamata; family Phrynosomatidae; genus Sceloporus; species Sceloporus occidentalis. Next base: position 2,889,761 of record JALMGF010000064.1, on the reverse strand, counting down.
CGGTGGCTATCTGCCGGAGGATTGGGATCTTCTCAGAAAATGAGGATGTGACGGACAGGGCCTACACGGGCCGGGAATTCGATGATCTCTCGCCAGAGGCCCAAAGTGACGCCTGCCGTTCAGCTCGATGTTTTGCCCGGGTGGAACCAGCCCATAAATCCAAGATTGTCGAGTACCTTCAGTCATTCAACGAAATCACAGCCATGGTGAGCATGAGCTTTGATGCTGCAACCTTCCTTTGGATATTTGATCTTGAACCTCCCTGGACTCCCATAGTGTGGCATAAGACCCCATTTTGAGGCAAGGTTCTGGAGCTTGTGGTGGCCTCCCAGCTCCTGAGGTTTCTGGATGAGGCTGATTTTGTTGTGTGCACCTTCAAATAATTTCTTATGAAATGGAGACTGCTTTGGTCACCTTGGAGGTTGGCCTATGCAAAGAACTGGATAGAGAGTCCACGTGTCCCTATTTGTTCTGTTGGGCCACTCAGGGCGGTGGTTCTCAACCTCTGGTCCTCCAGACGTTTTTGACTTCCTCTCCCAGATTCCCTCATCATTGGCCATGCTGGCAAAGGCTTCTGGGTGCTGAAGTCCAAAACAGCTGGAGGAGCAAAGGTTGAGAACCTCTGACTCAGGGGCATTCAGTACCATTGACCATGGTATCCTTCTGGGCACCTTGTTGGGATGGACTTGGGGACAAGTTTTGCAGCGGTTGTGTTCCTTCCTGGAGGGGTGAACCCACAAGCTATAGTTTGAGCATTCTCCAAATACACAAAAGCAATAATGCAGACACTTCTTTGGTAATCTCATGGCAAAATGCCTCTGACTACTAAATGCAAGGAAGGCAGAGCTTGGATAAGTGACTTTTGGAATAACAGCTCCCAGTAATTCCTGTCAGGATCTCCAACTCTCTGAATCTCCCACAATAGCTGAATCCAAGGAAACCTTTCCAAGGTCTGCCAGTAAGCCAAGGTTATTGCCCATGTATCCTATTGTTACCCAGAGGTGACTGGAGGCATCTGTGTTGGTGGAGTAGGGCATTCACTCCAGGTTTTACCCTACACTTTAAAGGCACTGAAGCCTATTTCCAAACTTTGAGTAGCCCTTTGGCAGATTTGGATTCACTGCCCCACTGAAAGTGAAGATACCAGCCTGGTCCTTTCTGTGGGAAGTGTCTAGATTTCTCATCATCTGGGGGAACAGGATGCCAGACAAGACGGTCCTTTATTTTATTCAACTATGTTTCCCTTTGCGTCTTTGCTTCCCCCAGACAGGCGATGGCGTGAATGATGCCCCAGCTTTGAAGAAAGCTGAAATTGGTATCGCCATGGGTTCCGGCACAGCCGTGGCCAAGTCAGCTGCTGAGATGGTCTTGTCCGATGACAACTTCTCCACCATTGTTGCTGCGGTGGAAGAGGGCCGAGCCATCTACAACAACATGAAGCAGTTCATCCGCTACCTCATCTCCTCCAACGTGGGAGAGGTGGTCTGGTAAGGAGCACTAGTCTCCCGCATCAGAGCAGGATAGGACAGGGAAAGAGACTTGTGGCCCTCCAAATTGTTGGACTGAATCCCCCATCATTCCTAATGTCTTGCTGGAGTTGATGGAGGTTGGAGTTCAACAACATCTGGGCCACCCCTGGCTCTCCAAACATTGAATATAGCTTTGGGGGAGACACTATATCCTCAATATGACATCCCTTCAAATATTTAAACAGGGCTATCATATCGCCCCTTAACCGTCTCTTCTCCAGGCTAAACATCCCCAGATCCCCAAGTCCCTCCTCATAGGGATGTATGGTTTCCAGACCTTGCACCATTTTAGTTGCCCCCCTCGACACATTCCAGCTTCTCAACATCCTTTTTGAATTGTGGTGCCCAGAACTGATGGCCCTTTTTAAGTATTTGAAGGGCTGTCATGCTGGAGCAAGCTTGTTTTCTGCTGCCCCAGGGATTAGGACATGGAGCAATGGATGCAAGCTGCAGGAAAAGAGGAGGAACTTCCTGACAGTAAGGGCTGTTTGACAGAGGAAGACACTCCCTTGGAGGGTGGTGGAGTCCCCTTCTTTGGAGGCTTTGAAACAGAGCTGGGTGGTCATTTGTCAGGATGCTTTGATTCTGTGTTCCTGCATGGCAGGGGGTTGGACTGGATGGCCCTTGGGGTCTCTTCCAACTCTATGATTCTATGATTTTCTCCTGTGGTGGAAAGAAAAGTGTGCACATCATTCATCCTTGAATGTGAGGATGAAATAGTTGAAGACCTACATTCCTGTTCTGCTCAAGGTTTTTATTCCCGACTGTAAAGCAAGTGCCGAACCCTATTTACAAAACAGCTTTTGCCTGAGACAGCTCTAAGATAGCCTTATTAGCTTTAGGTAAAGCCTGGAATAAAACCCAGAGTGGATGCCAAGCCCAACTGCCTGAGAAGGCTCTGGTGAAACAGCAGCATCCTCCAAACCACTCGTGTCCAAACATTTGTGCCTCTACTTTCCAGCATCTTCCTGACAGCCATCTTGGGTCTCCCTGAAGCATTGATCCCTGTCCAGCTGCTCTGGGTGAACCTGGTGACGGACGGTCTTCCGGCAACGGCTCTGGGTTTCAATCCCCCCGACCTCGACATCATGGATAAGCTTCCCCGGAACCCGCGAGAGCCTCTCATCAGCGGCTGGCTCTTCTTCCGCTACCTTGCTATCGGAGGTGAGGGTCCTGGGAACTGAGATGTTCATCGTCCATGTTCATCACCAATAGGACAGGTTGAGTGCTGGACCTCAATTATGAAGACAAGGGCCTGTTCCAGACTGCCAAAATAAAGCTGCTTGGGGTCTCTTTGGAGGTATGCTGTTTAAATGATGCATGCACCCTAAGAATCTGGAAGCTGCACCAAAGCTGCGCTCCAGTGCTTAGGAATGGAGTGTGGCTTTGGCGCGACCTCTGGACTCTTAGGACCCATGCATCATTTAAATAGCATACCTCCAAAGTGACCTGAAGCAGCTTTATTTTGGCAGTCTGGAACAGGCCAAGGTCTCCTATACAAGCCCATCTGGATTTGAAGATCTTCAGATCTTACCTATTATACCCCTTCTGTGTTAGACCCTTACACAGATCTGAAGATCTTCAGATCTTAAGATCTGTGTAAGGGTCTAACACAGAAGGGTATAACAGGTAGGGATGTAATATGTCGGCTTTTCTATCTTTACTATTACCATTACTGTCTGCACAGCTGTACCAGACATGACCTGAAGCTGCCTGCAGGATGTAGCTGAGGTTAGCCACCTCCCAAAAGAAGCAGCACAATATGGGCAGCATCCGCACTGCAGAAATAATCCAGTTCTGCGCCACTTTGGCTGCCACGGCTTAATGCTGTGGCATTCTGGAAACTGTGGTTTTGTGATACTTTGAGCCTTCTCTGTCTGGTGCCACAACAAAGTACAAATCCCAGAATTTCATAGCCTTGAGCCTAGCAATTAAAGTGGTGTCATCCTGGATTATTTCTGCAGTGCGGACGGATCTGTCTTGAGGACCATGAGACTGTGTGATCAGTCCTCCCTTCCTTTCTCTCATATTCCCCTTCCCTTGCAGTGTATGTTGGATTTGCGACTGTGGGTGCAGCTACCTGGTGGTTCCTGTATGACACCGAAGGACCACAAGTTAGCTTCTATCAGCTGGTAAGTTGCTTGTTGTTGTTGTTGTTGTTGTTGTTGTTGTTGTTGTGTGCCTTCATGCTGTTTCCAACTTATCATAGAATCATAAAGTTGGAAGAGACCACAAGGGCCATCCAGTCCAGTCCCCTGCCATGGTGAACCTAAGGTGAACCAATCCATCTTTATCGCTTTTGGACGATGGCCATTGCGAAAACCAAAGTAATAAAACAATACACATAAAAGTGCCATAGAACTAATATACATTGAATTGTATCGAATAACAGAAGTTTAACATTAACAATTAGGGGTAACTTATATGACATAAATATGTTAAAAATTCACAGTTAGCCCCTTTTAGATCACATTATCCGCATTACTTGCCCAAGGTTACCCTATGGGTTTAACCATGTTGCAACCTTGATGCCCAAACAACAGTCCATTATAAGTAACCATGTTATGTCTGGGCTTGGCATCCATCCCAAATAGGTGCCACCTTGGGTAACCATCCAGTTCTCAGTGGGCTGCTTCCATTTCCCTTTAGCTTTCTGTTGCTATCTCCATTCATTCATAGAGATGGTTACTGTTTCAGCTATAAGAATAATGGCTTTCACAGCCTGGGCGTTGTATATAACTGGAATGGGGCAATATAGCCATAAGGGAAGACAGACTGTCCACAGTGGTTGGTAGATCCAGCTCCATGTCAGTAATGTGGTTATATAGTCATATAACAAATGAGGGTGAAACCTCTTGGGGTTATGTTCTCCACCCGGCAGAGGAACTTTATGAGATGCACAGAGGACAACCCCATCTTTGAAGGCGTCGACTGTCAAATCTTCGAATCCCGCTATCCGACCACCATGGCGCTCTCGGTGCTGGTGACCATTGAGATGTGCAACGCGCTCAACAGGTATGGCGTCCCCCGTCAGACATCTCTCTCCCTCCTCGAACGAATACAAAAGAAAACCAAATAATATCCGGGTATGAGAAAATAAATCTCAGAATATGTCATTCATTTGCTCTTTCGCTCGTTCAGTCTCTACTCTGAGTGGGCAAGTCCGGGCACAAAAGGCTGGTGGGTGCATGAATTTGTATGGGTAGGGTGCCTGCTCTTCTGATATCATTGCAAGCAACCCTAGTTTCAAATAGAGGATGGTTCAAAGGCATGCAACAGGAGCAGGGGATTGCAGGAACTCATTGCCGTCTCTCTCTTCCGCAGTGTCTCCGAAAACCAGTCCTTGCTCCGGATGCCCCCTTGGCTGAACATCTGGCTCCTGGGTGCCATAGTTGTCTCCATGGCCCTCCATTTCCTGATCCTTTATGTGAAGCCTTTGCCTGTAAGTAGTGATGCTTGCACTTTACGAGAGGAGGATTTGACCCCTGATACCACTATCCTCCTGCCTTCTTTGCTTTCAGGATTGGCTTGGCAATGGCCTTGTTCTTGTGGCCTTTTTATTTGATTTGATTTGATATATTTGTTTGCTTGTTTCTCCTCTGATCCCCTGATGGCCTGCAATGACATGATCTGGACTCATTTTTCTGCTTGTTTCTGGGGCTGCCTCTGCACTGCAGAAATAATCCAGTTTGACACCGCTTTATCTGCCCCGGCTCAATGCTGTGGAATTCTGCCATTGCGGCAGGAGAGCTCTCTGACAGCAAAGCTAGAATTCCCAGAATTCCAGAGCACCCACTTCTGGATTTTGCAAGCATATAATTCTATGTTTTGCTCTTCCTTTTCTTCTGCAGCTGATCTTTCAAGTGACGCCGCTTAGCTGGCCCCAATGGGTGGTTGTGTTGAAAATCTCCTTGCCGGTGATTCTCCTGGACGAAGGCCTGAAGTACCTCTCTCGCAACCATTTAGACGGTAAGTCTTGCCCGTCTACTAGCTCTGTCGGCACAGAGCCTGGGAAAGTTGCTTTTGGGGACTACAGCTCCCAGAATCCCCAGCTTAAGGAGACCATCCTGGGAAGTGTCTTCTAGTAGTCAGGCAACTTTTCCCAAGCCCTGCTTTTGGTGAAATCATGTATGCCCCTGACTACTTTGGAGAGAAGATGCTTTGCAAAACAAGCAGCCATAAGCAAACACAAGTCGGTTTATCTATATGTGCGTACGTAGCAGCTTCATGATATAATTATTATATCATTATATGTGTGTACATATACACATAGAGATCCTACATAGAGAAAGAAATCTTGAAAAAGCTATTTCTAGCTTAAAACGTTCAGAATCCCAAAATGCCCCAAACAGTTTAAACAGCGTCTGGGGGATTTGGACACCGCAGTCCAAAAATAGGACTTTTCTAAGTTCTATCACAGACATCTAATAAATAAAGCAAATAAATAATAAAATAAAATGTAAGTGTGTGTATGTATATAGAGATAGATAGATATGACTATATCCATCCATCCATACATACATACATATATGAATCCACACACACACACATATATATAATATCAACATCACTTTCAGGGCATTAGGAGAAAGCCATAAAATGAAAAAGGTCATAAAAGCAAGATCGCCAAACACCACCAAGTCATCAAGATTTAAAACAGGGTAAGGTTTTAAAGGCAGAAAATAAATCTCAGACTTGACTGACATTTTAACAGGTCTGGGAAAAGAAAGAGGGCTTTGCCTGGCTGGCACCGGAGGGCAGAGGAGGTGCCAGGCGAGTTTCCCTGGGGAGGGAACGCCACGTGATTTACGCACGATGCCGGAATCACTGAGCGCAGACTTTTTGGTTGTAAAGTGTTTCTTCTAGCACTCCTAATAGTCTTTTCGCACATTTCATAAACCTGGTTTGAACACCAAGGGATCCCATTGAATGAACCATTGGGAACATTGGCAACACCGTTTTACAGAATCATAGGGGATAGACCTGGATCAGTGCCCTCTGGACCACATGTGGGCAACTTGTCGTTCTCTGGACCTCGCTGAATGATAACTCCCATGGGCCTTCGCCATTAGCTAATCTGTGGGTGACTAATACTCCCACTTACACCAGCATCATAACTTAGGAGGGCATTGCACAAGGAGATATCTAGTACCTCTTTGCTCGGTGTCTTTGCCCAGCTGTGCAACAGAAGCCAGAAAAGGAAGAAGGAGCAGCCTTCATTGCCTTCTCCCAGGGAAAGGGAAAGCCTGGATCCCTGAAGTCCATCAGTGACCAGGGATGGCACTACGCCTAGGAAGAAGCAACAGGCTTTGTTCCAAGCACCAGCAACATGTATGTTGTGTATTTTGCCAGCAGTCCAAAGGAGCGTGACATAGGGCTGATGGGAGCTGCAATCCGACAGCATCTGGAGGGCGACAAGTTTCCACCGCGTCCGTAGCTCAGTGACAAAGGTGCTGAAAGTTCAATCGCAAGCATTGTGCAAGAACTGTTTCCAGTTCTGGGCACCACAATTTAAAAAGGTTGTAGAGACACTGAAGTGTGTCCAAAGGAGGGCAACTAAAATGGTGAAGGGGGATCTGGAAACCATGCCCTATGAGGAGCCATAGTAGACAGATTCAACTTCAAAATGCAATCCCAGTGAGCTTCTTTCCCACCAGACAGTGAGGTCCCCGATGTTCCTCTAAAAGCAACCAGGTCTGAGGGATGTCACTCCAGCTTGTCCAGAAAATGACAGGCGCAGAGAGGTCCTCTGGAATCTCGGAGGAGCCAAAAGTGATCCTATAATCCGTGGATCATGTTCATTCTGCTTTACATATGGAAAACCCCAGGCTGAGCATCCCAGGTAAGAGGAGATGTGGAGCAAAGACCCTGAGACTGAGAGCTTTCCCATCCCACATATGCCTGCATCGACCATCCTCAGCTCCAGATGTTTAAAAACCAAGCTTCTAGCCCTTACAGACGTAGGATATGCTCTGAAGCACCTTCTTAAAACTTAATTTTAAAAAGGGGAAATTAGAGGTGGACTTTCAGCCATGTTTTGTTTAGTACGTTTAAGAATTAATGGAAGACAGCGAGGATCCCAGAGCCCTCCAGCCTGCCTTCCTCTCAGCCTTGAACCTTCTTTATTGAATAACCCAAGATGTCAAATGGACCCTGGGGCCCAATAAATGAAAAGTGCTCCTTTCTTTCCACCTTCCCATGCAGGGATCTGGCTCCAAGGTAACAAGAGAAAAAGAAGGATTGCCCTACAAGGGCATATTATAGATCAGCCGGCTGCCAGGCTGCCCAGGTCCAAGGCAGACGCAATGTCTATTCTGTGCCTAGTATTAATGAATTGCTGGGGGAATTGGTGGTTATGCTCACCCAGACCTTTTATGGTCTCCGAAGGAGCAGGTTTCGTCGGCAGACAAAGGGTGCTTCCTTTATTGTCCTGTCTGAATGTCACAATTGATTTAAGGAGATTTGTGGATTTTTAGCTACATCCTAACTAGGATTTTCAGCCAACTCTGGATCTGAGGATTTAGGAAGCTGGTTCATACCAAACTAAATCACTCATTACTCATTCATACTGAGCTAGGGGTGTGTGTGTGTGTGTGTGTGTGTGTGTGTGTAATAAAAATATTAAAAAATAGACATGACAAAACATACAGACTCCCTTTCTTTTCAAGATCTACTGCTATATATGATACAGTAAGTTTTTCTCCCCCCAAAAATACATTGAGATAAAATGTTCCTACATAATTCTTAGTTCAAAAAACAGAACTAGTAGAAAATAGGTAATTTGGTGTTTTTCTTTCCTTGACATCTATTTGCATTTTTTGTTTTACGTTAGTCCAGACCGACACACCAACGTTGTTCGTTTTTTAAATAACAAATCGGGGGATTCCAGTCGTTTCTAAAATTTCTCCAAGGATGTCTTTTGTAATAACTGCGTCCATTTATCCATTTCCATTAAATCAAATATTTTCAGTCACCAATCCTTTAAGTCTGTCATTGTTTTTTCCTTCCATTTTGAAGCATATATCCATCTGTCTGCTGTTGACATATAGAATATCAGTCTCCCATGTTTACTTTCTAATTCGTCTGCTTGATTTATATTTAACAATTATCTTTTTGGGGTATTTATCTATGTTTAGTTTTAAGATTCCCCCCCCCCCCCCCCCATTGTATCATGAATTATATCTTGGACAGGTCTTTTAAGCCCTGGGATGAGCAACTGAGGGATGGACCACATTCCCTCCTCCTAAACCCGCTCCCACCAAAGAATCAAATGATTTCGTTCCCAAATACCCAATAGCAGATATGGAGGCCATTCCTGCCATGCTTTCAAGCTTTCCTGAGACATTTTAGACTCAGGATAGGCCTTGGTTTTAACAACTGGAAGCTACAAGAAGTCACTTGCTGTTTCAGAAAGGGCATCAATTGGCACAGAAGGCCTCCCAACATGGTGGAAATGCACTCTAAAACCTATAGCGGCCATAGGGAAGTATGTTTAATTAATGTTATTGTGACATTATATGACTGTTACTCGCCTTGATCCTTTGGGGAAAGGCAGGCTATAAATAAATAAATAAATAATAATAATAATAATTATTATTATTATTATTATTATTATTAAATCCCCTCGAAAAAGTTTGGGGAAATATTGGCCCTCAAAATCAGTCCTGGGTCTGCACTTTGCCCATCCCTATACGAAACCCTGAAGTAGATCTCCACTAATATAGGAGATGCCAGCCATTCCAGGTTAAAGGAGAGGTAGGGAAATAGATTTGAGTCTTTTTTAATACTGACAGACCTTTCCTGCCTCTCTCTCCAGGCAAAGAGATCAAGGAATGAATGGCGCAAAGGACGCTCCGTTCCTCCGCAAAAGAAACCCTGCGTAACTCCAAACTGGGACTTGGAAGAATTTGCATGCTTGAACATCACCAAAAGCCACCAAGGAATATGCATGTGTTTTGATTTTTTGAAGTCTCGGACTCAATGCGGGTGAAATGAAAAACTGATTTTTTTTTCTTTTTCGTTGGTTTGTTTTGGGTTGTTTTTTATTTCCTTTTTCTTTTCCGGTTTTTGTTACGTAGCTCTTTTGTTTTTCTGTACATATTGGTGCAAATACTGGACAGCTAAATTATGGGTTTGGGGTGGGTGCCGGGGCGGGGGTAGCCTTTGCTTTGCAACGGGGGCACGGTAGCCGGATCCTTAGAGGTCTGCTTCTGAAGAATTTTAGGTCTCTCCCACCTTGTAATGTTCTTATTTCCCCCCTGCTCTTTCCTTCCTCGCTGCCCTAATAATATGATTTTCTTAACTTGAAGTGGAGGGAAGCCAAAGTTGATGATGAGTTTCAGGATAAGGGATGGGATGAGCTAGATCCTATATTGCACAGGCGGCCACTTCCATTTTTCTATCTCCCCAATAACCAGCTCTGCGGAGTTTTCCAGCTGGTTTGCAGGAACCCATGGAACCGCAGGGATAAGAAGAATAAGCATCGACTGAATTCCCTATTTTGTCAGGAAGATCCAGCATGCAACCATGATGAATCCTTGTTGCTGGTGGGCTTGCAGCTCAAGAGTGTGGTGAATCCGTTATTCCCAACTCTCCTGGGCCCATAACCTGTTTTGAGGATAGGCTTGGATGGCTGCTTGGATCTTTCTAGTAGAACCTGGCATGGATTCATTGCACCCCTGACTTGGAAGCCACCAGCTTTCATTGGTTAGATGCAGCTCCCGGTAAGGATAGGGAATGTGGAGGTGGCTTTTGGGGCAAAGTCTGTTGACGGTAGGAGAAACAGGAGTGGGATGTCTCAATGCTCTCACCTTGAAGCTTGAAGTGACCCAGTGATCTGCTTCCATCTTGGGACCTTTTCCCCTCTCCACCGGTCTGATAAGTTACCTGTAGTTTCCTCCCTGTTGCAAGAACTTGTTAGAGACTCACATGCCTCAGGTTTCCAAATTCTAGAGTCCAGACAGCTCTGGATTTGGGGAGATGGCTGCAGGTCAACTGCAGGCCCATCGTGAGAAATATTTGTGAGCAGAAAAGGTTGGCATGGCCTGCCGCATGGAACAGCCACATCCCACTTCTCTGTCTTTGACCTATTTGCAAAGATCGGTCCTGTGACACTTGTAGGCATTTGCTTTGCACCCGGTTGAGTTCAAGAGTCAGGGACTCCCTGCTTGGGGAAAGCTAGGAAGTCAGGGAGAAGGAGCCTAGCCTACTTTCCTGCTCAACATGTTGGCTTTGCTCTGCATAGAAAATGTTGTCCTCTGTGACACAAATTGGCCATTTTATAGCGAGAACCTGGGCCCATATATATGAACGTATGCACAAAACGTATAAGAAAATGTGTTTCGGGGAGGAAGTTGTGGGAAGCTTTTCCGGCATGAGAAAAAAAGGGGGAAGTTTGGTGCACCGCTGGAGACTAGCAGCTTGAATTTAGTGCAGATACAATAGGAGCCTTGCATCTGAGGAAGGGCATAGTAACCCAGGAGAGCTCATGCTATGATAAATCTGTCATTCCAAAGGGGCTCCAGGATATATTTTGTGTTAATGGGAGCTGGGCAACTGTGGGGGCACATTAGTACCCCTAACAAGGGTTGCACCTTGAATGCACCTCCTCTGCAAACTGAATGAAAACATTCCCCCCAGAATGTTTTTTGCAAACACTATTGATGATCATCTCTTTGTGGGAAAGGATCGGTTATTGATTTCCATTGCCCACAGTTGTTTTCATTCCTGCTTCTTGGATTGGCATCATCCAATGGCCAAATCCGATAGGCAACAGAGCATTGGGATGTATCCTTTCCATGTTGTCATCATTGGACAAATGGAACAGCATAATAATAACTTTTTAAAAAGCATTCATCTAAATTGGTGCCCATAGGGTTTCTCATTTGCTGGAATCTTTCCCTATTTTAAAAATCAGAAATGGAGAACCTTTTCTGCAAAGGTCTTATCACCTATTAAGAAACAGAAAGATAAGAGTATCAGGGAAAAGCCATGACGCTGAAACCTGGATCCATTCCCATTTTGATTGTTAATGTTTATGTGTCTTTTATTATATATACATATGAATGTAAAGGACTGGTGGCTTTGCTGTTTTAGGGTGTAAATCCGTGCTGGGCTTTGCCAGGCTGTCTTCAGATTTAACGCAGCGAAACAGTGGCTCCTGTGTCAGTCGGGCAATGAATCCGCTCCAGGTTTTGGAAAGGTTTAAAAAGAGCTGTCCAGGGATGGAGTTCAGTACTTTGAAAGCCTTGATGAAAACCTGGAGCGGATTTAGTGCCCCACTGACATGGGAGATATCCCCAAATAGCTCAAAAAAGATCTCCTCTAAAAATGAGTGTAAATTCACTGCTCCAAAGCAATAGATGAACCCACTTCGCCACGAGGGAGATATTTTCCATTACACTTCCCAGGCTTGCTACTAAATAGAAATGTACAGGTTGCAATGCTAGGCTCACTTAAGCATCGCTCAATTCCCAGGCCTTCTGAGTAGACCTTATAGGATTGCTCTATTACACTGTAAGGCCTTTTTATTCCCCGCAAGACTACGAGTAAGCCATATATTAAAGCACTTACACTATCGTTTCAAGAGGTCGGAAGCTAAAACTCTCCCTCCGAGTTCATCCGTGATTGTTTCCCTCTTTTTTAATTTTGAAAAGGAAGCCTGTTGACTTTTGAATGTCTTCAGAGACGGCGTTTAACGTGACAATCCTTTGGAAGGTACATGCCGAAAGCATGCGCGGTCCTCCCTTCCCTTCTTTTTTATCACCAGCATTGTATAAAATGAAAGTAAAATGTTAAATTCAGACACTGGGACTGTCGCCAGGCCTCTGGGAATGTATAGACTATTGAATATTATACTACTGAGTCGGTTGGGCTGTACAGAGAGGAAGAGAAATCTTTGCATGAAATGTCGTTAACTGTATTTAATATATAATTGTATCCGAGGAATTTTAATATGGAGATTTTTGGGGGGAGGGAGGGATTGAGGGAGGGGACTTCTTTATAGAAACTGTGTGGTTCCGACCGAGTTGTTTTAAGAAACAGAAAGAAAACCTATTCTTCATTCGCTCTGTCTCACGTTTCTGTTGTTTGGAGTGGGTTATTGTTATTGTTTTTTATTTTCCCGACCGACTATGAATTACTTCTTCTTTGAAAAATATACAGTAGTAGTAAAAGCCTGACACACAGCTTTTCCACTTCAAAACTTCATGCCCTAACGGTTTGTCCATAGAGCGGTCTTACTCCGCGGCTTTATTGAAAGGAGCTGCCTAAAGCTGCATCCGCACTGCAGACCTGAAGCGGTTTGAGACTGCTTTGACTGCCATGGTGCAGTTAGTGCACTCTTTCCAACATCCTGATCTGATACGCTATTGGCAAATGGCACTCGGTTTTCATGATCCGGAACAAAAAGCCTGATCCAGGTGAGATGGAAAAGAAGCCAAGCCACGGTGCTGCACTGGTGTCACTGGGATGAATCCAATGGGAAGAAGGGATTGTGTTTTTCTTTCCTTTTTCTGGACTGGGATGAACAAGCCCTCCCTTCGAACCTGGCTCTGCAAAGTCCCACTCCGACACTCTAACTAACCACTACTTCACACTGTCCTTACATAAGACGCCTTGGGCTCATACGTTATTTAGTCACGCTATTCACGAGAATCATCCCTTTCCTTCCAGGATATTGATATTTCAGGTATGGTTCTTGCACAACCGTTTTGCCTTTATGGTCCGCATCCAGCCCTGGAATGCAAATATGCTTTTCCAATGGGCGCTGTTTGCTTTACATGAAAACATCGAAGGTTGTATTTCTCAACGGCGATCCGTGGCAATTGTCTGGGAGTAGAAAAGGAGATGAGACAAAGGCTTGTGGTATGCACCTTTTGTCCTTGCAATTTATTATGATTATTAGTATTAGTATTAGTATTATATTGATTTGTATCCTGCTCTTTTCCCAGAACTGGAACTCAGTGGGACTCAGATTTATTCCATCAACTGCGTCAAGACTGTCAGATTTGCTTGCACTGATGAAAGCGGCTTCTTTAGTCAGCTGGGGTTTGCTCTTGGTCTTCAGTTGGCAAGGCAAGTCAAGGCAAGATCCAGAGGTTTGTAGTTAGCTACATTTCCATATAGTCCAGAGCAGCGGTTCTCAACCTGTGGGTTGCAACCCCTTTGGGGATCGAACGACCCTTTCACAGGGGTAGCCTAAGACCATCGGAAAACACATACAGAGGGTCATCTGGAGAGGTCCTCCTTTTGGTACCAGACATGTTTTTGAGGGTTCCCGTGACCAGAGAGACGCGCGATGTCTACCTCTATCTTAATTCTGTATGCATGTTAACCTCACCTAGAATTGGGACTTGTTAAATCCTATGGATTTAGTGTTCGTACTTGAGTTAAGGCCCTAAATCCCCTAAAGTCACCAGATCCTGTCTGGTCTTGGAAGCCAAGTAGGGTCAGGTCTGGTTAGTACTTGCATGGAAGGATGCCAAAGAGATGCCATCGACAAGAAGCTATCACTGGTTGCATATGTCCAGGTTTGTCAAGGATGCTCCCAATTAATCCTCCGCTGTCCCAGATTTATCACCTGTTTTTAAAATGTCCCAATTTCTCCCATTTTTTCTCTTCCTCTCAGCTTACTCAATGGCTGCAAACTGAATTCAAGGTACAAAAGTAGTTAGTACTCAATCCAGCAGCGGTGAAAGGAGAGAAGGGGACAGAATCGTCCCTTCCCAGTAGGCTCAGGCAAGAGCAAACTGCTGCAACCGCTCCTAGCTTATGTATTTCTCCTCTTTACTAACTTTTGCACTGTGACATAGCTTGGCCACATGTATCCTGGTTTTCATCTGTGAGCCGTTGCAAGATATGAGGTTGATAAGCCCAACTCTTGATGCCTGGATGCTTATCTTAACAGTTGCCTGTGTTTGATCAGATTGATTTCTTTCTTGTTTTTGTAGCTATGCTGTGGATTTTCATCACCAAGACAACAGAAACCCTAAATAGAGATAGACTCTCCGCATTATATTTGAGTAGGCTGATTTCCCTGAGAGTTTGACACATGGATAGAGAGTCGTTCCTTCCCACCCAAGGTAAACAGAGATCTGCATTCACCAGATGTTGCAGATGCCAACTTTGCCGTCGCATCTGTCTTGAGATACATCAGTAATTTAACAACAATAATAATCTAGGGTTGTACATGAAGGGTCCCCTTCCCAGACTATGATTCCAAGATTTAAAGGCATCTAAGGAGGCCTCCTAAGGCTAGAATCCTGTGGCCGATATCTATCAGCATAAGTTACCCTACGTCGACCATAACACTTTTTAGGGTCATAGCTTCATTGTGGTTGCACTAGTAGGGTTCTGCCAGTGTGCAAACCTTTGCGCTTTTCAGGACACCATGCTAAGTGTGTCCCTTGTGCTCTTTGACTAGGGGTCCATTACCCATTGCACAATGGAAATGTGAGTTGTGACGTCGAGGGCTTTCATGGACGGCATCCATACTAGTTTGTGGGTTTTTTGGGCTCTGTGGCCATGTTCTAGAAGAGTTTATTCCTGATGTTTTGCCAGCAACTGTGGATGGCATCTTCAGAGAAGAAAGGTGAGTTGTTATGACTTCTGTTGTGCAAAGGTGCAATCCAATATACAGGCCACTGTCTAACTACGCGGGTGTGATTTTACACTTTGCACACCCCTCTGTTGGAACGTGGCCTAAAAGGGACCATTTTAGGGTGCATTCCCTTTGTGGGCACTAGAACAATTCCAAGGACCAATGTTGGATGGGGTTATGTTTTACTTATTTTTCAAGCCATTGGCCACAGTTATTTATTGCAAGGTCTGAGTCCAAGTTATTTGGGTTTCTGTTTTGCTTTCCTCCAAAATGGTTTTGAGCTGTTTGAACAAATGCCTCTTTCTCCCTGACAGGTTTTGCAAAAATATTGGCCCGCCTGTGGATACTTCCCCAATTTGGTCTCATTCTCAGATTGAAGGCATGTAACCTTATTGCTTTGACAGCACTCCTTGGCTGTGAAACAGGGTCTGAATAATGCCATCCCCTTCGCTGTCTCTTCCTTGATTTGGGGAAAGCCGCCTCTGTGACAAACCCAAGAAGCATTAACCATGTTCTCACTATGGAATAATTCAAGATCAAATATGTTGCCAGGAGGGAACAGATGTGGTTTGGACAGATTTATTCATTCACTGGAAATGGGTCTGATGCATCTTTCAGGGTAGCGATTCCCAAACTTTGGTCCTCCAGGTGTTTTGGACTCCGGCTCCCAGAACTCCCAGCCAACTTGACAAATAGGGATTCTGGGAACTGGAGTCCAAAACATCTGGAGGATCAAAGTTTGGGGATCATTGTTTTAAGGTGAAACCTGTTCCAAAGTGGCTTCCCAAGAGTATACTATTGAAGCTTCCGAGGGATAAGTTACCAAGTAATTGCAAGTTACCTGTAATAAAATGGCTGTCTTCAGCAACAAGAATACAATCCAGTTTCATTTCAAATGTAACATTAAAAAAGGAGTTGCACTAGAGAGGATCGGCATAATGTTGCAGACTTATATCTTTGTAAGTGGACTCGCATCTGTGGGAATTAGAATTGGACAGTTCCATAACGTCCGTATCCAGTAAAGGGCTGCTTTTGTATTGTTGTTGTTGTTGTTGTTTAGGAGAGATGACAAAATGAGTGATGTGCATCGGGACCAATGCAAAGTGGGACACGCATTGATCTCAACATACACTGGGACACCAGGAAAAAGTGATAATGCTAGGAAAGGTAGAAGGCAGCAGAAAGAGAGGAAGACAACGCAGCAGATGGATGGACTCAGTTATGGAGGTCATGGTCCTGAATCTAGAAGACCTAAACAAAGCAATGGAAGACAGAAGGTCCTGGAGATGTCTCATGCACAGGGTCACCATGAGTTGAGATCTATTTGAGGACATCTAACAACAACAGTCAGCGGACGGAGTTGTGACTACAGAGGTCCATCCTCATAGAGCTCCATCAGATGGTGGAGGATCTCAGTGAGAAGTATCTTAACTACTTCCATAGTGAGGTTTACATCTGAATCAGGCACCATCAGGTTCCCATTTTATGCCTCATCCTGAAACCCCAGATTTGCACATCCACTTCTCCGAAAGGGACGGAGGAACTGAACCATGTTTATCCATTGTTTGCATGGCGACAGTTCTGCCTCAGAGCTCAGTACACGCCAGATATGGGCCACTAGTCAGTCAAAGACCTGATCTAATTGATTAGTCCTTGGCTTTCTTTTCCCCGTAAGCATTGGAAGATGTTCAGGAGATTTCTGTGGAAGGGAGAAGGAACGAAGGAGGTCGGTCCCTTTAAATAGCCTGGCTGGGAAATGCATTTGAAATGGTTGGATTTGCACCTTTGAAGCCTGGAGGAAAAACAGATCAGGCGGATAATGGGTTCATCGATGTGACATTCCCTTAATGCTGAAAAAGAGACCCAGATAAGCATCGGATCAGGGAGCCTGAGGCCAGCTTCAAAACCCCTTGACAGTCTTTTACAATCTGCCCATCGAGAGCAGCAGGCAGGCCTTATAAAGCGAGGGAATGAGTCGTAACCGGACGGGATGAAACGAAGCCTTCTAAGGAAGGTGCCGTGACCCAGCCATGCCAAGGCAGTGACAATGGAGAAAGTGGGATGTCTAAATTTAACAGCAAAGAGTGTCGTAAAATCCGACCTCTTGTGCAATGAAAGCAATGGCAGGCTGCCCTGACCTGGTGATGGTTTTGGACAACGTTTTATCCCCATTAGTACTGCCAATGGTCAGTTATGGGAGTTGCCATTCAAAGCATCTCAGGTCCATTGGGTTAGTCTAAAGAAAGCCAATCCACACTGTTTTCTTATTCAATATAATCGGATGTCTTCTGTTCGTGATCCGTAGTGGCCAAGTCTTTGGGATCTGGTGGCAATGAGAGTGTTCATCAAACTAGGAAACGTTTGGGCGTCCATTCAGCATCTGCTAAGCATGCAGAACGGTTGTGGCTCCTCCGTGCTTATTAGTTTTGTTTTCGTTACCTGCCTTTGCACTTTCTTCTGTGACCTTCCTCCATAATTGTTCCAAGCCTGTGATGTCTCCTGCTAGTAGTCTGGTGTCATCCGCATATCTGAGACGGTTGCCGTTCCTTCCTCCTATCGTCACTCCTCCATTTTCCAAGTCTTCTCAATGTTTGATCCAAAGTAGGAGAACTCTTTATTTCGATTTCTTCTAGGTTGGCTTTATGTAGATCCTGTGTGGTCATTATGTTTGTGGTCTTTATGGATCACGGCTACTGACTACGAGGTGCCATAACACAACAGAGGTGCCTGGTGTGCATTGAAAGTGCCCAATGTGTGTCAGAAGTGCCCGATGCCCATCAGAGGTGCCCGATGCACTCTTGCATGGATGCACATCTTCACAATAAACAGGGCTTTGTTGCCTTTCGGCAACGTAGCTACAGAAGGTCGACGAGTTACCTTTCTTTTTGCAAATGAAAATTAATGTAGCTTTGAAAGCTTTTCCCCAGGATTGGTAAAGCGGATATAAGTTTGGTTAACTGTGTTGTTCTCACACTTCCATTACTGTCTCTCCTGCAGTCCTTGGCTGAGGTTTTTGACTCTGTGGCTCGTGATTTTGAACCGGAAATATGATGTACGGAGTAGCAAAGAACAAGAAGGAACGAAGAGATTTGTGTGCACATATGGGAAGATTATGCAAAGGGATCTTGTAGCACCGTTGAAACTAACTGTGCAAAAGAAGACGTAGCATAAGCTTTTATAGACTAAGACTACTTCCTCAGTTGTCTGAGGAAGTAGACCAAGTCTGCCAAAGCTTAGCTTACTACTGCTCTGAACAGCAATAGCAGAGGTACTTTTTCTAGTGCAGGTGCTTGGTCACAGTGATAGCCACAACCCCAAGAACAATGCCAAAGTGCAACTCTGCAGACACATATCTGTGCATCTTTCTGCACAGTTGGTGCACAGATGTTCTCTGTATGTGCGTATGTCATACCAGTTGTGCCTTCCGCATCATCGAGGACAGTCTCCAGATTTGAGTCCCAAACTTTAAACATATTTGGGGCCTAGGAACCAGCCCCTTGGATAGTTCATTTAAACTTTGGACTAAAATCCAGAGGGGGATTCACCATCCCACTGACAGTGAACCTGCTGGCGTTAACCAAAGTCTTCCTTGCAGCACAGAGAGACTGTAACCATAATGCATTGTGAACATCGTTCTGTTTTTCTCTCCCAGCGTTCTTGAGAACTAGTCCAGACTGTCCTTGTCCTTGTAGGCTGCATGCCCATGGCAGATATAACCCGGTTTGACACCACTTTAACAGCCATGGCTCGCTGGATTCCATAGCCAAGAGCCATGGCTGTTAAAGCGGTGTCAAACTGGGTTATTTCTGCCATGCGGATGAGGCAGTAGAGGGCTTCCAAAGGCCTTCTTTGGAAACTGTTGCCGTGTTTTGGTCCCCTGCTGCACATTGGGGAGGGGAGCCTTGTTTTTTCTTTGCTCTCCCTCCTCTTCTGCACATTTACGCAGAGCGAATCAATTAATGGAAACTAAAAACAACCGTCCAAACTTTCTTTACTTGGATGGAAGCGTGACTAAAAATGCCATGCGGGAGATGCTGGGCCCTTTGCATAATCTACCGCAAGGCCTTCCCCAGCTGCATCCTGGAAAAACAACAACGTTAAATGCCGTTAAGAGTGAAGGGCCTCTTTTCGTCTTCCTCTGTAGACTCTTTGGTTTGTAAAAACCAATGCTTCGCTGTTCATCGTTTTCTTGTCAGGCTCCTGGGAAAGATGACGGTTCAAGCCAAACAACCGCTCTGTTGAGATGCTTGTTGCTTGAAAACTGGGAGTGTGTTGTTTTGTTGTTGCTGTGTACCTCTAAGTTGTTTCCGACTTATGGCATCCCTAAGGCGAACCTAGGGCTGCTGGACGTTGCAGTCCAATAATGTCTGGAGGCCTGTATGGTTCCCATACATTTCAAATGTCATTGCGTTCAGAAATAAACCAGAAGCTGGTGGAGATCTTTCTGTGAGAGGGAGATATGTTCCCACAAACCACTTCCAGCCAGAAAAATGTTTCTGAACGGAGACGTCAGTTTTCTAGTCCAGCTGCTCAGTCTTCGAACCCCAAGTTCGAAAGCGCAGCTCTGTCGACTCAGATCTGTGCATCTTTGTGCACAGTTTGTGCACAGATGTTATTTGAATGTGTGCATATTGTATCAGTTGGAAGACACTCCCTCAGCATGTGGTGGTGTCTCCTTCTTTGGAGGTCTTTAAGCAGAGGTTGGATGGTCATCTATCAGGGATGCTTTGATGGAGAGTTCCTGCATGGCAGATTGGGGTTGGACTGGATGGCCCTTGGGGTCTCTTCCAACTATGATTCTATGATTCTATGGAATGTGGATTGTTCTAATATGTGTACATCTTACTTGTCCTTTTAAATTGTAGGGTGTCACCAGGTGTGATCCGTACCTGTGACAACATTGTATGCTAGCTCTCTGATTCAATGTATACTGGTCCCTCCACATTCGCTAGGGTTAGTGGGCGAAGGGCCCCCATGAATGTGGAAAAATAAAAGAATGCTATTCTTTTGGCCTGAGAGAACACCTTTCTAGGAATCTGCAGGTCTTCCAGTGCAACTCTGTGGTCCACATCTGCTGAAGGTTGATCATAAAATCATACTGGAGGACCCACAGGTGTCTAGAGAAGTGTTTTCTGTAGGATCATGTAGGTTCTCCACCACAACTCTATGGCAGAATTGCGCTGGAGGACCTCAAGATTCCTAGAGAGAACATATCCATCAAACCCGCATGTAATCAAACCTGCAAAAGTCAAAGCCGCAAATGCGGAGGGCTGGCTGCCAAGACTTTAACAGCTACACTACTTTGGCTTGTATGCCTTTTGAATGCATTTGTCAACTATTCTAGGATGTTTGCACATATACGCATCCCTGTTTAACCCAAAGAGCAAACAACCTCTTGGCTTTTAAACCAACACAAGGAACCAAGACATACGAAAGATGGAACAGAGCCCTTTGGCACCGCAGAGGAGGAGTGCAACATTTCTCCAGAAGCGACCTTTGGGAATAGCATAGGTCAAGCATGCCCCTATTTTTGTTTGCAAAATGCTGGAAGAGAGAAGCAGCATGCATCCTGCAGAATTCCCTTCTCCTTTGCTGGGATTGTCATGAGTATGGGGCACAGGCATGTATTTTTCTGCAATTTGGTTAGTCCCGGGTGCTGGTTTGTGCCTGATTTCTGTTCCTTTTTTACACACCTCCCATCCGCACCCACCCACAAGCCTTCTAAGGAGATGTAAGTGAACTGCTACACCCAAAGAGAGATTGAGAGAGAGGGAAGGGCAGAAGAAAACACAACCAAGGAGTTGCAGAGACAAGAGGCTCCATCAACTGGTCCACCAGAAGGTTGTCCACCTGGGCTGGGCAGAAGACGCCAAGCCAGCGTCCTTTCCACCATGGGGCAGAAGTTTATGGAGACGGTGACCTCTTTCCTCTTTGAATATGACACGCCAAGGATGGTGCTGGTGCGGAACAAGAAAGTCGGGGTAACTTTCCGGCTCATCCAGCTGGTGGTCCTAGCCTACATCATTGGGTAAGTGTCTACCGCTTTGGGGTCGGGCGAGAAAGCCATCTGGGTAGGCTGGCATTGCCACCAGCTTTGTGAAAAAATGTATGTTCAGGTTATGACAATGTTTATGCCTACCCCAGACTCAACCCTATGTAGTCTTTATTCATTTAATGTGAAGTTGAAGGCTTTCATGGCAGGCATCCGTAGTTTTTTTGTGGGTTTTTCGGCCTATGTGGCCATGTTCTGGATAGGGATAAATCCGTGTTAGAGATAAATTCCTCCAGAACATGGACACATAGCCCAAAAAAAACCCCAAACCCTGTCTGTCTGTCTGTCTGTCTGTCTGTCTGTCTGTCTGTCTATCTCTATCTATCTATCTATCTATCTATCTATCTATCTATCTATCTCTTCTAGAACATGGCCACATAGCCTGAAAACCCCACCAAAAATGATGGATGCCGGCCATGGAAGCCTTTGACTTCACAGCTCCTAACTAATTTGTATTTCATCTAAAGGGGAAAAGATGAGTCAATACATAGGAGATGGGTCTGGGGTTTCTTGTCATTGGGTGCCTTCAAGTCATTTCCAATGGAAGGTGACCCTAAGGCGAACCTATAACTGGTTTTTTGTGGGCTGAGAGTATGTGACATGCCTGAGGTCCCCCAGCGGTTGCAAGCTGCGGTGATGGATCTGCTCAAATCCAGACTCTCAAATGATCTCTCCAATGTGCTGAAACGGTTTGGGAGCGAAGGCTCAGTGCGGCACCATAAACAGTGCCTTTAAAGTTTGGATTGAAACCTGGAATGGATCCGCTGCCCCAGTGACATGGGATCCCGCCGCCTCCGCTGAGCAGAAGCAATTGCTGCGGATAAATATCTACAGCCAGCCAAGCGTTAAAAATAATGGGGGGAAAGAACAAGCCCAAAATAGTTTGCTGGGAGCTGTGCCATCTTCATCCTCCTGAAATCCCACAGACCCACAAGTCAGGCCAGAAGGGATGCTGTGGCCAAATTCATGTGAGCCTCTTCTCCAAAACCAGGGCATTGGGAACGCTTCTCAAAGAGTGTCCACACTGGAGCTGGCATGGAGCAAAACCAGCTTAACCAGTCCCACTGGGGTTCCAGGACTGGGGTTCAAAAATATAGCCGTGTTCGTCTGTAGGATCAGTATGTACAGAGATCTCGTAGCACCTTTGAGGGTCAGTTTGATTTAGACATTTTGGCTTCTCGGGAAGGTTCAGGCTTGATTTGCTCTCGGACCCGTTTATTAGTCGTTGCGCACTTTAGGTCAGCCATTTATTGTGAGTGTTTTGGTTGCGTTGTGTATCCCTGCATAGGACTAGATGGCCCTTGTGGTTCTTTACAACTCCTATGATTTTGTATTTTGCAAGGATCTCTTTATCCGAAAGGAGAAATATCATTTGCGGTCAGACGTAAGAAGCACTCCGGATCTCAGTGGAGCTCACTCACAAAGGACCAGGTGTAAAGTTGTACATAAACTTTGCTGGCAGATATTATTAACAGTTGGTTTGTTGGTTTGATCGCTGGCTTGGGGTTTTTTAACTTCCTTATTCTGGCGCATCTGGGTTTTGTGATAGCGCTTGTGGCCGGAGTGAGAGCTCCTTTGGGCATAAATGAAAGTGCAATGGAGAAAAAGAGAGCGATCTACATATGCTCATGACTACAGAGTCTCCTTCAAGGCTTATGAAGGCGCCATGGATGATGACGGGTTAACATTTATAATACAACACTGGCTACTCAAAACTCAAACTCCTTAGAAATGCAGTAGTAGTTAGCAGTTCCATGCCAGCGTGGCTGTGAATCCACCCTGGGTTGTAGTGCGAACTTTCAGGGACCTGTACAATGTGCTTAAAATTTTTGGTGGCAGTGGCCAAGTTCAACGCCTTGGTTACCTCCTTTAAAAACAGTTTATTGCTTAGTCCAAAGACCTTTGCAAACTACCTCCTTTAAAGTTTGGACTGAAATTCATAGCAGATGCACTGACCCGTCGAGTATTTGGAGACTGTTCGGACAAATGGTCTCCAAGTGCTCTGCAAAGTGAATAACCTACAAGTTTGGAAATGTGGAAATGGAGGCATATAGTTTTCAGAATCCTCCATAGAATCATAGAATCATAGAGTTGGAAGAGACTGCAAGGGCCATCCAGTCCAACCCCATTCTGCCATGCAGGAACTCTCAATCAAAGCATCCCTGACAGATGACCATCCAACCTCTGTTTAAAGACCTCCAATGAAGGAGACTCTACTACACTCTGAAAGAGTGTGTTCCACTGTCAAACAGCCCTTATTGTCAGGAGGTTCCTCCTAATCTCTTTTCCTGGAGCTTGCATCCATTGTTCTGGGTCCTGTTTTCTGGAGCAGCAGAAAACAAGCTTGCTCCCTCCTCAATATGACATCCCTTCAAATATTTAAACAGGGCTATCGTATCACCTCTTAACCTTTTCTTCTCCAGGCTAAACACCCCCAGCTCCCTAAGTCTCTCCTCATAGGGCATGGTTTCCAGACCCTTCACCATTTTAGCCACCCTCCTTTGGACATGCTCCAGTTTCTCCACATCCTTTTTAAATTGTGGTTCCCAGAACTGGAAACAATATTCCAAGTGGGGCCTGACCAAAGCAGAATAGAGTGGCACTATTACTTCCCTTGATCTAGACATTATACTTCTATTGATGCAGCCTAAAATGACATTGGCTTTTTTAGCTGCCGCATCACACTGTTGACTCATGTTCAACTTGTGGTCTACTTGGACGCCTAGATCCCTTTCACACGTAGTTTCATTCATCCAGGTGTCCCCCATCCTATATCTGTGCATTTCATTTTTCCATCCTAAGTGCAGTACCTTACATTTCTCTGTGTTGAAATTCATTTTGTTAGCTTTGGCCCAGCTTTCTAGTCTATTCAGGTCACTTTGAATCTTGATCCTGTCCTCTGGAGTATTAGCTACTCCTCCTAATTTGGTGTCATCTGCAAATTTGATAAGTATGCCCCCAATTCTGTCATCCAAGTCATTGGTAAAGATGTTGAATAGCACTTGGTCCAAGACAAAACCCCGTGGGACCCCACTGGTCACTTCTCTCCAGGATGAAAAGGAGCCATTGTTGAGCACCCTTACTAAGGCGGCTATGGCAGTTGGGGATTCTGCAAGCTTTACTCCCCAGAAAGTAACTTTTTTCATGCTCTGGGTAGTTAGTTTTAGTTTCTTAGAGAAAAGGGGCCCTTCAAGCACCCAGGTGTGTCCTTTGCATGACTTATTATGTGTGTCTTTGGCGACCATTTGCAAAAATAAAATACTCCATGTATTTGAGTATTTTGTCATTTGGAAGGTTTAAAAGGTTGCAAACCATTGGGGAAACAGTGGATAAACTGTAACTCCGTTTCATCATAGGAAGGAAATGTCTCAAAAAAGCAAGATTGGCTTGGCTGAATTCTGCAGCCTCCTGTTCCTCCCCCAAATACTGTGTTTATTGGTGCGTTTTTTGGGATCTATGGCCATGTTCTGGAAGAGTTTGTTCCTCACGTTTCGCCAGCATCTGTGGCTGGCATCTTTAGAGAATGCTGGCATGGAAGAGAGTTGGGTATATACCCAGGTTCACACTGTGTGTGTGTATGTATCTCCAACTCTCTTCCATGCCAGCATTCTCTGAAGATGCCAGCCACAGATGCTGGCGAAACATCAGGAACAAACTCTTCCAGAACATGGCCACAGAGCCTGAAAAACCCACAAAAAGCATGGATGCCAGCCATGAAAGCCTTCGAATTCACATTGAATACAAACTACTTTTACACTTTGAACACAGTTTGCAGTGATATTGAGCCTTCCCTGGTGGTTAAAGTGGTGTCAAACTACTTTGTTTCTGCAGTGTGGCAGCAGCAGCCTCAATCCCAGGTAACTAACCGGATACTTACCTGCAAGTAAAATTTCTTGAACTCAGCTAGACGTAGGAATGTGTGCGTTGTTGTTGTTGTTGTGCACGTTCGAGTCATTTTTGACTTATGGCAACCCTAAGGCAAACCTATATTGGGGTTTTCTTGGCAAGATTTGTTCAGTTGGCATTGCAATCCTCTGAGGCTGAGAGAGTGTGACTTGCAAAAGACCTATGGCAACCCTAAGGCAAACCTATCCTGGGGTTTTCTTGGCAAGATTTGTTCAGAGGAGATTTGCCACTGCAATCCTCTGAGGCTGAGAGAGTGTGACATGTCCAAGGTGGGTTTACACATCTGAGCTGAGTACTGTGCCATTATTTTTTCTTTCTTTCTTTCTTTCTTTCTTTCTTTCTTTCTTTCTTTCTCTTTCTAATCCCAAATGGTTTGGGCTCCTACTCCCATATTATGATAGCTATAGAAGGCTCGCTTGATCCAAACTGAAACCGAGGGATGGAAATAAAAGGAAAATTAGCTAGGTATTTCGTTTTGGATGTTTATACCCATTTCTGGCCCTCGACGCTTTGCTGTCGGAGTGGGAACTTGGGCTGACCCTCTCCGTCCAATTCAAGGTGCGTAATGCTCAAAGCCAGCCAAATTATTTTGGCACACGGGGCAGAAAGTCCACCAAGCATCTCTCTCCATTCTTGGCAGCACAGGTCCAATAATAACAAATTAAATAGTTGGACGTTTGGGGTCTTTTCCCGACACTCAAAACCTCCTCCTTGAGCCAACACAGTCTGTCTAAAGGAATAGGAAGAACCCTGCTTCTGTCTCTCTCCTTCTTCAGCCATGGTTTTCCCACATCTCTACAGTCACAACAAGCCTGCGAAGTAGGCTCAGAGCGTGGCAGTTAGGAAATATAAGCGGTAATAAAATGTAAAATGAAATTTAATATTTGGAAATGAACCAAAACCTACAGTAAGATGGAAAATAATGTTTATTCTCAAGGTGAATGTTGTGTATATATACTCGACTGTAACTCACGTCCAAGTCGAGGGCAGATTTTGGGGCCACAGTTATGGATTTGGATCTGACCCATGGATAAGTCGAGGGTAAAACTTAGGGGCATGTAATGAAGGATGTAAAGGATGAAGCAAAGGAAGATAATGCCGAAGAATGTGAAGTCGAAGGCTTTCATGGCCGGCATCCATAGCTTTTGTGGGTCTTTCGGTCTATGTGGACATGTCCTAGAAGAGTTTATTCCTGACGTTTCGCCAGCATCTGTGGCTGGCATCTTCAGAGAATGCTGGCATGGAAGAGAGTGGGGTACATTCTCCGAAGATGCCAGCCACAGATGCTGGCGAAACGTCAGGAATAAACTCTTCTAGAACATGGCCACAGACCCCGAAAAACCTCTACCTGTCCTCCCATTGGGGATTTTGTGATCTGTAGTCCAAAAAAAAACCCAGAGTCCGGATATATGTGTCTCCTATTTTGCGATCCATCTTTGCAGTAAGAGAAGAAATACCAGTCCCCGGAAGCAAAGCGCTGTCAGCCAACAGTGCCGTCCAGTCCTAGACATTTTCCAGATCTCTGCTGCAGTAGCCTCCCAAAACCAGGCTGCGTATTTCAAAGCGTGACAAATGCAGAGCAACAGTCGTAAAACTGTGGCAGCCAGAAATGTAAGCCATGCTCCTTAATGCTTAATGTTAACTACCTTGGGCAAGATGAGTTCGCCATACATCTTCCATCTGTGTGGGCCTGTTTCCCATTTGAGACGGCAGGCTTTTCCCTAAGCGTTGTATGTCGGAAAGTTATTTTCTCCTTCATTCTGTGTAGAAAATGATGGGCTTTGCACATACAAGCCACAGGTGTCTACCTGCGCATAAAAATCCTTAGGAACACATCAGGATTCAAAACTCTTGATACTCCATTATTCTTTCTGGCAGGGCTTCTGGACTTTTGGGGAAACCTTTTTGCAACTGGGAAATAAATAATAGATGATCTTCTTGCCATCTCTGTACAATGGCATTGCTAATAATAATGATGATGATAATGATAATAACAACTTTATTTTTACCCCACCTCTCTGTCGGAAGACAACAGAGGCAGCTTACAATAAAAAGTCCAGACAATACAACAACAATATCCCAATTTTACAAAAATAATATAAGGCCTGTTCTAGACTGCCAAAATAAAGCTGCTTTGGGTCTCTTTGGAGGTATGCTATTTAAATGATGCATGGGTCCTAAGAGTCGGGAGGTTGCGCCAAAGCCACACGCCATTCCTAAGCACTGGAGGGCAGCTTTGGTGCAGCTTCCGGATTCTTAGGATGCATGCATCATTTAAACAGCATACCTCCAAAGAGACCCAAAGCAGCTTTATTTGGGCAGTCTGGAACAGGCCTAAGTTAGGTTTCTGCACCTTTTGATAGATCCTCTGAAATTTGGAGCAGATGCATTGCCCTCCGATACAGAAGCCTGACACTAAGTCTCTCAACGATCGCTCCGCTTGCCGGAGTAAAACAAACATCCGACGGTATGGGAATTTCCTCTAAACATGAAAAGCCTTCCAGACATTTCCGGCGTGCCACGTAACTGGCCTTTGCCCATCGCTCCAGAGGATGGGAACACAAAGCTGGCAGGCAGATGGACAAGAGGGTATTAATTTTTGTCCCACGCATAAAATAAGTCCCAAAGAATGTATGTGGTCGGTTTCTGTTGGAGAGCTTTGCAACGCGTGCGTTGCCAAGTCTGGGTTTTTTAAAAAGGGTCCTTAGGAATATAGCCAAGGAATATAATTCAAGAGATGCCAGGGTCCTGGACTGTTCATAGGGCTGTTGTGGTTGTGGAAAGCAGAGAGTGGGAGAAAGCAAGGATTCGTGGCATGGCTTTCTCAGTGGTGTCACCCAGTCTGTGAAATTCCTTCCCCAAAAAGACTGGTCTGTCTTCTACTCTAGGCTTGGTCTAGGCGATGAAGCAGTTTCTTCTGCAACAGATGTTCTTTAATCTGAAATGTTTCTGGCTTGTGCTTGTACTTAGGATGTTTTCAAGCCTAGCCTAACCTAGCTTTGGTGTGGTGCAACAAATAAGGCGCCAACAACTGGGAAGAGCATGGAGTGAAGAGGTTTTCCATTGAGATGAGAGAAGATCCAATAGGTAGTAATGGTGGCTTAGATCTGATTATTGGGACCAACTGAAGCGTCTTTTCATCCTGATGCTATCCACCTGACCTTCTGCAAGGGGAATCAGTGTGGATTCCTGCCTCTTGCAGACCAAGAACGAACTGGTCTTCGGTCTTGGTATCCTCTTGCAGACCAAGAATGGACTGGTCTTCGGTCTTGGTATCATCTTCCAGACCAAGAACGGACTGGTCTTCAGTCTTGGTATCTTCTTGCAGACCAAGAACAGACTGGTCTTCAGTCTTGGTATCTTCTTGCAGACCAAGAACAGACTGGTCTTCAGTCTTGCAGACCAAGAACGAACTGGTCTTCAGTCTTGGTATCCAACACTAACAAAGAAATTGCAAACAACATTTTGCCAGGAGTCCCCAAGCAACCAAATTGGACATAATTCAAAGATATAGTCGTGTTGGTCTGTAGGATCAGTATATAGAGAGATCTTGTTGCACCTTTGAGACTAACTAAACAAAGAAGTTGGCAGCCTGAGCTTTCCTAGACTTTGGTCTACTTCCTCAGATGCATGCAGCTGGACAGAGTTGAGTTGCTGAGTTATAGCTAGAGCCAGCATGTTTGAAGCTTTGGATTATACAGTGAACGCCTGATCAGACAAGAAGCAACAGGGTCAATGAAAGTGGTTGCCACAGTTCATGGATTTATCATCATTTCCAGGTCAGAAATTTCAACAGTCTTTAGATCGATTAAGAACCATGCTCATAGCCTCCATTAATGCATTATGATCCATTCTCTGTTCGTTATCGGATTGAATCATATTCTAATCCAGGACAATTAAAACCAAAATTGTAGTGTGGATGTATAGTGGGCCCTTGGTATCTTCTGGGGTTGGGTTCCAGGACCCCCATGGATACCAAAATCCACGGATGCTCAAGTCCCATTAAATACAGTGGCAGAGTAAAAGGGTGTCTTTTATATAAAAGGGCCAAATCAAGGTTTGCTTTTGGGGATGTATATATATTAAAAATATTTACAAGACATGAGTGGTTGAATCCATGAATAAGAATCCACAGATATGGAGGGACTCTATTTTAAAGCATGAAACCTGTTAGTAGTCCTAGTTAGATTAGGCCCCATTGTTAAAGTAGGTCAACACTTGGGTAAACCGCATCCATTCAAAGGGTCTACTCTAACTGGGATTGTGTAGAAGAGTCAGGCTTCGATGGAACTGAAAAAGCAGAACTTCTTTCTTTGGATGGCCCCTGGGTTACATCCTCTCCAGAAAGATCAATATCCTTGACTCTATGGGAAAGGAGTACCTTGTTTATCTTGGTCTTAAGGAAACCACAAGAGATGGGCTGTACATGGAAGCAAACTGCTATTTACACATGTACTCTGCTCCATCGCAGCAGCAGCGAAAGGTCATAAAAACGGAGGGCTCTGGGGGCCTGGATTAGCAAAGCATTGAGCTGCATGGTAGTACCAGTTCTCAGGCTTTCCCCAAAAGATTTGCAGAGTGTTTCTGTTCCTTGTATAGGCTTCTGGATCATTTTTGGAGCCTCTATTGCAAACCCAGTTCAAAGTGGGAAAGGATTTGTATAGTCGGGTAAGTCAGTGGTGGAAAAAATGAGAGCGGTGGGTTGGAAATTTGCCGTTCACGATCCGTACTGGGCTTTTAATCCATAAGCGTTATGCCCCAGACTGACCCTGATGCCGACCATGGGCCAAGATTTTAATCCAGGTTATATTTAGTTAAAAATGCTAAATATTCAGAGATCTGAAAATATGTGGGTTGGAAGTTTCTTTTATTTTCGTTCATATTTTATTTTATTTTTTGCCAGATTACCATGCTAGTTTCTCTAAAACCTTTGGACTCTCTGGTATCCATCCGGCTGGATTACAAGAAAACAATTTAATCCTGGTTTAGTCGCAGAGACTGTAAAGGCCGCCGTTACTTCTGAGACGAAATCCAAACTTTTGTGGAATGGTCTCAGTTGAGCCAGACAAATTAAAAAAGAACGGGGGTGGGGGGGGCAAATCTGGTTTCTATCCACCCTCCAGACGATGGGCTATATCCCTCTGAACACAAAATGCCTATTTTAAGTCAGGATGCATCACACAACACACATTCATGAAATCTGGAACAGAAACACTACCCTGCAAAGCAAGACATCCCAGTTACTCCAGATCCATCACCCTGCAAAGCAAGACATCCCAGTTACTCCAGATCCATCACCCTGCAAAGCAAGACATCCCAGTTACTCCAGATCCATCACCCTGCAAAGCAAGACATCCCGGTTACTCCAGATCCCTCACCCTTCAAAGCAAGACATCCCGGTTACTCCAGATCCATCACCCTGCAAAGCAAGACATCCTGGTTACTCCAGATCCCTCACCCTTCAAAGCAAGACATTCCGGTTACTCCAGATCCCTCACCCTTCAAAGCAAGACATCCTGGTTACTCCAGATCCCTCACCCTTCAAAGCAAGACATTCCGGTTACTCCAGATCCATCACCCTGCAAAGCAAGACATCCCGGTTACTCCAGATCCCTCACCCTTCAAAGCAAGACATCCCGGTTACTCCAGATCCATCACCCTGCAAAGCAAGACATCCCAGTTACTCCAGATCCATCACCCTGCAAAGCAAGACATCCCAGTTACTCCAGATCCATCACCCTGCAAAGCAAGACATCCCGGTTACTCCAGATCCCTCACCCTTCAAAGCAAGACATCCCGGTTACTCCAGATCCATCACCCTGCAAAGCAAGACATCCTGGTTACTCCAGATCCCTCACCCTTCAAAGCAAGACATTCCGGTTACTCCAGATCCCTCACCCTTCAAAGCAAGACATCCTGGTTACTCCAGATCCCTCACCCTTCAAAGCAAGACATTCCGGTTACTCCAGATCCATCACCCTGCAAAGCAAGACATCCCGGTTACTCCAGATCCCTCACCCTTCAAAGCAAGACATCCCGGTTACTCCAGATCCATCACCCTTCAAAGCAAGACATCCCGGTTACTCCAGATCCCTCACCCTTCAAAGCAAGACATCCCGGTTACTCCAGATCCATCACCCTTCAAAGCAAGACATCCCGGTTACTCCAGATCCATCACCCTGCAAAGCAAGACATCCCGGTTACTCCAGATCCATCACCCTTCAAAGCAAGACATCCCGGTTACTCCAGATCCATCACCCTGCAAAGCAAGACATCCCAGTTACTCCAGATCCATCACCCTGCAAAGCAAGACATCCCGGTTACTCCAGATCCATCACCCTGCAAAGCAAGACATCCCAGTTACTCCAGATCCATCACCCTGCAGAACAAGACATGCCAGTTACTCCAGATCCATCACCCTGCAAAGCAAGACATCCCAGTTACTCCAGATCCCTCATCCTGCAAAGCAAGACATCCCGGTTACTCCAGATCCCTCACCCTGCAAAGCAAGACATCCCGGTTACTCCAGATCCATCACCCTGCAAAGCAAGACATCCCAGTTACTCCAGATCCATCACCCTGCAAAGCAAGACATCCCGGTTACTCCAGATCCCTCACCCTGCAAAGCAAGACATCCCAGTTACTCCAGATCCATCACCCTGCAAAGCAAGACATCCCGGTTACTCCAGATCCATCACCCTGCAAAGCAAGACATCCCAGTTACTCCAGATCCCTCACCCTGCAAAGCAAGACATCCCAGTTACTCCAGATCTATCACCCTGCAGAACAAGACATCCCAGTTACTCCAGATCCATCACCCTGCAAAGCAAGACATCCCAGTTACTCCAGATCCCTCACCCTGCAAAGCAAGACATCCCAGTTACTCCAGATCCCTCACCCTGCAAAGCAAGACATCCCAGTTACTCCAGATCCCTCACCCTGCAAAGCAAGACATCCCAGTTACTCCAGATCCATCACCCTGCAGAACAAGACATCCCAGTTACTCCAGATCCATCACCCTGCAAAGCAAGACATCCCAGTTACTCCAGATCCCTCACCCTGCAAAGCAAGACATCCCAGTTACTCCAGATCCATCACCCTGCAAAGCAAGACATCCCAGTTACTCCAGATCCATCACCCTGCAAAGCAAGACATCCCAGTTACTCCA
Organism: Sceloporus occidentalis; assembly: GCA_023333645.1. Taxonomy (NCBI): domain Eukaryota; kingdom Metazoa; phylum Chordata; class Lepidosauria; order Squamata; family Phrynosomatidae; genus Sceloporus; species Sceloporus occidentalis. Next base: position 2,857,506 of record JALMGF010000064.1, on the reverse strand, counting down.
GATCCCTCACCCTGTAAAGCAAGACATCCCAGTTACTCCAGATCCCTCACCCTGCAAAGCAAGACATCCCAGTTACTCCAGATCCATCACCCTGCAGAACAAGACATCCCAGTTACTCCAGATCCCTCACCCTGCAAAGCAAGACATCCCAGTTACTCCAGATCCATCACCCTGCAGAACAAGACATCCCAGTTACTCCAGATCCATCACCCTGCAAAGCAAGACATCCCGGTTACTCCAGATCCATCACCCTGCAAAACAAGACATCCCAGTTACTCCAGATTTTTGGAAAGGAAGGAGAGAGTGCGACAACACTTTGCACAAATATCCTCTTGCACCTGGAGGCTTTCACATCAGTCAGGTAGTGTTTCTGTTCCAGATTTCATGAAGGAAATAGTCATGAGGTTTTGAGTCCATTGATGGTTTTTCCCCATCAAGGTAAAGGCGCAATGCAGTAACAAATGAGATGCAAGGCAGCGGCAGAACGGTTGTGTGCTAAGTATTGCCAAATACACTTTTATCCTGCGATAAAATCCTAAACTATTAAAAAGTTGCCCATCCAATCTCTGCTTAAAGCCCTCCAAAGAAGGAGAGCCCACCGACCTCCGAGGGAGTCTAGTTCCTCTAGTTAGGAGGAGTCTCCAGTTAGGAGGAATCTCTTTTCCTATAATCCAGTGATGGTGAACCTTTTACAGACCGAGGCTTGTTACAGACTGCCAAAATAAAGCTGCTTCGAGTCTCTTTGGAGGTATGCTATTTAAATGATGCATGGGTCCTAAAAGTCTGGAGGTCGTACCAAAGCCACACTCCATTCCTAAGCACCGGAGGGCAGCTTTTGGTGCAGCTTCCGGATTCTTAGGATGCATGCATCATTTAAATAGCATACCTCCAAAGAGACCCGAAGCAGCTTTATTCTGGCAGTCTGTAACAGGCCCGAGTGCCCAAACTGCAACCCAGACCCCACTTATTTATTGCAAAGTGCCACGTCCCTCTGGCTTTCTAGTAAGAAACTCTGGCAAAGTCTGTGCGAGGGAGACAGCATGTGTGCCCACAGAGAGGGCTCTGAGTGCCACCTCTGGCACGCGTGCCATAGGTTCGCCATCACTGCATGATTTGCATTCATTGTTTTGTGTTATAGTCTCTGGAGCAGCAGAAACAAGCTTGCTCCATTGTCTAGATGAGTCTTCGGGTGTCCTTAGAGGAAGTTCCCATAATAAAGATGATTTTTCCCCTCAAGTGGATCTCTTTTCTTCCTTAGACTTTTCTGTTTTGGAGATTGCATACTCACTTGTTCACAAACAGTGCGTGCCGAGGCTTATGTGGCCAAACAGCACCACCCAGATGCCACAGGGAGGTAGCGCCAGCTTTGCCAACGTCGTTTTTGCAGAAAGAGATGTACGCAAACACTTTAGGAATGAAACTCCAATGCAAGGGTGGAGAGGAAGATCCTAAAAGCAACGCATCCAAGGTAGCATGCAGTGCCGCTAGAATGGCTATTGAATGTTGAAGGGAGCATGATGGAAACGAAAAGCCAGCATGGATTTTGGAGTGGCTGAAAAGCCTGAACATTGTGTGTCCAGCCTGAACATTGTGTTGTGATACTGCAATAACGCAAGATGTTTTGGTCAGTTGTGTCATTTTTCCAGAACCAAAGAAGGGAACGCTAGGGCCGCCGAGTCCAAATCCTGCCATGCAGAGGTCATTGGCATATTTGCAACCTCTTTGCAACTATTACTCATTGCTGAAAAGCGGGAAAGTGTTAAAAGATGTAATACAAATCTCACAAAGCAATGGTAAGGCCTTCAAGACTCTAATAACACAATTATAATGCCTACCATCACCGTTTCGTTGGATAATATTTATTGCATTTTTACAGAAATTGATTTCTAATGTTCATATTCTATCATAACATTTTTCACATTGGATCCCCATAACCTGCTTTAAGCTTGATTTCAGTGTCCAATTGCACATTTCTGATTGTTCTTAAGTATGTTTGAGAGTGTATTTATTCCAATGACTTGAATTTCCCTTTATTCCATCTTTCTTTACAACATTGCAAGACTAATTTCCAACCCTCCTTCCATTGTTTGATGGCCTTTTCTTCAGCAACGCTGACCATTTCTAGCATATAATAATAATAATAATAATAATAATAATAATATGTTTTATTTATAGACCGCTATTCCGCAATGATCATAGCGGTGTACAGTAAAAATCATAATGCAATACAAAATACAAGGTGACAAAGGAGGGAGAAGTCTCGTCCTTCAGGCAGTCCCTGATGTTGCTGGGTCTGCCTGATGTCTCCCTCTGAGGCCGAGATGACAGTTGAGGAGGGAGGGGCCTCTTCCTTCAGGCAGTCCCTGATGTTGCTGGGTCTGCCTGATGTCTCCCTCTGAGGCCGAGATGACAGTTGAGGAGGGAGGGGCCTCTTCCTTCAGGCAGTCCCTGATGTTGCTGGGTCTGCCTGATGTCTCCCTCTGAGGCCGAGATGACAGTTGAGGAGGGAGGGGCCTCTTCCTTCAGGCAGTCCCTGATGTTGCTGGGTCTGCCTGATGGCTCCCTCTGAGGCCGAGATGACAGTTGAGGAGGGAGGGGCCTCTTCCTTCAGGCAGTCCCTGATGTTGCTGGGTCTGCCTGATGGCTCCCTCTGAGGCCGAGATGACAGTTGAGGAGGGAGGGGCCTCTTCCTTCAGGCAGTCCCTGATGTTGCTGGGTCTGCCTGATGGCTCCCTCTGAGGCCGAGATGACAGTTGAGGAGGGAGGGGCCTCTTCCTTCAGGCAGTCCAAGATGTTGCTGGGTCTGCCTGATGGCTCCCTCTGAGGCCGAGATGACAGTTGAGGAGGGAGGGGCCTCTTCCTTCAGGCAGTCCCTGATGTTGCTGGGTCTGCCTGATGGCTCCCTCTGAGGCCGAGATGACAGTTGAGGAGGGAGGGGCCTCTTCCTTCAGGCAGTCCAAGATGTTGCTGGGTCTGCCTGATGGCTCCCTCTGAGGCCGAGATGACAGTTGAGGAGGGAGGGGCCTCTTCCTTCAGGCAGTCCCTGATGTTGCTGGGTCTGCCTGATGGCTCCCTCTGAGGCCGAGATGACAGTTGAGGAGGGAGGGGCCTCTTCCTTCAGGCAGTCCAAGATGTTGCTGGGTCTGCCTGATGGCTCCCTCTGAGGCCGAGATGACAGTTGAGGAGGGAGGGGCCTCTTCCTTCAGGCAGTCCAAGATGTTGCTGGGTCTGCCTGATGGCTCCCTCTGAGGCCGAGATGACAGTTGAGGAGGGAGGGGCCTCTTCCTTCAGGCAGTCCCTGATGTTGCTGGGTCTGCCTGATGGCTCCCTCTGAGGCCGAGATGACAGTTGAGGAGGGAGGGGCCTCTTCCTTCAGGCAGTCCCTGATGTTGCTGGGTCTGCCTGATGGCTCCCTCTGAGGCCGAGATGACAGTTGAGGAGGGAGGGGCCTCTTCCTTCAGGCAGTCCCTGATGTTGCTGGGTCTGCCTGATGGCTCCCTCTGAGGCCGAGATGACAGTTGAGGAGGGAGGGGCCTCTTCCTTCAGGCAGTCCAAGATGTTGCTGGGTCTGCCTGATGGCTCCCTCTGAGGCCGAGATGACAGTTGAGGAGGGAGGGGCCTCTTCCTTCAGGCAGTCCCTGATGTTGCTGGGTCTGCCTGATGGCTCCCTCTGAGGCCGAGATGACAGTTGAGGAGGGAGGGGCCTCTTCCTTCAGGCAGTCCCTGATGTTGCTGGGTCTGCCTGATGGCTCCCTCTGAGGCCGAGATGACAGTTGAGGAGGGAGGGGCCTCTTCCTTCAGGCAGTCCCTGATGTTGCTGGGTCTGCCTGATGGCTCCCTCTGAGGCCGAGATGACAGTTGAGGAGGGAGGGGCCTCTTCCTTCAGGCAGTCCCTGATGTTGCTGGGTCTGCCTGATGGCTCCCTCTGAGGCCGAGATGACAGTTGAGGAGGGAGGGGCCTCTTCCTTCAGGCAGTCCCTGATGTTGCTGGGTCTGCCTGATGGCTCCCTCTCTATCTAGCGCTTTAGCTAAAAGGTCTTCTATTGTTGGTATTTCAGGGCTTTCCCATTGCATTGGAGTTTCATTTCTAAGTCTCTTTCTGCAAATCATGTACATTAGGTTTTATCATGGACATATTTTAACAACGTTAGTACATTCTGTTTTAAATAATTCCATTTCCTTGTAAAAACGATCCTCGCTGCCGTGAAACTATATACAACAAAGACTTTATACGTTTCCATAACATTTTACCTTCACCGTTTCGTTTCACCAGGATTGTTATTCAATGGCCTATATTGTTCTTTCATTTATTTCCTAGATGGGTGTTTCTCTACGAAAAAGGCTACCAGTCCAAGGACGGGATCATCAGCTCCGTCTCCGTGAAGCTCAAAGGCTTAACGTTGACCAACTTTAGCGATATGGGTCCGTACATTTGGGACGTGGCGGATTATGTTTTCCCACCGCAGGTAAGAACGCACAGTTTCAGGTGAGGTGCGCCCAATGAAAGAATGGATGGATGTCTTTCCTTTCCTTTTTCCATCTTCAAAATGGTCCCATAGTCGAGTTGGATCATAGAATCATAGAGTTGGAAGAGACCCTCAAGGGCCATCCAGTCCAACCCCATTCTGCCATGCAGGAAATCCAAATCAAAGCATCCCCATTGACAGATGGCCATCCAGCCTCTGTTTAAAGACCTCCAAAGAAGGAGACTCCACTACACTCCGAGGAAGGAGTGTGTTCCACTGTCGAACAGCTCTTACTCTCAGGAAGGCCCTCCAAATGTTGAGCTGGAATCTCTTTTCCTGCAGCTTGCATCCATTGCTCCATGTCCTGTTCTCTGGAGCAGCAGAAAACAAGCTTGCTCCCTCCTTAATATGACGTCCCTTCAAATATTTAAACAGGGCTATCATATCACCTCTTAACCTTCTCTTCTCCAGACTCAGCCTATTTGGTGTCCATTTACTCATGTATGTCCATATATTTTTCGAAAGGTGCATTAGATCGTTGCATCAATCTGCAGTTGAAAACAAGCAAATGCAAAAATTTGGAATCACGTTTCACTTATGGGAGGCAAGTGGGAGATACACACACACACACACACACACACACACACACATATACATACACACACACACTTACACATCAAATGCAGCAAATTAATACATATTTTTTTGAACACTGGGTACTTTAAATACAGATAATTGTGTGTTTTCAACCTTAACACACCACTTTAACTGCCCTGGCTCAATGCTATGAAATTCAGGGGGCTGTTGTTTTGTGAGACGTTTATCGCACTGAGACATAGCAGTTAAAGTGGTGTCAGACTCGATTGTTTCTGCAGTGTGGATGCTGCCTTAGACGTAAATGTTGCCCCCCCCCCCCCATCTCTCCCTCAAGTAGTTAAGTCCAGTTGGCAAAGCAAAACCGTTGGGATCCAGATCAATGTGGCGGTGGATCCATTCTGGGTTTTAACCCAAACTCCTACAAGCTGGACCTATTTGAGGGACAGCATTCGGAACGTTGGATAGTTCCTTTAAAGTTCAGGCTAAAACCCAGAACGGATCCATCCCTCCATCGACACAGAACCCACCAGCCTCCATTGGACATGACTGTTGTAGTGGGGAATTTTCCTATTGCTCTTCTTGCAATTCCTCTTCTGTTCCCTTTCCAGGGAGACAGTTCCTTTGTGGTGATGACCAACTTCATTGTAACTCGGGGACAGAAACAAGAAACGTGTCCAGAGGTAAGCCATTCACTATCCTTATCTATCTATCTATCTATCTATCTATCTATCTATCTATCTATTTTAATGTTTCCATTATAATGTACTACAGTCGGCCCGCCTTATCCGCGGATTCTTTTTATCCACGGATTCAAGCATCCACGGCTTGAAAATATTCCCCCAAAAGTGTAAATTCCAAAAAGCAAACCTTGGTTTGCCATTTTATATCAGGGACACCATTTTGCTGTGCCATTTCCTTGACTGTGTCTTTTTACATGTTGTGTGTTTTTAATGTTGTAAGCCGCCCTGAGTCCCAGCCTTAGGAGAAGGGCAGAATGATGATGATGATAATGATGATGATGATGATGATGATGATGATGATGATGGTGATGGGATTTGAGCGCCCATGGATTTTGTTATCCATGGAGGATCCTGGAACCAAACCCTTACTTGGCTGCCTGGGGTTGTGATGGGAGCTGCAGTCCAAAAACATCTGGAGGACCATCTGGAGGAGGACCACTCGGTTTGTAAGGATGAAGTTTTCAATAGGACTGCAGAGTTCAGTTCATCTTTATTAAGGCCACAGACCTGCGCAAGGAGTGCAGAGCGCAATGGTAGCGTGAGCGCATGCCGTGGTCCTCTGGAAATTATTGGACAGCAGCTCCCATCAGCCCTCAACCGTAAGGATGATAGGTGCTCCAGACCAATCTTGTCTTGGAGGCCAGAAGCTATCCATCCCAAAGGTGAGAATGAGACCTTATTACCAAAGCTGCATCTTCATTCCTGAACGACTCCCGTTTTTCCTCCTTTCTCCCAGCATCCGGATGCAAGCAAATGCGAGGAAGACAGTAAATGTGCGCAAGGGAAGTTCCTTCGCCAGGGTCAAGGTGAGAAGGAGAAGAGCATCCCCCCAAAAAACTCTTTTTGCAAATTGATTTGTGGTTTAAGCCTTCCGTTCTATCACTTGTTGTATCAGGACCGACCCAGCGCATGTGGCAGATTGTCAATGGCATGAAAGGACATGCCATATTGTTACTTATGTAATTTATCGGGAATGTCTTTTTCCTACCTGGAAGGGTGAGATTTGCCTCTTTTAGGTACCAAAGTAACCTGTCTGACCTAGGATATGTCTGATCCAAGCACCTTGGCTTTGGGAATGAAATAAGACCTATGGCCTCGGACATCAAAATGCGTGGGGACAACAAATGTAGCTTTCAAGAGTGTCTGCATTTTAAAATGTACCATTTACCTAAGGCTGGCAAGGGCAGTTTCAATTAATTGTATTAATGAAACCATCTTATTAATTAAAGAATTGTATTGCTTGAATGTTAAGATGTATTGATCTGCATTAGGTTTAATTATTTTCGTAGAATGTACACCGTCGGCAGGTTTATTTTATCTATTTTAATTGTGTAATTTTACAGCGCTTTATAAATAAAGCTTAATAATAATAATAATAATAATAATAATAATAATAATAATAATAAATATATAAAACACACCACTACAAATGTATATAAGTCATTTTCAAAGTTGCTATACCAAATATATTAAATGGTTAGCTTAATTGTTATTCTACAAGATTCCCTTATTCCTCGGACAATAGATACCTTCCAAGATAATAGGACTCTCCAGTATTTTTTTCCCTCGATTAGAGGGCATCCTGTTTAACATATTTAAAAGACAAATATCCGTTCTTGGTTCAGATTTGGTTTTCAAAATTTCTTGCGTTGCATTACTGTCCCACTTTTAAGATGCTTTTAAAATGTCCCTGTTTCTCTCTCTTCCTCCCACTTTCCCACTTTATGCTCAGCTTCCTTCAATTGCTGCAAACGGAGCTCAAGGTGCAAAAGTAGTTGGCACCGAATTAATTCAATTCTGCTATAAATAAATAAATCAATAATAATAATAATAATAATAATAATAATAATAATTCAGGGTGAATTTTGCCCTTCCCTGTAGGCTCTGGCAAAAGCAAACTCCTGCAGCCTCTCATGGCTTGTGCGTTCTTCCTTATGGAGTAACCTTTGCCAGCTTGACCATAATCTTGAGCTTGTTCAGCCACATCTGTGAAATGTTGGTGGCTTTGTTACTACTCTACTGCTGACACTCAACTCATTCCCCATTGACTGCAAATGATTTGTGGGACCATATCTCACTTTCACAACATCTCCACCAGCTTCTGGTCCATTTCTGAGCACTTGAAGCAAGCATCGCTACTTGAATTCAATGGTGCGAATCCTATAGCCTTCCAGGTGTTCTTGGATTGTATCACCCAGGAGTCCTTGCCAGTATAAGTCAGTGGTGACTAACGTTAGATTCTGTATATGATGGTCTCTCAGATGATTTTTTTTTTAACTAACTACACATTTGCTATCTGTTTTCTTCAGGGATCATGACTGGGAAATGTGTGAACTTCAGCCATGCGCAGAAGACCTGTGAGATTTATGGCTGGTGCCCTGTAGAGATTGATGATGAAGTGCCCAAGTAAGTTTCTGCTTTCTTATCCTAATGATGCTCATTCTCACAAGAACACCGTTGCTTTATACTCCGTCAGATCCTTGACCCATTGGGGGAAAAACTAAACATTAAGGTATTTAGTAGTAGTAGTAGTAGTATAGTATAGCATATTCCCACAGATAAGCACCTCGGTCTTCTCGGGATTATGTTTCAGTTTGTTTGCCTTCATCCATTCCCTCTGTCATCTCACTTTTTGAAATGCCTTTAAAATGTCCCAGTTTCTTCCTCCATTTCTCCCTTTGTCCACAGTTTACTTCCATTGCTGCAAACTGAGTTCAAAGTGCAAAAGTAGTTTGCACAAAAAATAGTTTGCACAAATCCTGTCAATTCAGGCAAAAGCATACTGTTGTGGCATCTCTCAGCTTTGCATCTTGACCACGTTGCAATGTTTCGTGGGCACACGCATCCCACTGTTTTCACCCGCGACGTGTTGGAAAGTATCAGAACGGAGGTAAAAGATGGCCAACTAGAGAAACAGGTTCTAATCCTCCCTTCTTCTTTGCCTCTTCCATGTTTTGGCATCTGGACATCTTGTGTCTTGCAGCCCACCGCTGCTTCTAGCCGCTGAAAACTTCACCTTGTTTATCAAGAACAGCATCACTTTCCCCAAGTTCAAAGTCTCCAGGTAAGTGAAGGATGCTGATGGTGAAAGGTAGGTCTTCAATGGCCAGAATACACTGGGCTGCTTCCAGAATATTCTGGAGCTGGAGTTGCCCTGAATTCCCCCATTGCCTCTGAACCTCAGAGCGATGCCGAGTGTCCATTCACAAGATAGAGTATAGTATAGTATAGTGGCCTCATTCCCACTACCTTTTAAACTGGATCGCAATTCGGTTTGAATCGGTTCAAACAACCCTGGTTCCCACTGAAATCGATTCACTGAAGTGATTCGGTGACGGAGGCCATGCACCAGACTCATTTAACCTGCGTCTCTTTGACGTTGATTTTCCCCGTGTCTTTTTCATCAAATCAATTCAGCGCAAGTGTGAACCACAAGCGGATCGGAATCGATTCAAATTTGCCCTTCGATTGGCTGGAACCGAACCATTTTGATTCATAAATGCGAACCACAAGTGGGTTGTTTTAATGCCAGAAAATACAATCGAGGCAAATGTAGCGTGAACCACACTCCGATGTCAAATCGATCCATCAATTCAGATTGCACACCGATTTATCTCTAAGTGGGAATGAGAATATAGTATATAATATATGCTTTTTCTTGGTCATTGTGTTGTTTTGTGCTTTGTTTCTTTGCTGAATAATAATACAACAACAGCAACAGCATAAGTTCATAACTATCACAGAATGAGTTAAACACAACCAGAGGAAAGAACTGTTGTTGTTATGTGTCTTCAGATCAAGTCTAACTTCTAGAGCTCCTCTTCTAAACTTTTCTTGGGAAGATTTATTCCGAGAAGGTTTGCCACCATTGCCTTCCTCTGAGGCTGAGACAGTATGACCTCCCCAGGGTCACCCAACGGGTTTCCATACCTGAGTTGGATTCAAATCCTAGTTTCCAGAATCCTGGTCCAAGGACTCAAAGCGTTACTCAACGAAACAAAGAACGCAGACGCAATAAAGTGTGGCTTTTGTCTTCCCCGCAGACGCAACCTTGTTGAGAAAGTCACCAAGCCCTACCTGAGGAACTGCACCTACCACAAAGTCAGGGACCCCTTGTGCCCTGTGTTTGAGCTGGGCTACGTGGTGAAGGAATCTGGGCAGACCTTTTCGGTCCTTGCTCGAAAGGTAAGGATCCCTCCGTCGTTTTGGGGGCCACAGAAAAGGATGGGTGGTGGGAACCCAAGAAGATGAAGGTGGGACCAAGACGATGGAGGTGTTCCCAATATTCAGGAACGCTGGCATCCAAGCAAGTGGCAGAGGGCTGTTTGAAAGTGAGGGGATCAAAAGTTACAGGGTTTAATAATAATAATAATAATAATAATAATAATAATAATTTATTTATATACCGCTATTCCAAATTCCAAATTTGATCACAGTGGTGTACAAGTGGGGATACTTACTTCTTGAGAAGGTTGAACCTTAGTTGGCAGAGGCAGTCCACATATCTTCTACTGGGGATGTACAATGGTTGTCCATTGAGAGAAACAGAACGTTGGCCAGATACATCAGAGCTTTTCTTATGTTGCATTGCCAACCCACTTGATTTTGATTTTGCCATTTTGTATAAGGGACACCACTGCATGTACTGGGACTTGAGCATCCATGGAGATTGCTACCCATGGAGGGTCCTGGACCCAAACCCCAACAGATACCAAGGGCCAGCTGTAGTTTGGATTTGTTGCATTATATCTCTGGTTAACTCATGGTGGCATAGGTGGCATGGTATCTCTGGTTAACTCAAGGTGGCACAGGTGGCATGGTATCTCTGGTTAACTCAAGGTGGCACAGGTGGCATGGTATCTCTGGTTAACTCAAGGTGGCACAGGTGGCATGGTATCTCTGGTTAACTCAAGGTGGCACAGGTGGCATGGTATCTCTGGTTAACTCAAGGTGGCACAGGTGGCATGGTATCTCTGGTTAACTCAAGGTGGCACAGGTGGCATGGTATCTCTGGTTAACTCAAGGTGGCACAGGTGGCATGGTATCTCTGGTTAACTCAAGGTGGCACAGGTGGCATGGTATCTCTGGTTAACTCAAGGTGGCACAGGTGGCATGGTATCTCTGGTTAACTCAAGGTGACATAGGTGGCTGTCTTTCTCCACATTGTTCCTTACAACGACCCAGGGAGATATGTCAAACCAAGAAAGAGTTACTGGGCCCATGATTTTAGTCGGTGTGTTTCGTGAATCAGTCCAATACGAAGTTGAAGGCTTTCATGGCCGGCATCCATAGTTTTTTGTGGGTTTTTCGGGCTATGTCCCCATGTTCTAGAATAACTTCTTCCTGACGTTTCGCCGGCATCTGTGGTTGGCACCTTCACTTTGCTTACCATGCTTTAACCGTTATTCTAGACTAGCGCCATGGTTTTAATAGAGAATGTCCCTACCTCCACTCACATTTTTAACCAAAACTCAATAGCCCTATACCAATGGCGTATATATATATATATATATATATATGTATGTATGTATGTCCTGGTTTCCACTCCACTACAATGGACCCTTGTTTTCCGCTAGGGTTTGGTTCCAGGACCCCTGTGGATAACAAAATCCACGGATGCTCAAGTCCCATTAAATACAATGGCACAGCAAAATGGTGCCCAGTATATAAAAAGGCAAAATCAAGGTTTGCTATTTGGAATCTATACTTTAAAAAAAATATTATCAAGCTATGGATGCTTGGATCCATGGCTAAGGAGGACCAACTTTATATGCATCTGAGGAAGTACAGTGAAGTCTACGAAAGCTCATGCCGCCAACTTCTTTCTTTCAGTGAGTCTCAAAGGTGCGACAAGTGCATACTGATTCCACAGACTAACATGGCCATGTCTTTGAATTCAGTAGCTACCAAGTAGTGATCCACGAACTGATAAAGATCCAAGCGATCTCTCCAAGACAGACGTTCCCTTTTGCTTTTTCAGGGAGGCGTTGTAGGCATCACCATCAGTTGGGACTGTGACCTGGACTGGCCCGTGAGATACTGCGTCCCTGTTTACCAGTTTCATGGGCTTTACAACGAAGACAACAACATCTCTCCGGGCTTCAATTTCAGGTAGGGTGGCTGAGCTTACGCACACCTTTCTCTTCCTTTGGACATTATTATTGTAATGTGAAGTTGAAGGCTTTCATGGCCAGCATCCATAGATTTTTGTGGGTTTTCAGGGTTCTGTGGCCATGTTCTAGAAGAGTTTATTCCTGACGTTTCACCAGCATCTGTGGCTTCAGTATCTTCAGAGAATGTACCCCACTCTCTTCTATGCCAGCATTCTCTGAAGATGCCAGCCACAGATGTCGGCGAAACGTCAGGAAGAAACGTCAGGAAGATGCCAGCTGCAGATGACGCAAGTAATAATAAAATGGTGGGTAGATATGTCTTCCCTTTTCTTTGGTGCAGCTTCATCAGCAGAGAGAGATCTTGTAGCGCCTTTGAGACTAACTGCAATGAAGAGGTTGGCAGCATGAGCTTTCGTAGACTAAAGCCTCCTTCCTCAGATGAAGTCTACAAAAGCTCATGCTGCCAACTTTTTTATTTCCGTTAGTCTCAAAGGTGCTACAAGATCTCTCTACATCCTGAACCTACAGACTGACTCGGCTATATCTTTGGATTGTGAGCTGTTTCAATCGCAACACTTCCTTGGGAGATGGTTTCCCTTTCCAACTCAATGCCAAGTGGTTGGGTTTTAGCTACTGTAGATCTTTGGATGAAGCCAGTGATGGTCCTGTTGTCTGAATAGAGGAGGCCATGCCTTCTTACCGCCAACAATTCTCAGATAGGAAGGATACAAGGGCCAGAATCCTCTTGGCGTCTTACACAACTGTGACGTCTCCTACGGAACCAGATGCTTTTTGTCCAGGGACTTCTTCTTTTTTAATATACACACATATAAACGCACATACATACACGTTCCAGGTGCATTTCCCATTCAAAACATCTGACATTCCAACATAAATTGTGCATTTAAAACCAACGACTTCTTTACTCTCCAACATGGATGCAGCCTTGAAGGATACCTTTGACTGTCTTTGTCGTAATTTTTACTGTCTAGCTATTGAACCTGTTCCTCCGTCATTCCCATGAAACATCTAACCAATTATTATCTTAATACCTATAATATCCTGGGAACATATAATCAGGAGAATCGTAGAACCATAGAGTTGGAAGGGACCACAAGGGCCATCCAGTCCAACTTCTTGACAGTCTCAGAGTCTCCTCCTTTGGAGGTCTTTAAGCAGAGGCTGGATGACCATCTGTCAATGGGGATGCTTTGAGAGTTCCTGCATGGCAGAATGGGGTTGGACTGGATGGCCCTTGGGGTCTCTTCCAACTCTAGGATTTACCTCCGTCGGGAATTGGATCCATGATTGAACCACTCTCATGGCCAGGACATTCCTTCTGACATTTCTCTCTTTGTTTCGAAAGGCACGCCAGATACTACAGAGAAAACGGAAGGGACCTCAGGAACCTCTACAAGGTGTTCGGCATCCGCTTTGACATCCTGGTGAACGGAAAGGTAAATGCTTGCTTTGCGGAGGAATTGTACACGGGGTTTTCTCAGGCTGGAGCGGGATGCTCCTCTTGACGGACATAGGTGAGATTTATGACTCTACCTGCCCCGTGAAACTGTGGAAAGAGATGGCTGGGAGCTTGCGAAAGAGTGCCGGCGCCTCTCAAAACTACAAATCCCAGGATTCTCGGGGATGGAGCCATGGCAGTTAGAGTGGTGTCAAGCTGCATTATTTCAATAGTGTATTCCTAAATCCTTCCAGGAACACGGCTCAGAATTTTATCCTTAACATTTGTATGTACTCATGCAACATATTTGATATGCTGGAATATAATGTTTATATCATATGCTGGATTATAAATGTTTCTAACTGGATGTAAGGTAATTTTTGTAACCATTTTATTATTTTATGCTGGCTGCATGCGGTAATAAATTCATTCATTCATTAAATTTGTGTTTAAAAATAAACTAGGGTCCCTCAAGGGCTTTGATAAAAAGGCCATCTCTTGAATTGGTGCCGAAAGGAAACCAGTGTTGGTGGCCATTAACTCTGCTAAAAGACTTGATTTCATTGATTGATGGATTGATTTCTGATCATTGATAGCAAAAGTTGTTCCAATACACTCCTTCCCATCTTCGCTTTGTCGTCTTTTCTTCCTATCCAGGCAGGAAAATTTGACATCATCCCAACCATGACTACCATCGGTTCTGGGATCGGCATCTTCGGCGTAGTAAGTTTTCTGGTTTTCTCCTCTATCTTCCCAAAAGTAGGTGGTCGCATCTTCCTGGACCAGAATGCAGTTATTCCATGTTGGACCGAGATGAACCAAACACCGATTTCCAGAGTCCTATCCAACGCTCAAACCCTTACGCAACATGGCTCTCCAGCCACACTCTTACGCACATCACCAAAAACAGAGTGTGCCGGTTTTGATAAAATGTGCTTGTGCAAATTTAAATGTACAACATCTAAATTTAAATCTGGTCTCCAAAACATAATCATGGAGAATACTTTGACCAAGCGGATGTGTAGTCGATCTGTTGTTGACTGACAGCTGTCGGATCAATCTTTACCTGTGTCTCAAAACTGGGCTGTCGGATACAGGGCCACTATAGATAGAGGGGTAGTGGTTTGAGCATTGGACTAGGACTCTGGAGACCAGGGTTCAAATCCCGTCTCAACCACTGGCTGACGTTGAGCAAGTTGCGACGCGCTCAGCCTCCGATGATGGCAATGTCAATGTTTGAACAACCCAACGTTGCCACGAAAACCCCACAATAGGTTCTCCGTAAGTTGGAAACGACTTGGAGACACACAACAACATAAATAGAGGACTGTCCTCTGCCCGCTAAATAAAAGATGGCACTCTATAGAATAGGACACATCACCCGCCTAGCCAGGGGTATGTAGTGCGTTCGTATGGATGTTCGCTAGAGTCAAGACGATCTCTCCCTCTTGGTTTCTCCTCTCTTTGACTTTTGTTAGGCCTCTGTAGTTTGCGATGTGCTCCTGCTGAATTTCCTATCCAACCGGGACTACTACAAGCAGAAGAAGTTCAAGTACGCACAACAGGACACTATCCCACCTGTGAGTACGATGCTATGTCTTCCCCTTCGGCGTGGCAAGGCACCTCCTGTCTCCCAAACACCTAAAAGACACAAATAATCCGAGTATTTGGCACAGAAATACGTTGGAGCACCTCCTCCGATGTAGAGATGGAAAGGATATTTGGAAATACTCCTGGGAAAATGGTCCAAATGTGTTTCTCGAGGGCCGAGAAACCTTGGCGAAGGGTGCATCCGCACTGTAGAAATGATAGAAATAATAATAGATTTACCTACATCTTGACTGTTGTAGGTTCAGTGCATTCACCTTATTCTGTAATAGATTCAATGCATTAATCAATAGGACTCCCCTCTTAAAGCCATTCTATTCTGCACTGAAAAATGCTCTTGCAAAGGTTAAACTTCTCCTGCTGTATGCACTACCGAAATAACGCAGTTTGACGCCACTTTAACAGCCACGGCTCAATGCTGTTGAATCCTAGGATTTGTAGCTATGTGGAATATTAATCCTTCTCTGTCAGAGAGCTCTGGTGCCGCAACGAACTATAAACGCTATGACTCCATAACACTGAGCCGTGGCTGTTAAAGCGGTATCAAACTGCATTATTTTTGCAGTGCAGATTCAGCCTGAGACATCTTTAACTGTCACGGATAACCAGGTTGCATCTCTTGTTTTGTTGATTTAAGTATGTTTTTGAATGCATCCTTAGGAAAAAGAGGACGCCGACAGCTCCTTCATGTACAACTTGCAAGGGAAGGAAAAGGGGCCTCAAGGAAATTGTAAGTTGGAAGACCAATTTTAAGGATGTTTAAAATACCCGTGATGTTGTTGTTTCGGGGTTTTTTATGTTCTTTTAATGTTATGAAACAATTTAAGATTTAAAATAGTACATCCAGATCATCCTACATCCTTGTCATCATACAGTAGGTATAGTCCATATATCAAAAACACAGTATCACTAGCATCTACCACGACAACAAAACAATTCCAGGATGAAGAAGGGTATTCCTTATTTTCATATGTCAAGTATATCGTTCTTGTCCCTCTTATTTGCCATCTCCATTTCCCTTCCAAAATCCTCCTACAGTTTCTCTACCTTTCATGTGCTGTTGTTTTTAACCTCCTTGGAGGTTTTCAAACGGAGGTTGGATGTCCATTTGTCGGAGGTGCTTGGATTGTGTATCCCTGCATGGCAGAATGGGGTTGTGCTGGATTACCTTTGCGCTCTCTTCCAACTCCATGATTCTACGAATAGTAGATTTTGCTTTAAGCAATCTCCCCTCTCCATTTCTCGTTTCTTCTCTCCTTGCAGGATCACTTCTTGCGCCGCACACCAATGCTGTTTCCTCTCCCTTCTTCCCGAACATGCTGCCATCGATCTCCGGGACGGATCACCTTTTCCCCGTGCAACGCCTTACACACCCCTTGGAGAAGGGCATCTTGACCGAACCCTTCCATGTTTTTTAGCACAGTGCGCTGGGATGGCACCACAGTCAATGCATATTTTAGATGGCGGTCCTATTGTGTGCCGGAGTGAGGCGATGGCCTCAAGTGGGGAACGACGGTGAGGAATTGGCGGACAGAGCTGCGGGTGCCGCATGGACTATCCTGTACCTTCACTAAACTATCCTACTTCCCCTAGATATGAGAGAAGATACCGATCCTTCACCACTGTTGGACTGAGGTACTACTATTGGTTGGGTTCACTTCCGTACGCGGGACGTTTGGGTCGCCATCTTGTCCTCCGTTGAAAGACAAGTCTGGAAGGGATTGCAAAATTTGAGATCTGGAAGGGATTGCAGAGCATGGAGTACGAGGCATTTGTGGGAAAGGGATGGAGGTCTTCACGATTCCCATCTAAGCCGACGTTGCCGAAAGTGGGAAATTCCTCCAGTCGTGTTGCAAACCCAGCCAACTAATGCTTTACTTGCTATGGGGAAAATGGCGAACCAGTTCAAATTTGGCCCTGATTTATAATCCTCGGCGGTGGGCATGAGGACCATTCCTTTGAGGCGGTGCCAGTGCCTTCAAAAATGCAATATGATTTTCTCCCTGAAACATGGGCACGGCTGTCCGCTAGCATGCGCGGGCAGACCCTTGGGACCGAAGGGTTCGCGCACACATATACACACAAACACAGCCTTTCGCACCCGTTCTTCACTACCTCCTGCAATCCTTTTCTACCAACAAGTGTTCCTGTTGCACGAATCCAGGGGAAAGTGTGGCTGTCGAAGAGAGATTTTGAAATAATAGGTTTTATTTTGGGGTGTGTAAGGGCGGGCGGGACATCGGAGAGAAAACAAGAGAGCAATAAAACTCTACTTTTTGGTACTACCTCATCTCGCTTTGGTCAGTTATTCCCTTTAGTAGTATCTAATGTCTTCTACAATTAGTAGCATCCAGAGTCTATCCAAAGGAACCCACATTGCCATGGATTTAGCAAGAAATGTATTGGTTGGGCGGCCGTCGGAGATTGGAAAAGCGACTTTTTGGGATCACAAATCCCAGAATCGTACATTCAGCAAGGATTCGGGGATTAAGCATCCAAAAATAAGGTCACTTTTCCAAGATCTGGTGGCAACTAACAAGCAACTGCTTGGCCAAGGATCAGCATCCATTCCTGCAAAGGGAATAGGAATTGGAAGCCAAAGGGAATTGGAAGCCAAAGGGTCTCCTACGGTGGGCACTGGCAGTTCTGAGAGGTGTTTTTGGACTACAATTCCATCATCCTGAACCGTTTGGTCATGCAAATGTCTTCCTTCTTGCAGTACTAGGGACTGCCCAGGAGAGAGCGGTAAGAGCATTTGCAATAGATCAGTGCTGAAAACCTGCTTTCAAATGTTTTAAAGGGGAATGATGCCCGACAGCATCCGAAATCTACCAAACAGCGATGCCTTTATTGGGACAACCAAAATGCACAATATACACGCCGCAAGCGTTCATTAGGAAAAGTGTTTAAAACCAGACAGGAATAAAAATGGAAAATGTTAGTCCTAGGCCTGCGTTTTGTGGTTTTTTGTTCTCGGTTCAAGAGGGTACGGAGGGGTCTCTCTTTAGGGTTCCCTTGTAATGCGGTACCTTCATATCCAGAAAACACGTCCGCCAAGAAGCGACACCTTCATGGGAACGACTAGAGTTGAAATTATTAAGGTGTTAGAAGTCAAAGATATATATACAAACCCATTCAAACCCAAATCTATCAACTTCATATAGGGATTGATATCTTTAAAAAGACATACGTGTCAAAGTCGGCAGCAGGAAAACGACACGATCAAATCTCCCAAACGTCTTGCATTAATACGTGCCAGTCCTTTACTTCGTCTGTTCCCTATGCTATCCGTGGGTTTGTAGGCGTTTGCTTTTGTGGTGTGTTTTAATTTAATTTTAAGGAAAGAGATAGCCACGTTAGTCTGTAGAATCAGTGTGTAGAGAGATCTTGTTGCACCTTTGAGACTCACGGAAAGGGAGAAGTTGGCAGCTGGAGCTTTCGTATGTTGGTCCTATAGGTTTGCGTTTTGCCGTTTTTGCTCTCGGTTCAGATGGTACGGAGGGGTATTTGAAACGGATGTTAAATTTCCTGGACTTTGAGAATCTCCCACTTGGCCATGCCATCCGAACGGAAAACGACAACAGCAAAATGCAGGCCTAGGACTAAGATCTTCAATCTTTCTCTCTCTTGTAGGGTTTGTGACCCCTTTGCCTGATGAAGAAGCCAGAGGAGCTTCGAAAGCTTGCAACGTGGGTTTTGTGCTTCTTGGTTGGTCCAAGAAAGGGATCACTGTTTGGTGGATTGTGGATGTTACTGGACTTTGCTACATAGCTATATATTACACACACACACACACACACACACTGTATATGTTGGCCATATTGCAAAGTCCACAATTGACATCTCACCTGTCGTTGTGGTTGTATCGGTCATTGACGTTATTGGACTTTGCGATATGGCCAACACACACATATATATGTGTATATAGACATATAGTGTGTGTGTATGTGTGTGTGTGTGTGTGTATTAGCCATATAGCAAAATCCAATAACCGTGTTAATAAAATCAGACTTTGTTATATGGACAACATATAGGTATATATATAGCCATATTGTGTGTGTGTGTATATACATACACACACACACACACACACACACACACACACACACACACAACCATATAGCAAAGTTCAATAACCGCGTTAATCTGTAAAATCAGACTTTGATATATGGACAATATATAGGTATAATAGCCATATTGTGTGTGTGTGTGTGTGTGTGTGTGTGTGTGTATAGCCATATGTGAGATGTAGGTTGCGAACCTTTGAGATACGGACCTGCAAGGTGTTGGAAAGCACATGCGCTGCCAATTTCTGTCTTCCATTGAGTCTCAAAGGTGCCACAAGATCACATACTGATTTCACAGATGTGGGTTTCTAAAACTGTGTTTCACAGCTCAGTTGCAGAAATGCCTTTGTGAAAGGCTGGAGGGTATAGGATGGGGAGGCTCCGGTCTCCAAAATCAAGGTCGTCCCGTTTTGCAGATGGGCCTTACCTGCCTATCCGGAGTCCGTATTTCTATTTCCCGGCCTCGTCGTGCCGTTGTGTGTTTGTGTGTTTGTCGAAGCGGGCTCATCGTCCAAATCGGGATCATTTTTCCAGAGACCGTCCAAAGTGAAAAAGGAGTCTGCAAATGAGTCATCCGGAGAGAGGAGAAAATGGAAAAGGTGAATGAATGAATGACTGAATGAATGAATGAGAAAAAGCGACGGCGCTCCCATTTGCGCCTCCAGAAACCCAAGTCTGAGACATCACTGCATCGCTGAAGAATTCATTGCATGCTAAGGGCAACCTTATAGAGAGGGAAAGGGATTGTTTCGGGAAAATTTAGGTCTCATTTGCACAGAATGCTTGGCGTCTTAAAAAACGTCTGGAGGAGTCTGTGATCCCTTGCAAACGCAAGCCATGTGTCGCTTCATTTCTTGCCTGCCAACACACAACACACACACAGCACCCGTCTTGCCAGGGTTTGCACCTGGCACCTGTTCACACTACGCAGGTGTGCTGCTTTGGTTCCTGGTTCCTTCTGAAGGCATCCCGGGATTTGTAGCTTCGTAAGAGAGTTCGGTTTCTTTTCTCGGTTGCGCCAGGACACTATGCATCCCAGGACTTCACAGGATTGTGGCCACAGAGGCCTTGCCATAACTGCATCTGACGGACAGATGAAAGGTAAGTAGATAGATAGGTAGGTAGATAGAGATGAAAGTTAGATGATAAGTGGATAGATAAAAGATAGATGGATAGATAAAAGATGGAAGATAGATGATAAACAGATAGACGATATATTGATAGATGACAAATGATAAAGAGATAGATGGATAGGCAGATAAATAAATAGATAAGTGAATGAAATGTAAATGACGTGTGCATATATGTGATTGGCAGATTATGTGACTGATACTCAATTCTATTAATCACATATTCTACCATTCACATATTCTATCAATCATATAGTCTATCAATCACATATTCACATACTCTATCAACTGCATACAATAGATGGTATATATATCATGCCCTTCAGTCCTCCATTCAACAAGAACATTATGTATATCTGTGTGTCTGTGTGTACATGTATGTATGCACACGCACACACATAACATAATTCTATATACACAGTTACATACACTCACAGGTCACACTCTCTCAGCCTCAGAGGAGGGCCATGCCAACCCTATATGTATGTGTGTGTATGTATATGTGTGTGTACACACACACGTTAATAATAAATAAATTAAATGTTGCACCCACCAATTAAGTAAATAAGAAATGAAATAAATGTTGCAAATAAATAAATAAAATAATGAATAACATAAATAAATTAAAAATGAAATCTATTACCATGTAAACAATAAAATGCAATTAAATGTTGCACCCGCCAACCAAAAGTAATAAGTAACATATATCGCCACGCAGTGAATTGATTTCTTTACTGTAAACAGTTTAATGGCAATGCTTTGTTTTGAACGGCGTCGGTTGAATGCAAGCAAGCCAAACAAGACAAGCCAAAGGACAAAGCGTTCTCTTCGGTGTCTGAGAGCAGAATGAAGCTAGAGCGAGCGAGCCTAGCCGCCCCTTCCAGGGACCGACCAATCACAGGGCAGCGTGAGGATTCCACCCAATCAGAATCGGAGAAGTTGAGACAAGAGGGAAGCTGTGCACCAATCGCGGCGCCGTTCACAAAAATGGCCCGGGAAAGGGGTGAATTAGGGAGCAGGTGATTGGAGGTTGCCTTGGCATTAGTTTCGCAAGCGGAGAGAAGGCGCGTCCGCACTGGCCTTTTGGGGCGGGTTCGACCCGGGAGGGAGGCAAAGGCTTGGCAAGGGGAGCGCAGCAGCCAGAGCAGAGCCAGGCGGGCTTTAAGGAAGGAAGGAGCATTCTATGAGGCTCCGAGGCAGCTAGATCTGGAGGGATCTGCCTTGCTGCAAGGGAAGGTAAGGGCTTGCTTTCCTCCTTTTTGTGGCATCCCTCCTTTGCAACAACTTTAAGGGTGCTTTGGTTGCAAGGGTCTGTGGTCTGTGGCAACCCCTGCATGTCATGGCAGGCTGAGGCTGAGAGAGTGTGGCTTGGCCAAGGTCACCCAGGGGGGTTCCAGGGTTGAGTCTGGAGTCGGACCCTGGTCTCCAGAGTCAGGGTCCCAACACTCAGGCTCATGGGTTTTATGTTACTATTTTATTTATTATTATTTTATTATTTATTTTAACTTATATTATTATTATTATCATGTTATTTATTTTATTTTATTATTTTATTGTTGTTGTTTATTTTATTATATTATTTATTTTATTTATTGTTATTATGTTATTATTTATTGTAACTTATTAATTCTATTATTGTGTTTTATTTCATTTTTATTTATTATTTTATTTTTATTACTAATTTTATTATTATTTATAATATTTTATTATTTATTATTTATTTTTATTAATTTTATTTTTAATTATTTAATTATTTTATATTTATGTTATTATTATGTTGTTATTATTATTATTTATTTTATTATTAGTTTATTAGAGATAAAGACAAATAATTACACCAAGGCAAACAAACAAAACCAAACTAATTTCAGACAAGAACACACAAGCTCACAAGCATTAAATAAGAGATGAGATCTTAGATTTTAAATTTATTTATTTATATTATTAATTAATTAATTAATTTTAATTATTATTACTGGGGAAAACGTTCCCAGGAGATGGATCTCCAGAGAGTGGCTCTGACCGAACTGAGCAGGAAATCCACTCTGGGTCCGAGGTTGACTTGTCAAGGGAGCTCTCCAAGGTGCTGAACCTGGCTTCTCCTTGGGCTCAGAAGCAACTGGAAGAACAGCAGCAGCAGCAGCAGCAAATCCTTCTAGGGCAAGACTGGTCCCAAAGAGGTGTGTTCCTCTGGGGCTGAGAGAGTGTGACTTTCCCAGTCTTTCCAGGGCTGAGCAAACCCAAAATCCTAGCCTGAAACACAGACGCTTCACGTTGGTTCCCTAGATTTAAGATGAGAAGGACTGGTTTTTTTTTAATGCTGGACTATACCCATTTTAATGGTTAGTATTTTAGCAGGTTATATTTTTAATTTATCACTGTTTTAATTCTTTAAATTGGTTTTTTTATTTTTATATTTAAATATTTTTAATATTTAATATTAATACATTTAATACATTTAATAATAATAATATGTGTGTGTGTGTGTGTGTGTGTGTATACACATAAATTTAGGCACACACACATACTGTATGTATACATAAATTTAAAATATTTAAATATAAAAATATATTTAAATATTTTTAATATTTAATATCTTTTTATATTTAATTATTTTAAATTTATGTATACATATATGTGTGTCTAAATGTATGTGTGTGTGTATATATACACACACATACATATATATATATATTATGTATTTTAATTCTTTAAATTGTGCTTTTTTAGTTTTTATATTTAAATATTTTTAATATTTAATATATTTTATATTTAAATATTTTAAATTTATGTATACATATGTGTGTGTGTAAATTTGTGTGTGTGTGTGTGTGTGTATACACACACACACACACACATACATACAGAAAATGGCAGAAAATGGCAAAATATAAATTTAAAATTAAAATATTAAAATATAAAAATATATTAAATATTAGAAATATTTAAATATAAAAACTAAAAAAGCACAATTTGAAGAATTCAAATACATAATATGTGTGTGTGTGTATAGATGAAATTTTCCAACAGAACCAAAACCCTTTTGGGTTCGGACGCAGACAAACAGTGCCTTCATCTAGACCAGCGGCTCCCAAACTTTGGTCCTCCAGATGTTTCGGACTTCAGCTCCCAGAATTCCTGAATAAAGTGTTCTCTTCGGTGTCTGCGAGCAGAATGAAGCTAAAGCTAAAATAAAGCTAAAGGACCAAAGTTTGGGAACCGCTGATTCGAGGTGGGAAAAACAGTGGGACCGAATAAAGGAGATTTCCCATACAACAGATGTCATAGAATCATAGAACAGGAGGAAACCCCAAGAGATCATCCAATCCAACCAGTCTCAGAAGCTGTTGATATAAAGCGATCGGGTCCTGAAATATAAAATTAGTATTCCCAAACTTTAGTCTTCCAGATGTTTTGGACTCCAGCTCCCAGAATCCCCGACTGTTGGCCAAGCTGGCTGAGGCTTCTGGGAGTTGAAGTCCAAAACCTCCGGAAGCTCCTCCAGTGCAACTCTAGAGTCAACATCTGCCAGATTTTAACCATAGAATCATGCTGGAGGGCCTACAAATGCCTAGAGAAGTGTTTTCTCTAGGAACCTATTATTATTATTATTATTATTATTATTATTATTATTAATATCCTGGTACAGGGACTCTTCCAGAATATGGCCACATAGCTTGGAAAACCCACAAAAAAATGATGGATGCCGGCCATGATTTAATTAGATTTAAACTGCAATACTTTTAACTCTGGATCTTGCAACAGCAGAATGGGATATCAACCATTACTTTACCAAATTCCTTCTATTATTATTAGTAGTAGTAGTAGTATTACTATGTATTATTAAGTAATCTCTGCCATTTCTTTACCAAATTCCTTCTATTATTATTATTAGTAGTAGTAGTATTACTATGTATTATTAAGTAATGACAGCCATTACTTTACCAAATTCCTTCTATTATTATTATTGTTGTTGTTGTTGTTGTTATTATTGGTAGTAGTAGCATTACCATGTATTATTAAGTAATGTCTGCCATTACTTAACCAAATTCCTTCTATTATTATTATTATTATTATTATTAATAGTATTATGCTTTATTTGTATAGCGCTACGTTCTGAAAAAACAAATTAAATACAATACATATTGGTACATGTTCTGTACATGTGCTTTAGTACATGTTCTGTCTCGATCGCACCGCCTTCGGAGAGGAGTCCCATTAGCTCCTTTTTTGGGGTGTGTATGTTGTGTATGTTGAAAACGGAAGAGTAATTCTGATTTTCTGGACTGTAGCTGAAGTCCTCCCCTTGTTCCAGCGTGCCACGTCTCTTTGCAACGGCGCCAATGTCCTCTGTCGCTCCTTGTTTTCCGCACCGCGGCTTTGCGACGCTCCCAAAGGGACGGTTGGTTGGGTGTGTTTGGGAGTGTGCGCCTGTGCGCTTGTGTGCGTTTTCAAAATTGATGATCTGGCACAGCCTCGAAATGAGTTTTCCACCTGCTCCCCGGCCTCGCCAGAAACTGGTTGATCCAGTGCTTCCTGGAATGAAAAAACAGACTCGACGGCACATTGCAAAAGGCGTGTGTGTGTGTGTGTGTGTTGTGTGGGTGTCGAGGGAGTTGAATCGTTCAAGGCATACGAGGCAAGAAGGTTCCCAAATTTTCTGCTTTCTGCATTGCCGACAAAGACTTTTTGTCATGTTGCACAATGCTTTTGTCTCCTGGCGCGAGGGCGGTTTGTGGCCTACGCGCATCTGTTCCCTAAATAGCTTCTGCCCCTCCAAAATAATATTATTTGAGATAGTTGACACTCTGCTTAACCCTTTACTTTTTTAAAAGGTTGCTTGGCTCCGACAAGGAGAATCTGCTCCGGGTTTTAGTCCGGGTCAAGGAAAGTAGTAGTGTGCTAAAGTCTCATTAAACAGACTGCAAGCCAAAGCTAACAAAATAAATTTCAATTTCAATTGTAAGGTACTGCACTTAGGGTGGAAAAACGAAATGCACAGGTATAGGATGGAGGACACCTGGCTGAATGAAACTACATGTGAAAGGGATCTTGGAGTCCAAGTAGACCATAAAGTTGAACATGAGTCAGCAGTGTGATGCGGCAGCTAACAAGGCCAATGCGATTCTAGGCTGCATCAATAGAAGTATAGTGTCTAGATCAAGGGAAGTAATAGTGCCACTCTATTCTGCTCTGGTCAGGCCTCACCTGGAATATTGTGTCCAGTTCTGGGCACCACAATTTAAAAAGGACATTAAGAAACCGGAGCGTGTCCAAAGGAGGGCGACTAAAATGGTGAAGGGTCTGGAAACCATGCCTTATGAGGAAAGGCTTGGAGAGCTGGGTATGTTTAGCCTGGAGAAGCAACAGTTAAGAGATGATGTGATGGCCCTGTTTAAGTATTGAAGGGATGCCATGTTGAGGAGGGAGTACCTAAGCTTGTTTTCTGCTGCTCCAGAGAATAGGACCCAATGGAGCAATGGATGCAAAGTAGAGGAAAAAATATTCCACTTAAACATTAAGAGGAACTTCCTGACAGTAAGAGCTGCATGACAGTGGAAAACGGAGAGGGATGGAGTCTCCTTCCTTGGAGGTCTTTAAACAGAGGCTGGATGGCCATCTGTCAATGGGGATGCTTTGATGGAGAGTTCCTGCATGGCAGAATGGGGTTGGACTGGATGGCCCTTTTTGGGGTCTCTTCCAACCCTACGATTCTATGAAGTGATTTTGATTTGGGTCCTATCTCCACGATAATCTCATATGTGCAAATACAGGTATTCCGAAATCCAAAGCGCTTCAAATGCCAAGCGTTTTAGATTGGAGAGACTCAGCCTGTATTGGAAGGCCGCTCGCCGTAGTAAAATGATGCCGCACTATTTACAGATATCAAAACATCTCATTGGTGTCTAGTTCTCGGCCGAGGCAGCCTGTCTAGAGATGGCTAAAAGAAAACCCTAATAAGAAGCCTCCAGTCTCAATGAAAAGCATAGGAAGGGGTTGCCATCAGTCAGCATGGACTCAAAGGCACATGGCATGGGAGACATATATGTAGCTGTTTGTGTGTAAACCTCAAATCCTCATAAAGTCACCTTAGGCAAAGTCACACTCTCTGGGCTTAAAAGGAAAGACAAACCTCCTTGGAATAAATCTTGCCAGGAAAAACCCGGGACAGGTCCCATAAATTGGAGCCAACTTGCAATTTCGTGACGTTTTCTCCTAGTAGTATGTTGTCATCTGCATATCTAAGATGGTTCGGCGTTCCTTCCTCCTGTCTTCACTCCTCCGTTTTCCAAGTCTGGTCTTTCTGAGTTTTTCTTTTTTTTGGGTAGACTGTGCCATGCCCATGTGTTCCTGGAGCAAAAATTGTGCCTCCAAGGACCTATTGAGAAGTTGCCCGCTTGGAGAAACATCTTCAGATCTTCAGTGGGAGACTCTGAACACACTACATACAACGAGGGACTCTCTCTTCAGACAATAGTGAACCTCTCCAGCATTGAAACTGCTGGTTCCTGCGGTTCATAGATGCATCAGCGCTCTGGATGAAGAGGGAGCCCTCGGCTTCAACATTATGATGGATGTCCAAAGGCTGCCAGGAGCATGTCGTCCAACGACGGGTGAATCATCCTCAGTCGATTCATCTCAGACCTAGAATCAGACAAAGGAAAGGTTGGCCCGCAGCCACATACATATATATATAAATATTGCATGCCTAGGTTGTGATTCCCAAATCTGGGCTTTGGGATACATACTAGTTTCGTGCAAAGAGCTACTTATATGGATCTGAGCTCACCAACCTTCTCCAAACGCTGTGGTTTATCGGAAGCGTTAGGGGACTTTTGGTGGGGCCTGCCTTCCAGTCATTTCCGACTCACGGTGACACGAAGGCGGATCTATCATGGGGTTTTCTTGGCAAGATGTGTTCAGAGGAAGATTGCCATTGCTTTCCCCTGAGGCTGAGAGAGTGTGGCTTCTTGCCCAAAGCTACTGGGTTTCATGGGCGAGCAGAAAATCGAACCCTGGTCTCCAGAGTCGTAGTCAAATAACCGAACCAGGATTATTTCATTTGGTGCTTTGCCACTTGGCTTTGGATTTGCTCCCAGAACATTACCCTTGAAACCTCTTTTCTTAGAGGCACCGAATCTCAATTTGTAGGTCTTGATATTTTGTAATACTTTCCCCATTTTTGTCTTTAACTTTGCTGTCCTCCATAATTGCAACATCTATCATCCATTATTATTATTATTATTATTATTATTATTATTATTAGGCATTATTTCCAGGTCCAGGTTCACCATGACACAGTTGTCGGTCTTCATATTTCATACTCTTGTCCCTTGTTTTTGTCTTCAGTTCTGCTGTCCCCCATAATGGCAACATCTATTACTCATTGTTGTTGTTGTTGTTGTTGTTAGGCATTATTTCCAGGCCCAGGCCCAGATGAACAGAGTTGCAGCTGAGTGACAGTTCTTCATGGTTAGCAAAGTGCCAATCAACTAACCACTTTCCCCATTTAACGATTGATTCAATGTATGGCTTTGCGTGACCGTGTGGGAAAGCTTTGCCCTTTCCTTGTCTGTATCTGAGATAACTTCTCCCTGCGCATCCATCAATAGGCTTTTATTGTTTTATAATCCCTTTGCAGGCATATCTGGGATATTACATAATAGTCTGTCGCAGCCAAAGTGGGAAAGGATCTCGTGGCAATCCGAAAAACAGACACGTTTTACCGGGCAGAAAGTTTGGCAGATTTCAGTCCCCTTCATCCAAGGCGCGGCGTACAATCTGATTTGGCACATCTTTATATACCTTGGCAGATCTTTATACACCTGGCAGGGGAAATAAAGCGATAGAAATGCAAAAGGTCCCAGGACCATACTTGTTCAACAGCCCTTGGGAGACGGCAAAAACATCCCAGCATAGATTAGCGATGGAAAGTATATTCTCAATTATAGCTATGCCTTTGGTTCACATCTTGGGCGTTGCTTCTTCAATGGAAATTTCGGCCGCATCCCCACTTACAAATAAATCACTCTGCGATCCGAATCAATGGATTGGTTCTGCAGCGGAGCGTGGTTCGCACCACATTTGCCCCGATTGCTTTTCCTTGCTGCAAAATGAAGTAAGATGACCCACTTGTGGTTCACACTGATGAATGAATCGGTTCAAAATGGACCCGCTCCAGCCTTTGATCTGCAAAGGAAAAGCGGGCGATAAATAAACAGTTTATTATTATTATTATTATTATTATTATTATTATTATTATCCGGAGGGCAAATTTAAGTTGATTCCGATTTGCATCTGGTTCGCACTTGCGTGGAACCGGTTTATCCAAAAAGGTGCGGGGAAAAATCGGCGTCAAAAAGACGCGGGTTAAATGGTTCTAATGCATGGCCCCCTTCTCCAAAGCTATTTGGTTTAAGTGTGAACCAGGGTAATTTAAACCGGTCCAACCCGATTTGCGATCCGGTTTAAAAGGTAGTGGGAATGAGGCCTTTGCAACCAGAGCCAGAAATAAACATGGGGTGGTGGTGGTGGATAGGGATAGGTACCTGCATTATCACACAAAAAAGAGCATTTGAACATGTTCAGGCTGGAGTAAGGATGGTTAAGAGGTGACATGATAGCCCTGTATAAGTATTGGAAGGGATGTAATATTGAGGAGGGAGCAAGCTTGTCTTCTGCTGCTCCAGAGAATAGGGTCCAGAGCAATGGATATATATCCATTGCTCTGGGCCCTATTCTCTAGAGCAGCAGAAAACAAGCTTGCTCCATCCTATATTATTGATGTCAACATGATTCCAGGACTGTGCTTTGCCTGATATTAAGTCTAGCTTTTCCACTATTGCAACCAGGCCTGCATAGATTTCAGTCCTGAGTTGCATGGCTGGCACGCTATTTGCTGAGTTTGCAAAGGCCCCGTCGGTCCAAATTCCCTTTGGTGCTCTTGGCAGCGTCTTGGCCAGCGCATCTTGCCCAGGAGACCTTCCAGACGCAGCAGCCTTTCCGAACGGGGCGGCCAAGATAAACCCTTTACACAACTATAAATGCCGTAAACGGCTTATCTCGGCGGAGTCACCTGGCTTTGACAAGACGGAAAGCAGCTTTGCTGCTTGTGATTTGAGCAGCTGCGGGTGAAACGCAGGCACACATGCGCTCGCGCCATGCACATGTTCCCCATTACGTCGCCGACGCTTGAAAAACATGTATATATTTGCAGAAAAGTCTTTCTCCAGAAGGTGCCGCCGGCGGAAAATTGACCTCGGATTGCTGGAGCTTGTCCCCACCGCTTGCTCCCATTTGGAGCTTAAAAAGATATCTTTTGGGGGAGCCTTGACTTCCAAGATCTCCAGCCAGCAAGTGGTTGGGGGATTTGGGGAGTTGTAGTTCAAGGGAGGAACTTTCCACTCTCTTTGCAACCTGGTTGCAATAAAGGCAAACCCAGACTCAGTATCAGGCCAAGCTCTGGTCCTTTTAAGGTTGGGTGCAAAAATGTACTTATTTCACTAGGTTCCTCAGTGGCCTTGGGCAAGTCATACTCTCTCAGCCTCAGGGCAAACCTTCTCTGAACAAAGATAGCCCTGTGATAACTTCACCTTAGGGTCAGCGTAAATGCCTTGAAAGTACACACGATAGTCCCTCTGATGTTATGTGATTTCCTCCAAGATACATATTGTAGCAGCCAGACTTGCAAATTAAGCCTGTGTTTACCTTCCAATGGCCACCCACAAAACAAGGCACGCTAAATACGAAATACATAGGTGAGCAAAAGCACAGGCCTTGACGCACAGATGTCTTTTCACCTCTCATGCTAAGCATATTGACTAGTTGGACTCTACATCTTAACTATTTGTATCTGTAGTCTTAGCCAGCCAAGGATCTATGTATGGTTCACGGTTGTGTTGTAGTTGGCATGAGAGGTACACTTGCAAAGCCATTTAATTTGTGGAACGGTGGACTCACCCTTGGTGACGTCTTCTAGAAAAGGCTGGGCCGTTACTCCGGGTTTCCTACACTGGAACTGTTGGACTGGACAACCGCACTAAAGCCTCTCCAGGATTTTGATCCTATGCTCTCCATGCTCAGTAACCTTAGACCGATGCTGAAAACCGATGTGTTTTATCCATTATCATGCTTGCAGCGCTGAGTGGCTCTCCATATGAAAACCTGAAGGGTCTTTCTGCAGAAATCGACAATGCCTTTTTCAGAGAGAGAGAGAAAATCCTCCAGATTTCCCCGAACAGAATAGAACAAAAGCGGCGTAGGAGGCAAACGCAAGTGCTTGCATATCTCTTTTCTTTCCAACACGGGAGATATTTCTGTCCAGCTCGACGCCTCCTGTTCAAAAGTGATCTGCGGAAGAGAAAGACTGATATTTAAAAGATAACATCAGGCCAAGCTGTGTGCGTCTGCGTCTACTTGTACAATACTAGATCTCCTCGGAGAGACTTGAAGTGTGTATTGAGTCCCAAGTATACTAAAGCTCAGGCTGGAGTTTGCAAATGATTACTTTTACAAGCTCCAGCCTGAGCTTTATTATACTTCGGACTCAATACACACTTCAAGTAGGAGGTTGCGGGTGGATGATAGGAGTTGCCATGCTGTGGAGAGAGGAGTAAAGCATCCATGGAAGAGGAGGGGGAAAAAAGCTTTGGCCTGTTACAGACTGCCAAAATAAAGCTGCTTGGGGTCTCTTTGGAGGTATGCTATTTAAAAGATGCCTGGGTCCTAAGAGTCCAGAGGTCGTGCCAAAGCCACACTCCATTCCTAAGCACTGGAGGGCAGCTTTGGTGCAGTTTCCGGCCTCTTAGGACCCATGCACCATTTAAATAGCGTATCTCCAAAGAGACCCAAAGCAGCTTTATTTTGGCAGTCTGGAACAGGCCTATGGTTCCATTTAAATCTGCATCCTATGAATCCTGGGATTTGTAGTCTGGTGAGCTCCACGGCAGAGAAGTCTAAATACTTCATAAAAACTACAAATCTCAGGCTTTGTAGAGCACCATGGAGGGTTACAATGGTATCAAAGCACTACTATTCCGTTGAGTGAAGGAGTATAGTACCCAAAATTCAAAAATGTCCTTGGCGGACTAAAATTCATTACTGAATTTTATGGAGAGTAATAGTACTCCATCTAGACAGGAAAAAATGAAATGCTCAACTGTAGGATGAGTGACACCTGGCTAGGAAGCAATACATTGTGAAAGGGATCTAGCTTGGGTCTTACTAGTAGTTGTTGTACTTAGTAGTAGTTTTCGACGTACGTTGACCTGAAGGCAAATCGGCCCTGCGGGTTTTCCTTGGCAAGATTTGTTGCCTTCCAACTCTGTAAGATTCCACAATTCTGCGACTACAAGCAAGTGATGCAAAAATATACAAATGCAAAAATACACAAATGCAAGAAACATCATTAATGGTTTGGATTTTGCCATGATTGTATTGAATTGCGATGGCTAATAGCTTTTAGCAACAAACAAACTCAAGGCTCAAGTCTGTGGTTTTGAGGTCCAAAATGCACAGCGGTTTGAGACCGTTTTAACAGCCCTGGCTCAATGCTAGGGGATTCTGGGAACTGTAGTTTTTGGAGAGCTCTGGCGCCATAATAAACTGCAACTCCCAGGATTCTCTAGCCCTAAGCCAGGGCAGATAAAGTGGTATGTAGTTGTGTATCCCTGCATATGGCAGGGGATTGGACTAGATGTCCTTGTGGTCCTTTCCAACGCTTTAAGACTCTACGATTCAGAGGAGGTTTGCCATTGTCTTCCTCTGAGGCCGAGAGAGTGTGACATGCCCAAAATCACCCAGTGGGTTCTCATGGCTGTTGGGATTTGAACCCCGGTCTCCCAGAGTCTTAGTCCAACCCTCTTCATAGGGCTTAGTAGACCACAAGATAAACATGAGCCAACAGTGTGACATGGCAGCTGAAAGAGCCAATGCAGTTCTAGGTAGAAGTATAGTGTCTACGTTGAGGAAAAGGTCTGGTGCCGCAACAAGCTTCAATCCCCACAATTCCATTGCATGGAGCCATGGCAATTCAAGTGGATTATTTCTTCAGTGAGTAGCAGATATCTTCTTTTCTGGGCCACTTTCCCCCATCATTTCATTTTCCTCTCCTGCCCTTTTCTCCCAGCGGCTCAGAGAATTAATGAGACCTGACAGGTTGCAGTTTCTCCCTGCCTTAAAAACTGCAGCCGCCAGACGTCTGCCTGCTGGAAGGAACGGCTCTGTCTGGCCCCATCCCACCCCGATTTGTGTTTGTGTGTGTTTGTGCGTGTCTTTCCCCCACCCTCCTTCAGCTTTTCATGTCTGGAGGATGGGAGCTATAATCTTGCAAGGTGCCTTTTAATTCTCTTATGCAAGAGTAAGAGATGAGGCCGGCCAGCGTCCAAGAGCCGTGTGCCGTTTGGCTCTTTTGCTTGGAGAAGACACTAAATATGCAAGAGAAATTGCATGGATGAAGTATTACCTTCTTCTATGACTTGTGTTGCTGCTCCAAACCCTGGCCATCTGGACGAAATCATTGCCAAAATACAGTGGATGCTTGAGCTTTGGGTCCAGGATCCCTCGCGGGTACCAAAATCTGTGGATGCTCAAGTCCCGTTAAATAGGTAAATGCCAACTATAAAATACACAAATGCATTAAGTACATAAATTCAATTGGATGAAGGAACGGAAGGCATGCTTATCAAATTTGCCCAAATTAGGAGGAATAGCTAATACCCCAAAAGGAGGGGATCAGAATTCAAAGTGACCTGAACAGATTAGAAAGCAGGGCCAGAACTAACCAAACGAATAAGTTAGAGAGCCAGTAGTGGTTTGAGCATTGGACTATGATCTGGGTTTGAATGTCAACCCACTTAGTGTCCTTGATCAAGTCACATTCTCTCCATCTCAGAGGATGGCAATGGCCAACCTCCTCTGAACAAATCTTGCCAAAGAAAGCCCTATGATAATAGGTTTAGAGAACAGAATGCACAGCAATGGATTCAAACTACAGGACAAGAGATTCCACCTAAACGTTAGGAAGAACGTCTTGATGGTAAGGGCTGCTCGATGGTGGGATACGCCGCCTCGGAGGGTGGTAGAGCCTCCTTCCTTGGAGGTTTTTAAACAGAGGCTGGATGGCCATCTGTTGAGAGTACTTTGTGTCTTTTTGTATGGCAGAATAGGGTTGGTTTGGATGACCCTGGGGGTCTCTTCCAAATCTATGATGCTATGACCTTCTTCGTCCTTTGTATACACCAGGAGGTCACTAAGAGCAAATGTATAATGTATAATATATCAGGCTGGAGGAGAAGTGAATATAGCTGGGTCCTTGATATATTAGAGTGGGCCTTCGTTATCCACTGGGGTTTCGTTCCAGGACCCCCGTGGATAACAAAATCCGTAGACGCTCAAGTCCCGTTAAATACAATGCCATAGCAAAATGGTGCCCCTTACACAAAATGGCAACATCAAGGCTTGCTATTTGGAATGTATAGCTTATTTTGAGCACGTTCAAGCTGTGAATGCTTGAATCCGTAGATAAAAAATCCGTGGATAAGGGAGGGCCAACTGTCGTTATTTGTCTTTTCCCCTCCTTTCTACCATCTCTTCATCTTCCCTTCGTTCATCCTTTCAAGGGGGATGGAAAGAGACCGAAAGAGAGAAGGGTAATCTCGGTTCTGTTGTGAACCGAAATGAAAAAGGCGGATAAATAGGAAATATATATCAAATTAGCATGTTCGGGAGCAGCTGTTTTGCTATTCTCTCTGTAGGGCAGATTTCTAGGGCTTTGACAAGCCGCCGCACACCTGAAGAAAAACAGCTCTCTGTTTCCCAGCGGAAAGCTCAAAGGCCTCCAGATGGAAGGGAATAATTCCTCCGCCGCCTTAATTTAGACACATGCAAAACACAATTAACCAAAGCCGAGTGTTGGGGTGTGCGGGTTTTGTGTGTGTGTTGTTTCATCTTATCTTCCTTGTTCCCTACCCGCCCCGATAATCCATTCAATGGGACTCACAAAGGGCTCCCTCAAAAAGCATCGTCAGTCGTCTCGAGTATCTTTTTTCTTCATCCGAAAAGCAAAACCCTCCGAAAGGCTGGCTGTGTCGTGTTTTTCCACGATAACCAAAGACGTTTCTTTGTTTCCTCGGCCCTTTCCGACTCATTAAACTCTCAAGGCAGAGAGCAAATGAGTTAAGACTCCGAATCAGCCAATTAGTAGAATAATAAAAATTAATCCATAAATGACAGAGGTATTGGCCGCGGCGGCGGAAAACACACCTGATGTTGACTGAGAATGAAATTGTCTTCTTTTGGCACTTTGGATTCAACAAGGTTGGCGTTCATGCGTCTGTCTTTGGAGATTTTGTTCTTGTGCCACCACCAACAAGATCCTAATGTTTAGGTTTTTCTGTTTCTATTCATCAGGGATGATAGGCGGATTCCATATTAATGGGTGGTGCAGTAGTTTCAGCGTTGGACTATGACTACAAAGACCAGGGTTCGGTTCCCAGCTTGGCCTCCAAACCCATTGGGTGCCCATGGGCAAGCCACACTTTCTCAGCCTCCGGAAGGCAATGGCAAACCTCTTGCCAAGAAAACCCCAGGATATGTTTGCCATAGGGTTGGAAACATCTTCAAGGCACACAACAACACAAATCCACTCTGGATTTTGGACTGAGCTATAAAGGAACCATCCAAGGCACGCAGTTTTGGAGAGGGCTTTTTTCAACATTAAAGAAGCCATCTAAATACCAGAGCGGACTAAAAAACAGTGGGTTCGCCACTCCCAGCGGGGGAAAATCCATTCGGCAAAAGGCACACTTTGACACCCATCTTCCCTTGAAAACGGAAGCACTACACAGAACGACACAGAAAAAAGCCATTACTCTCTGTTCTTGGGCAGTAAAGTCTGAAAAGTCAGCCTATAAACCTGGAATTGCAAATTGAAAGTAGGCTTCCACTCACTTCTGAGGTTGTGTTTTCAACCACAAATACGTAGCTGTAACACCCAAGGAGAGCCTGCTTGGTTTGAGTGTTGCACTACCGACTCTGGAGATCAGGGTTCGAATCCCGGCACAGCCATGGACAACCTTGTGCAGTCACACTCTCTCAGCTTCAGAGGATGGCCACGGCAAACCCCCTCTGAAGAAATTTGCCAAGAAAACCCTATGACAGGTTCGCCTGAGGGTTGCCATAAGTCAGAAACGACTTGAAGGCACACAACAACAACTGCTATTACATTCCACAATATTTGGGAATTACGATTTACAAGTAACATCGGTACAAAAACAATTACTAAAGAATGGTCTGGCAGGGGAAGAGGTCAATGTGGGGGGACTCATGAGTTATTGCCCCAAATGATGCCAATCCTAGTGATGGCACTGGATTTTGGAGACCTTGATGTTGCTCTTGGTGGAAAAAGATTGACCATGAGAACCACAAAGTGGCTTGTTCCAGTTTCAAAGCATGGCACCATGCGCCGGCTATGGTGTCCCTCTCCAAAAAACCCACACATCTGTTTGTGTGTTTCTCTTAAGATGGCTTGCCTAGTCTTTGGCTAATGCCCTCTGGCAC
This sequence comes from Sceloporus occidentalis, assembly GCA_023333645.1. Lineage (NCBI taxonomy): Eukaryota > Metazoa > Chordata > Lepidosauria > Squamata > Phrynosomatidae > Sceloporus > Sceloporus occidentalis. The sequence goes on along the minus strand of JALMGF010000064.1, from coordinate 2,821,768 downwards.
AAAGCGGGTAGATTGCCCCCCTTTCTAAACCTCACTCCTCTCCCATCCTCTGCAACTAATTTTATTTTTTATCCTTCCAAAGAATGAATGTAAGCAATCTGTTGCCATAGGGATGACAACCATACCATCACCCGGGAGCACATAAATACTTCAAGTGCCTGCCTTCTGTCAGCAGCAACCATTGTCAACTTTCCCCGCATTATTGTTCTCTTGGCTCTTGCAGCCTTTCAGTGCCTTCCCACTCCTCTCTGGGTTATTGGAAGCCTTAACAACAGGGGTTTGTATTATCTTGTCCCAGAAAATGTGGCGGCTTGCAAGCTCTCCAAAGTAACCAAGGCCATCCCCACCAAAAGGTGAACTCAAGTGGCAGATTCTGGGTGGCCTGAAAAGACAGCAAACTGTTAATAATTTCATTTGTTGCATATTCCTGGGTCTTCAAGTCATCCCCAACTTCTAGTTGTGTACATTCAAGTCATTTCCAACTTCTTGTTGTGCACCTTCAAGTCATCCCCAACTTCTTGTCCACCTTCATTCATCCTCAATTTCTTATCCACTTTCAAGTCATCCCCAACTTCTTGTTGTGTACCTTTAAGTCGTCCCCAGCTTCTTGTTGTGTACCTTTAAGTCGTCCCCAGCTTCTTGTTGTGTACCTTTAAGTCGTCCCCAGCTTCTTGTTGTGCACGTTCAAGTATCCCCAACTTCTTGCTCATGTTCAAGTCATCATCAACTTCTTGTTGTGCACCTTCAAGTCATCCCTGACTTCTTGTCCACCTTCAAGTCATCATCAACTTCTTGTTCTCCACCTTCAAGTCATCCCCAACTTCTTGTTGTGCACCTTCAAGCCATCCCTGTCTTCTTGCCCACCTTCAAGTCATCCCCAACTTCTTGTTGTGCACCTTCAAGTTGTTTCCAACTTCATGTCCACCTTCAAGTCATCCCCAACTTCTTGTTGTGCACCTTCAAGTTGTTTCCAACCTCTTGTCCACCTTCAAGTCATCCCCAACTTCTTGTTGTGCACCTTCAAGTTGTTTCCAACTTCTTGTCCACCTTCAAGTCATCCCCAACTTCTTGTTGTGCACCTTCAAGCCATCCCTGTCTTCTTGCCCACCTTCAAGTCATCCCCAACTTCTTGTTGTGCACCTTCAAGTCTCCCTGACTTCTTGTCCACCTTCAAGTCATCATCAACTTCTTGTTCTCCACCTTCAAGTCATCCCCAACTTCTTGTCCACCTTCAAGTCATCCCCAACTTTTTGTCCACCTTCAAGTCATCATCAACTTCTTGTTCTCCACCTTCAAGTCGTTTCCAACTTCTTGTTCACCTTCAAATCATCACCAACTTCTTGTTGTGCACCTTCAAGTCATCCCCAACTTCTTGTCCACCTTCAAGTCGTTTCCAACTTCTTGTTGTGTACCTTTAAATCATCCCCAGCTTCTTGTTGTGCACCTTCAAGTCATTCCCAACTTATGGTGACACTAAGGGCTTTTCTGGGGCTGAGTATCTGCAACTTGCCCAAAGTCACCTGGTGGGTCTCTTCTGAAACGTCCTCCACCTGCCAAAAAAATAAGTTCTGCACTTTCAAGGATTCCTTTAAAGTTGTTACTAAAAGTCAGCAGGGATTCACCATGCTGGAAAGTGGAACTGGAAGAGGAAGCCATTTTTTGGATTCATGCAAAGGAAAGATGTTGGGTGTCTTTGCTGAGCCTCTCCTTATTATAACCCAAGTATCAGGGCCCAGAGCCCTTCGAATCTCCGCAGATATCTTGAGATGGACCAGTCTCCCCACATTTCTGTACAACTTGTGCAGGGTTTGTAGTTGCGTGTCTTGAGTTCCTCTCTTGGGGTATTGCATTTTTGGCTTGGCTTGCATTTTTCTCCAGTTGCTTCAGTAGCCTCATTTGTACATTTGCTGACCTGGGAGCCATGAGCCATCTTACAGAAAAACAACATGGATGCGGCGAGCCTGAAATTGACTCACCGTCCGCTTCATTTATGTTGCTCTGCAGGTGATTTGGGGATTTTGGCGACAATGCATTTCCGATATCACTCTCTTTGCACGGCTGCGTGTGATAATCATTCGCGCCACGGCTCACCATTTTCGCTTCATTCGCGGGATCCTTTCAGTGCGCTTTCATCTCTCTTGAATGCCAAAATTTGCCCCAGTGTGATAAACTCCTCTGCGGTCCCATCTGCCCGGTTGGCATCCCAATGTTCGCTTTTCCGAAATGTGTTTTAAATTTGCTTCCTGGAGATGCGTTCCCCGACCCCCCCTTTTTTTTCCCTGAGTAATTTTGGGTTGATTATTGCTTATACATGCAATTAGGATAATTGCGTCTGATTATGCAAATCAGGATCATTGTGTAATTAGAACATGGAACGATCAAGGATAATGCACCGGGGGGATTGCTTTCTCTCCCTCTCTCTCTTTTCCTCTTCTTTCCTTGCGAATACCAACTGCCGCGATGCAGGAGACGCTTGGTCGCCTCTCTCGGATGGAGGTGGCTTCTTGCAGAAGCGTGGAGGGATTTTTCGATGCAAAGCTTGGCATCAGAGCAAAATAAAAACTGGCTGCATTTTACGGAATTCAGAGCAAAAAATAAATTGGCTGATTTTTACAGAATTAAGATTAAAAACTGAATTTTTATGACCATCCATGCCTCAACGCTTCTAACACTGCAAAGAGAAACCCTACAAAGGTTACCATTTCATGCTAGAAAACCCTTGCGTATAGAGGTTTTGAAGCAGAGATGGGATGGTAATTGCAGGTGCGCTTTAGCTGTCAGTGGCATGGTAGCGGGTTCGAATCGGTGGAGATTTCTCAATAAAGCCCCAGATTCAGGGGGAAGGCAGGTTTTTAATGCTTTATGAAGCAGGGTAGACAACCCCACCATCTCTTTGCCCTTTTCCCCATCTGCTTGTTAACCACAGAAGAAATGGGAGCAACCACCCCAGTAAGGAAGTTGTTGTTGTTATGTGCCTTCAAGTCCTTTCCGACTTATGGCAACCCTATCCTGGGCAAGATTTGTTCAGAGGAGGTTTGCCATTGTCTTCCCCCGAGGCTGAGAGAGTGTGACTTGCCCATCGCCACCCAATGGGTTTCCACGGCTGAGCTGTGAATCGAACCCTGGTCTCCAGAGTCATAGTCCAACCACTACACCACTCAAACCACTACGCCACGCTGGCTCTCAACTCATGACTGCATGTCCCATTATCTGGTGGAGTCTCCTTCTTTGGAGGTCTTTAAGCAGAGGCTGGACGGCCATCTGTTGGGGATGCTTTGATTGAGAGTTCCTGCATGGCAGAATGGGGTTGGAATGGATGGTCCTTGGGGATCTCTTCCAACACTATGATTCTATGATCCATATTAATACCAGATAATATGTATAAGCAACTAAACTACGGCAGGCAGGCAGAAAGAACCAGCTCCTGGTGAAGCCGATCCGCTGACCTGGGAGATACCAGCTCACTACCGCTTATGCCAGGAAAGTAACTGCCTTCCTCAAACATTGTGTTACTTTTAAGTCGTCTATTCATCCTGCTTCCATTACCCAAAAAAGGTAACTTGTTTTACCTTTTGACATTACCTCCAAGCTTTTGAGGGGACACTCCATTTGCATTGATTTTGCTGTTGAGTCTTCCAGATCCGATCACTTGCCCATCCAGCTCCATACAGACTGAGAGCATCCTTGCATTTCCCATGCGTCTGGGTACCTTTCCAAGCATCATGAAAAATGATTTAAAAACCCAGCCACAGAAATAAGAGGTGGGTTTTAGCATCACGCCGGTGTTTCTCCTCGCCGGATGCTTTTCAGAGACCAAGATGGATCGTAAACAATTATGAACGCAAGTCTCCAAGGGGGAAGTGGATTTCGTTGGAAGCAACTTCGTTTCCTTTTGGCCAGGCGCCCAAGCGCCAGTTGACGGCTCCTTCCTGTTCTCATGAAAAAGGAGACGCTGGGGGTCTTGTTGCCTTTCGTTTTCTGGTCTCCGCAAAGCCAATAAACACCATTCCCCTGAATGCATCGGATAGATGTTATTAATAGAGCCGGAGCACATTATTTCAAAGTGGTTAGTTAGATCTTTCCGGGCCACGATTCTGGCAATAGGCCTCATTTCGTACCAAACAATTCATCAGGTTCACTTCAAAGTGAGGCACGTGGTGCGCGGTGCATTCGATTCCTTGTTGGCCTCTTCCGCTTTGAGCTCAGCAAGAAGCGGCTACCGTTTCTGGCCTCTCCAAGGGAAGAGTTTTGCAATGTGACTGTGACACCAATCGAAAATAATCAAAATAACGAGTTTTCCGCTATGAAATGAGCAAGAACTGGCTACGTTTCTGGTCTCTCAAAGGGCTGCCATGATGCAGGAGACACTTGGGCCACATTCCCACTTACAAATCAATCGCTTTGCGAACTGAATCAATGGATCGGTTTGACAGTGGAGCGTAGTTCACACTACATTCGCCCCAACAGCATTTTGTTGCTGCAAAATAAAATAAAACAACCCACTTGCAGTTCACATTCATGAATGAATTGGTTCAAAATGGACCCGCTCCAGCCGGCCAAAGGGCAAATTTCTGTGACTTCTGCCGCCCAAATGCGTCAGCCCTGCAAATAAAGACGGAGCCGACGATGAGGATGGATTCGAAGCACCGACAAGGTGTCAAAATACAAATTCAGCTCTAGATTTTTGTGGGCTTTTTGGGCTACCTGGCCATGTTCTAGAAGAGTTTATTCCTGACGTTCGGCTCTTCTAGAACATGGGACCACATAGCCCCAAAAAGCCACAAAAAATCTGTGGATGTCGGCCATGAAAGCCTTTGACTTCACAAATCCAACTCTTTCTCTGCATGTAAAAAAACATTTAGGGATGTAATGCAATACAATATGACCTAACTAGTTATAAATCTAAAACTATATACCAAGAAAGATAAAATAAATCAAAACAAATAAATACATTGCAAAGGGAAACAGTGGCTTCCAGCATACCTGAGGGAGGGTCGCCATAAGCTGGAAACTATGTGAAAGCACACAACAATAGCAACAAAAAGAGACGCCACTTTAATGGTCATGGCACCATGCTATGGAAATCCTGGGATTTGTAGTTTGTTGTGGCACCAAAGATGGAAATTATTACCAGATTGCCTTTGCAACATTTTGGGCTCTTTGGGATTGCCAGATTGCCTTTGCAACCAGATTGCCTTTGCAACATTTTGGGTTCTTCAGGGACGGCTTGGTCTCTTCTTACACTTCCACCATACGTTCTCTTGCGCTCCATCTTTGCGCTTGTTTCCTTCTGCTTTTGTCTAAAAATAGAGCTGACGTGAGAAGCAGCAATGTCTTTCCGCCTCAATTGCTGAAATGTTTACCATTTATTTTTCTTTTGGGCAGCGTTTTTGCTGTCCTTCCTCGCAAGGCAGGTCTCTTTGCCTCGCTTCGGGCGGCAAGGAGTAGAAATGGACCTCCTTCTTAGCAGCGTAAGTTTTCTGCGCCAAACTTTCCATCGTCTTTGCTGTATTAAAAAGAGCAGAACGTTCTCAACAAATGCAATATTTACTATAGACTTAGTGTTGCAGCAACTAGAACATGACTAGTAAATAATAGACTATTTACTATAGACTTAGTGTTGCAACAACTAGGAATAGGAATCTATATGGGATTATGGTCAAATAAGTATTCACAAGTATCTGACTTTCCTGGTTTGTCATTCAGTTTGGAGACCTTTTGTATGAAAGGGAACATATAATAATGTGCTATTGTGATTTTTTCCAGGGATCTATATGGGCAGAAGAAGCTCCGTCCAGAGGCTTCCTATGTGCTGCACGGTCCTAGCAATATTGTACATCTAAGACGGTGGACATCAGGGATCCAAGTATGGGAGATACCTCATCTGAAGCTGCCGACGGTGTCATAGACAGGTCTTGCAGTGATACTGACCTCGCTGATCGGGTAGCCTCTATCAATGTCACCCTCAACCCAGACGCCACCAGCTCAAACGGTCAAGAAACAGTAGAAGACAACCTCACCTTCTCCAACAATGTTGCTCCCGACAGCCAAAGGAATGGGGTGGAAGATGACTTGGGGACATCGGAAGAACTGGATGGGACTCACGAGCTTCATGCACCAAAGAGAGCACCCGCGCGACCCATCCTGTCCGGCCGGAAGTATTCGCTACAAGAAAGGCCTGCCGGAAACTACTTGGCTTGCACTGACCCTACAAGCTTTGGTCCTTACGCCACGGGGCCTTCCACCCACATCTCTCCCCGGATTCTCAGGCGGCCCACAATAGAGTCGCACCGAGTCTCCATCTCAGACGCAGCGGTAAGTTGGTGGTCTATGCTGAATGTACATTGGGCTCTTGGGTACCAAAATCCATGGATGCTCAAGTCCAATTAGATAAAGTGGCCTAGTGGCATGGTGTCCTTTATATTAAGTAGCAACATCAAGGTTTGCTTTTTGGAATCTATACATCTTTGGGATCTAAATATTTTTGGAATCTCTATATCTATATCCACTGGCGTTTGGTTGCAGGACCCCCTGCGGATACCAAAATCCATGGATGCTCAAGTCCCATTATATGCAATGGCACAGTGAAATGGTGTCCCTTATATAAATCAGTGGTTCCCAAACTTTGGTCCTCAATGTGTTTTGAACATCAACACCCAGAAGTCTCAGGCAGCTAGGTCATCTGTCAGGAATTCTGGGAGCTGAAGTCAAAAACATCTGGAGGAGCAGAATTTGGAAACCTCTGGTTTAAATGAGTGTTGACTCCTTTTGCACATTGGGCTCAGCTTGCAGCCACGGAACTAAGCTGCGGACAAAAAGGGAAAGCAGGAGCAGGAATGGAAGACTGGGACTTTTTAAAAGCAGCAGATTGTGTGCCATTCCTTATTAATAACTTTTACCATCTTGACCAGCTTTGAGGTTCCTTGGCCAAATGTGTTCTGGTTTCATCTGTGAAACATTGGAAGGTATGCATATGCTGATAGTCATTCAAAGGTAAAGTGTGATGAACTTCACTACTCTGTCCAGGAGATCCAAGACCATCCATGTTGCACACATACCAACATCTAGCCATGTTGGCCATATAGCAAATCCAATAACATCCAAACAATGATACCTTTAATGGACCAACCAAAATGCACAATTACAGCCCAATAAAGGTATCACTGTTTGGATGTCATACCAACAACCTCACCATTCTTCTAAAGTAATAAACTGGGAGCCAGGGCGATGTAGTGGTTTGAACTACAACCCTGGAGTAGTTGAACTACAATTCTGGAGACCAGGGTTTGAATCCTGGCTCGACCACTGGGTGTACTTGGGGCAAGTCACGCTCTCTCAGCCTCAGAGGAAGGCAAGGGCAAACCTCCCCTGAACAAATCTTGCCAAGAAAACCCTATGATAGTTTCACCTGAGGGGCGCCATAAGTCGGAAATGACCTAAAGCAGTGATGGCGAACCTATGGCACGCATGCCAGAGGTGGCACTCAGAGCCCTCTCTGTGGGCACACATGCTGTCTCCCTCGCACAGTTTGCCAGAGTTTCTTACTAGAAAGCCAGAGGGATGTGGCACTTTGCAATAAATAAGTGGGGTCTGGGTTGCAGTTTGGGCACTCGGTCTGTAAAAGGCTCACCATCACTGACCTAAAGGCACACAACAACAACAACAAATAAGAGTACAGTGTAGTGGTTTTAGTGTTGGACCACAACTCTGTAGGTCAAAATTTGATTTCTAGTTCAGCCGTGGAAAACCAGTGGGTGACCTTAGGCAAGTTGCACACTCTCAGCCCCAGAAAATCCCGTGATTCAGATCGCCATAAGCCAGAAATGACTTGAAGGCACAAACAACAACAGTAAGAGCTTATATATTTAAACACTCCACCCTTTTCTGTCTCGAAGATGGCACAAAGTCAGCTTGGAGGAATGCATTTGCTTCAGCGCACAGCCTCGGGGAGATGTATCTGCGGCGGCAGCTTGCTCATGACTATTTTATCATCTGATGCCTGTGACGCTGAGCATTGGGGCCGAAAGTATGCTGCTAATTTTTTAAAAGGAGGGCAAAAGGTGGGCGTTAGCCAGATTGTTGGCAAGCGGTGCTTTTGAGCGGAAAGATATAGTAGGGTTTTTGTTTGCTGGGATTGTCTTCTTTTTCTTAAAGATAAGGGTAAATATTCTTCAGAGTGAGAACAGAACATCATCAGAACCTTGCGCCACCATAAAGGCGAAAAGGTTCATTGTGTGACTTCGGGATCCATCGGTTTCTGTAGTGTTATCTTCAGGTTTCAAATGCAGGAAACGCAGAGGAAACAAATCTTTGTCTGTGAACGGCGGCTCCAAAATGGGGTTTTGAAATGGAAGCATTTCATAATCGCTCTGCGACATTTCTGCGCAAAGTCCAAATATATACAAGATAAGAATAGACTGATCCATTCATGACAGCCGCCGCCAGAAATAATCTTATCGCAGTGCCATGGGGATTGAACATCTGCCTCCAGGGAAGAAAGCCACGAACCCAGTGCCTGCTTTATTGGGAGGCAAGGTAGTGCAATGGTTAGAGTGGGGAAGTGTAAAGACCTAGGTTTAAGAGACCACGGCGGTGTAGTGGTTATCATATTAGACTGGAGATCCACTTCCCCAATGAGCACTGAAATCTGTTAACTTGACTTTGGGGCAGTCTGTCTCCCTCGATCTGACCTACCTCACAGGGTTGTTGTGAGAATCCAGTGAGGCAGATGGGAAGCACCGTGAATACACTGAAGGAAAGGCGATCACAGGTATAATAATCCAACTGTGACACTGATTCATTTTGTACTATTTAGTATTTAGTGTTACATTGGGAGAGGGACCAATGTTTTAGCTCCAGTCCAGAAATGAAATGAATACCTATTATCTTCACTCTTCTTGGTTCAGATCTATCAGCAGTATATTCGGTACAGTCCCCGCTTGTGAATGTCTACCACGATTTCTGACTTGATGTCTCCGATAGAGACTTGCCAGCAATGATACTGTATCATGTTTTCTTGAGTTGCTGGAACGTTTCCATCTTGACCGCTCTGTGGTTGCTTGCCCACATCTGTCCCAGTTTTAGTCTGTGGGATGCTCCAGGATACTGAATCTGGATTTGTTCAAATATCATTGTCACCCACGTCGAGCATCTTTCCCTCCATTTCATTTTCGACCCCTTTGGACTATGACTACAGAGACCAGGGTTTGAATCCTGACTCAGCCACGGAAACCCTTGGGGAAAGTCCCACTCTCAGCCTCAGAGGAAGACCATGGCAAACCCCCTCTGAAGCGACCTGCCAAGAAAACCCCACAATAGCCCTAAGTCGGAAACAACTTGGAGGCACCCAACAACAGCGACATCTATGTTTTAAGGTTAAGTTTCAGCACTTTAAAATCCGAGACGAAGCCTCTTTCAGATGCATCGCACCCTTGACATGAAAGCGGTAAGAGAATTTGCCAAACGCTGTGCCCAAAGCCGCTTCTCTTCTTATTTGGGAGCATAACCATTTTGTCACCCACGGCCCTGATTTGATGCAAGTAGAGGTTTCACCCTATCTTGCCCATGTGAGGACTGAGGATAAAGGCACTAAGAACAGGCGTTAAAAGTTTCATCCCTGCTATGGAACTTCTTTTGGCATCAAAAGACATAATGCAATCTTTTGGCACCAAGAATGGGCCGAAAGCTTTCCATTGTTGGCTCGCTGGCGGCTCTGGCCGCTCTGCAAGGCTGACATCTGTGCTCTTTCTGGAGCATTTGGCAGGCTAGTTCTGCAGAGATCTTTCTCTTTCTGTGCCCTCTGCAGCAGTCAGATGTCTCCGAAGAACGCCTTCGCAAGCAACACTCGGCTAGGGCCGCCTACCCCTATCCATCACTGTCAGCTCCAGGCGGCAGTGGATCCATCATGCTGCGGTTGCAAATCATTACACCAGTTAAGTTGCCGTCTTGGTAAAAATGAAGATGGAATCGATCTGGTGCCATGCTTTGCTTATGTGTGCCCAGCAGTCAGGAGCCAAAATGTATTGGAGGTGTCTGTAGCATGAACTCTTGCAGACTTCATAGGATCACAGAGTTGAAAGACACCACAAAAGCCATCTAGTCCAACCCCTTGTCATGCAGGAACTTTCAAACAAAGATCCCAGACAGATGGCCATCCAACCTCTGCAGAAATGGGTTATTCCTAGGAGGAGTGGCAACTGGCATTGGATACCTCTGTCCCCCGAAGCGGATGACGCACTGGTGTGGCGGACAAGTGGTGCAGGGGTTTTTTTTAGTGTGCAATTTGACAACAAATGTGCAGTTGGGGGAAAATGTGCACTTGGAAAAAATGTGCAGATGGAAAACTGATAAGGTGCAGTTCAAAAAGGGTTTAAGAACTTCATTAGTGAGATCCTACATTTGGAAGCATACTGTATACACTCAGCTATAAGTCGACCTCATGTATAAGTCGAAGGCAGATTTTGGGGCCAAAACAATGGATTTGGATATGACCCATGGATAAGCTGATGGCCCTTGAGGTCTCCTCCAACTCTATGATTCTACGATTCTATGTTGTTGCTGTTGTTTCTTATCCTTCTCGCCCCATGAATCGAGGGAAACAGTTAAAAGACATCAGTTCAAATTCACATCCATTTAAAAAGACAAATAAGATCTGCATATATTAAAACGGTCTACATTTAGAACTCATAATTTAAAATGCACAATTTAAAAAATCGTCTGGATAATCCTTCCTGGGTCCTCCATAAGACAACAAGGGACTTGAAGGTGCACACACAACCACACAACCACACTCCTTAATGAATCTCATCCATCCCTTGGTAGGTCTGATCTGTTCTGGTTGTGTTATTCGGAAATAGTCTAAGACAGCGCAGTGACATATTCGCTTGCCCAAGGCAACAAAAAACCTTGAGGATCATCAGACTTGGGCACGCTGTCATGTTTGACGCATGGCGCCTCTGCTTTCGCACCCGGGTGCCGCAGGAAAATAGCATAACAACACCTTTGTGAAGGAGCACTGAGTGGGAAAGGTGAGGGGTGCATCCTTGTGAGTGGGGATGACAGATGGAGGAAAACAAAATGACGCTGGTTTTGCCTCCAAGGGCTAACCTTCACACTTCTGCCGACGCAGCTAAACATTGGAAAGTTTCCAGCTATTTTTCAGGAACGGAATTTGATGCTTCCAGGGCCCTGATCCACTAAGGCTGCATCCGCATGGCAGAAATAATCCAGTTTGGCACCACTTGAACTGCCATGGCTCAATGCTAGGCAATGGCGGGAGTTGTCGTCTGTTTATGTTCGTTCCTAATATATATTATATGCTATAATATATAACATATAACAGTAGATAATATACGTTATGTATGTTATACGTTAGTTCCTAATATACAAGAGGTTTCAATGTGCTTCTTCAAGTGGATCGTTGTTTAATGCGCTTTAAATAGATATGTTCCAGATTGCTTTAGTGGCTGTTCCAAATGAACATTTTCAAGTGGATTTTTGTTTAATGCGCTTTAATATTTTATATCCCAGATTGTTTTAGGGACTGTTCCAAATTAACATTTTCAAGTGGATTGTTGTTTAATGCTATTATAAAAATATCTATATACCAGATTGTTTTAGTGACCATCCCAAATTAACATTTTGAAGCGGATTGTTAATGCTCTGAGGACAAAAGAGGGAGAAATGAGGGCAACCGGGACATTTTACTCCTCTGTTTTTCTGCTTTCTCATCTGCATTTTAAAAGCAGATGAGAAAGCAGAAAAACAGAGGAATAAAATGTCCCGGTTTCCCTTTTCTCTTCCCCCTTCGTCCTCAGATTACTTCAATAGCTGCAAACTGAGTTCAAAATGCAAAGGGATTTTGGGGTCTGTCCCTAACAGATCGGTACAATTGGAGGGTATGGCTTTAGGCACCATTTTTGCTCCAATGCTTTTCGAACTAACATCCTGCTTCTCTTTCTCTGTTTAACCTCCATAGGATTGTGTGCAGCTGAACCAATACAAGTTGAAAAGCGAGATAGGAAAGGTAGGTTATTGCAAATATAATTATAATTATATAATTGTAACCACATACAAAAGGGAAGGGCAAATCCTCGACCAGTTTACTGAAAAGCAGCGCTTCTTTTGTAATGAAGTGGAATAGTCAAGAGCAAGATCAGGTTCATCTGTACTCTGAATACTATAACTATAGTTGCAAGCAATTATAGTTTTTGTTTAATTAGTACTTTATACTGTTTATGTGTGTGGCTTTCTGACATTTTCACTGCTCATAAAGATTTAAATAAAAAGGATATTAAAGTAGGATGGGTTTGGGTCCATGGTAGAAGGATAACCTATATTCAGCCAGCATCTGGACAGGTTGCTTGGTAAGGTATCATTCCACCTGTCTGAAAATGATGATGTCCGAAATGTTGCCCATCCTTTCTGCCCAGTGGATTATGGTTTTGACTGGGCATAACTGGGAGGGGAACTGCAGACACGTCTCGGTGAACCAAGCCTCTGACAAAGAAGTTCCTTTTTTATAGACTAGAGCATTACGCTGCATTGTTATAGTGCTATTATTCCACTTTAACTGCTACGGATGCCTCCTGTTTAATTTTGGGATTCACAGTTTGTTGTTGTGCGCCTCCCTTTCTAACTGATGGTGTCCCAAAGGTGAACGTTTCATGGGGTTTTCGTGGCCAGATTTGTTCAGAGGAGGTTTGCTATTGCCTTGCCCTGAGGCTGAGAAAGTGTGCCCTGCCCAAGCTCACCGGGTTTACATGGCCAAGCTGGGATTCGAATCCTGGTCTTGGAGTTGTATGCCACACTTTGGATATAAAATTTGCTGAAACATGGGTTGTTGGTGGTGGTATAGGAACTTTTACATGTTATTTCTGGCTCCGGCACCACATGTTCTGTTAAAAAAGGCATCCGCTTTGTTAACCGAGGCATATCTAAATCTTTTTGGGCAGCAACTTTTTAGGCGCTGAGAAAAACCCAGATTTTCTCAGCTCTACTATAGGAAGCAGGTTGTTGGCAAACCCAAGAGCAGCTGGTGCCACGATGGAGGTTCTCTGGAGGAAGCGGCACCGATGCCAACCTCCTGGCGCGGAGATCATGACGGCGTATCTCAAAATATACCCATGGCAGGTCTCCTTGTCCTGCCGCACCTGAGCTCTGCGTGACAAGGATGGGAGATGTGGTTTTTCCCTTGATGGGAAAGCCGCAGCCTGGAACCGATGGAGGACGATTTGTTCTGCCGGTTTAAGCGTTGGAGTTGGTTCGTTGCCTGCTTTTGGAACTACTTCAGTTTAATTGCATTTCTGCAGAGTATTATGATTGCTGCACATTCCCTTCCAAAGGCATTAAAAGAAGCCGGAGAGGTTTGCCACTGCAGCTTTACAGGAGAAAATACTGATTCCCCCCCCCCCCCCCCCCAAGTTAGCAAAATAACAGAGGCTTAAAGACTTCACACATTTCATCAGTGGCATTTTGTGCGGTCTGGATGAAAAATCCCCCTTGGAGGTCTTTAAGCAGAGGCTGGATGGCCATCTGTTGGGGATGCTTTGATTTGGATTTCCTGCATGGCAGAATGGGGTTGGACTGGATGGCCCTAGTGGTCTCTTCCAACTGTACGATTCTATGATTCTATGAGTTATAGGTGGAATTGGAAAGGTCTTCCAGCTTGTTTTTTGTGGGTTTTTGGGGCCACGTGGCCATGTTCTAGAAGAGTTCATTCCTGATGTTTTGCCACTATCTGTGGCCGACATCTTCAGAGAATGCATCTTGACATGGACATGATCACGGTGTGTTCCTTCCCAGGGTTCCTACGGCGTTGTGAAGCTGGCCTACAATGAAAACGATGACCAATACTATGTAAGTGGCTTCCTGAACCCCCTGCATGCTGGCTTTGGCGATGGGACCCAAGAGCCTTGTTGTCCAAACAAATCAATGTCCCAAATTCTGGTGCCTCTTCTGGTGCCATTGCTCTAATCCTCTTCCATCCTTTCCAGCTGTTTTAAGCTGATAAAAGACATTTTGCAAGGTGTATCTCTTGCATCCTTCTCGTTTTTGCCCATGGGGGTCTTGCTATTCAACCTTCTTTGGATTACTCTCAATTCCAAGGGTATGGGAAGTATGGATATATGGACCCACATATGCAGACCCTGACAACTCCTGACCATCTCTATTTAAAAATATTTTAATAATTTGCAAAATTGTGGCCTCCAAACCATCGCCAAAGACCCCAAAACAGGTGCATAGTACCCTTCCATTCACCCCAAAAGATACCCTTTTCCTTGGCCCTACAGCATCCAAAATACCAACCAGAAATGATGTGACTTTATCCATCGCCATTTTGGCCAACGTCTTGCCAAATATAGGGAGCCTTCTGAGACTCGGTGGTCAGATTTCGGGACAAGGATTGAAAATTCACCCCTGCTCCACGGGCAGCTGCTCACCTCTCTTTTCCCCCCTGTTCACTCTCAATACTCAGTACTATCCTTCCAGGTTCCTGGAGCCATTTTCACAAGGGAAATTGGAGAAAGCGATACGAATAACTCAACGCAACCTCAGAAGAAAAGGCTCCAAATTGTATAATTAGCTAATGGTCGGTTCGCTCCTCCGCGCCTTTTTGACGGACGCGTTGTTTTCTTTCCAAACTGAAACAGACCCCACGTTCTTTTTATTGCCCACTTGGCAGGAGCCTCGGAATAATAATATATACACCGAGTGGGCGAAGGGACGCTTTGTGCAAAATTACGCCAGGCCACCAATTACCCATTCAAAACCCTGACAGCTGGAAACAACTTGGAGTTGGGTTTCCTGCTTGTTTTCACCTCTCCAACGTTGTTTTAATTTTCCAGATTGGGAAAAAAAAAAAAAAGAGAATCAAATGAAAGAGTAGTACTCCAGGTCTCCATCCTGAGATCCTGCAATGAGGAGGAGACTTTACTTTGGGGTTGCTAATTTACTCTCCCGGAGTTGTGTAGTGGTTGCTCATTGCAGCCTCCCCAATTCTGCAACCTCAGACTGAATGTAGACGTTCCTCATTGGAATAAACACTATTTTCTAACACGTCTCATCTTTCCACAGGCCATGAAAGTCCTCTCCAAAAAGAAGCTACTGAAGCAATATGGATTTCCACGTAGGTATCCGTATATGTATAGTTTTAAGGCTTTGGAAAACAAGTACACTATGTCAAGTTATTGGTCCACCTCTCCAAATATTGTCTGCTCCGAAGGATAAGGACAAGGATGCTCCTTGTCATCCTAAGGGGTTAAGCTGATCCCAAGCAACTTGTAAAGTTCCTTACCTCTGGTTTTCTCACTCCAGGCCGGCCTCCGCCTCGAGGATCCAAAGGAACTGCCGGTGGGACCCCGAAGCCGATGGCCCCGCTGGATCGCATCTATCAAGAAATAGCCATCTTAAAGAAGCTGGACCACATCAACGTAGTCAAACTCATTGAGGTTGGTTGGCTTGCTTGAGTCAAGGGCAGGTCCTCAGCTTTGGTTTTGCAGCCTTCATCCCTTCCAGCCTCTCATTTCCGTGCAAGATATGGACAAATCTCCTCTCTTAGGGTGATACGATAGCCCTGTATAAATATTTGAAGGCATGTCATATTGAGGATGGAGCAAGCTTGTTTTCTGCTGCTCCAGAGAACAGGAGCAAGGGATGCAAACAATAGGAAAAGAGATGCCACCTAAACATTAGGATGAACTTTCTGATGGTATTTGAACACTCCCTCGGAGGATGGTGGCCTTCACTACCTATGAAAGGATGGCAAGGGCTGCGTCCGCACTACAGAAATAATCCAGCTCAACACCACTTTAATTGCCCTGGCTCAATGCTAAGGAATCCTGGGAACTGTAGTTTACCAGACCTCTCAGACAGGGAAGGCTAAACATCTCACAAAACTCCAATTCTCACAGTTCCGTAGCACTGAGTTAAAAGTGGTGTCAAACTGGATTATTTCTGCAGTGCGGATGCAGCCCTTGGTGCCAGATTTCTCACAAGATGCATATTCCTCTGGATTTGATCACTCTCCATAATAAAAAATCTATCTCGCCTCTTGCATAAGATCGACTTGCTTTTGTTGCCAAAGCACAACAAACGTACTAGGGATTCTTTATTTCCTTGTTGTTACGTTTGTTGTAAAAGGTACAAAGGTGATTTGTTGGGGGAAAATATTCTTTCTTTCATTCGTTCTTTCTTTTCTTTCTTTCTAGGTACTGGATGACCCTGCAGAAGACAATCTCTACATGGGTAAGTCATTGATAAGAATTTAAAAAGAGCTCTCCTTAATGTTACCAAAGGCCTTGGGATGGAAATAATATTAGTAATTATTAATTATTAATTAAGAGGGGTTTCCATGACCGAGCGAGGATTCAAACCCTGGTCTCACTCAAAGCCATGTTGGAGCAGTGTTAATAGTCTACTAATAGTAAAAATCACTGGGTTGTTTTTTTTAGCATTTCAAGTTCTGCTCTTCTTGCTATATATATATATATATATATATATATATATATATATATATTCAAAGACAGTGTCATTGTACTCAGCAAAATTTACCCATTGAGCTCAATCAGATTGTCTTCATATAGGACATGTGCTTTCATTACTCACTATTCCTAATTTCCCTTTTTCTTTCTTTCTCTTTTCTAGTGTTTGACCTCCTCCGAAAAGGGTAAGAAGATAACATACACAAGGATTGCATGTGCTGCTGTTGTTGTTGTTGTTGTTGCGTGCCTTCCAAGTCATTTCTGATTTAGAGTGATGCTCCTGTTTGGATTGTGGGTCTCTGCATCAAATATGTTCTTTCAGTAGCAATAGACAGAGGCAACGGAAGGTGTTGGTTTGTTCATTTGAGCATCATGTCCCAGCATTGCTCAGCTGTCGAGGCCTTGGTCAAGTTGGCTGGGGATGCTGGGAGACATAGTTCCACAAAAGCATGCTTCCAGGGGATCTGTGCAAACACCTTTTCTTACTCCCTTTTCCCGCGCATTTCCAGGCCAGTCATGGAGGTTCCATGCGACGCACCATTCACCGAAGAACAGGCCCGGCTCTACTTCAGGGACATCGTCTTGGGCATTGAGTATTGTGAGTCACTGTTTAAATTGTTATTATTATTTTAACAAAACATTCAACACATTCCACATATATCACATAGTTATTATATATTCTCCATCATGGTCTTTATAGTACATTCTTTCCAAGCTTTCCAAGCACAGAGTAACATTCTCTGTTTCAGGCTGCCTGCCCTTTTTCCTTGGAGGCTTAAACAATATTTCCAAATGCCCATCGGTTGTTTTTAAAGTTGCTGCAGCGCTAGGAATTTGGGGCCTGAATGAAAACTTCATTGCAGGGAGGACAGGGTTTTTATTTGAGAAGCAACAGCCTCTCATTGTTACTCTCCAGCTTATGGCCAACCCAAAGAAACCTATGCAGAGAGATTTTTGTAGCACCTTTGAGACTCACTAAAGAAAGAAGTTGGCAGCGTGAGCTTTCCTAGACTGAAGGCTACTTCCTCGTTTGCAAAATGTATGGTTGTAAAATGTGCATCTGAAGTAGCCTTAAGTCTACAAAAGCTCATGCTGCCAACTTCTTCCTTCAGAGGCATGTTTTACAACCATACGTTTTGCAAACATGCATCTGAGGAAGTAAGACTGAAGTCTAGGAAAGCTCATGCTGCCAACTTCTTTCTTTAGTTAAGCTCAAAGGTGCTACAAGGTCTCTCTACATACTGACTCCACAGAGTAACACAGCTATATCTTTGACTTCTACCACTAAACCTAGTGCAACCAAAAGGATCTCTCCTGGGTTACGTTCAGCTTTCTCTTGCCTCCAGTGAGACGTACTAAGGAACAGAGAGAGAAAGGCATGCAAAGTGCCATTGGATTGCAGCAGTTGTCATCTCAGACAGAATGGGTTCATTCTTTGCTCCACTTCTCTGGATCCAAAGACTCCTAGTACAATGAGGTTTATTCATCTCAAAGGCCAGTGTTCCTCGCCAAAGTCCACTTGCCTTTAAGGTTCAGATCTGGAAGTCCTTTTTCCAAGACCAGGATAGCCCTGTTCAAATATTTGAAGGGATGTCATATTGAGGAGGGAGCAAGCTTGTTTTCTGCTGCTCCAGAGACTAGGACCCGGAACAATGGATGCAAACTGCAGGAAGAGATTCCAGCTCAACATTAGGAGGAACTTCCTGAGAGTAAGGGCTGTTTGACAGTGGAACACACTGCTTCCTCGGAGTGTAATGGAGTCTCCTTCCTTGGAGGTCTTTAAGCAGAGGCTGGTTGGCCATCTGTCGGGGATGCTTTGATTGGGATTTCCTGCATGGCAGAATGGGGTTGGGCTGGATGGCCCTAGTGGTCTCTTCCAACTCTATGATTCTATCTCTGCATTCCTCCCTCTTGGAAATTTAGTCCAGTTCCCAAAAGCCAGGATGGTCGCCCAGTTTATTATAGGAACGTTGTGCCTTCCCTTCATGAGTTTCTGCTACGAAGACGGGGCCAAAGGAAAATAGTTCTGCTGGATGTGAGGCAGCTTCTGCCCATGCGGTGTTTGTTTTGCTTTCGTTGCCAGTCCTGTGCGTGTGTGTGTTTCTCCCATGGGCTGCGTTGGTTTTATTTTGCAACAGCCTTCCATTTCTGAGTCATGTGTTTTGATAGGGAACGATGCCACCCTTCTGCAAGCCTGGTGTTTTTGTTGAACATGGCAGGCCGTGATGTTTTCATGTCGCAGTTCTGTGGTTAACACAACATTCAGGAATCTGACATTTATCATCCCGTCCTGGGAAGCCCTGCCTTGTCAGGGATGGGCAGTTTTCTCCCCGTAACAAATGAAGCAGGTTCTTTTCGGATATAGAGGCAATAAAGTCACTAGTGGGTGGAAGGAATGATATAGTTATTACAGAGCGGGCAAAACTTTTTTGTTGTTGGGCTCCTTCCAACATAGGATGACCCTAAGCGTTTGCATTTGCGTTCCTCCAAGGCTGAGACAGTATGACTTACCCAAGGGTACCCAGTGGGTTTCCATGGCTGAGAAGGCATTCGAACCCTGTCCCCAGAGTCAATGGAGTTTATCACATGTGCAAAACTGGGATTTAAAGTGAAAAAACCCTCGCAAAAGCATATTTATTGTCAGATGACATCCGGGGTTAACCCAACATTAACCCAGACAGAAAGTAGAAAGGACCCACAAAAGTGCAACTGATTTTCAGACTGTTAAGGTGCATTAATGCGACATTAACCCAGCTAGAAAGTCGACACGATGCAATTCTTTTTACTTCCGGAGAATAGTGTTTTGTCGACTTCCTAGCTGGTTTAATGTTGTGTTAACCCCGATGTGTCTGAAAATCAATTGCACTTTTGCATGTCTTCTTAGTTTTTTGGGCGGGTTTAAATCCTGTTTTAAATCCTGTTTCTGCCCTGGATGCCTCCTGTGTGATAAACTAGACCAACATTCAAACCACAATACACTGGCTCTAGGCAAAACTTGTAGATATTAAATAAAGTCAAGTCACACAGAGCAATTTACGTCGCCAGTTGGCTGTTGGGAACCCAGAGCAGCAACAATGGAGATACTCCTGGCCGGTTCTTCTGGTCTGCATTGACCTCTCCAAATTCATCCAGATTTCCTCCTATACCTTGGAAGGAGCTGCACCATCAAGGCGCGTCCCTAGGCGAAACGCCAAAATGTTAAAAATTGCATTCTGCGCACGTTGTTGTGCGCCTTCAAGTCGTTTCTGACTTACGGCGACCCTAAGGACAACCCATCTTGGGTTTTCCTTGGCAAGTCTCTTCAGAGGGGGCTTGCCATGGCCATCTTTTGAGGCTGAGAGAGTGGGATTTGCAATAGTCACCCAGTGGGTTTCCATGGCTGGCTAGATCTCCAAAGTTGCAGTCCAACAAAGTTGCACCACGCTGGTTCTAAGGCCCAGAAAAACCCTGTTTCTTTTTTAAAAACCCTCCGATAACAACGAAACCTCGAATTGTTCCTGACAGTGTGACAAGGATCAGAAGGTGCAGCATCGATCTCTCTCCCTTTTCCCCCCGCTGCCTTTTTTTCCAACTGCGTTCGTGCAACGAATTGTAATGTCTTTATCGATTTTGCCTCCTGGAAAATGGTGGCGGCTAATTTGGGGATTAGCTACACAAGCCCCTCTAGGGAGCCATTTGCTTCTGTTGCTTGAGCAATTGGGTTTAGAAAGAAGAAAGGGAGAAAGATGCTGCCGCTGAGTCCTTCCTAAACAATAGGGAAGTTACAAAGCCAGGCTTTTGTTTCTTCAGTTCAGAGTCCTGTCCTTCTGCAGCTCCTGGCATCCTTTTCTCTGCTGGACAACTTCAGTGCCAGAAGAAAAGTTATTATATTGTGTTATGTTACGTTATTTTATATTACATTTCCTTTTTATGCCACCTTTCTCCCAGGAAGGGAGCCAAGGCGACTCACAAGATAAAAATGTATTTAGAAAACATCCAAAGAGATCTGTAACTTCATCCCTTCCCTATATAAAGGCAATCCACATTGCCAAAATGATCCAGTTTGGCACCACTTTTAGTGCCATGGCTCAATGCTATGGAGTTCTGGAAATTTGTGGTGGCACCAGAGCGGAGTTCATGCGCTGCTGTTGCTGCTGAGTGCCTTCAAGTCGTTTTCAACCCTAAGGTGAATCTATAATGAGGTTTGCTTGGCTTGGCTTGGCTTGGCATTCCCTTCCTCTGAGGCTGAGACAGTGTGACTTGGCCAAGGTTACCCAATAGGTTTCAAAGGCCAAGCTGGGAATCGAACCCTGGTCTCCAGAGTCATTGTCAAACCACTGCGCCACGCTGCTATGCTCTAGGTTCCCCCCAAACAGGCTTGCGGACCTCTTTCCCCATCCAGTTTCAAATATTAGTTAATGGAATATTTGATATTATATAATATAGAAATATGATATTGCATGAGTTTATATTTCGTATTATATAAAAATGAATTAATATAATATTATACATCATATAATGCCAGAGTGATGCACAGTGAGCCAAGAAACCCACCATCCAAGAGCAGCACCAGGTCAGATTTCCCCGTCTCCCTTCGCCTCACTTTCCGAAATCCTTTCTCCGCTCAGGGTACCACTGCAAGGCAAAGCGGATGGCTGAGCAAGACTCTCTGCCGCAGCAATTTGGGGACCGCTCTTTGTCCTTGAATTGCAGCGGGCGCCTCGGCTAATCCAGCGTAATATGGAGGAAGGGAATCTGCAGCCTCGGCAGGCAGCGCCACAGGCTTAAATGGACCTCAAGTACGCATGGCGTTTTCTCCTTCTGAACCACGCTGGGCTTGTTCAGAGGCTTGGAGCCACACCTCAAAGAAACACAGCTGGGAGGCTCCATTTAGACATTTTTCTCTTGCTTTCTCATTTATTCCGGTCTCTGTCTTTCATTTCGTTCAACAATTATGTCAAAAAAGCCACAGTCTATATAGCGGCAAAGACTGTTATCCTAAAGATATAAGATAGTCATCCTATGGACAGCTAACTGTTATCCTAGGGTTGTAAGACTGTCATTCTAGGGATGTAAGGTTGTCATCCTAGGGATGTAAGACTGTAATTGTAGAGATAGAAGATTGTCATTGTAGGGATAGAAGACTGTAATCCTAAGGATGTAACACTGTTGTCCTAGGGATATAAGACTGCCATCGTAGAGATGTAAGACTGTCCTAGGGATGTAAGACTGTCATCCTGTGGATGTAAGACTGTCGTCTTAGGGATGAAAGGCTGTCATCCTGTGGATGTAAGACAGTCATTCTAAGAATGTAAGGCTGTTTTCCTAGGGATGTAAGACTGTCGTCCTGGCATTGTAAGGTTTTTGTCCTAGGGATGTAAGACTGTCATCCTACGAACTGTAAGACTGTCATCCTAGGAACATAAGATCATCATCCTAGGAACATAAGACCGTCATCCTAGGAACGTAAGACCATCATCCTAGGAACGTAAGACCATCATCCTAGGAACGTAAGACCGTCATCCTAGGGATGCAAGACTGTCGCCCTATAGATACAAAACTGTCATCTTATGGATGTAAGACTATCATAGAACCATAGAGTTGGAGGAGACTCCAAGGGCCACCCAGTCTAACCCCCTGCCATGCAGGAACTCATAACCAAAGCACCCCTGACAGATGGCCATCCAGTCTCTTTTTAAAGACCTATGGATGTAAGACTGAGCTACATCTTATGGATGTAAAACCATCATCCTAGGACTGTAAGACTGCCACCCCAGGGATGTGAGACTGTCATCCTAGGGCTGTAAGACTGTCATCCTAGGAATATAAGATCGTCTTCCTAGGACTATAAGACCGTCATTTTAGGAATGTAAGACTGTCATCCTAGGAATATAAGAGTGTCATTCTAGGGATAAGAAGACAGAAGAACCTAAACCCTAAATTTTACCATGCATTTGTCTATGTGTACTAAGAGCAGAGGCACTGAACCTAGTGACCATCTCTGTAATTTGTGTATCCAAATCATGAAGCAGAAGCGATAGGTAAAATGCAATCCAGTTCATCTCGTAATTTGCCGAATTGAACCCCTCAGGCGTCTCCGAATCTACTGATATCATGAATTGATCTTTCAATTATTCAATTTATTTCTACTGAATAATATTTTCACTGATTTGATTTATTTGTGGAGGGAGCAGATGAGCCCTCGCCTTGTGGCTTGGAAGTGTGCCCTGACGCACATTGCTGCAGCCTTGTGCAGCCCTGTCGCCAGCCTTTGTGTGCAGGTTGGCCAGTGACCCGCGAGGCGGCCGCCTCGGATTGCAGGCGCGCCACTGCAGCAATGCTCCTGGCACATTAGAGATGCAGATCACATCCATGTGCTGAAGCTTTTGCTGCAAAGGAGCAGCAAAGAGGCAAGCCTATGTGTTTGGCATCCGGGGTTTTTTATTTAGATCCGCCGTTCCAAATAGGCACAGCATCATGACTCTGAAGGTAAAATTATCTTGATGTTAGCGCTCAGTATGAATGCTTATCTGGTGAAGAGAAAGTGATTCATGAAGGTGACGGAGTGATGTTCCGGAGCAATGGTCTCATGAAACGGCTGGGCGCTCTTCCCTGCTTCTCCCTGCAATTCAGTTGTTGTTTTTCAGGGTAATTTGTCAGATTTCTTTAACACCAAGGAGCCAGTCTCATAGGACTGTCGGCCCTCCTTATTCACATATTCTTTATCCACAGATTCAACTATCCACAGCTTGAAAATCTTTTTAAAATTCCAAAAAGCAAGCCTCAATTTTGCCATTTTATATAAAGGGCACCATTTTGCTCTGCCATTGCATTTAATGGGACTTGAGCATCCACAGATTTTGGTACCCATGGAGACTCTTGGAACCAAACCCCAGTGGATACCAAAGGCGCACTGCAGTAATAATAAATAAATAAATAAATAAATAAATAAATAAATAAATAATGCCCCATTGTATTTAATGGTACTTGATCATCCACAGATTTTTGTATCCATGGAGGATCCTGCAACCAAGCCTCAGCAGATACCTAGGGACCACCATGCATTTGATTTGTCCAGAAATACAATTGCTTATTTAAAATGCAACCAAATTGGTAAGCGTCATTGGTGAGGGACAAAGGCTGCATCTACACTGCAGAAATAATCCAGTTTGACACCACTTTAACTGCCATGGCTCAATGCTATGGAATGCATCTGAGGACGAATCCCCTCTCTGCTGGACTACAGCCTCCAGACACCTCAACCAGTTTGGGGATTGTGGAAACTGTAGTCAAAAGGGACTTCGGACAGGTTTGGAAGCAGCTTTGCGTCTGAATTCTTCCCAAGTTCCCAAGATCTCCCTCTGGGTTTTTCCAGTGCATTACCAGAAGATTATCCACCGAGACATCAAGCCATCCAACCTGCTCCTTGGAGACGACGGCCATGTCAAGATCGCCGATTTCGGTGTGAGCAACCAGTTCGAGGGCAACGATGCCCAGCTCTGCAGCACGGCCGGGACGCCTGCCTTCATGGCTCCCGAAGCGATTTCGGATTCTGGGAAGAGCTTCAGTGGGAAGGTAGGGTTTTGATGATTTCATGATGTACAGTGGGCCCTCCACTTTGGCTGAGGTTAGGGGCAAAGGATCTCCATGAAAGTGGGGGGAAAAACACCTCTCCAAGAATTTCTAGGCCTTCCAGTGCAGCTCTGTGGTCAACATCTACCAGACGCTGACCACAGAATCACACTGGAAGGCCTACAAATGCCTAGAGAAGTGTTTTATCTAGTAATCTCTAAGTCCACCAGCACAACCTTATGGTCAGTTTCCAGCAGAGTTGCAATGGAGGACCTAGAGAAAATGTATTGTTCAAATCCACAAATAATCAAAGTTGCAAAATTCAAAGCCGCCAATATGGAGGGCTGACTGTTTTCGATTTATCTTTCTAAAAGAACAGAAAATGGTCTCTATGGGGTCCTTCTCTCTTATCTTCACAACTATCATACCTTGGAAAGCTTTCCTTTTTGGATGACAATTCCCAAAATCCCCGAGCCAGCTAACATGGCAACGTTTTTTCAGAGACCCACTGGCAGCTGGTTGAGCAATAAACTAGTGGCGCAGAATCCCCCGCGGGTTGTTGTTGCTGTATGCCTTTGAGTCTCCTCTGACTTATGACAACCCTATCATGGGGGTTTCTTGGAAAGATTTGTTAATAAGAGGTTTGCCATTGCCTTTCCCTGAGGCTGAGAGCTTGCCACTTGCCCAATGGGTTGCATGGCCAAGCTGGGAATCGAATGCTGGTCTCCGGAGCCATAGTCCAATGCTCAAAAACCACTACGCCAAGCTGTGGGTTATCATACGAACTGTAAAAGAGCGATCTAGGATGCCGCACCTAATTTGAGGATAAATTGGACAACCCTCTTAAAATTTAGGTTAAAAACTTGAACAGATTTGCCATCCACAGATTCAACACTGGAGGTTAGAGCTGTAAAAATGGTCGGGGGGGATGCAACAGCGAATCCCAAACAAAAGCACCTCAGACTGCAACCGTTTGTTTGACTTTCCATCCATATCTCTAATGTGTGGAATGTGCTCTTTTTCCTTTCAGGCTCTGGATGTTTGGGCCATGGGCATCACTCTCTTTTGCTTTGTATACGGAAAGGTAAGATGTCTCCGAAATAGTCTGGGCACGGTTTGGTTTGGAGAATGCAGGCTGGATAGACAGGGACAGTAAACCTGTGTAGCCCCAGGTTCTCTGGACTGTCTTTCTCCTGGCCAAATTTTAAAAAGGCACATTGCTTTTCTTGACACTCATAAACTGGCATCCTGTTAGTGACGTATGCCAGCATTAAGTCCAATGTACGCTTGCACGTGTCTCTCTCTTTTCTGGTTGTTGCAAAGGTTGGTATTCTCGTCCTCCCTCCACAATGTCCAAATCTTCTCCTGCTAATGTTTTGCTGTGATAGCTCTCCTGCTCCAGAGCCCTTATCTGGCTGATGGAGAAGAGGAAGCATCAGAGAAAAATCAGAATCATCCCAAAATGGGATTCAAGAGTCTTGCTATATTCCCATAGCTGGACACAGCATCACATTACACCTTTGGAGAACATAGGCTGTTCTCAGCAAATGATGCCATTAGTTTGCATCTAACTTTGAGGACATAATCGGACACTTCTGCAGTACCTCCTGACATGGAGCTACAACTCCAAGAGTTCATGAAGTATTCTCAGAGTTCACGAAGGCTAACTAATTTTGGAAACCTTTGGTTTGGTTTACAGTGTCCTTTCATTGACGAATTCATCCTTGCTCTTCACAACAAGATCAAGAACAAGCCTGTTGAGTTCCCAGAAGAGTAAGTAAAACTTTGCAGACCTGTAAACAGGTTCAGGATCAGAGCTTGGACATATTTATGCATTCATTCATTGAATGTATATCCCGTCTTTCTCCCAAGATGAGATTCAAGAAGGCTTTGCTGTTGTGTGCCACCAAGTCATTTCCACTCCATGGTGTGATGGTTGTGAGAACAAATTTATGCTCTTTGCCATTGCTGTGTCTCTGTTATGCCACTGTTGTGGCTTCCACATCTGGAGGACTTGAAAGGAATTAGGTCCAACTTGAAAGGAACTAGGTCCCAACTGCCTGGATAGTGCCTTTAAAGTTTAGACTAAAGCCCTATAGCGGATTCACTACCATATTAATGTGGGAGTCACAAGCCTCCATTGTGTCCAGTATAGCCAACCATATTTTGGAGTATGTCCCACAAGGGGTCTGCAAAGAAGTTTTGGTGGCCCACTGTGGCTGACTTACACAATGCCGTTGCTTGCATCTAGTCTGACTTAGACTCTGCAAGTTCAGTGTTGGTTGCCGGCTGCTTCAGCATACTCTGATGGTATTTTCTTTAAAGTCTGTGGTGTGGAAAGGCTTCTCAGGAGTGTGGGAGTTGCCCTTGCCTCTTTCATCGACCGACTCAGAGCAGTTGGGTTGGAGAGATAATCGGAGCCTCTTTTTGGGAAGGCAAGATCCCTGCAGAGTTAAAAGGAGCCACAGCAAATCTTAAAGGAGTTATCTCTGAATCCCACAAAGATCTGAAATGAATGGGTAGCTGCAAATGCCACATTGGCGATGGTCTTTTTAGCAAGGGGAAGGCCCCATTTCTGGAGGCTGGCATGATATGAATTGACTAGCCATGGGAATTTATTATTCCTCAGGTGTATTCTCTGCAGCCCCAGAAGCTAGAACCAGGTCTAATGGTTTGAAGTTACAGGAGGATAGATGTCAATGGAATATTAGAAGGAACTCTTTGACAGTAAGAGCGGTTCAGGAGTGGCACCAACTACCCAAGAAGGTGGTGGGTTCTCATTCTTTGGACGACCTCCAAAGAATACTTTAGCTGGAGATCTTGCACCGAATGGTGGTTGGACTGGACATCCCATGGATTTTACTAATTAAAAAAAAATTCAAAGAAGAGAAAATTTGCCCTTCCTTCCATAGGACCACATCTCATTTTAAAAGCCCCTTTGGAACAACTGTAGTTCAGGCCCAAGAAGTCACTACAAACAGGCCCAAGAAAGGAATGGCACAAAATGGGCATAGAGACGACAACAACCAGCAAAGCTCAACAAAACTTGCATGGCAGGGGGTTGGATTGGATGGTGCTTCTGGTCTCTTCCAACTCTATGATTCTATGAAAACCCAGGGATTTATATTGGGAGGACTCCTAGTCCTTTCAAAGAATCTGCTGGAGCTCTTGGTTGAATATTTGGTTGCACAGTGTTGCCACTCAGTGTTGTCCCATAATACAGTAAATGTGCAACTGTGCATGCAGAGATTTACATCTTTATCCAAGATGTGTCGGCCACTTTCTAAAAGAGTACCTTAAAGGTTTGGTGGAAGTATAGGGTTTTAGAATCTGAGAGATAGATGAGACCTCAAGGGCCATCGAATCCAACTTCTTGCCAAGTAGGAAAGTACAATTGCAGCTCTTCTGAGAGATAGCTATCCAACCTCTGTTTAAAGACTGGCAAAAATGGAAAGTCTGCCACCCTCCAAAATAATCTGTTCCGCCGTTGAACAGCCCTTAAGGTATATAGAGAGATCTTGTAGCACCTTTCAGACTACATGAAAGAAAGAAGTTGGCAGCATGAGCTTTTGTAGACTTAAGTCTACTTCCTCAGATGCTTAGGAGAATAAAGTTCTTTCCACTGTTTAGGTAGAATCTCTTCTCTTGTAATTTGAAATTTAGGAAACTTTTCCCTGAAGCTGCACCATCTTCAACCGATTACAGCCGCTTCCACCTTGGAAGGTTCGGTATGAAATGCCAAAGCGTCGCTTTCTCAACTCAGTAGTGTACGAAGGCAAAAATAATCTGACCTACTTGCATGAATTAAACCTTCCTTGCTCAGGGTTGGAGAAATGTAAAGATGATAGCATCATGTCCCGGCTTGGGAAAGAGCATGGAGGATTGTAGGTGGATGGAGAAATGAATGCAGGGAGAGGAAGGCTCCTCCCAAAACTGACACATTGTTCGAATGCAAGAAGAATACTTTGGCATTTATTTTGGCAGAGAGCGCTTACTGCTCTGAGCTGATGGCTATGAAACAGGAATCGTTTTTCTCACAGAAAGGGAAAAAAGAAGCACTGCTGCCTGGCATTCTGCTTGGGACTGAACGTCTTTGTAAAGGGCCTTGTGGTTGTGGTGTGCCTTCGAGTCGTTTCCGGAATGTGCTAGAGCCCAATGGAAGTGCCCAAGGTACATCAGAAGAGTCCAAATTCCTGATATGCATCAGAAATTCCCAAATGCACATCGGAGCATTGCTGCCAATGCCAGGTTGCACACATTTGCAGCTTGCTAACAGGGTTTTCTTGTGTCTCCTTGTTTTATAACACACTGTGATTTGCACAAATTGGTGTTACACATTTTTTCCTGCATTTACTTTGGATTGAGTGTTGGACTGTGACTCTGGAGACCAGGGTTCGAGTGCCAGCTTGGCCACAAAACCCACTGGGCGACCTCAAATCACCATAATTCAGAAACAAGTTGGAGGCACACAAAACACAACACAGGCATACATTTACCTTCTCCATTTCCCTCATCTCCCCTCTGCGCATGGGAGAGTGCTTTGAGTGGACTATGTCTCTGGAGACCAGGGTTCGATTCCCAACTCGGCCATGAAACCCACAGGGCAACCTCAGGCATGTCACTCTCAGCCTCAGAGGAAGGCAATGGCAAACCTCCTTGGAACACATCTTACCAAGAAAACCCCACGTAAGCCTGAAACAACTTGAAGGCACACAACAATCACCACAACCCCTCTGAGCAATGGGTGGGTCATTTGCCACCGTGGCACACCAGAGATCGAGGAAACAATGGCTCATCTGCAAGGGATATTAGCTGAGCTTTGCTTTTCCGGGCACTCGATGCTGCCGTTCCCCCCTGTCCTGGGCATCTTGCCCGCCGTCTCTATAAATATAAATATATTTAGTTTTATTACTCAGCTCAGGAGTGACTCTCCGTCTTCCCCTCCGCTTTCACAAGGAGGGATTACGTTTTAATGGGACTACGTGGCTGTGTTGAACAACCTTGCCTTTCCTCCAAACATCTCCCGGAGCAATAACTCTCCTCGCCTGACTTACTCTGACATCCCGGTGACCTATTCTTTCCCATCTAGAAAGGCTTCTCGGCTTATTACCGTGCGGCGAGACGGGGAGAAGGTGACGGCTGTGCTGACTCAATGTTTAAATGAATCCCATTAATTCGATGGAGCCAGAAAAGGAACTGGGGAAATAATGGAAACGGGGTGTGTGTGTGTGTGATCCTATATTAAAAATCACTGAACTGACTCCATCTCAGACCTCCCACAAACTCCTTGAGGCTGTGTTTGGATGTTGAGTGTATTTTGCCATGGCTACCAAAGATTTGGGGCTTCTGTTTACCAAGAAGCCATAGAAACTCATGGGCCTGGGATTATTTCATCTCGCCTGAGTCATTTCTTTTGGCAGAGTGGCTCATATATCCTCCGTGAAGATCGTAGGCCACAATCTTAAGGTTGCTCCTTAAACTTCATTTTGTTACATACAAACAACATAAATGTTGTCCAAAAAACAGAGCATTCTTTCAAGCCGACAGAGTCGTCAATGTTTTTGAATTGTCCTTTACTTACCTCAATGTCTTCTATTACTTTCAAACGTATTTATGCAGC
This sequence comes from Sceloporus occidentalis, assembly GCA_023333645.1. Classification (NCBI taxonomy): domain Eukaryota; kingdom Metazoa; phylum Chordata; class Lepidosauria; order Squamata; family Phrynosomatidae; genus Sceloporus; species Sceloporus occidentalis. The sequence continues at coordinate 2,792,116 of JALMGF010000064.1, read as the reverse complement.
ACTTCCTTCTGTAATCTATTGTATAAGAAAAACACGTTTTTACAGTTATCGTCTCGGCTTCAGATTTAAATAGACAAAGTGTTTTCTAGCTTATTCTGCTCTAGTTTGTTCGATTTAAACTATTTGTCTGTTGAATGCATATAAGGACCAAGGCTGCTCTTTAACATAAGAGGGGGGACCCCCCCCCCCACAAATAACTGTGTAATCCAGGAGTAGAAACAAAATTCTGGGAGGAGGTATACTCTTATCGAAATGCTGAATGAGGAAAGGTTTGATGCCACGGCGCCAATCTACAGAATCCTGGAATTGGTAGTTTCGGCAGAGAAGGCTAAAGACCTTGCAAAACTACAAATTTCAGGATTCTGTACATTGGCGCCAGGGCATCAGACATGATTTACACTGATTTACACTAGAAATGATGCAGTTCAGCACCACTTGAATTGCCATGGAGCCATGCCAGTGCTTCCCAAAGTCCTCTGACTGTTCTGGATTTCAGCTCCCAGAACAGAGATTGGTCAACGGTCAGGAATTCTGGGAGCTGAAGTTCAAAACATCTGGAGGACCAAAGTTTGGGAACCACTGGCGTTGATGCATCCTGAGAGATAACATGACAACTGTCTTTAAAGCCCAGAAGGAACTGTCATGTTGAGGATGGAGCGAGCTTGTTTTCTGCTGCTCCAGAGACAAAGACACGGCGCAATGGATGCAAACTACAGGAAAAGAGATTCCGCCTCAACATTAAGAAACACTTCTCGATGGTAGGAGCTGTTCAACAGTGGAATATAGACTGCCTCGGATGGTAGTGGACTTTCTATCTTTGAACATAGATTGGATCTTGGGCATCTTTGGGAGTGCTTTAGTTCCTGTGCAGCAGAAGGTTGGACTAGGTGACCCTTGTGGTCTCTTCCAACTCTTAAGATCCTATGATTCTACAAACTGTGGTCGGTTCTGCTCTGATCTAATGTGTTGTCCTTCCTTCCTTTAGACCCTGGGTCAGCCCAGAACTCAAGGACCTCATTCTGAAGATGCTGGAAAAAAACCCTGAGACCAGAATAACAGTCCCTGAGATTAAGGTAAATGTGGCACATGGGGCATGAAATTGAATGGTCACTTGCTCCAACTGAATATGTTAAGCTTTATAGCAGCCCAGTTGTCCATTCGAATGTTATTAACATTCTGGCCAGTGATGCATTTCAAGGTGTGGAAGCTCCTCTGGACAGTGCGCAAGTTATAGCAGTATGGCTTGGAAGAAGCTATTTTGGGAAGGCTAGATCTTCTTGCTTGTCCCAGTTGGGTTTTGTTGGCTTACTCTTTGGTAATTTGGCTCAACAAATAGTTGGACTAGATCCTAAGTCACACTCTCTCAGCCACAGAAGGAGGCAAACACAACCCCCCTCTGAAGAAATCTTGCCAATATAAACAGCGATAGGGTTTCACCTTGCGTTTGCTGCAAGTTAGAAATGTACGTAGGTACGTAGTAATAACAAAGTGGTTCAAAGGTTGCTATTGTTTTCTAGCAACTGGATGTAGATCTTAAGACTACAACGCCCAGAATCCACCAGCCAGCATGACCCTACTGTATAGGAAATGTACAGGCTTTTCACATCAATAATTAACTTGTATGTAGAGGGATAATATTCTGCTCTCACACAGTTTGGTTCGAAACCCAGACATCCAAGAGGTAAACACTTAAAGACTGTCTAAAGTTTTACCTACATTCACTTTTTAAAAACTCAAGGTCTTGCATGCAAAGTATTCCTAAATACAAAGAAAGCCCTTATCAAAAACATACTGATGCTGAATTGCCAGTTATCCTTAGAGCAGTGTACCCTAAAGCATTTTAAGGATGCTAAGTCTATGTCTCCCTCCAGTGTCAGACTTATGGAACAGCAATAGCAAAGGTACTAAGTACCTTTCTTGTTGTTGTTGCTGTTGTTGTTGTTGTGTGCCTGCAAGTTGTTTCTGACGTAAGGGTTTTCTTAACAAGCTTCAAAAGGGGATTGTCATTGTCATCCTCTGAAGCTGTGACTTGCCCAAGGCACCCAGTGGGTTTCTATGGCCGAGCTGAGATTCAAACCCTGGTCTCCATAGTCCAGTGATGGCGAACCTATGGCAGGCGTGCCAGAGGTGGCACTCAGAGCCCTGTCTGTGGGCACATGTGCCGTCACCCCAGCACAGAGTTTGTTACTAGAAAGCCAGAGGGACATGGCACTTTGCAATAAATAAGTGGGTTTTGGGTTGCAGTTTGGGCACTCGGTCTGTAAAAGGTTCACCATCACTGCCATAGTCATAGCCCCAATGCTCAAACCACGACACCATCCATACTGGCTCCCACTCGGCAACACTAAACATTGCTAATGTGGTCAAGAAATGGAGATACAACATACTGAAGCCCTGGCAGAAATATGCCTTTTACACAAGGTGACTCACTTGGTGTTCTAGGAGCAAGCTTCATTTGTGTATAAAAGTTTCCCTTGAGCTGATTCTGGATTCCGGATTTTGGAGACAACACTTGCAATGTTTAAATCTAGCAATCTGCAGAGACAGACAGAAAGAGAACAGATACTTGTCTTGCATCAGCTGTGAACCAGCAAAAGAACCTGGCCAAAGGCGGTCAGTAACACGTCCATTTTACAGACAAGGAACACTGAGGCTGAGAGAGAGGCAGGGAGCCCAAGGCAAGCTATGCCAGAAACAGACATTTTCCATTTCTAAGGAACAGCAAGAGGGGTCAGCATCCTGAATCCCCTTTTATAACCGGACAACACTGAGCTCCAAATAAGTGTAACAACACACATTCCCAGCCAGTACTCACCTTTCTTACAGGGCCATTGCAAATTTTACAAGTGGAATCAACACAGGGCCTGAACAGAGAGGCCAAAATAAAGCTGCTTTGGGTCTCTTTGGAGGTATGCTGTTTAAAAGACACACACATCTTAAGAGGCCAGAAGCTGCACCAAAGATGCGCTCTAGCATGGCTTTGGTGCGGCTTCCGGCCTCTTAGGGCGCATGCAGCATTTAAGCAGCATACCTCCAAATGCCAATGCCAATGAGTATCAGTTTGCTGTCCTAACTCATCCTATGGCAAAATATTGAAATAATCATGGGACAAGGGGAAGGATTTCTGACAAAGCGTTCCCTGTTCCTGTCCCATCACCGCATGCTCTAACATTATATATAGATATAGATATAGATAGATATAGATTGCATTTCCCCCCTTCTCTGTGCAGTTACATCCTTGGATTACCAAGTTTGGAGAGGATCCTCTTCCTTTGGAGGAAGAGCACTGCAGCATCGTGGAAGTCACAGAAGAAGAAGTGAAGAACTCGGTCAAGATGATTCCCAGTTTACCCGCTGTGGTGTGTATTCATTTTGTTATGGGCAATATGGGAAATGGCTTCCCGTCTTAGCAGGGATGTAGTAGTAAGGGGGGGGATGAGGGTATTGTCCCTCTAAAATAAGAATTACTCCCCTCCATAAAACGTTCCGTCTGTCCCCAAATTTCTAGCATGGCAGCCGAGCATTTAGAAATACCGTTTAGGCAGCCAAAGGAAAAGGATGCGCAGCCAGCCCTCCACGTTTGCAGCTTTGGCTTTTGCCGATTTGATTCTTTGCATATTTGTTTCACATGTTCCCTATAAAGAAATTCTGTGGGAAGTTGACCACAGAGTTGCACTAAAACCCTTCTCTAGGCATTTGTAGGTCCTCCAGCATGATTCTGTGGCCAGATTCTGGCAGATGTTGGCCATAGAGTTGCACTCGGAGGACCTGGAGATCCCTACAGAGGTGTTCTCTTGAGTAAAAAGAATAGAGTTGTTGTTGTTGTTTTATTTGCCACTTGTCCACATTTCTTTTTCCTCCCTTTGCTCCAGATTTTGGTGAAAGCCATGTTGAGGAAACGCTCCTTTGGTAATCCGTTCGAAGCCCAAGCCAGGCGAGAGGAGAGATCGATGTCGGCTCCAGGAGACCTATTAATGTAAGTATCTTTATGGACCTCTTTAGGGCTGCTTTAGGTCACCCTCAAGACCAACTGGAAACCTTGCTTGTGCCCTTCTGTTTCTTTTTAATAAGCAGACACAATATCCTAAGGATGGGAGGGATGCAGGCTAGATTTTCAATCCAACGCCTCCCTTAATCTCGGTTATAATGTACACCGTTCCTGCTTTGGTTGAAGGGCAGTCAATTGCAATTTTAATATCGTGTTCATTTCTCGTCGGAGGAAGGAGAATAGCTTCTATGCTCCGATGAAAGGAAATGAAGGCGCAAAGGAGATCCATTAGAGTATCTTTCCCGTTTCATGATCAATTGCTTTCAACAGACATCATGAAAGCAAAGGAGATTGGACCTGCGCACTGCGCACATCTTGCCCCAGGATTGCTTAAATGTTTCAGAAGCCCGTTAGGATTCACGCTTTCGCATTTAGCATTGCTCAATAATTCATGCTTTCTTGTTCTGCTAATTATGGATAGTTAGGTTCGTTGTGGTTTTGTAATGCACCCTGTAGTTACTTCCAAATGGGACAACCAGGCGTCCTCCTTCTGTGACTTCTAGATTCCCTTCCCTCCTTTGTCTTTGCTCTTTTCCCCATCCCATCAAAAGTTTATTCCTTCTCATTTCAGTTTCATGCATGCCTGAAATCTTAATATTGGGTTCTTTTTCCCCCTCCTGTTCCTATTCCTCCCCTTGTCTTTTATTTTCATTCTTCGCCTCTAGGCACGGTTTCCGGTTAAGCCCATCTATATATTTGCACCCATCTTTAAGGTAACTTGGTCTCTTCTGGTCCTACTAGGATTGTCCATGACGCCCTTTGTGTGTGTTTGTGGTGTCTGTGTGTGTATTAGAAAGAATAGGCTACAATCCTCACTTACTTAGTAGTGTGAACTGGTTCCATCGTGCGGTGCTTGGTGTTCAGTCAAGAAACCTCTGCTCTTGGTGGCGATGTTGCCCTGCACCTTTGTTTCCTTTTCACCTTTAACTGGTGCAACTTGATGGATTTCTCAAGGCGGCAAAACTAGAGCATTGGGCTTGGCAGCAAGTGAATACAGGACAACGACAGATCTGCGAATCCATAACTGCAACATAGAACGCCAGCCATAATAGCCAGTAGCATATTTCCTTCCTGACAGAGTGTTAATTCCTTGAACTCAATGCAAAGGGGGAAAAATGATTCATTGCCTTTGGGGATTAGTTCCGCACGCAGGAAGTTTCTGGAAGACATCATTTGTCGGCTAACCAGAGCCCTTCCGTCCTCGGCCCTGGCGCTCCGTTATTTCCAGCAATTAATTGCATAGCCCTGAGTAAGTTCTGCGCCACATGCGCGCACCTCAGGAGAAATGGATTTCATTTCAGGAGAAGGCCAACTAGCCCATTTCCTTGCAGCGGTTAACAAGGACCCCAGGGAGCAGCTAGGAAAAAAGCAACACTGGACTGGGCTGAGAAACTCACAGCAAGCCAGGTGTTACCGCACCCTCCCAGTTCTCCCAGTTTGGCAGGGACCGTCCCAATTCATTCTCTGCTGTCTCATTTTGGAGCCGCTTTGAAAATGGAAAACATCCCAGTTCTTCTCTCCTCCACTTGTCCCTTTCGTACCCAGCTTACTTCAGTTGTTGTTACTTCAGTGGTTGCAAACCGAGTGCAAGGCGCAAAAGGGGTTGCACTGAAGTATTACTATTATTACTATTATATTATTATGTTTAGTTATATCCCATCTTCCTCCCACTCCAGGGACTCAAGGTGGCTTACAAATCTAATGTTATTTTAATTTGTGGCCTGCCTTATTTTACTGAACGTTAACATGTATTACATTTAATTATTTTTGTAGAATATATACCATAGGCAGGTTTATTTTATCTATTTTAATTGATTGTATGTACAGCGCTGTGTCCTGTATATACTCATGTATAAGTCTAGAAATGTAGGTTATATATAATCATCCCCTGGTGAAAGATAAGAGCTTAACCTACCCTGGAAGGACTGATCCCCTTCTAATCTCTCATCCATCCATCCAGCCTTTAGTATGAGCATGAATAATAATAATAATAATATTAATAATAACAAAAATAATTTGTAAGTTCTCTGGCATTTTTCCCCTTTGCTTCATCCTTTATAACCTTCATTACATGCCCCTACATTTTACCCTCGACATATCCATGGGTCATATCAAAATCCATAATTCTGGCTTCGAAGCCTGCCCTTGACTTATACATGAGGGCGACTTATTGCCGAGTATGTACGGTAAATTTACAGTGCTGTATAAATAAAGCTTAATAATAATAATAATAATACAAATCTAAAACAGTCCAAGTTAAAACACTATAAAGCATGCAAAATACAAGTTTAAATTAAACAGTTCAAACAATTAAAAGCATTACATGTGCTGCCATTGCTGTCACTGGCACAAGTTGCTCCCACTGGCCTGTTCCAGACTGCCAAAATAAAGCTGCTTGGGCTCTCTTTGGAGGTATGCTATTTAAATGATGCCTGGGTCCTAAGAGTCCAGAGGTCGTGCCAAAGCCAGACTCCATTCCTAAGCACTGGAGCGCAGCTTTGGTGCAGCTTCCGGATCCTTAGGGTGCATGCATCATTTAAACAGCATGCCTCCAAAGAGACCCCAAGCAGCTTTATTTTGGCAGTCTGGAACAGGCCTTTGTGTTCACAAGAAAGTGCCCAGCCATGAGACCAATGTTTTTGACCCCAACGGGTGCAATTTACGATAGCGATGCCAGTGCCAAGAGGCACAACAGGACCCATGTAGACAGTTGACCCGGTTTCATTCCAGAACGCAGAGGTAACTGAGAATTTGGGGCCAGAGTATTCCAGAGTATTCTGGCTGGTGTACTCACCCAAAGTCTTACGATCTGTTGTTGTTTCTGGAATATGTGTAGAAAGCAAGGAAGCCGGGAAGGCATGAAGGACCCGGATCTGCCCGACGTGAACGAGGACGAAACGAGTTCGTGAAGATCCAGATCGCGGAGAGATCCTCCAACCTTTGCTGCTGTACCGATGCTGCTGCCGTACCCATCGTAACCAGTGGTGTTGTCTTGCGCGCCATGCTGTTCTCATCAACCAAAGTCTGTGACATGCAAAAAAAAGAGAGAAGGAGAAAGAGAGAGAGAAAGAGAGACACATCCACCTGGGAATGAAGCAGCATTGACCCGCAGCTGGTGGAGCCAGCCGTGGGGCAGGTGATCCTCCTAGAAGAGGGCTGTCTGCTTTCATTCACATTGTGGGACTTGGCGGCATTGCATACTCCATGCCTCGTTTTGTCTTTGCGTTTCACATCACGGTCTATGGATGTGCATCCACTTTGGAAATGCAGCCAGATGTTCTTGGCGCCTCGGTTTAAACCTGCCCAGACATCTCCTGAATTTCTGGTTTAACTATCATTTTTGAACTCATTCAGTGGTATCCGAGCATCAATCGATTCTCCATCACAAGGGAGTCTTCTGATCTTGGACACTTACGCAACTCAAACCCTAAATTTAGGAACCCCGATATTTGGAGTTGAAATGTGGACCCAAGGTTCCATCCTCAGCAAATAGGTGAAAGCCATGACATGGCCATGATGTGTCAGACTACTGCTCCCATCATCCCCCACCCAGCATGGGAGGTATAGTCCCCGCATATCTAACTGCTCAATGACTGGGAAACCAGAAAGTCCTAGATTAAACCCATAGCATCTCCTGAAAGGGCAAAGAAAAGTGGTCCCAATCTGTGTAGACAGCCCTAGATGGAGCCATGTTCTGACTCAGTATAAGAAGCTTCCTACATTGCTTCCGAAGCATTCCTTTTAATTCTTTATTCATAACCACAAGGACTAGAATCTTATATTGGTTTTTCGGGGGAAGGAAGAACCATAGCTTGGAAGTAGAATACATATGTACTTTGTAAAAAGTCCAGAGTTGGACCTCTTTTAGGAAGGGCCGAGGAAAACTCCTAAGGACTGCTGCTGCAAATCGGTGCCATCAATACTAAACTAGGCGGAAGAATTCAAAGATATAGCCGCATTAGTCTGCAAAATCAGTACGTAAAGAGATCTTGTAGCACCTTTGAGACTCGCTGAAAGAAAGATGTTGGCAGCATTCATGTTGCCAACCTCTTTCTTTCGGTGAATCTCAAAGGTAAGTAGTGCCAATATTTGGCTATCTGCTCATGAAAGGCAGCAGAACGAAAAAGGATCAGAGAAAGGCAGCTCTGGAGTGTAACTAGTTAAATTAATGGTTAAAACTAATGAAAACAATAGGCTACTTACAGGATCCAAACATCCTGTAAATCCATTTTATGCTGCACATTTCTGTACTTACTTCATCCACTTTTGCACATGCTTTGTTTGACATGGCTTTCTTGAGCGAAGAGCGGCACAATTTGGCCAAGCAAATAAAAAGGGATAAATCACTACATTCCAATACCTTTATCAATCGGGGAAGTGCATATCAGCTTGGTTTGCCTTAAAAAAAAGCACATCCAGTTAGAATTTTCCAGTATGCTCCATTCCATAACAACCATTTCGATTGTGAAGAAATGCATCTCACCTCTTTATAAATTGCAACACTCAGAAGAGCGGCTTTTGGGGAGCTGTCTGGGAGTCGCAATCCAGAAACAAAAAGCAACTTTTCCGATTTCTGGCGCTTTCAGTCGCCACGCAGGGGGAGGAATTGTTGGCTCTATGATCCAAAAATGGTAAATTGCATTCAGTAGTTTGCCAAGTTAGGGCCGGTTTTACCAATTCGACAGCTTTCCGGAACCAAAAGCGTACACTTATTTGTTAAATGTTCCACATTTGACCATCTACATGCTACCTCAAGGATGTGTGCCCATCCCATTCAGCCGGCTACTAATTCTGCGTCTTGTGTGTTTTCTTGTTGGGATGTAACTGTCTGTGGATCACACAGCATGCAATATAATTCCTTCTGCATGGCCACCGAGGATAAAATTCATAAGCACAGCACAGGATAATAAATCACAAAACCTTGCCCTCACTGTTGTTGTAAGGTAGGCCTATGAAACAGAAGCCATAGTCACCGTGTTGCATTTGTTGGTGGCCACGTGTCCATAGCCTGCCTGAGAATTGAACCACCAATGGCCCTGGCTTCGAATTCACCTGGTCAATACCTTTGCTGCATTAAAGCAGGTTTTCACTATGGATATAAAACTGTTGCTTACCTTACTCTGTGATGCATCCGTGTTGGATCAGATGTTATGCTCTATGCATGCAACATTGCCCTTGGCATTAACTTGGGGCACCTTCCCATGCCCAAGGCTGCCCAGACATAGGACTTTGGGTTGGCAAAGCTCAACCAGGACATGTCCACAACGCACACCTTGCCGGAGCGGCGAGGACTCGATCGCACCGTCCTTCTCAACCAGCCTTCTATCATGTCCTTTGCAAAATCCGTGTTATTATTCTCCTCGATGTTGTAACCGTGCCTTAATTATTTTCAGAGACCCCAGAAGGCTGAGAATATCCACGCACTTTTTCCTTTTTTATGATTATTCTGCTGCTTTGAACCCTCCTGTGTGTTTTTTGTGTGTGTTCAGTGTGGCAAAGAAACCCAACAACAATCTGTATATTTATATGTGTGTATATATCTATCTATCTATCTATCCTCCCCCCCCCCAAATGTAAAGCATGAGGCAATGTATGCAGTCACCCCCAGTGATGGCTTTGGGGGGGCATTATGCTGTAAATATGTACTATGGACAGAGAGCCTATTTTTAGGGTTTTTTGCATGCTTTTGTACTCTAGAGAACGGAAAGGTGGAGATGGCGGAGGAGGAGGAAGAGGAGGAAATGCCAATAAAATGTTGGAATAAAACCACCAACTGGGTCATGACTGATATGTCAAAGCTGGGTGACACAGGTTGCTTCAGGTAGATGATGTTGGGAGAGATGCAGGGGGCAGAAATGCAATCTACGTAGATAGATGAAGCTTTATTCTCTGCCAACATCCAGATGTTGGCCAGTGTTTGATCACATCGTCCCCAAGGACACAAAATAGTTTCCGGGGGAGAAAAATATTCAGGGGGCAGCCATGTTTGACACGCAGCAATATGCAACTATACCTTTCTTGCAAATAGATCTTGTGGTACCTTTAAAACTAAGTGAAATATTGTAGCACAAGCTTTCATAGACTTAGTCTACCTCCTCAAGATGCATGGTCCCCACTTGCTGTTGACGCTCTAGCTTTCAATATCTTCCTTGAATTCAGATCTGGGCACAGGATTCCTGGTGGGTTGCCAAAGCAAAATAGTGATATCATTACTTCCTTCTATCTAGACACTATACTTCTATTGATGCAGCCTAGAATTGCAATGGGCATCTTAGCTGCAGCATCACATTGCTGACTCTTGTTCAGCTTGTGGTCCCCACCAAGATCCCTTTTGCATATACTTCCATTAAGCCAGGAGTAAATATATCTGTGCATTTCATTCTTATTGCCCAAGTGTATAGTCTGCATTTCTTGCTGTTAAAATTCATTGTTAGTTTTAGCCCAGCTTTCCAATCTATTAAGGTCATGTTGAATTTAGACCCTAACCTATAGGATATTATTCAAAGGTAAGGCTGTGTTTAGTCTGTAAGATCAGTATGTAGAGAGATCTTGTAGCACCTTCGAGACTCACTGAAAGAAAGAAGTTGGCAGCATGAGCTTTCCTAGACTTCAGATCTGCAGAAGTAGACTGAGTCTATGAAAGCTCATGCTGCCCAACTCAGTCTCAAAGGTGCTACAAGAGCTCTTTACTCCGGGATATTAGCTACTCTTCCTAATCTGGTATAATCTGCAAATTTTGTAAGCCTGCCCTCTATTCCTTCATTCATAAATATGTTGAACAGCACTGGCCCAAGACAGAACTTTGTAGCACCTCAATGGTCACTTCTCTCCAGAAGGAAGAAGAGCCAGCCACTGGTGAGTAGTCCAACAACCTAGACAGGCTGCCATCCTTAAATGGAGGGCGAAAGGAAAGCCACACAACATGCGCCGATCACATCACTCAAGAGTATTCAGTAGCTTTTATTCTGACATCATTTACTGTCCTCCTTAAATTGTACAAAAAACCAAACACACATTCGGTCCTTGTCCTGGAAACAGCAGGCAGCCATCTTCTCTGATAAACTTCGGAGTCAAATTACGTCTCAAGTCAGTTCTACAAAATGGCCGCTTGCGGGTTCTAGAACAATTTGATGTTCCCTTTCATGATGTGTATTTTAAACCCCAACTGTGGCACTTCAGCTCTCTCTGGCTAAGTTGCCTGGGGGCTATATAAACCCGAGTCCAACCTTTGACTGCAAAAAGGATGGGGAAAAAGACCCTTGGGAAGATGTAGGCCACAACATCTTCCGGCCTACTGGCATTTGACAAAGCCTTTGAGGTCTTCGAGGAACCGGATGTACTCTTGGTGCTCCAGCGCTGTGCTGAGGTCGACAAGCTCATCTGCAAACGTATTGTCCACGCCTCGGTCAGCCAAGAAATCCATCAGGTGGTCATACAGAGCCTGGGAAAATAATCTGAATTATCTTCAGTGTCACAAGGCCAGTTCCATGGCACCAGAGATCTGCAGCAGCATACCAGGGCCTCAATGAGAAATGCCCCACGCAGCCACCCCCATGCCAAGAAAGGACATAAAAATATGGAAGCCCCACATACCCAGTCGAGAGCATCTGTGTTGAGGGTATAATTGTTCTCCCGCCATTCTGACTCTCCAGCGGGCTGGAAGCTGACCTCCCGGATGGAGAAAATGTCGCTCTCCTCCTCTTCCTCCCCGTGACCAACCTGGTCAGGACAGCAACCCAAAAGACATGGATGAAAAACAAGCAAACCCAATCCCTGATCCTCATTGGGATTTGTAGTATCTACTGGTGATTTCCATGTCAATAAATCAAATAAGTCTATTCTAGGATACAGCTTGGCAGTCTGGATAGCTCCCTGCAAGTTGAAACTAAAACCTGGAATGGCATCGCCACCCCACTGACATGGAAAGCATCACTTACGACGGAAGTGTGGGCTCAGCGCTGCCTAGGGGCACACTTTTCTAGTTCCTGAATCCCTCCCATGTCCCCCATTTTAAAAATTTCAGGCAATTTTAGCCCCAAAACTACACTGAAAGGCTGCCCAACCCACTAAAATACCCCAAGCCACCTCTGAGTACCCCAGAATCCAAGAGCACCCCAATTACCTTCGTTTTCCCCTGCAGTCTTTCTCAAAATGGTGACAAGAAGTGACATGATGTTGCCATTTTGAGATGGACTACGAAGGAAAATGGAGGCATTTGTGCTTGATGGGTGCAAGTAAGCATTGGTCCTCAGGGGCATTTGAAGGAGAAATTGGCCCCCGCGCTCCACCATCGCTGGAGTATTGCGAATGTCATCTTTAGTATCAACAACTGCAATTCCCATTAGCCCTAGACATCCTGCAGCCTGAGATAAAGAACATGATGCTCCCACCAATTCTGTTGTCAGAGGGATGGTTCATGGATGTATCTGTCTCCAGCAATGACAATGGGACAGAATTCCCCTCCAGACCCAAAGGCCTAAGAGGCAGAGACTGGGATACATGGAGCAGAGATCTTTCCTAAAACACCTTGGTGTCACTCCCCTCACCCCCCAAAAATCTGCCATCTGAGGCAAATGCCTCACGTAACCTAATGATAGGACCGGTCCTGGCCATCAGGACAGTACAAAACCCACCTCGTCCTCAGGGTAGTGGCAGTCCAGCACAAGCGTCTGCTTTGTGTCATCTTTGGTTACCTCCACCACAAAGTTTGGGGTAGATGTGAGCTCTGGCTGCAGGAAAAAGAAGACATCATCATCATCCTTAGATTTTTGTGGCTATGTGGCCATGTTCTAGAAGAGTTTATTCCTGACGTTTCGCCAGCGTCTGTGGCTGGCATCTTCAGAGAAGGATTTCTCTGAAGGGCTCTCTGAAAGGGTTTCTCTGAAGATGCCAGCCACACAGCTGTTAGAACATGGCCATGTGGCCTGAAAAACCCACACAAAAAACTATGGATGCCAGTCATAAAAGCCTTCGACTTCACATCATCATCCTTGTTGCTTATTTATATAGTGCCATGCATGTTCATGGCACTTTACAAACAGTTGCAGAATAAACATTTATTTATTATTCAAGAATATAAAATACTCACATACAATACTAAAACAGAACCCAAACACTCACAGACATGATGCAAAATAGGCAGTACAGACAACCGATTACATTAAAGATATAAAACATTAATCTGAAATTCCCCCCTGAAAACAACACATATGTGGAGATGTTGTTCCACTTACCTCTTGCTCATCAGGTTTCTGTCCTTCTGGGGTTTCATCGAAACTTGGTGGGATGCTGTTGTTGATGTTGAAGGAAACTGTGACCCTACGGAAGAAGGGACACTTATCATGAGGATTTCTCGGCGCAATTTGGTCAGATGATGCTTGCCACTGCCTTCCCTTGAGTCCGAGAGTGTGTGACTTGCCCAAGGTTACCCAGTGGCTTTCGTGGTCAAGTGCAGATTCGAACCCTGGTCTCCAGAGTCATAGCCCAACACTCAAACCACTATGCCACACAGGTGGACCCAAAGGCAGCCATCCTTTGCTTTGCGCGCCACTGTCACAGGGATGTGCTATCTTTCATAAAGCCTCCCCAAATCTTTTACCAAAGACTCAATGCTTGCCCTAAAGTTAAGTATCACAGCTGTTTGCCCTATCCTTTGCAGAAACCCACCCCAGGCTTTCTGCAAAGGATAGGGCAAACAGCTGTGATACTTAACTTTAGTTAGTACCCTTCCTGGGACAATCCTTCACTCCCAGTCCAGACGCCAGAACTGGGACATGAAAAGCCCAGCAACCCAGTTGGCCCATTGCAACACAACACAACATTGCACCGCACCAACCTCCTCTACTCTCATCCATCCGGTCTTAAGAGTAAGCACAAAGAGTTACCTTTGCTGGATTTTTGCAAGTTCTTTGACACTGTTTTGCTTTGCTTCATCTTTTAGGTCCTTTGCTATATGCCCCTAAATTTTATTCTCGACTTATCCACAGGTCATAGCCAAATCTATAATTTTGGGCCCAAAACTTGCCCTTGACTTATACAAGAGGTCAACTTAAAGTCAAGTATATATGGTAAGTACAAGTATTTTAGAACTGCATTTTAGTATTGTATACTGAAATAGTTGTAACGTTTTGTCCTGTTATAAGGCGCCACGTGCGTCGATGGCTCTATATAAACAAGTGGTAAGGAAAAAATGACGTATATATGCCCTTTGGACTTCCTGTGGGCATTCCTCGCACGCTTACATTTCGCCAGCGACTTTCCGCGTGAGCTTGGCCTCCGTGCCTTGGACATCCAGCTCCCAACCTCCAGACATTTTGGGCAGGGACTTGTGCTTCTGGATTTTCTTCTCCTCCTTGATTTCGTCGGTCAGAAACTCCGCAAAAGCTTTGTCGCCTGCAAGGTCAGACGGAAGAGCGGTTACACACCGCGCAATGATACTCCACTTGGTAGAGAAAACACTATGGGTGCGCTCTCCATATTTGCTGCCTTCCTTCCTTCCTTCTTGAAGGAGGGAAGCATGGTTTCATTGTTCTTCCTACATATGAACAGGCACACATCTCACCCACATACAGAATTATTATTTTAAAAGTGTGTGTGTGTGTGTATAGTGGGGAGAGGCCACTAATGACACAAATAGTAGCATCCAACCCTCCACACAAATAATTTAAACATTATATTAACTTATATTAACAAGGAAGTCACACTGTAGGCTTGAATATCTATCCATCCATGTATATGCCTTTTCGTTTAGGGGGGAAAATATATGTGTATACACACACACACACACACACACACACACACACATAAAAACAACTATAAAATGTTATTCATATCCCGCCTCTCCGGATGGATCGAGGCGGCTTACAATACGAAGAAATAGATAACGAGGAATAAGCTAAAATACAAAATCAAAACCCATTATCCCTCCCTCCAACGCAATAACTGAAATTCCCAATAAATAATACAATGATAAAATGATATCCAATGATAACAGCAACAGCAGAACGATGGGAAGCTGGGGTATTCTATATGGGGTCTGTATTAACGGGGGCCAAGTGAGTTAGTGTGGAAGGCTTATATATATTTATAAGGATAGGGATATATATACATATGAAGATATATATTATAGGGATATATATTGCCTTAGGGATTGCATACACACACACACACACACACATATATATCTATCTGCCCTAGAGATATGTACATATATAGGGAGATATATATACTGCTTTTGAGATTACTTAGGTGTATATATATATATATATATATATATACAAACACACACACACACACACCCTAAAAACTATATGTATGTATGTATGTGTATATATATATATATAGTTTTTAGTAGCTGTTTAGGGATCTCTCTCTCTCTCTCAGGGATCTATCTATCTATCTATCTATCTATCTATCTATCTATCTATGTCCCCTAGAGAGGGGTGTGTGTGTGTGTGTGTGTGTGTGTGTGTGTGTGTGTGTGTATATATATATATATATATTGCCACAGGGATTTTTTTAGGGATCTCTCTCTCTCTATAGAGCAGTATATACAATATATCGTCCTATATTTCTACATATCTCTGGGGGGGTATATAAGATAGATAAGATAAGATAAGATAGATAGATTGATAGATAAGACAGACAGACAGACAGACTAGAGATATGTAGAACTATAGGGAGATATATATACTGCTTTAGGTATTGCTTATATATATATATATATATATATATATATATAATCCCCCCTTAGGGATAATTCATGACCACAGCCCACTTTGCTTTTTGCCCAAAGAGACCCAAGGAAAAGGCTATAGAAAAGAAAAGGGCCGCAGTGGCCCCCAAAGTGCGTCCTCTCAAGAGACTTTGGACTCCATCTCCCAGAATCCCTCTCTATAGGCCCTCATGGCAGAGGCTTCTGGGAGCTGTAGTCCAAAACCTCTTGAAGGGCAAAATTTGGGGGCCCCCTTGAAGGAATTTGGGTTTCGTTTTTGTTTTCCCCGACTGACCTTCGGTGTGGAGTCCTCCGCAGGCGCAGGAGAAAGCAGGCGAAGCGGGGCGGAGGAGAAGGGGGAAGGGGCCTCGGGCTTGCGTTGCCGCTGCCCCGCGGGGGAGCCACAAGGAGCGGGCGAGGGGCCTAATCGAGGCCGAGGCTGCGTCGGGGCCTAGTAGTCGGAGGCCGAAAGGCGCCAAAGGCCGCGAAGGGAGGAGACGGTGGAGGCTTCTGGGAGCCATGGAGGCCGAGGAGAGCAAGGCCCGGGCGAGGAGCATGGTGGCCTTTCGGAGGAGAAGGAAGGAAGGAAAGAAGGAAGAGATAGAGGAAGGGAGACCCACGTGGAGAAAGAAGAGAAGACCCAAGCCAAGCCAAGCCTCTTCCGGGTCAAGTTAGCCTCCAAAATGGAGGGCGTTCCAGAAAAAAACCAAGCCCTGATACATGTCCCACAGAGAACTACATTTCCCAGAATTCCCCAGGGCACTTAAAGCGGCCTGAAAACTAGATTATTCCTGCATTGCTTTCCATCACACTCCAAAGTCTAAGGCAACATTGTCAGACAGCTCTTCATCTCAAAAGGTTCCTCCTAATGTTGAGGTGGAACCTCTTTCCCTGTAGCTTCTATCTATTTGCTCCATGTTCTGTTCTCTGGAGCAGCAGAAAACAAGCTTGCTCCATCCCTCTGATATCCCTCCAAATATTTAGATTTAAGTAACTCATCTCTTAGACTGGATCTGTTGAATATTAAGGGTTAAGAGTCTGATGAACGGATATTCATGAGTGATTTAGGTTTTAATTTATTATATAACTCTTTAATAGACATGTTTATTGATAACTAATGGATTTATGTAATAATTGAATCATTTGGGACTTGAGGAAATCAGAATAGAAAATAGAACTGAATAATCTGAATAGAAGGAAATACTGGGCTATTTCAATCCAAGTCGAATGTATATTAGAGAATAGGTTATTATGATTGTAGGATTGTATGTTTAGAAAGAAGAAGAAAAGGGACATTGAAAGATTTAGTATAGGTAAGGCATGGGGGGGATTGGTTTGAAGATATGTGGGAAAGATGACTGTGTTAATTGGGAAACTTAAACATAGAAGGTAAATTATCTATTCGTATGCCTAAGAAGATTTAACAACTCGGCTGAAGAGCATAGAAGACCCAGAAGATATATCTATAGACAAGGAATCAAAGTGACCCTGACATTGTTCACCCCATATCTTTTCCACTCATGAATGTATGTAACTCTGCTGTGACTGTGTGTAACTGTAGATTTCAACTAATAAAAATTATTATTAGAAAAATATTTAATATCATTGTCAGGAAATTCTTCCTAATGTTGAGGTGGAATCTCGTTCCCTGTAGCTTCCATCTATTTGCTCCATGTTCTTATCTCTGGAGCAGCAGAAAACAAGCTTGCTCCATCCTCAACATGGCATCCCTTCAAATACTTAAACAGAGCTATCATATCACCTCTTAACCTAAACGGCCGCATAGCCTGAAAAACCCACAAAAAACTATGGATGCCGGCCATGAAAGCCTTCGACTTCACATAATTAAATATTACTTTCTCATTAAATATTACTACATGCATTACTATTTACCTCATTAACACAATTCCCTCCAACCGTATTTATTATGATTAAATATAAATAACCCTTAAATGTATTTAAATATACTTTAATTAACATAACAACGAACATTATATTGACTGATGATGTTGAATTAAAAGGAACCAAATTGACTGCGATGTCGGCCACAGCGCATTTTGCTCCTTTTCACATGACCATGTTACATTTCGCAGCTTGCTGCTGAATTTTAGCCAATGCTTTAAAAATCATGCCAATGCTTTCACTGGGGGCCACAAAAAGGGTTTGAGAGCCACATGGAGGCTGCATTTTGTGCCCACTCCTGCTCTAAATGTTAGGGACTCCTTTCACGCTTATACCATTATGATCTATATTATTTTGTATTATCTCGCTTTAACTCCAATGGATCCATCCTATGAAATGCTGGAGTTTATAGTTTGACACGCTAAAGCTCTCCATATGTGAATTCTGGATTGTTGTTGTGTGCCTTCAAATCGTTTCTGATTTATGGTGACTTCTCATGGGGTTTTCTGGGGCTGAGAGTGTGTGACTCACCCAAAGTCACCCAGTGAGAGTTTGCAAACCAAACCCATGAACTCCAGAATTCAAAGATATAGCCATGTTAGTCAGTAAAATCATTATATAAAATCAGTATGTAAAATCTTCGGAGTTGTAGTCCAACACTCAAACCACCATGCTAGCTCTCTGAATTCTAAATATCCCTTTCTAAACTGTAAACCCTAGGATGCTCTTATGATATTTAAACTGGAATCGCAGTGCTATAAATGTGTAATGCATAGAGGGCCCAGAACATGTAAAGCACCAAACCGATCTGACAGGCAATATAGTGGCTTAATGTGCTCCACAGCAGGCTTCATTCCATTCATTTAGCACCGCGATTCCCAAACTTTGGTCCTCCAGATGTTTTGGACTTTACCTCCCAGAATTCCAGACTATTGGCCAAGCTGGTTGGGGCTCCTGGGAGCTGAAGTCCAAAACATCTGGAGGACCAAAATTTGGGAATCACTGATTTAGCATTACAGGCAATTCTACCTGGACAAGTTAGGCTCCTGGCAAGCCATGCCATTTTAACATCTGCCCTCAATACAAAACCGAGGTTCAAACAGCATTTTTCCTGCTGCTTTTCAACTCAAAACTTGGAACTACTGAAACTACTGATCCCAGAATTCCCCAGCCAATATGGCAAGAGGGATTATTGGGGGATGATAGTCCAAGAAAGGATTTCCCCCCTCCCCAAGATCTGTATTTTCCCAGAACGTTAAAGCATTTGGCAATTTCTCCCTACCAAAAGTGCAACGATGCATTTTCAGTGACTTCAGAGTTAAAAGATTTGGAATGAAGGAAAAATGAAGGACAGGGAGATTAGCACCATCCATCCTAAAAAGAATGGGGTTTCAAAATGCTCCCGCTTCTGGCACAATTCACATGGGAGAGAAATTTAAAATGCAGTGCAGACAAAGCCCACAACCGGGCCGTGTTCGAAGACACCGATTTACCAAGTCTTTCCTGGATCGAACCCAAATTGTTCCAACTAAGTGGTACACGGCCATCTTCGAATTTGCAGACTCTTATGTCGAACAAGCAGACATTTAACACGGAGAGATGGATGGAGGTCATTCAGGCAGCTTCACTTCCCATCCGCTTTCATGATCACGGTCAAAGTGATGGATGGCAGAGTGTTCCTCATCTCTCTCCTGGAAGAGACCATGTGCCTTGGTTTACATGTCTATGGAAAGGTGTGATTCTGTGTGGAAGAACCGCTCTCGTTGAACGACTGGTACAGCTGTGTCTTTGTATATTTGGTGACCCAAATTCTAGCGAGGCCGTTTCAGTTCTTGGCGGCCCTGAGCTTCCGGCGGAAATATTCAGGCGCAGCGTCGTAGAGCCAGTCCGCGTCCACCACACAGAGGTCGCGCATGTAGCATTTGCTGGTATGGAGCAGCTCATTGTACGTGACGCAGGCCGGCTTGCAGTGGAAGAGGACGGAGGACGGGTGGATGGCCACCGGCTGGTGGCTGTCGGTGGTGGCGTAGGTGCCGTCCGGCTGCAGCTCGGCCGTGTTCATGAAGAGGCTGTAGGCCAGGCAGCGGCGGACATTCCCCGTGTCAGATCGGGAGGACTCCAAGGGGATTGAGAGCTGGAAGGGGAAGAGGAAACAGCAAAATAGATACTGAATTAATACGCACTTTGAGGCGCATTGATATCCAGTGTAGGACTGGACCCCACTCATGGCACTATAAAAGGAATGGACATGCTCCGGAGCCCAAGAGGTTGCACTTGCCAAATGGTGGCAGCTCCTGAAGGCTACAACCACATCATCACGGCTGCCATTTTGACATCTGGGAGTGATGCTGTATCGCTCCCAAAGAGTTTATGTGAAGAGTTATAAATCTAATAACAAAAGACAACATCTAAACAAAAGCAAAACAAGACAAAATAATACAATAGAAACATACAACACAGTATGATGCAGAACATAACAAATAACAAAACCACAACCTGTCAAACAACAGATTTATATAATTTTGAAGCCCTCCTGCGTTACCTTGATGCAAATGTCCCTCAGCTGAGCTCTGATGTCTGAGACCAGCATCATGTTTCTGCTGTTCACAAAGTTTTCTTTGCACCATTCCTGAGGCAAAAAGGGAAATGGGGAAGATAAGAAAAAGAAGGTATCTAGTTAAGGTCAAGAATTCGGTCCTTTTACTTTATAGCGTGCACTACGTTTGCCATTTGCAGGCGTTTATTAAGAACGCCTATACAGTGGGTGCTCTGTATCCACAGACTCTGCATCCATGGATGCAACCATCCACAGCTTGAAAGTACTTCTTACAAAAGTAGTTCCAAAAAAGCAGACCGTAATTTTGACATTTTATATGTAAGGGACACTGTTTTACTAAGCCATTGTATTTAACAGGACTTGAGTCCCTGAGCCAGGGACAATACACCATCTACCCTATTTCACGTCTCGCTTGGCTTTCCATTCTGCTCATGCAATGATCCCAGCATCCACTGAGCATGCGCGGTCCTCACACTGTGGGATTCTGGAAGATGTAGTCCAAAAAGGAACTTCGCCAAGCTCTCTTTTTGGCTACACAAGCAACGGCACGCTTACAGTCTGAATAGCGGAAACCAAGGAATAGGTCAGTAGTGTGTGTGCAGATGGGGGAAAGGATTAGAGAGCAGCATGTGTGTTAAATGGGGCAAAGAAAAGAGGCATTTGGCTCATGGCCTCCAGCCACCTGCCCAATGAGACGCACCCGATTGCCGCTGATGTTTTTGAAGGCCCGGTAGATGTTGAGCAAAGTGATGTGATCCCCTTCGCTGGAGATGAATTTCTTCCGGATGGCTTGGACTTCATCCCGCCGCGAGGGGGGATTGTAGAGGACGCTGTCCACCGAGAGGAGGGAGACGATGGTCAGGATCTCTTCGCTGCAGTGGAACTTGGGGGCCGTCAGGATGGTCTGCCAAAAAGACGGAGGGAGAAAGAGAGGGAGGGTGGTGTTTTAGCCGAAGTTTAACAAGCTAGGCAGCACACCAAAAGGATGTGTTTCCTGCAGTGCTATAGGTCAGATCAGGGTGTAGAAAAGTGAATTTTTTGGACTACAACTCCCAGAATCCCTCCCACCAGGATGGCCAGGGGGGAGTTCTGGGCACTATAGTCCATGAAGGAAATTTTCCCAAGCTCTGGGACAAGTATAGGGAAAGCTATGCCATGGAGGTACCATACAACGTCAAAATGTAGATAGACCAATTTTCAGTTGCCCAGATTTAGTGGTTGGTCCCCGTCAAAAGCTATCGACTATGCTGGATTTCTCATACAGCTGGCTGTTTGTGGGCTTTATGAAGGGAAGCAAACCCACTAGTCAGTATCTTACTTTGGAGAATTTGGGCTCCAGGGGAAAGGCGGCCATCTTCCTTCCCAGCGGAGTGAGGAGCAGTTGATCGTCTTTTCTTTCCACCGCGCCCAGGAGCGCCAACTGCTCGGCGGCGGCCTGGAGTGCCTCTGCAAACACAAAAGGAGGCCGCAACGTAAAGCACACTCTGCTGACTTTTCCTAGGGATACAGGACCACGTTTTCCCCATCCCTTGCTCAGAAAGGCAGGCTTTTGAACATTACAGTGGGCCCTTGGTATCTGCTGGGGTTTGGTTCCAGCATCCCCGATGGATGTCAAAATCCGTGGCATCTGTCTATCTATATAAATTTTAATTGCATTAAAAACACATAACAACAAAACTATCATACAAAGAAAAAGGAAAGAGAAAAAAAACATAAGCATACATATTACATTACATAGTTTGACTATACTTTTCCCAGTCTTGACCTCTCAAGAGGCATGTAAGTTTATCCAATTGCACTAAATCCATTAACTTACTCAACCAATCTTCTACCATTAGGCAGTCTGATAGTTTCCATTTACTAGCGTACACTATCCTAGCGCTTGTAGTAATATAAAATAATAACTTTCCATGTCTTTCCCCCCAGTTCTTCCTTATCACAAATACTTAATAACTAAAGCTTAGGGTCCATCTGTAAATTATAGTGAAGCATTTCCATGAATTGCCTTCCAATATTTCTTAGCAGAGCTACAATTCCACCATGCCTGATAATATGTCCCAATTTCCTGTTGACATTGCCATCTTTATACATCTTAGCCAACTTATTCTGGGTCAAGTGCCACCTGAACATCATCTTAAACCAATTCTCTTTTAACTCATAACTTAAAGTATGTTTTAATCTTTTGTTCCAAGATGTTTCCCATTCATGTAAGATAATGTTTTGTTTGATATCTTGTGCCCACTTTACCATCGGTTCTTTGATCACTTCCTCCTCCATTTCTAATTCTAGCAGACGCTTATAAAAAGAGGCAATTTTATGCACATTATTTGAGCTTCAGATTTAGGAACAGCCTTTTTAATACCTGTCTGTTAGAAATCTGTTAGTTCATTGCTTTAAAAACTACCTCATCAGTTTATCAATGGTCTGAAAAGGTGAATTGTTCTATAAAATGGGATTCAAAGGAGTAATCCAAAGGCCAGCTCATCCCACTTTATGCATTCAGACCATATGTCATTTCATAGCCTACTTTCCTGCTGGCCAACATGTTTATTACCTGGATCTACACACCTGCAGCTTGCTTACCTGGAGACGGTTTTGACATAAAGTCAAAAGTGAGGACGTTGGGGATCCTCAGCGCCAAAAGGTGGAGCATCACACTGGCCAAGTTACACCTGCGGAAAGGGAGAGACCAAAAGGCAGCCGTCTGCATCTTGCTGTACCCCAAGTGCGTACAATTTCTATGAACTGTACAAAACGAAGATCGCACTACCTATGACACAGGTGAGGAGCCTCCGGCCCGAGGACCAAATCTGTCCCTCGTGGGGTTTCACTCTGGTCCAGTGGGCTGCCCCCATAATCATACTCTTTCCCCACAATACCATTATTTGGTGGCGTCCCAATATTTGCATACCATCATCACCCCGACACACACTCTCTAGACGTTTGAAATTCTTCTCCTAAGGCTTAGTTATTGGCATAGGCACTTTCAACTAGAATATGCTGGTATTTTGCAAATAATATTATTATTTTAAGACAATAATTGTAAGCCGCTCTGGGAGCCTTTAGGACCGAAGGGCGGGGTATAAATACCATAAATAAATAAATAAATAAATAAATAAATAAATAAATAAGGTTTTTGGTCCCTGGAGCAGTTGTTCACCTCTCTTGTCAAACCTTTTTATCGTACGGTAAGAGCTCTAGACAGCTTCTCAAGGGGAACCGCAGACTCACCTTTGGATCTCTGGCACCGTCATTTTATCGAACTTCTCAAATTCATCTTCCGTAAAGAGGCGGTAGCAAAGCCCGCTGTCCTCTCTGCCAGCCCGGCCGGCCCGTTGCCAAGCCTGGGCCTTGGAGATCCGCTGGACTGCCAGGACTTCGAGGCCGCTTTCTAGGAAAGAGAGAAAATGGCCACTGTCCAACGTTTTCCATTAGGGCAAGGAAATGCAGAAAGCATCAGTCTCTAACTTGTAGGCACAAAACATGGGAGCCAGTGTGGTGTAATGGTCTGAGTGCTGGGCTATGGGAGATCAGGGTTCATAGAATCATAGAATCATAGAGTTGGAAGAGACCCCAAGGAGGGCCATCTAGTCCAACCCCATTCTGCCATGCAGGAAATCCAAATCAACGCATCCCCATCAGATGGCCATCTAGCCTCTGCTTAAAGACCTCCAAGGAAGGAGACTCCACTACACTCCGAGGAAGGAGTCTGTTCCACTGTCGATCCACACCCAGCTATGGAAACACACTTACCTTGGGTAAGTCACACGCTCTCACCCTCAGAGGAAGGCAAAGGCAAATCTCTAAATAAATCTTGCCAATGGGAGCTAGTGCGATGTAGTGGTCTAAGTGTTGGACCAGACTCTGGGAGACCAGGGTTCAATTCCTTGCTTAGCCACAGAAACCCACTGGGCAAGTCGCACTCTCTCAGCCTCAGAGAAAGGCATTGGCAAACCTCCTTGGAGTAACTCTTGCCAAGAAAACCCTAGGATAGGGTCGCCTTAAGGCAGAATTGACTTGAAGACACATGACAACAATGTCTGCAATGCTTTTAATGCTGTGGTCTAGATCTATCTTAACGTTATATCTTTGTATACTTTCACAGCTACATTTCTATCAGTATGTTTTCTTTGTTAGCAACAGGGTCCCAGGGAAATTGTCGTCATCATCATCATCATCATCATCATCATCATCTTACTTTAAGGCTGGGGGATACAGACGGAGGGAAAGACTTGGTCAAAGCCCTATTGAGAGATGCAACCCTAGCCAAAGTCTTAGGATGCTTAAGGCAGGAACTCCTACGACTGCTTCCCAGATTTGATACCATGCTCTCAGCTTCAATGAACCAACACAAGTGAACGTCTGCAGCAGATTTACTCACCTCTCACTCTATTGTTAGTCAATGGCCAGAGTCAGCCAGTCCGTTAAGGCACAAACCATGGGACTTACGTACCCGGTGTATACCTCTTGGCTTTAACCATCCCCGTGTCCACGACGTATTTTATGCCTGGTATGGTGATGGAAGTCTCAGCAATATTGGTGGAGAGAACCACTTTACGATAACCCTGGCGGAGGATGTCAGGAGATACAGAGATGTTATTGCCATTATTTATTCTTTTACATTTGTTCTCGACCTTATTGTTAAACAAAACATATCCAAAGAGGCTCTCTGCAACAGTTAACAGTTAACGGACCAGCATTTTGGGTAGCGCTGTTCAACATGGCATCCCTTTGCCAAATGGCAAACCATACGTAGCAACTCAGCAGAATACAGAGGGGAAGAAGGAGAACTGTAGGAAGAAAGCTCCGCCTGCCATATGTATATATATGGAAGGTCACATACCTTGGGCACAACCTGGAAGACCCGGAGCTGTTGTGAGTAAGGCAGAGATGCATAGAGCGGCATTACAACCATTTGAGGGCAGCCATCGGGAAGATGCTTGGAGATGTCCCGACACGTTTTGGTCATGGCTTCGATCTCTTCCTGACCCGTCAGAAACACCAGAATGTCGTGAGAAGGGGGAGCCTCCTTTAAAGAAACCATACATATATTTGAGTGATGAGTGGCTGTTGCTCAGATGCAGGACACACACCTTGTGCGCAAGACGTTCTCAGGTTCAAATCCTAATGTGGCCAACGAAGAGGATCAGGCAGCTGGTGTTTGGAAAGACCCCTAGGATCCCAGAGAGTCTCTTCTGGGAGGAGGAAACAATTCTAGACTACACAGACAGGCAGCCTAACCAGGGATCTGGCAGTTTCCTAGTGTTCACGACACTAATAACGAAGGTATTAACCATAACTAGAAGTATTGAAAACTGCATCAGACGTGGGATGCCATTTGAAGAGGAAAATACTATTTCGTCTCCTTTGCCCTTAAC
This sequence comes from Sceloporus occidentalis, assembly GCA_023333645.1. NCBI lineage: Eukaryota > Metazoa > Chordata > Lepidosauria > Squamata > Phrynosomatidae > Sceloporus > Sceloporus occidentalis. Next base: position 2,766,518 of record JALMGF010000064.1, on the reverse strand, counting down.
AGAGGGGCAGTGGGGGATAGTGGCTTAGAGTAAAATCACCCCAGATTTTAATCCCAGTTTTAAACAATTTGTCCAAGGTACCGAACCTATCTTGGGGCTAAAATTCAGTATCCCACTGACATGAGAGCCACCAGCCAAAACTACACAGGGCTGCAACTGCAGCTGTACAGTGTAATAGCCCTATTGTGGTACTGCAGCCTTATGCTAAGGACACGTGGCCTGGAGTTCCCATATCATGCCTCTGGAGACCTCCAAGAAGTGCTACCGGAGACATCCAAGAAGACCTTCCTTTTCATTGTTTGGAACCCTTCTGAAACTCAAAAAGGTCCCAAGCATTGAAAACCGAGGCCGGCAATTGGCCAGAGGTCACTTCTATTTTCAGGAAAATGATAAGGGTATAACCAGTGGTTCTCAACCTTCCCAATGCTGTAACCCACAGGTTGAGAACCGCAAAGGGCTCACAACCCACAGGTTGAGAACTGCTGCACTAGAGTATTATAGACTATGGTGCCAACCGTGGGTCTTTGGCAACTCTTATGAAAGGGTCTTGACTCACAGGTTGAGAACCGCTGGTCTAGAGGAAGACAAAAATGGACCCTGGGCCCTCTATACCAGCATAATTCCATGGTCAGTGTGTCGGACTTAAACACAGAAAGCCTGGATCTCTTCTGAGCCACTGACCTCAAGTGATGGTGAACCAGTGACCGTTTTTCTGTCTAACCTATTTGGCAAGGTTGCTGAGGGAACACACTGGGTAGCGGGCCGGAAGATGGGAAGAACCCTGGACACCATCATGAAGTCCTTCCTTAGAGGAAGGCCAGATAAAATGTAGCACTTAAATAAATGTATATAGATGTCAAAATACCGAAATCTGGGGTACCTGATGAATTTGGAAGACTGTCACTAGCGCCGCCTGGAGGTAATCGCTCTGAGGTTGCTTTGCGTAGAAGATCTGGATGGGATGCTGCCGGCCCTCGAGGTAAAGGACAGGGGCTCCGTTGAAGTACTGGGAAAACAGGTCCACGTCCATGGTAGCCGACATGACAATCACCTGTGAAAACAGTATGGAAAGAGGATGGTTCTTACCAAGGTTTGGGCTCAAAGACAAGCATTCTTGACTATGGCATGAATTAGACAGAATGAGCCTGAGTAGTTGACAGTAAGCCATACAAACTACAAGAACACCATTTCACTTTAACTGCCATAGCTGCACCATTTTGGACCCTGGGATCTGTAGTTTGACGATGCACTAAAACTCTCTGGCTGAGAAGTCTTTAAATTGCGGGTCCCAGCACTCCATAAGACAGAGCCATGGCAGCTAAAGCGGAACCACAGATCAGTTTTTCACCATCTGCCTCCAACCCAGCCCCCTCGGATTCAAACTCCCATCTGCCAGCCTGGCCACCTTCCGAAGCTCACTTTTAGCGGCGACTTCCCCAGCTCCTTCCGCTTCTTTTGGGCCGCCTTCACCACCCCAAAGAGAACGTCGGTGTGGACCGTGCGCTCGTGCGCTTCGTCCAGAACGACAACGCTGTACTTGTGCATCAGGGGGTCCCCGATGGCTTCCCGGAGCAGCATCCCATCCGTCAGGAACTTGATTTTCGTCTCCTCGGAGGTGAAGTCCTCAAAGCGCACGGTGTAGCCAACCTGAATGGAGGAGGGAAAAGCATTGGGAAGAGGAGGAAGGAAGGAAGGAAGGAAGGAAGGAAGGAAGGAAGGAAGAAAGGAAGGAAGGAAGGACATTAGGCCAAGGTGCGGGTTCTGCATGTTTCCATGTTTAGTTTTTTAATATCTTTATTCAAAGTTTTTATATCACCTTAAAGCACTCTCACATTCAAACAAAAACACAAAAACATATCCGTATCTCAAGGGATCTCACATAAAATTATCAGCTCTATTCTCTCATACCTTCAACCTTATAGTCAACCTTATATCAAACTCTATGAAATCTATGAAATCCCCTTCCTTCCTTCCTTCCTTCCTTCCTTCCTTCCTTCCTCATTCACTCTGTATACTTTCTGTCCCTACCACTCCTCCCTATTTCTTTCCCCCTTTACCTTCTTCTTCTGCTTTATATTAACCTTCCCTCTTTCTTATGACCCCATGCTTTTCTCCTCTCCTACTCTTCCCTTCTCAAGCTTCTTCATCCTTCTTTTCCTACCATTACCTTTCACTTTCGCCTGCCTCCTTCCCTTACTCATACCTTCTCCAACTTACATCATCCTTCATCCTACTCTCTACTAATCTCCATCTATCCCTATTCTTCACTTTCATCTCTTACATGCCTCCTCCCTTCCTTGCCTTTTTCTAGGAATCTCTTTCCTATTTCTTCTTATCTGTGGAAATAGTCCAGTTTGAGAGCGCTTTAACTGCACCGACTCGGTGCTAGGGGATCCTGGGAATTGTAGTCTATTGTCGGAGAGGAGGCCAAATGTCTTGCAAAACTATAGTTCCCATAATTCCCTAGCACTGAGCCAGGCAGTTAAAGTGGCCTCAAACTGGGTTATTTCTGCAGTGTGGATGCAGCCACGGATATAGCAGGTCGCCACAATGTTTTCTATAGGCTTGATTCAGTCAAAGTCCGACATACCAGTTTCCCCAGCTCCGTTTTCTTCTCGTCCGAGACGCGGGTGGCCAGGGATATGGCGGCCACCCGGCGAGGCTGCGTCACGGCGACTATGCCTTGGCGCCCGATCCCTCCTTCGTAGAGGTACTGCGGGATTTGGGTCGTCTTCCCGGACCCCGTTTCCCCTGCAGAACGACAACGGCATCCATATAAGATGCGACAACGCAACAAGGATGTTTCTGCTCTTTCCCCCCTCCCCACTGAGCGCCCACAGACTTCAGTCTACTCCCTAATGCATCTGAGGAAGTGGATTTAGGTCTAGGAAAGGCCTTGCTGCTGCCAACCTCTTCCTCTCAGTGAGTCTCAAAGGTGCAACGAGATCTCTCTACACACTGATTCTATACATGTTCATAATATAATATAATAACATGTAATATTATACGGCCATATAATGAAAAGGATGCTGAGTGGCCAAGGAAGCCCTAGGGCAAGGGGTCTCCCTGAGAGTGAATACATACACTAAGAAGGCACACAACAACAACAACAACAACAGGAGGCAGAAGCCACGCCCCCTCAGGCAAGGGAGGCCAATCAGTGGCGGAAAAGAGAATGACATACCATGAAGGGAGGGGTTTGTGGAGGCCACGCCCCTTTAGGGCGGGGTTTGGAGGAGATCCTCCCTTTCAGCTGCAGCTGAAAGGGAGGATCTCCTCCAAACCCCGCCCTAAAGGGGCGTGGCCTCCACAGCCTCCTTTCTGTCATAGGGCTCCTCCAATCCCTGACCTAAAGGGGCGTGGCCTCCACAAACCCTCCTTTCTGCCATTGAGAGGTGCTCCTCCAATCCCCGCCCAGAGGGGTGTGGCCTCCCAAAGGTTGAAAGAGGGAGCTAATCCAATCCCCGCCCTTAAGGGGCGTGGCCTCCACAAACCCTCCTTTCTGCCATTGAGAGGGGCTCTTCCAATCCCCGCCCAGAGGGCGTGGCCTCCCAAAGGATGAAAGAGGGAGCTAATCCAATCCCCGCCCTTAAGGGGCGTGGCTTCCACAAACCCTCCTTTCTGCCATTGAGGCGCTCCTCCAATCCCGCCGAAGCGGGCGTGGCCAACTCCACACACAATCACCGCCCACAAGGGGCGTGACCCTGCCATCTCAGAGGGCGTGGCCTCCACAAGCCCCCCCCCAATAATTTTCCCTAGTTGTGAGGAAAGGCCTCACCGATGAGGACGGCGCATTCGAGGCTCCTTAGCTGCCCAAGGAGCGTCCCTCGGGCCTGGAAGATGGGCAGGCTCCGGCGCTGGCTCTCGATCCCTGAGGCGGAGGAGAAAGAGGAGGCCGACGAAGAGGACGAGAGCGAGGAGGAGGACGAGGACGACGGTGTCGGCGTCGTCGTGTGGCGCTTCCCTCCGGGCGTTGCTAGCGGCATGGCCCTCCGCGTTGGCCCTGAGGAGCCCAGCTTGGGCCTCTTGACTGGAGGAAGCAGCTCGCAGCCCCGCTGAGGCATCCTCCGCCGCGCTTCAGGGAACGTGGGTTCCCGGGACTACGACTCCCGGCATGCTTCGCGCGGAAGACGCGCTTGGAACGCATCAAGAACGCGGCGCGCAGCCTTCTGGGAAATGTATTTCCCGCTCCCTCGAGCATGCGCAGTGCGGCCCGGCTTGCTTCTGAAGGAGCAGCGCCACCTGCGGCGGAGAGACGCATGACGAGAATAAAAGGGCACTGGCCCATAGGAAAACATTGGGAATATTTGCCCATAGGAAAACATTGGGAATATTTGCCCATAGGAAAACATTGGGAATATTTGCCCATAGGAAAACAATGGGGAATATTTGCCCATAGGGAGTCATAGGGGAATATTTGCCCATAGGGAACCATTGGGGAATATTTGCCCATAGGGAACCATTGGGGAATATTTGCCCATAGGGAGTCATTGGGGAATATTTGCCCATAGGGAGTCACTGGGGAATATTTGCCCATAGGGAGTCATTGGGGAATATTTGCCCATAGGGAGTCATAGGGGAATATTTGCCCATAGGGAGTCATTGGGGAATATTTGCCCATAGGGAACCATTGGGGAATATTTGCCCATAGGGAGTCATTGGGGAATATTTGCCCATAGGGAGTCATTGGGGAATATTTGCCCATAGGGAACCATTGGGGAATATTTGCCCATAGGGAACCATTGGGGAATATTTGCCCATAGGGAGTCATTGGGGAATATTTGCCCATAGGGAGTCATTGGGGAATATTTGCCCATAGAGTATCATTGGGGAATATTTGCCCATAGGAAAACAATGGGGAATATTTGCCCATAGGGAGTCATAGGGGAATATTTGCCCATAGGGAACCATTGGGAATATTTGCCCATAGGGAACCATTGGGGAATATTTGCCCATAGGGAACCATTGGGGAATATTTGCCCATAGAGTATCATTGGGGAATATTTGCCCATAGGAAAACAATGGGGAATATTTGCCCATAGGGAATCATTGGGGAATATTTGCCCATAGGGAACCATTGGGGAATATTTGCCCATAGGGAACCATTGGGGAATATTTGCCCATAGGGAACCATTGGGGAATATTTGCCCATAGGGAGTCATTGGGGAATATTTGCCCATAGGGAGTCATTGGGGAATATTTGCCCATAGGGAATCATTGGGGAATATTTGCCCATAGGGAACCATTGGGGAATATTTGCCCATAGGGAGTCATTGGGGAATATTTGCCCATAGGGAGTCATTGGGGAATATTTGCCCATAGGGAGTCATTGGGGAATATTTGCCCATAGGGAGTCATTGGGGAATATTTGCCCATAGGGAGTCATTGGGGAATATTTGCCCATAGGGAGTCATTGGGGAATATTTGCCCATAGGGAACCATTGGGGAATATTTGCCCATAGGGAGTCATTGGGGAATATTTGCCCATAGGGAGTCATTGGGGAATATTTGCCCATAGGGAACCATTGGGGAATATTTGCCCATAGGGAACCATTGGGGAATATTTGCCCATAGGGAGTCATTGGGGAATATTTGCCCATAGGGAGTCATTGGGGAATATTTGCCCATAGAGTATCATTGGGGAATATTTGCCCATAGGAAAACAATGGGGAATATTTGCCCATAGGGAGTCATAGGGGAATATTTGCCCATAGGGAACCATTGGGAATATTTGCCCATAGGGAACCATTGGGGAATATTTGCCCATAGGGAACCATTGGGGAATATTTGCCCATAGAGTATCATTGGGGAATATTTGCCCATAGGAAAACAATGGGGAATATTTGCCCATAGGGAATCATTGGGGAATATTTGCCCATAGGGAATCATTGGGGAATATTTGCCCATAGGGAGTCATAGGGGAATATTTGCCCATAGGGAACCATTGGGGAATATTTGCCCATAGGGAACCATTGGGGAATATTTGCCCATAGGGAGTCATAGGGGAATATTTGCCCATAGGGAGTCATTGGGGAATATTTGCCCATAGGGAGTCATTGGGGAATATTTGCCCATAGGGAGTCATTGGGGAATATTTGCCCATAGGGAGTCATTGGGGAATATTTGCCCATAGGGAACCATTGGGGAATATTTGCCCATAGGGAACCATTGGGGAATATTTGCCCATAGGGAGTCATTGGGGAATATTTGCCCATAGGGAGTCATTGGGGAATATTTGCCCATAGGGAGTCATTGGGGAATATTTGCCCATAGGGAGTCATTGGGGAATATTTGCCCATAGGGAGTCATTGGGGAATATTTGCCCATAGGGAACCATTGGGGAATATTTGCCCATAGGGAGTCATTGGGGAATATTTGCCCATAGGGAGTCATTGGGGAATATTTGCCCATAGGGAACCATTGGGGAATATTTGCCCATAGGGAACCATTGGGGAATATTTGCCCATAGGGAGTCATTGGGGAATATTTGCCCATAGGGAGTCATTGGGGAATATTTGCCCATAGAGTATCATTGGGGAATATTTGCCCATAGGAAAACAATGGGGAATATTTGCCCATAGGGAGTCATAGGGGAATATTTGCCCATAGGGAACCATTGGGAATATTTGCCCATAGGGAACCATTGGGGAATATTTGCCCATAGGGAACCATTGGGGAATATTTGCCCATAGAGTATCATTGGGGAATATTTGCCCATAGGAAAACAATGGGGAATATTTGCCCATAGGGAATCATTGGGGAATATTTGCCCATAGGGAATCATTGGGGAATATTTGCCCATAGGGAGTCATTGGGGAATATTTGCCCATAGGGAATCATTGGGGAATATTTGCCCATAGGGAACCATTGGGGAATATTTGCCCATAGGGAGTCATAGGGGAATATTTGCCCATAGGGAGTCATTGGGGAATATTTGCCCATAGGGAGTCATTGGGGAATATTTGCCCATAGGGAGTCATTGGGGAATATTTGCCCATAGGGAGTCATTGGGGAATATTTGCCCATAGGGAACCATTGGGGAATATTTGCCCATAGGGAGTCATTGGGGAATATTTGCCCATAGGGAGTCATTGGGGAATATTTGCCCATAGGGAACCATTGGGGAATATTTGCCCATAGGGAGTCATTGGGGAATATTTGCCCATAGAGTATCATTGGGGAATATTTGCCCATAGAGTATCATTGGGGAATATTTGCCCATAGGAAAACAATGGGGAATATTTGCCCATAGGGAGTCATAGGGGAATATTTGCCCATAGGGAACCATTGGGAATATTTGCCCATAGGGAACCATTGAGGAATATTTGCCCATAGGGAACCATTGGGGAATATTTGCCCATAGGAAAACAATGGGGAATATTTGCCCATAGGGAGTCATAGGGGAATATTTGCCCATAGGGAACCATTGGGAATATTTGCCCATAGGGAACCATTGGGGAATATTTGCCCATAGGGAACCATTGGGAATATTTGCCCATAGGGAAGCATTGGGAATATTTGCCAATAGGGAACCATTGGGGAATATTTGCCCATAGGGAACCATTGGGGAATATTTGCCCATAGGGAGTCATAGGGGAATATTTGCCCATAGGGAAGCATTGGGAATATTTGCCCATAGGGAACCATTGGGGAATATTTGCCCATAGGGAACCATTGGGGAATATTTGCCCATAGGGAACCATTGGGGAATATTTGCCCATAGGGAAGCATTGGGGAATATTTGCCCATAGGGAAACATTGGGGAATATTTGCCCATAGGGAGTCATTGGGGAATATTTGCCCATAGGGGATCATTGGGGAATACTTGCCCATAGGGAAACCTTGGGGAATACTTGCCCATAGGGAAACATTGGGGAATACTTGCCCATAGGGAAGCATTGGGGAATGCTTGCCCATAGGGAAACATTGGGGAATGCTTGCCCATAGGGAAACATTGGGGAATATTTGCCCATAGGGAAACATTGGGGAATATTTGCCCATAGGGAAACATTGGGGAATATTTGCCCATAGGGAACCATTGGGAATATTTGCCCATAGGGAGTCATAGGGGAATATTTGCCCATAGGGAACCATTGGGAATATTTGCCCATAGGGAACCATTGGGGAATATTTGCCCATAGGGAACCATTGGGGAATATTTGCCCATAGGGAGTCATAGGGGAATATTTGCCCATAGGGAATCATTGAGGAATATTTGCCCATAGGGAATCATTGCAGAATACTTGCTCATAGAGAAACATAGCTGATACATACCTATTAACCCATGAACCCCTCTCCTAGGTTTCCCATGCACAGATACTTCCTTATGAACAAGTTCCCTCTCTCCTTCCCTAGCATTGTCCAAGGTTTCAATATGCCCAACTGTTCCCCCATGTATCCCTATGGGCAAGTATTCTCCCATGCTTCCCAATGGACAGATATTCTTTGATGACTCTCTATGGTCAAGTGCGCTTTCCCTATGGGCAAATGTTGTCATTTGTTTTAGTACGTCCCCACAAAAAAACAGCACAAACGCAGGCCTAAGACTCTCACACTTTCCAGTTGTTTGTTCTCCTGTGTGGTTTCCAACCATCTAAGATACACAGACACCAGCAGAAAACCTACCCAGACCTGGAACAACTGCTAAGGAAGACCAAGGAAGAAAGTGTAAAGGCAGGCATAGAGAAAACAAAAACAACGACAATGGAAAATCTACACAAATTCAACCCAATGAGGAAACAGAAATAGTAAAGGAGTGCTTGGCATTGATAGGAACAAGGTCTAAAGCCAGGGAATCAGAAGATTAAGAATGGGGAGGCGGCTATGAAAGAACTGGAAAAGATCCTAAAACGCAAAGATATACAACTGAGAACCAAAGTTAGAATCATGCAAACTATCATATTCCCTGTTATCATGTATAGATGTGAAAGCTGGACATTAAGAAAGAAGATAGGAAGATAATTAATTCATTGGAGATGTAATGCTGGAGAAGAGGGGCAAGGATCCCACGGACGGCCAAAAAGACAAGCAAATGGGCCCTAGAGCAGATCAAGCCAGAATTTCCCTGGAAGCCAAGATGATGAAGTTGAGGAGGTTGTACTTCGGAGGCATCATGAGAAGGAAGGGCTCATTGGAAGAGACCATAATGCTGGGAAAGGTGGAGGGAAGCAGAAAGAGAGGGAGGCTGCATGCTAGATGGATGGGTTCAGAGAAGTCAGGGGCATGAATCTAGAAGACTAAAGCAGAATAGTGGAGGTTAAGGGGTCTTGGAGGTGTCTCATCCAAAGGGCTGCCGTGAGTCGGGGCAGATTGGAGGGAAGGGAACAACAGTGAAGTTAACAACTGGCCAGTGGAGCCTGCGACATGTATTTTGTGCATTTTGGTTGGTCCAATAAAGGTATCTCTCTTGTGGATTTGGAATGATAATGTAATTCACTATTTGACCAACATGGCTACCCCTTGCTATCTTTCCAAATGCGTCTGAGGAAGTAGACTGAAGTCTAGGAAGCTCATGCTGCCAATTTCTTTTTCTTTCAGTGTGTCTCAGAGATGTCACAAGATCTATGTACTGATTCTACAGACTAACATGGCTATATCTTTGAATCTTCTATTTCCATTAGTTTCAAAAGGCACTGCAAGGTGTCTTTGCGTATTGATTTTTCCAGTCTCAGATAGGTTTTTGAATTCTCCTGCATAGTCAACCCTCTGAATCCACAGATCCAACCATCCACAGCTTGAAAATATTAACCCCCCCTGTATGTATATATGTATATAAGTATGTATATGTGTGTGTGTATAAAACCTTAGCAGATACCAAAGTTTCACTGTACTGTACATAAATTTAACAGCTATTCCCAACAAGGTGCATCTATGCTGTAGAAATAATACAGTTCGACACCACTTTAAGTGCTGTAGCCCCATTGCACAGAATCCTGGGATTTATAGTTTTGCAGGGTCTTTAACCTCCTCTTCCAAAGTGTACTCACAAGACTACAAAGCCCAGGATTCTGTAGGACGGAGCCGTGGCGGACAAAAGTGGTGTCAAATTGAGCCCGGATGTCATTAGATGCAAAAATGTCTTACCTGAGGCTGCCATGCTTTGGACATATGTGACTGACTTGAAAAGAAAAAGTGGAAGGCAGTAGGAAAAGAGGATGATCACATTAGATGGGCTCAAACCAGGAAAATCCCAGCTCCCTTCACCTTTCAAGACCTGAGCGGGATATTTGATGGCAGGAGCTTTTGCGGGTCTCACATTCATTGGGTCACTATAGGTTGTGTGCTTCCCAGGTATTTAGGACGTATGTCCACGGTGTAGTGCTTTGAGCGTCGTGACACTGTCCCTGGAGACCAGAGTTCAAATCTCCGCTCAGTTATGGAGACCCATTGGGTGGCCTTGGGCAAGTCACACTCTTTCAGCCTCAGAGTTGGAAGAGACCATAAGACCCATCCAGTCCAACAAAAGGAACACAGTAGGCAAAGGCAATCCCTCTACCCAAACAAATCATGCTACGAAAATCCCATGATAGGGTTACCTTAAGCCAGAAACAACACAACAATTGGGCGACTCCTGCCATGGGGTTTTCTTGGCACCATTTATTGCCATTACCTTCCTCTGAGACAAAGAGTTATTTGCCCAAGCAATCTAAACCCTGGAAGTGCTCAGTGTTGCTGCTACGTCTGCATTGGAACCACTGTATCTCTTCTATGCTCAAGTATCTTTCTTTCACATGCCCACTTCTTCAAAACAATCTTATTTTTCTCAGAGGGGAGCGAGTGCTCCAATAAAACACTTACGGAGCCCTATGGCCATCCCTGATGTAGGCGAGACCCAAGAGTTTCCTAGAAACCATTTATTTCTTTCTCGAGTACAGCTTTTTATCTTAGGAACCTGGATTTCCGCTTCTTTCAGATCTGATACTTCTAAGAGTCAGAGGAAGCCATTCCATCTTTTGTGAGAAAGCGACGTCCTAAGAATTAAAAAGCTAGGAAGACGAGGAATGCCAGACGGACCTGGGACTGAAGGGATATACCAAACCAGAACAGCCTAACACCAATAGTATATAAAAACAGGATTGCTGAGGATTGTAGCACGAAGTCACGATAACCAAACTGGCCAAGGTGAGCCAGCACTAGGCCGGCTAAACATAACCCCTCTCAACATACTGATGCTGCATGTTATTTAGGACTAACCTAGTCCTGGTCTTAGTGCCAGCGTTGTGGCGGTGAGATGATTTGGATCCCATACCTTCTCCTCTCCTTAGCTCTCCTGTCAAGGCTGGTCTACCACAGATTGCTTTATCAGCAAATCTGAAACTAGCCGTCAGAAGGACAATTCTACTTCTGCCTAACCACTACCCTCTACTACCACCTCATCTTTACGTTAGGATTGCACTGTCTGGCTGCAAATCTCTACTCACATCCTGGGTATAAGGCCCACTTGTTTCTAAGCAGACATATCTACAGCTGCGTTGTCCAGCCTTTCTTGTGCATGGCTTCAGTAGCTGCTTTAGGCTGTAGTCGGAGGATACTTCTGTTTTTACTACAGCTCCCAGAATCCACCAACCAGTTGCTAGGGGAGTCTGGAAATTTTGGTTCAAAAAAAGGAACTCTTCCAAGCTTTGGCTGCAGAACAAGTAACAAAAATGTGTCACTTGCAGAGAGGACGCGGCGCAGGAGCGATATGTAGCCAAAGCACCCATCTTTTTCATCCGTAACGCAATTAGCAAGTTGCTCTTTCAAACTGAAATGCGGTGAGATTGTATGCAGACGGTTGTAGGTCCCAATTCTAGGTCTTAAAGCAGAGACACAGTAGTAACAACCAGGCAAATACCTGCTTTTCCCTTTCTCGCAAGTGTAGCGGAAGAGTAACTTTTGTAAACATTTAAGTATGGCGGCAAAATGGCAAAATCCACCCAGGTCTTTGAAGGATAAAACTGGCTCTTTCAAGTTGGTTTGTTTCAGAAGCATTTTTGCCAGCGTCGGAAATTAAAGGGAAAAGTTAACCGGCTCAGAACGAAGAATTAAATCAAAAGGTTTATTTGTCTGTTTTAAAGTTCTCCAGTTCTTGTATCAAATAAAATTGGGGGGAGAAACGCATTCAAAATATATATATTTATATGTATTTTCTGTATATACACAAGAACCGAGGGTCTCATGAGATGTCTCGAGAAAGTCGCCGTTTCAGTTCTCGGCTCACGCAAAACTAGCGCCTCTGAGCCTTTCGTACAGCAAAGCCCTCTTTGTGAGGACTTGGCATCACCGTTGGTTATACGTCTTTTGACGTGGATGTAATGTGTTTGTCTTTTTGTCCCGCAAAGTGCTTCATATGTCCAGGCCAGTAAAAGTGTCAAAACTCCCTTTCTCCACCAGAGAAGGGCAAAGGGATCCATCTTCTCCTGGGTGTCTCTCCTCTCAGGTAAGGGCCAGCCAGCCTCCCTTCAGCCTCCCAGGCGCTGCCCTTCGCCCCAGGCAAAGCCTCCAGGTCGCTCTTCCGGCAGCGGGTTGTAATTGGGGTCGTCTTCTGGGGTGTCAAATATTGCTTTCCTGTTAAGCAAGTTTTAAAAAAGAAGGCTCACCATGAGGTCAAACCTGGCTGACAATTCCTTGCCCTATTTGGGAGGCGATGTCAACTCCAGCCCTCCTAAGATCCCATTCTGGCCCTTTAAGATTTCCCAGTCACACACCCCAATTTCGGTATGGGTTCCCTCCTTCTGTTCTAAAAGGTTGGCTTTCGGGTGGCTAAGTTACTGACAAGAAAGCGCTGTAAGGTAAACTGCGGTAGTTTTCTGCCTTCCACCATTTCTAATACATTCAATACATTCAACCCCACCTATCATGTGAATGTGCTCCTGCCCTGAGAAGTTCCCCAAAACTGATTTTGAACCCTGGAATAAAAACAACAACAAAACAAAACCACACATCCTTGACTTGCTTCAATGTCCGTTTGTTCTCTTTTGCTTCTGGGGTTGACAACTGTGTGTTTTCGGGAGCAAGAAGATGCCACCAATTACGGTTTGGAGGGGCTCCTCGCTTTCCAGGCCCATTCTGATCCATTATTCCGCTTGTCTGAATTATGGATACTGGGTTTAGTGGAACAGCTTTATGAACAGACAGTGTCATTCACCAAGTATCCCTCATGAAAATATTATTGTCTAATTTAAAATATTAAATGTCTAATTAACAATTTATAAGCCGCTCTGATAGCCTTTTGGTTGAAGAGCAGGGTATAAATAAATAAATACATATTGTTGTTACGGGACAAAACTGTTTCTGTTTGGCTCTTTGTAAACAGAATCTTTGCTGTGTGGTTTTGCAAAGTGTTGTTGTAATTTTTGCCACATGAATTTATCAATTAAATGGGAATTTTAAAAACACCACTACACACCAACAGTACTGCTTACCCTCCCCTTCCTCACTATTATGATTGTGTAGGCCAGCCTTCCCCAACCTGATGCCCTCCAGACATCTTAGACTACATTCCTATGGGGTTGTGGGGAGTTGTAGATCAATACAGTAGATCTGGTCAGGCCCCGCCTGGAATATTGTGTCCAGTTTTGGGCACCACAATTTAAAAGGGATGTTGAGAAACTGGAGCGTGTCCAAAGGAGGGAGATTAAAATGGTGAAGGGTCTGGAAACCATGCCCTATGAGGAGCAACTTAGGGATGTTTAGCCTGGAGAAGAGAAGGTTAAGGGGTGATATGATAGGGCTGTTTAAATACTTGAAGGGATGTCATATTGAGGAGGGAGCAAGATTGTTTTCTGCTGCTCCAGAGAATAAGACACGGAGCAATGGATGCAAGCTATAGGAAAAGAAATCCTACCTCAACATTAGGAGGAACTTCCTGACAGTAAGGGTTGTTCAACAGTGGAACACACTTCCTCAGAGTGTAGTGGAGTCTCCTTCCTTAGAGGTCTTCAAACAGAGGCTGAATGGCCATCTGTCAGGGATGCTTTGATTTAGATTTCCTGCATGGCAGAAGGGGGTTGGACTGGATGGCCCTTGGGGTCTCTTCCAACTCTAGGATTCTACACCTGGACAGCAATAGCACCCAGAGTCCAACCACTGGCCCACCTTATTTAGTAACTTATCTGCACTGACTCAGGCAGCAATTCTCCTGGGTCTCAGAGAGATGTTATTCCCAGCCCAACTGGAGAGGCTGGGGGCTGAAGTGGAGCTTCTCCATAAGGATGTGAGCCAGCATTGTGATGCTGCAGCAAAGAAGGTGAAAGCTATTTGAGCCTGCATTATTAGAGGCATCTCCTCTGCCAACCCTCAGGAAAATCTGATTCATACTTTTGGCTGGGGGCTGAACCTGAAACCTTCTGCATTCAAAGCAGCTCTACTCTTAAGGTATACTCTGCCTTGGTCCTGGCCTCAGAGGGAGAGAAGAAATGCCGGACCTGATCCCCTTCCCCACCACCAATCCCTTCTTTTGTGTCGTGCCTTTTTAGACTATAAGCCTGAGAGCAGGGCACCGTCTAATTAAAAAGACTATGTACAGCGCTGTATAAACTTACAGCGCTACATAAATGAAGCTTAATAATAATAATATTAATGTGATATGTGAGGTTCCATTTAGCAATCCTACAAGCTCTGATGCATGGTCAACTTCATTAGAAGTTCAGGTTAAAAACAAAGGCTACCCTAGTTATAGAAACAAAGGCAAACAGAGAGGCCGAAAATCATTAAAGACACTCTTGCAAATGCAGCCCCATCTTTCCCCCCTGGTTTGCAATTCCTTCCCTGAACACAACACCTCTGAATTCAGACTTGCACTTTTCTTTTCCCTCTTCCTTCAAAACCCCACAAAGACCTGTGTCACAAGAAGACACTCACAGAATCGACGGCGTTCGCAGAAGCCTTCCTCCTCCCGGCTGGTTTGGGAAGACGTCTTCCAAGAAGAAATATATGTGGCCGACAGCAATGCCTAGAATCCAGAGGCGGAAAGGTTAGACGCTTTTCCTCGCTGCCCTCTTTGCAGATAAGTAATAATACCTTTATAAAACAAAGGTCTCACTGCAGTTGCACTCCCATCTTAATATCATCTCCCATTAAGTTTTGAGAGGATGATGGACAAATTTGCCATAGTGAAAGACTAACCTATATTGACTGCTGAAAATGTCAGAAAATTCTCTTTTTCCCCCTTTAAGGACACAAGTTAATAAGAGGAAGACATTTAAGATAAGCCGGTAAAACAATTACGTATGTCAATAACTTGTTTGTAAATTGAATTATAAGGCAAACACTTATGGGACGGGTATTTCTCAGGTGTCTACGCATGTAGACCAGAAACCAAGGGACTGTTTCCATTCAATTTCAGGGAACTGTGAGATCAGATACACAAACACAGTGTCTTTGGGAGGGAGGGATAATCTATTACAAAGACCCTGATTTCCTCCTTCCTTTTCCAGACTTTATTATTACTATTATTATTCCACTTTTCCACAAAGGACTCAAAGCGGATTCCAACAGTATAATAGACTTCTCAACTTAACTATAACGCAAGATAACACACATCTGGCAAAGCCACAACGTTGCTGATAGACAGCCCCCCTTTCTCAGCGCCAGCAACACTCCAATCCATTGTTTTAGATGTGTCTTGTTGCTTTCTGAATTTGTGTTTATATTGTACACCGCCTTGTTCTTTAAGACGTTTAAGAAATCCAGGCTGGCTGGATGTCAAACAGATGTGGATGACCAGAATCAACTGCTTGGGTTTTATCAACTTCACAAAAGAGAAGGATTTCTTCCTAATGCCACCATTATTATGATCTTACCTAAGAGGTCAACAATAATGGAGTTTCCCAGCAAGAGCGAAAACCCCATGAGGACCCATGGGAGAAACGGGGCCTGGAAGATGAGAAGCCCAAAGAAGTTCATCCGGACGAAAGGGTTCCTGCGGCTCCAGACATAAACTAGCATTATGGTAAACGCCTGCCCTAAGAAAACCAAGTTGACAAACAAGCCAAAAAGCTGGAGGAGAACTGGTTAAAGAAAGAGTCGCTGCACCCATGTCAAGACATTGAGACCATTTCATTATCTTTGTCAAATAGGTAGCATACAACATTGTACTATCTTTGGAATGTAACTATATAGAATGATGTTTAGTTATATGCAAAACCACTGATTTGGGTACTTAAGTATATACTTAACTAAGGCCCCATACAGACGGCCATAATAAAGCTGCTTCAGACCACTTTGGAGGTATGCTGTTTAAATGATGCATGCGTCCTAAGAGTCCAGAAGCTGCACCAAAGCTGTGCTCCAGTCCTTAGGACTAGATTATGGCTTTGGCATGGCTTCTGGACTATTAGGATTTATATAGAAATAGCATACCTCCAAAGGGTCCTGAAGCAGCTTTATTTTGGCCTGTCTGTAAGAGGCCTAAATACACTATTTTGGTCTGACTCTTCCTATACCGACAAGCATTTCGTAATTCAAGTTTTGCCCCATGTTTCCCATTTTTCCCCCCAAGAGAAAAATAGGGCAATCCCCTCTCCTCATAAATTACTTCAAGATTTCTAGACATGTTACCTGTCTCCCTCAAAAGACACCTAGAATTTCGTTGCAGCTCCAGATTTCCGGGGCAGTACAGCAGCCATCCTGCAAGGAAAGTATCCCTTCTCCGCGATACACCCAGAAGATAAAGCACCTTTCCTCCAAGGCCTGTTCCCATTCTTCCAAACTCACAACACCATTAGAGCCCCAGCAAAAAGGATACAGTCATTAGCAGTCCACCAAAAAGGAACATGAATACAAAATCTGCCGTCCGACCGCGGAAGGATCCTTCCTCAAGCATCCGGCAGTAGCGGTATCTGCAGTTATGAGGTCAGGAAAGTACGTGGCTCCGGGAACACACTCTTCGTTTTTAGGTTTCTAAGCCTATAAAACTACACATTCTGCCTTCTTATAACATAGGACTTGATGTTATACAATCTATATATATATATGGTGAAAGGAAAGAGTTTAATCTGCCCTGGAAGCATTGACCTCCTTCTACTCTCTCATTCATCTAGCCTTTAGTATGAGCACAAATAGCTTTGCCTACTGGGTTTTTGTAAGTCCTTTGGCATTGTTTCCCTTTGCTTTGTCCTTTACATCCTTCATTACATGCTCATAGGTCAGTGATGGTGAACCTTTTCGAGGCCGAGTGCCCAAACTGCAACCCCAAACCCACTTATTTATTGCAAAGTGCCATGTCCCTCTGGCTTTCTAGTAACAAACTCTGGCAAACTCTATGCTGGGATGATGGCACATGTGCCCACAGAGAGGGCTCTGAGTGCCATCTCTGGCACACGTGCCATAGGTTCGCCATCACTGTCCTAGGTTTTACCCTCGTCTTATCCATGGGTCATATCAAAATCCATAATTTTGCCCCCCAAAACCTGCCCTCGACTTATATATGAGGCCGACTTATAGTCGAGTATCTATGGTGACTCAAAAGTAACCCCACTGATCTTGAAAGGGTTTACCTGAACTCTGAAGGTTACTCCGAGTTCCCATGCCTGAAATATGTACCTGAACTTGACATGTTTCAGCTGTACTTGGCAATGAGTTCTCAATTTTAGATAGATAGATAGATAGATAGATAGATAGATAGATAGATCAATGAGACGGTCCTCTGGAGCCACCATCTCCCTTCAGAAGACAAAAAGACCCGGAACCGTAGCTTGGGATTTTGCATCCTTGGTTTTGCACTCTTACAACCATTAACAAAAGATACAAAAATATCATATTAAATAAAAAGTTAAACCCAACCGGTCCAAAGAAAAGGTAGTTCGTGATGAGCCTCCATACCTGCGAGAGAGACGGAGAAATCGAACGTTAAAAGACTGTAATAAAAGCATTATTGTTATTATTATTATGATAAAAGATGCAGTGCTGGCAACTAACTGTCCTGTTCCTTATCTCTGACTGCTTTAAGTGATTTGAATTGCTGTGTTGATCTATTTTAACAAGGGAGGGGATAATGAGAGTTATTTTAATGTATTGTATGGCTTTTTATTGTTGTAATGTCCCCTTGATCTCAAAGGAGAGGCGGGATAAAAACAAAATGTACTATTGTTTATTGATTATATTATTAAATGTGCAAAGCCTCTGATCGTTTTAAATGCAGGATTTAAGGCTACATTTCTTCTCAAGAGGAAGAGATGAGAGTAAACTCAGTGTTATCTGAACATCTGCAGAGTGCATTCATGTTGTCAATGTGCAGCAGCTAAAGGCGAAGGCACTTACTTGAAAATGCTTGAATATCAATTCAGGGTTGAAATACAGCTGGAACGGCGTGATCAGTTCTAATTGCTGGAACAAATGAGAGAAACAAAAGAGGTCACCATTAAATGCAGTTATTCACTATTGCTTGAATCGAGGGATGTTGTTTGCTAGGTTCATGTACTGCTGTTGTTGTTGTTGTTGTTGTTGTTGTGTGCCTTCAGGTTGTCTCTGATGAACCTATCATGGGGTTTTCTTGGCAGGATTTGTTCAGAGGAGGTTTGCCATTGCCTTCCCCTGAGGCTGAGAGAGTGA
Source organism: Sceloporus occidentalis (assembly GCA_023333645.1). Classification (NCBI taxonomy): domain Eukaryota; kingdom Metazoa; phylum Chordata; class Lepidosauria; order Squamata; family Phrynosomatidae; genus Sceloporus; species Sceloporus occidentalis. The sequence continues at coordinate 2,747,987 of JALMGF010000064.1, read as the reverse complement.
TGGGTTATAGAGTTAAACGGCGAGCCACATTTGGGAAGCCTGGGGTTTCAGTCTCTGGCTGCTCTTTGGGCAAAGGCAAAGGTCAGTCTCTGAATAGATCAAACAAAAAGCTGTTCCATAAACCATCAGAGTTCATGCGGAAGCACACAATCGCCACAATGTTAGCACACAGGCTCCAATGCTTAGGTGTCAAGAGGTATCATCCCAGGCCTAACCTAACACTCAGTGCTGAAGGCCTACCAAAGCAAGGGATGCAACTAAAAATGGTGGTCTGGGGAGCAGTGGTGCTGGTTTCTGGAGAGCTTCCAGGAAAGGAACGCAATTACAATGGCGCAAAACCACAAATACGGCCATGGTTCTTGGGACATGAAGCGGAAAGAGGGTTTTCCCACATCGCATAATAACCAAAGAGAAAGAAGCGCTGTATTATTCAAGGGCTTTCTTAAGCGTCTTCTCATAAAGAGTAAAACTACCTGAAGGGTATCTA